>OZ038373.1:42325379-43525379 GCA_964036015.1 Leptarthrus brevirostris | reverse complement strand
TAAAGTCGGAGATTTGGTGAAAATAGAAAGTATAATGACAAAAGAAACGTACCAAACATGCCGTACCCTCTGGGAAAAGAGTGATTGGCCCTAATTTTGTATTGCAACAGGATAACGATCCAAAGCATACCTCCAAATTATGTAAAAACTACCTGGAGCAAAAGCAGAAAAAAAATAACTTCAAAATATGACCTGGCCCCCTCAATCACATGATTGCAATCGGATCGAACTCTTGTGGGATGCGCTAGATAGAGCAATACGAAAGGAAGCCCCAACAAACCAGAAGCTTTTGTTTGAACGTCTTCAGGAGTGCTGGATGTCCATTACTTCAGAGCAACTCCAAAAATTGACCAGAAGAATGCCACGAGTGTGCCAAGCAGTCATCAAAGCAAAAGGTTGATATTTCGATGAATCATAATTGTGAAAGTTTTTTGTAAAACTTCATTTATTATGGTTCAGATTATAATTTACATATTAAAATGTAAATAATTTACATATTAAAATGTAATATATATATATATATATATATATATATATATATATATATATATATGTATATATATAAGTTATCTTACAATTATGTAAATGCTTAGTTAGAAGTGAGCTCAGGCTAGATGTGTAGCTAGAACTATTAAGCTATGCATTATACTTCATAAAAATGTTATCTTGAAAGGATTTATTGACTTACGTAAATAAATCCCCGGCTGTTCACATGTACAGTGATGTGCAAAACTGAACCACTCTGATGGTATTTTTAAAACAAAGTCATTTCTTTAATTAAGGAAAGAACATTTTATTTCACAATTTAACAAAAATGATCTTCAAAGACTCTTTAATTTAAAATTAATTAACAAAAGTATCATATCCATTTCATTTTCATAATAAAAAAATAAGTAAGATATAAGACTCACTTTTGCACAATAAGATATTTCAGTTGGAACGTAACCATTTCGGGGAAGTTAATACTTCGTCCACATACCCTTAGCTTTTAAAACCTTATTGATACGTTTCGGCATACTTTCTACTAATCTCTTTACATAATCCGGATCAATACTTTCCCACTGTTCTTCCAATCTGTGCCACAAAATGTCAACTGAAGACGGTGGTTGGTCGTATGCATTATGTAGCTGCGTTTTTAAGTATGCCCACAAATCCTCAATTGGGTTGAGGTCGGGGCTTTGTGCTGGCCACTCGAGCTGCGAAAATGGTTGGTTGGCAATCCAATTTCGTACCAATTTGGAAGTATGCTTGGGGTCCCGATCTTGCTGAAATATGATATCCGTCTCAGGTAGTGGTAAACTTTCTATGGTTTCCCATAATTCCTTTTTCAGAATCCTCAAATAATAATGCCGATCCATAATTCCATGAATTCTGTGTACTGAACCGACTCCCCAAGCGGTCATGCAGCCCCAAAGCATGACCGATTCTCTACCATGCTTCACAGTTTGTTTAACATGTTTCTGTGACAGCTTTTCATTTGGACGCAACCATGCCCAGGAACGTCCGTCGGATAAATACCTATTTACCTTGACTTCATCTGACCAAATAACGGCTTTCCAATCATCTAGGGTCCAGTTTTTATATTTTTTGGCAAATTGGCGTCTTGCTGCAATATTTCTTTTCGAAAGTGCTGGCTTTTTCGGCTTTTCCATTTATATAAAACCTGCTTTTTTTAAAGATCGGCAGGCTGTCCACCCAGATACTTTGGTTCCAGTGCGTTCGCCTAATATTTTAGTAGCCATAGTTGCAGATTTGGCTTCACCGCTTGAGATGCAGCGACCTAAAAATCTTACATCTTGCGCAGAAAGTTTTTTAGGACGTCTACCCATTAATATTGGGGCTTCAACAGAGAACTTTTTTTTAATTCGCACAACGGTACTTTGGCTTATTTTGCATTTACTAGCGATTTGACGAGTTGAAAGTCCTTCCTCTAGAAGATTATTAACTGTGCTCTTGATACTTTTGTTAATTTCACCCATTTTATATAAAATTTACGGTGAAATATAATAACATTTACAATTTTACACAATAAATGTATCACTGTTATGTCTACTATGTAGAAAAGCACAAATACTTGAATCACTGTCACCAAATTATTCCGAAACACTTCACGATCGCACTTAACTGACGACTAAATTTGTTTCAAAGTGAGCGAGCAAAACTGAGTCATTGTAACGGTACTGCATTTCGCAATAACTATAGCTGCTTGAAATTATTAGTGCACCTAAACTATGCAGTAGACGTTATTCTTGCAGTAAAGAATAAAAATGACGATTTTATTTTACAATTTTTGCTACAAATGAGGAAAAGGCCGAAATTATTGCATTCATGGTTCAGTTTTGCACATCACTGTACATGTTTTAGGCACTACAATCGCGAAAACTTGTCTTGTAATTGTCTTAACGTACCGCGACATTAACTATGAATCTAGCTAGATACATCGTTCGGGAAGTATATAATAGTCGTCTGCGGACTCAGCTCGTTTAGTTAATTATGACTAAAACATATGCCGTGAACTATTTTTTTTTTGCCACAGTTCAGAAGCTTTATAAACATTGCAACTCTATTTTGTATTAACTAAGGTTATTGTTATTAAATTATATAATGAACTAGATTATTTATTTTGATTTCATGAAAACCCAATGAAGCTCCTTCTTCGTCGTCCTGCTTCCCAGTTCCTCCCTCTTTCGTCCTTCATGTCCTGATTTTCGTTTGTTTGATTGATTTTTGGTTGTTGCTTGAATTTTTTGTACTTTATTTTTCAGCACCCTTCATAGGTTGGGCATACACCCTAGCCAGGTGTAGGAATAGAGTGGGTTGATACTTGAACTGTCAAACAAGGGGTACATTTTCTGTTTGAATTTTTCATGATAGTTCAGTGCGGCTAGGAACAACAGGTGACATCAGACCTGCTGTTCTCTTTTTTTCGTATTTACAGTTAAGTTGGCTTAAATATATAGACATAGACAGAAAATATTGTACATTTTATGCTCTTTAACATGGTTTTTGTTTGAACTGAATATCTTTAAAAACCAAGAAGTTACAGCGTTTAACACCAACCTGTGTAAAATGCTAAATAGGCTGAGGCACCAATACAAAATGGCGGCTCAAAAAAAACTAAACATCTAAAAAATTAATGAATACCTCTTTTCAACTCTCTAAGCATAGTAGAAATCTAGGTAAAAAAAAATAGAAAATAAATAAATTTTGTCAGCGACCATCATTGGTCGAATTTCGTAATGCAACCGAAGTAATTATTATAAGACACTTCTAAGCCAAATGTAAACTGATTACGTAAATTACACTCCTTAACGAAGCAAATCTCCTCCAGGCTTTAACCTTCAAATTTTCAAATGCTTTAAGTTAGAATCCATAGTTGACAAGTCCTAGAGCCCTTAGATGACGAGAGAGGCACACAGTGAAAAAAGGACAGATAAATAGTATCATAGAAAGATGAAACAGCTTTATCAATATCTCGCTCATTGAAAACAACAGACCAGTCATAATTCAGAATTGAATCATTCAGATTTGAACAGTCAGCTCTTTTGGAATTTAAACAATAACCAGAAGATACAACAGAATCAAAAATATCCTTATCAAATGCTGGATGATGAGACGCTTTGGGTATGACAAACTGACAGAAAGAACACTCTATACAACAAGAGAGAATCGTCAAAATCGAGGAACGCATTACGAAGTAAGGGACTGCTCCATCGTCTTCTGTAGTGACTCTAGATGCAACATTTTTTATCAGTTACCAATGGGAAACGTATTCTGTACAACCGGATGAAAATCATCAAAATCGGTCTACTCATCAGGAAATTAGGTGATGCCCCACCTTTAACGCTCCTGTAAGCTACAATTTCTATCGTGATACAAATGGAGGAAGATAGTCCATTCAGCCATAAACAAAACATCCAAATACGTCCGCGCGTTACGAAGTTAGGATCCACTCCTCCACCTACCCCACCGAAATCCATAAATTTTTATCGTGGTACAATGGGGGAACATATTCTAAACAATCAGGAAAACAACCAGGAAAACAATCATCCAAATCGGTCCACGTGTTATGAAGCCTAACCCTTCCCCCACCCATACCTTAGATAAAATATTTACCTCGTACTAAATGCAACAAAAAAAGAATCATTCAAACCGGTCCATGCGTTGAGTTGATTTTACCATTTCTCCCATTACCACCCGCCCCATAAATTGTTCCCCTTCCCATACCCTAGCCTAACCCTAATTTTTTTATTATATTAGCTGTTAAGAATCCCTAAATTATATATTTCTTAATTCTTAATGAAAAGCAAATTAATCATTTTGTATTAATTCTTTTAATGCACCTTAAGTTCATTGCACCAGCATGACCCAATTATTTCTGTGACCAAGGCATTAAAGCACTCACAGCATAATGAAATAATTTCTTAAAGAATAAGGTGAATGTACGATGCAATTAACTTAAGGTGAACAACCGTAAATTCATTCTACTTGTAAGAATTTGCTGATTAATAGATTTAATTGTTATTTGTTATCGAATGTTTGCATTAATTGAATATATATCAATGTAATTTATATATTAGTAAGTATTCAGTCGTAATAAAGTTAGTTATTATTTTATAGTGAAAAAGGTAGGTGGTTTGCTTTACTAAGCCCAATATTCTTATCGTCACGTATCTCAGGACATTTGTGTAGCGGTACAAGAACCGTTGCATTCTTAGTCAAGGTACAAGAACTTTGACTAGTGCTTGAAGAACAAAAGAGTTCTTCCCAAACATTTGGTGACCCCGACGTGATTCAGGTGTAACACTTGAATTACGTTCAACCTAAAGCCCAAGTGATACTGTGAATTTAAGTGTAACTCGCGAGCGCTTTAAAAAATAAATAAATAAATTCGTGTGTCATTCAAAAGTGAACAATAACTTATCAAGATGATAAGGAACATAGACCAATTATCTACGGAGCAGGAGGGATATAGAAATGAACTGCTAAAGGTGGTTACGAATTATAGAAAGGACTCAGCTGAAAGAAAAACAACAGCCGACTACTACAAGGAACGGCTACGACGCTTAGGAGCAGCATGAGAGTTGTTTGAAGCGGTGGATAGCGAAATTCGAGCGCTACCTGAACCTCCGCTTTCTCATGCTTACTTCACAACGAACTGCTATGAGAAGACACGCCAAGTGTATGACGAATACCAAGCCTACTTTACAAGGATGATCACCCTTCGCCAGAAAGAAGAGGATAGCCAGCAAGGTAAACTCGAATCAGAGCATACTATCAAGAAGACGCCTCGAACCACAAAAGAGCCATTGTACGCAGAGGTGATTAGATCAACCCATACATCTAATGACGGGGACGTTTCATCACCTAAACCAAGAATTGACAATTTATCGGAGGTTACAAGAGTGATCCGTCGACAAAGAGCAATAATAGAATCACTCCTACGTCTCATTACAGGTCTCGAGGATCTAGACCAACTTGAGTACCCCAGATGTTTCTATGAATTGAAAATTCAGTCCATCAATCAATACTGGGTTCAGCTAGAAGAACACCACCTTCGAATATGGGAACTAGTTGACGAACCAAGCTAGATGTTATATGATGGTGCCCAATATGTTGAAGTAGAAAAGAAAGTGCAGCAATGCCTTATCCTTCTCTCATCCAAGCTCAATGAGCAACCACAGGCATCAATTTCTGTCCAAGCACCAACAAGTACAATGCTTAAGCTGCCAAAAATTACGCTCCCCAAATTTGATTAGATTACGGAGATTACACCAAATGGCGCCAATTCCATGATTTATTCTCTCAAATGGTACATAACCAAACGATGAGTAATTGCCAAAAGATGTGGTATCTGAAGACCAATTTAATTGGAAAGCAGAGCAGCTCGTGAAACATTTCACGCTATCAGACCAAAACTATATGGCAGCATGGAAGATTCTCCAGGACCGGTATGAAAACCCACGATTACTAGTTGCATTGCTGCTAAATAAACTTCTAACTCAACCGACTCATGCAGGAGAAAGTATTTCCGCCACAGCAATAAAGGCCATGCATGATACTACTCAAGAATGTCTACTTGGTCTAGAAAATCTGGGTGTATCAACATCAAATTGGGATCCACTACTGCTACATATTTTGCTGAAGAAGATTGATAAAACTACTCATACACTGTATGAACAGTCACTATCCAACCCAAGGGAACTACGACCAATAAACGGATTTCTTAACTTTTTGGAAATGTGCTTCCAGTCACTTGAAGCTCTTGGTAGCAGGAAGTTCCATGACGACCAAAATAGAAGACAGGGAGTGGTGAGATCATTAGCCTCAGTTTTAACTTCAGCACCCAATTGTGCCAAATGCAAGGGACAGCATCGACTCTTTCAGTGCCAGGAATTCATTCGACTGTCACCAGAATCCAGAGCCAAGTTCATCTGCAGAAGCAGATTATGTTTGAATTGTTTGAGACCTGATCATAGCGCGGCGAAGTGTACAATGAGAGGATGCACCAAATGTACCAAAAAACATAGTACGCTAATACATACTGAAACACCATTGGAAACTAGCAACCCAGGACCACGACCAACCACCTCAGAAGATTCGATCCCCAAGTCTACAACACTTGCGACTACATCAAAAGATGGACCACGAAGCTATGTACTTCTCAGCACAGCCAGAGTTAAGTTGATCAGTAATAATGGAAGAGAAATTGAATGTCGTGCCATTCTCGACTCTGGATCTCAAGTAAACCTTATAACAGAGAAGGTGGTTAAGAACCTTGGATTAAATCCAACATACAATCCCATGTCTATTCACGGTGTTGGCAATGGAAAGCAGAAAACACCACAGCGGATCAATGTCACCATGAAATTAAAAATTACCAGTTATGCAACCAGATTAGAAGCCTTTGTTATGTCAAGCATAATTTCGCCTCAACCAGCACAAACTCTAAACACATCGACATGGATCATACCATGTAATATTCAACTAGCAGATCCTCGCTTCAATGAACCAAGTAACATTGATCTCCTACTCGGAGCAGAGTACTACCATGAACTCCTCTCCATCGGCCAAATTAAGTTAGGAAAAGATTTACCCACATTACAAAATACTGTATTTGGTTGGGTCTTTGCCGGTAGGATGAAACAAGAATCATTACTGTCAGCTACATGCGGTATATGCACCGACGAAGGTCAACTGAACAAAATTATTGAACGTTTTTGGAAAATCGAAGATACTGAAGATTCCGATCGAAACAATTTTTCACTAGGTGTGAAACACACTTCAACCAAACGATTTAAAGACATAGTGATGGTCGCTTTATCGTAAGCCTGCCTTTCTCTGATGATCCAAGTGTCTTAGGTCACTCTTAGGAAATTGCACTACGAAGGCTAATATCATTAGAGCGAAGGCTAGCACGACAACCTGACGTCAGACAACAGTATGCTGACTTCATGAAAGAATATCTAGAGTTAGGCCACATGGAAGAAGTAGACATCAATTCTTTACCAAGGCCACATTATTTTTTACCTCACCACTATGTGGTAAAACCGGACGTAGCACTACGAAATTAAGAGTAGTGTTCGATGCCTCTGCAAAGACTTCCTCCAATGTGTCACTAAATGAAATACTACATGCAGGTCCAACTATCCAAGACGACATTTTTTCGATCCTACTGCGATTTCGGCTTCCACGTTTCGTATTCACTGCAGATATTCAGAAGATGTACGGACAAATTTGGGTTCACGAAGGGGATCATAAATACCAAATAATTCTGTGGCGTGACGATCCAAATCAATCAGTTAAGTGCTACGAGCTTCATACTGTTACCTATGGTACAACTCCAGCACCCTATCTAGCGACTAAGTGCCTTCAGAAATTGGCCTTACTCAAGGCCACCGACTATCCGTTGGGAGCTACAACTCTTCAGAATGATTTTTACGTTGACGATGTAATGACTGGAGCCAATTCCATTGCTACAACTCAGGAAATTCAAACACAATTAACAAAATTGTTACAAGAGGCTGGATTTAAATTACGGAAATGGTGCGCGAACCATCCACGACTAATGCACAATATCCCCCCAGAGGATCAAGAAGTACAACTAAATTTCAGTGACGGCGAAGAATCTCAGATAAAAACATTATGGCTTCCAAAAACCGATCACTTTTGTATCAGAACGAATTGGACTCAGGAACAAAAGGTAACCAAAAGAACTGTGGCTTCAGAAATAGCAAGACTGTTTGATCCACTTGGAATCATGGCTCCAGTTGTGGTTACGGCAAAAATTTTCCTCCAACAACTATGTGAACTAAAACTGGATCGGGATGCCGCCTTACCGATGGGATTACACACTCAATGGACAACTTTTCGTAAAGGTTTACATAGTCTGAATAATACAAAATTTCAAAGACATGTATTTTCCCACGGTACGCCGGAAAGTGTGCAACTACATGCATTTGCTGATGCCTCTGAACGGGCATACGGTGCAGCCATATATATTCGATCTAGAACTAAGGAAGGAACGATCATCGTACGATTATTATGTGCAAAATCTAGAGTAGCGCCAATAAAAAAGGTGACGTTGCCAAGATTAGAACTTTGTGCAGCTAAATTAGCGGCAGAGCTAGTCAGAAGAGCGAAACAAGACTTAAAAAAGGACGACGCTGTAACGTATTTATGGAGTGACTCCGAGATCGTCTTAGCCTGGATAAATTCTGTTTCCTCGAACTTCCAAACATTTGTAGCCAACAGAATTGCTGCAATACAGAACCATTCAATCCCACAACAGTGGAGACATGTAGGCTCCAAACAAAATCCAGCTGATGTACTTTCCCGAGGAATTTCACCCGAAAGACTGTCTTCGTGTAACTTATGGTTTTATGGTCCACCCTACTTGCATGGACAGAAGTCTATTTGGCCACCAGCATACCAGGAGAACACTCAATGTACCCTCGAGAATAAGAGATCGGCTCTTCCAATAACCACAGTGCATGAACGGATCGATGCTGCGAAAATCATAGAGCACATAAATCACAATAACTCCTTTAGAAAATTGCAACGAATCATGGGATATATATTACGATTCATCAACCGTAGCAAACGAACATTGAGTGAGCCAATTACATCAAAAATTCTTTCGGCCCAAGAGTTAGACGAAGCACTGATGTTAATAGTAAAACATATGCAAGCAGACGAATTTAAAGATGATATCAGTCGCCTTACTAAACGTCAGGAAATTGACAAAAGGAGTTCACTATCTAGTTTGGCCCCATTTCTAGATGAACGAGGTATCTTACGCGTTGGAGGACGACTGGAGGCATCCACGTTGTCACACGATTCTAAACACCCGATAGTTTTGCCATAGGCCCATAATTTCACCAAACTGATACTGATGGATTTGCACCGTGAGAACTATCATGTGGGTCCACAAGGACTATTATCCATGACCAGGCAACGATTTTGGCCAATTAAGGGGAAAACGATTGCTCGATCAGTTGTGCAGCACTGTGTACGGTGTGTTAAGTCCAAACCAAAGTTATTCACACAAGTGATGGGAAACCTACCATCAGATAGAGTTCAACCTGCACGACCCTTCGTAAATGCCAGGGTGGACTTTTGCGGACCTGTTTGGATACACTATAAGACGAGAGGAAAGAAACCACAGAAAGCGTACGTATCAGTATTTTGCTGTTTTGCCACAAAGGCAGTCCATCTGGAACTAGTAAGTGATCTGACAACTGATGCCTTTATAGGGGCGTTGAAAAGATTTATGGCACGAAGGGGACACTGCCGCAAGCTCTACTGTGACAACGCCACAAATTTCGTAGGGGCAAGAAACCAACTCGTAGAATTAAACCAAACAATATATTCCAGTAAGGCCCAAGAAAAACTCACATCAACCTGTTCAGAAAAGGGAATCGACTTCCACTTTATTCCACCTCGCGTTCCCCATTTTGGTGGTTTGTGGGAGGCGGCGGTAAAATCGGCTAAAGGCTTGTTACAACGATCTGTAGTCTCAGCTTCACTCACATATGAAGAACTATAAACAGTAATTGTGGAGATTGAAACTATTCTCAACTCCCGTCCAATTACATCCATGTCATCAGATCCCAACGATCTCACAGCCTTAACACCAGGGCATTTTCTTGTAGGAGAACCCTTAACCGCTACAATCGATTCTGGAAACGCTGGTCGCAGGAGTACTTACACGAATTACAACACCGCTTTAAATGGAAGGAGCGTTCGCAGAATGTCATGCCAGGCACCATAGTACGCATAAGAGACGATAAGACTCCTGCCATGAAATGGCCTTTAGGAAGAATTACAACCGTTTTTAAGGGCGAAGATGGGTTTGTTCGAGTAGCAGATGTGCGTACAGCAACAGTTGTTCTACGCCGTCCCATACACAAACTTGCTCCCTTACCATGTGAGGATGAACTGACGAGTGTTGAACAACTACTCCATACTTTACAACCTAAACTAAATAATAATGAAGCGGATTCAAATCATCGAAAGGAAAGGCATGCGCCTACAATTGACAACACTGCACCTCCGATTAAGAAAAAACGAGTAACCTATGGATCATCAGTCGTGTCACTATTACTAGCTTGTTTAATTCTTCCCGCCATAAGAGGAAATCCTGTTGAAGTAATTAAATTTCAACCTCACCTCGGTATCCACTTCGAAAACCATGGAACAATAAGATTGATAACAACGGATTGGAATATTGTTGTATTCTACGACCTGCAGCCATATTGGTTGGAATTCTCTACGTTGGAAAATGGGACAAAGGCCCTTCAACACTTATGCAATCAACTACGACAACAGAGCTCCTGTCGACAAATAATCACTCAGTTTGAGCACCTGCGTACAGAATTAGAGAAGGATAACGATCTGCTGGTAACGGCAAACGTCTCGAAAAGACAGAAAAGGGGAGCGATTAATGTAGTGGGAAATGTAGCGAACTCCCTGTTTGGCCTCCTGGATTCTCAGTACGCAGAAGCGATGTCTCAAACCATAAACGACATTCAACAAAATGAGGATCGTCTGCTCGAACTATTAAAAAACCAAACTGCTGTTGTGGATTCCACGATCAACATCATCAAAAGAGATCAACGATCAAGACTACACGGCTACTTTATTTCACTGGCAATTCAACTAACACTAATCACCAACAATATTCAGCGAATTCAATCTGCAATTATCGACGTAATCATTGATAGTAGCCACGGAAAGATTAATCCGATATTACTATCCCCATCGCAATTGAAGCAAGAGATTAGAACAATTCGAAATCATTTGCCGTCCTCTCTGGATCTTCCAACCAGCCAGGATAATATGTTGGGACTATATAAATTGATGACAGTTGAAGGCCGCATAATCATGTACCTTTTCGAATTAATTTGCCATTGGTCAACGGAGATAAATTCCAATTCCAATGATTCTTAATAACAGTTTCGTAGAAGTAAAACCCTACGCTCCATTCCTAGCTATTTCACCACACAGGGACCAGTACTATCCAATAACGAATTTCGAATTGTTCTCCTGCATACTCAGTGGAAGGGCTACTCATCTTTGCAATCAAGTTCATCCAGTGTACCATAGAGGATCAGGAATTAGCACTTGCGAAATAGAATTTCTCAAGAACCAGCAAAATCCCAGAAGATGCAAATTAATTCAACTCGACACTCACTCTATTTGGAAGAAGATGTTACACACCAACCAGTGGTTATTTTCGCTTAGAAATCAAACTTCAATTCATGTGGTTTGCGAAAACGAGATATTTCCAGTAGAACTGAATGGTTCGGGTCTGTTAAAAATTCAGTCAAATTGCATTATAAGAGATGATATAGTGACTATTCCAGGGCATCAGATTTATTCAAGTAACACAAAATCATCTTACACGAGGATTGGGCTAGCGAGCGATAAAATTGTATTTGACCAACTACCTATGATTCCAGCGAAGGAAAAGCAGTATCACGCTCAATTAGCAGAACTAAGGGAACTAAGGCAGCAGATTAATAGCTTAAATCTATCTAATCTACCAAGGAAATTATAAGGGCATTCCACACATAGTTTTGTCGTCAGTTACCTTGAGTTATCACTGACTTTAATTGTCTTTCTATGGCTAGGTTTGAAGATCGCAAGGAAACTGTGTAAGGAACATTCATCGCAGCCGATAACAACTCGACCTGGCAGCAATAATGTCATCGTGGAGGCTTGATTATTCATCTTGATGTTAAGAATCCCTAAATCATATATTTCTTAATTCTTAATGAAAAGCAAATTAATCATTTTGTATTAATTCTTTTAATGCACCTTAAGTTCATTGCACCAGCATTTCCCAATTATTTCTGTGACCAAGGCATTAATGCACTCACAGCATAATGAAATAATTTCTTAAAGAAATTTGATAAGGTGAATGTACGATGCAATTAACTTAAGGTGAACAACCGTAAATTCATTCTACTTGTAAGAATTTGCTGATTAGTAGATTTAATTGTTATTTGTTATCGATTGTTTGCATTAATTGAATATATATCAATGTAATTTAATTTATAAGTAAGTCGTAATAAAGTTAGTTATTATTTTATAGCGAAAAAGGTCGGTGGTTGCTCGGTTAGACTACCCCTGTTTGGACTCCCGAAAAATAATCCACCAAAGGTTTCCTAAAATTGAAATAATAAATTTCAGCACTCAAAAATATACAAATTTCTTACCTTATTGCAATGCCGACGGCATTCGCTTGAACTCCAGAAATCGATCCCATGGAGTTTCCACAGTCCCATCACTGCCCATCACTGCCCATCCGGTCCTAAAAGAAAAACAAAAACCACAAAGAATCATATTATTTTATGAAATCATAGATAAAACTTACCTAATAAAACTTTACATTTTCTGCAGCCATTCAGTTCACAACCAAAACAAATAAAACTTTGACACATCTTGACAGATGGCCAGTATCAATTCTTATCACGGCTACACTGCTAAACGGCTTGGACCAATTCTCTTCTACACGCAACAAAACCTTACAAATGTTACAAAATTAATTCAACTGCGCGAAAACGACGATACTAAGGAATTAAATTTACTGCTACATGAAAGTAAGTATAATTTAGTATTATATAAAAGTAGATAATAAATAAAAATCACAAATCATTGTAATAAATTTGTAAAAGACATAAGTGGGTAAAGATTTCAAGAATTGGAAAGTGGTAACACTAAAGAAATTACGTCATTAATTGCAAATCATAGTGCCGCTAGCTTTTCATCTATAAAAGGACTGCGGATACCGTTGATCCTTCTCTTTTATCATTTGGCTTTCGGTGAGTAAACATTAAAAAATATTTGCGTAGTAATATCCACTTTATTCTGGGCATTGACTAGAATAAAGATTTAACTCCACTTTATTCAGTGCATTGACTTGAATAGAGATTTTATTCCACTTTATTCGTGGTATTGACAAGAATAAAGACTTTATTCCACTTTGTTCTTGGTATTGACAAGAATAAAGATTTTATTCAACTTTATTCGTGGTATTGACTTGAATAAAGATTTCCTATCACTTTATTCTGGGTTTTCGACTAGAATAAAGATTTCCTTACACTTTATTCAAGGTATTGACTTGAATAAAGATTTCCTATCACTTTATTCTGGGTTTTCGACTCGAATAAAGATTTCCTTACACTTTATTCAGGGTATTGACTTGAATAAAGATTTCTTATCACTTTATTCTGGGTCTTCGACTAGAATAAAGATTTCCTTACACTTTATTCAAGGTATTGACTTGAATAAAGATTTCCTATCACTTTATTCTGGGTTTTCGACCAGAATAAAGATTTCCTGTCCATCATTTTTAGTATACGACTTAAACGATCAAATTGCGAAATAATATTAGTTATACTACTTTATTATATAAGCGACTATATTAACACAGTCATCGTATATTTGAACTTTTCTATTTCTTGAATTTATACTTGCTCCAGTCTTGAAATTTCTTGCACTGCTTTATTCTCAGGTATTATAATAACTTTGTTTCGAGCGAATATTAGTGAATTAAAGTGATTAGATTGTAAGTTAACTGATAGTGTTTATTGTAAGTGAAATCTGTGATACAATAAGGAGAACGAAAATATATATTGAACTGTTTCCGAAATCATCTTTTCTTTTTCACTTATTTTGCGTGTTCGTCCTGTTACGGGCAGAACAATTAATGGTCCTTCGAGCCGGATAAACAGTTCTACAACATATATTTAATTTCTCAAGATGTCACTAAGTGATAGTCTTGTCAAACAAGCCATTGCGGCTGAAATCATCTCCAAATTTATCACAAATTTCAAGAAAACTTCAGTAAACAAGCGTACAAAGGGTGTTATAACTGAACGGCAGACAGACATAAAGAAACTTTGGGCAGATTATACTAAAAATCATTATAAAATTATGCAATTGGCTCATAGTGCTAAACCTGAAGAAGTCGCTCATGAATATTTTGTGAGTGACCAATATTCGGAGATGGAGGAAAAATATTACGAATTTATCGGTTATCTAAAAGATGCATTAATTGCACTCGAACCTCCTCCGTCACCTTCTTATAATCAATCTCAAGTAAGCAATGAGTCAGTGTCCGAATCAACTTCTTCGTTTTTGAAGTTGCCTCGAATCACACTTCCTAAATTCTCAGGATCTTACGAATCGTGGCGATCATTCCACGATTTATTCTATTCATTAGTGCACACGAATCCCTCACTGCCTCCGGTGCAGAAACTCCATTACTTGAAAACAAGTGTTGCTGGAGAAGCAGAACACTTATTACGACAATTCCCCATAACAAATGCAAGTTATTATAATGCATGGAAACTTCTTGTTGACAGATATGACAATAAGAGAGTTTTAGTTAACGCGCAACTAAAAATTCTTTGTCATACTCAAAAACAAACAACTGAGTCAGCAAAGGGAATTAAGTCATTGTTAGACAAGTCCTTAGAGTGCATATATGAGCTCGAGGCATTAGGGATTTCGACGAAGGTATGGGATCCAATTCTCATTTACATATTGGTACAATGTCTACCTTCTGAGACTCACCGAATGTGGGAACAAGAAATAAGTAGCTCTGAAGGCCTACCGACATTTGAACAATTTAAGAGCTTCTTGGGAAAAAGATTCCGTACTTTGGAGGCAATCATGGAGTCTAAAACCGGATCCACAAGTAAGAGCCTTGATCAGTACAAAATTAAGGCTGCATCACATTTTGCTTCATCAAGTCAAAAATGTTCGGTTTGTAATGATTCGCATCAACTATTCAAATGTCCAAAGTTTGCTAAATTAAGTGTCGACGAAAGATTTAAAATTGTGTCGAAAAACAGTTTATGTGTGAATTGCTTATCGAGAAATCATAAACTGCAATTCTGTACAAGCTAATTCTCTTGTCAACGTTGTGGAAGAAAGCATCATTCGCTACTTCATAGAAATAATTCAATTCAGAATTCTCGATCACGTGCATCACAAGGCATAATTCCTTGTGAAAATTCAATCTCGAAACCAACATCTTCCACATCTATTGACAATGCAGGAACACCAGTACAATCATTCTATACGAAACATGGTCAACACACCGCTCAAGCCTTATTATCAACTGCCTTGGTTAACGTCACGTCTAAATCAGGGACAGTTTACAAATTGCGAGCATTAATCGATTCTGGATCGCAAGTATCATTCATTACACAAGCTGCTGCTCGCAGGTTGCAATTAAAAACAGATAATGTTTCTGTTCAAATCACTGGATTGGGAAAGTCTAAAGCTACAAATGTACAAAGACAAACCTCAATTCAGATACTTCCTCAAACTCCGAGGTATAAGCCAACCCTTGTCACTGCACTAGTTGTACAAACTATTACAGATTTGCTACCTCCTGCAATTATTCAGGATAGAAAGTGGGATCACATAAATAATCTCGAGCTTGCTGATCCTTTCTTTAACAAGCCTGGGAAAATTGATCTTTTATTAGGAGCGGATGTTTAGAATTAGAAATTATCCTTGTAGGATTACGCAAAGGTTCTCCAGGTACACCTACTGCTCAGAACAGCACCTTAGGCTGGATTCTGTTTGGTAATCTCTCTTCTAATGCTCCTTGTCTTAAGGCATCTTCCCTAACAATAAGTGCGAGATTCGAACAAGATAGTTCACTTGATACCTTATTGCAAAAATTTTGGGAAAGTGAGGAAGCAGTGTATCAGGCTAAACAGCCTGCATCAGAAAAAGAGTGTGAAGATTTTTTTGAAAAAACGCACACTCGAAATATAAATGGTCGGTATGAAGTTCGCCTACCATTCAAGAATGGGGAGCCAGAATTGGGAGATTCGCGAAATATGGCAGTACGCAGATTCCATGCATTAGAAAGAAAGCTGAATCAAGACCCTGACCTTCGCAATGAATACAATAAATGTCTCCAAGAATATGAAACTCTTGGATACATGAGACGTACTACAAAGGATGATAATCACAAGGACAGTTATTATCTTCCACATCATGCTGTGCTTAAAGAAAGCACAACAACTAGGGTCAGGGTAGTATTTGATGCATCTGCGAAGACTACAAATGGGAAAAGCTTGAACGAACAGCTTCGCGCAGGTCCAGTTCTGCAACCAGAACTTATCACTCTGTTATTAAGATGGAGAAAATACGAATATGCAATGTCAGCAGACATTGAAAAAATGTATAGAATGGTCAATGTACAATATCCAGATCAGAAATATCAGAAAATAGTTTGGAGAAATAACCCGTCAGATACAATTAAAGACTATATTTTAACCACTGTAACCTTCGGAACTACTTCAGCGCCTTACTTGGCTATAAAATCATTGCATCAACTAGCCAAAGACGAAGCTAAGAAGTATCCAATTGCTGCTAAGATTGTCACCAGAGACTTTTATGTTGATGATCTGATGACAGGTGCAGACTCTATACAAGAAGCTCTGGTAATTCAAAGGGAACTTCTTCAATTATTGAATGGCGGAGGCTTCAATTTAAGGAAATGGGTTAGCAACTTATCGAATCTCCTAGAAAACATTCCAGAGGATTACAGGGAAATTCAACTTCCTTTGCGCTTCGCAAGTGATGATGCGGTTAAAACTCTGGGTATCTTTTGGTACCCAGTAGGCGACTATTTTACATTGCAACACCGACAAACAATAGATCGCATACCCACCAAGCGTTCTGTTCTGTCGGAAATTGCCACATTATTTGATCCACTTGGTTGGATATCTCCTATAGTCGTAGCCGGGAAAATTCTGATGCAAGCCTTATGGCTCTGCGGATGTTCCTGGGATGATCCGATCCCACCTAACATCAATAAACAATGGCAACAATTCAAAACCGAATTACAGTACATTGACCAGATTCGCATTCCAAGATGGTTGCACACTAAAAGTAATTTTCAAGGCTGTCAAATTCATGGGTTTTCAGACGCCTCAATTCATGCGTATTCTGCCGCTATTTACATTCGAGTCATTGACGACGAAAATAATATTAATGTAAACTTGCTCTTGGCAAAAAGTAAAGTAGCACCTGTGAAGCCGGTTTCCCTTCCCCGATTAGAGTTGTGTGGCGCAGTTTTATTAACTCGTCTAATTAAACGTGTAAAAACTGATCTAAATTTAAATCGAGTACCAATTTTCGCCTGGACTGATTCGTCAATTGTTTTGTCATGGATTCGCAATCACGCAAATAAATTCAAAACATATGTCGCGAATAGAATTGCAGAGATACAAGAATGCACTGAAATTGATTCTTGGCAACATGTAAAATCTGAGGATAATCCTGCAGATTGCAATTCTCGCGGTGTTAAAACGTCTGTTTTAAACGGACATAATCTTTGGTGGCATGGACCTAACTGGTTAAAAGACCACGAAGAAAATTGGCCAACGACTAAGGTACTAGGAAATGTATCAGACGAAATTGAAGAAAAAAGGATTACACATGTTGCAAACGTAAAATAAATGCAAGACGAAGTTACAATCAGATTCTCGTCATACTTTAGGTTAATACGCACAGTAGCTTATTGTATAAGGTTTTCTAATAATTGTAAACAAAAACATCAGCGAAAATTGGATTTTCTTTCAACAGGCGAAACACAAGACTCAAAATTGGCGTTAATAAAACTGGTCCAAAAATTTTCATTTCAATTTGAAATTGAAACCCTTCAAAAAGGCCACCAACTACCCGCTAAAAGCGCTCTTCTATCTCTCAATCCGTTTGTAGACAAAAACGGCATTTTACGTGTTGAAGGTCGTCTACAAAATGCAAATATTCCATATTCTCAAAAACACCCAGTCTTATTACCAAAAGATAGCCACTTTACTTCCCTAATTATAAGACATTTTCACAATCAAACTCTCCACGGAGGAACCCAATTAGTGCTTACTACTTTAAGAAACGAATTTTGGATTCCTCAAGGACGAAAAACTGTTCGAAACATAATCCATAAATGCATTACTTGTTTCAAGCAATCTCCTCAATCATCAAATCAATTCATGGGAAATCTACCTTTCCATCGCGTCAATATATCTCGTCCTTTCCAACATACTAGAATTGATTATGCAGGACCGATACATTTGAGAATGTCGAAACATAGGGGTAATCGATCATATAAGGGCTATATCTGTATATTTATATGTATGACCACCAAAGCCATTCATATAGAGCCTGTTTCCGACTTGTCAACAGCAGCCTTTATTGCGGCTTTCAGACGCTTTTGCAGCAGAAGAGGACTGTGCTCCCACATATATTCTGACTGTGGCACTAATTTCATTGGCGCTAGTAAGATGCTAAGGCAATTGCTGAAAGTATAGCAACTGAAGGTATAGAATGGCATTTCAATCCTCCATCTACGCCTCACTTCGGCGGTTTATGGGAAGCAGGAGTGAAATCTATAAAATTTCACCTTCGAAGGGTTCTAGGCAATTCACTCTTAACATTTGAGGAATTTGCAACAGTCTTGGCTCAGATCGAAGCTTGCCTTAATTCCAGGCCATTATGTCCATCATCCGATGACCCTGATGATTTGGACGCCCTGTCACCCGGTCATTTTTTAATTGGTAATTCAATAATTACACCTCCACAACCATCTACTGTAAAGCATACATCCCTAACATCTCGCTGGAATCACCTGCAATTGTTACAACAACAATTCTGGTCGAAATGGTCTAAGGACTACTTAAATTTGTTACAAAATCGTCCCAAGTGGAAAACACCAATTTTGAATCCCAAGATTGGAGACTTAGTCATAATTAAAGAAGATAATTTACCATCTTCTCGTTGGCTAATTGGCAGAATTACAAAAATTCATCCAGGTGCAGATAATTTAGTTAGGGTAGTGACAGTCAAGACAAAAAATTCTGAATTAAAAAGACCAATTTCCAAAATATTTTTATTTCCACAATCAAATTAATCAAAATCAAATTGTACAAAATATTCAATTTCAGAATGCTTAAATCAAAAATTAATTTTGTCAAAAAGCCTAATTTCCAAAATTAATCAATTTAAAATTTTCCAATGTCAAAAATCCTACATTGCTCAAAAATTAAAATTCATAAATTAGATAAAATCAAAATTTTCAAAAATTCAAAATTGAAAATTCTTCAAATCGAATTTCACAAAAATTCCGAAATTCAACTGTATTTTCCATTTGAAAATAAAATTACAAACGAATCCGTTAAAACAAATCTGAAATCAGAGACAAATCGTCCGTTACATTTACATATATTCTGCTCGCACGACAGCAAAACTTTAGTTCGATCGCTGCAAACCAGTAACGCGTTTGAATTTGAAATAAAAGTCTAAGTGTAATGTCAAGTGTAACAATGGAATCGCGCGAATTGGATTTAAAATCAACAGCAGAACGAGAAATTAATAAAATCGGGGAAAACTTAGAACGCCCTATAACACCTGGAAAGTATAAGGAAGATCATCTAAGAAATTCCGATGATGACACGCTATTAAGGGAAATACAGGAACTTCTGGATGACATCGAGCACAAAACGACGGAAGGGAATTCCTCAGGACAGCTTCCGCACTCGACGCAGCAGCCACCCAACATTGAGCATCTGAGAAGAAGATTTAATGGAATCAAGTTGGAAGAAACAATTGTTGATCCAGAGGTTATTGTCATAGACGACGACGAAGGTCCACCTCCATCAACTCGCAGTCCACCGAAAATAAAAATCCTACAAAATATACTTCTCGTACCAGCTACAAGTTCCAGTGATGACCTTTTTGTACATCTAGTAGACGAAAACATCCCGGAAAAATCGGAAACAATTCGTGTTTCTTGGGCATCATTACGTCGATCAAAAAAACGAAAGCAAAGATTTACTACCCGAGCAGGCACTCGAGTAAATGTAAAATTACTTGCGAATGGAGAAATTAAGGTTTCGCAGAAATAAAATAATATCTTGATTCTAAAATTTTTCTTGTTTTCTTTCGTTCCAATTGGTTCTAAATTTAAAATCTTTATTTCAGTTTTACAATTTCTTGCTTCTTGTTATGTTATATTTACATGGCAACTCCTCTAAAAAACAAGAAATATCTTACCTGCATAAGAATATCATCTTGATGTTTAGATACAAAACTGCAAGTGTACACTCACACACAGTCGCTACAGCAAAAGGTAAACAGAAACTCAACATTATGTTACCAACATAACCAAAAGGTAAATAAAGTTCAACAGGCAGCTTTTATTCAAAATTAAAACTCACAGGTAATTATTGTCAATTCACATTTATTCAACAAATAAATTTGACACAATACAATCACAACTCAAATTAACAACATTATGATTGAAATTTTATTAACCTAATCCTAAAACTAACACAAGACCTAAACATAATTCCATCTTGAAAGGCGCAACCTTTCAAGGGGGGCAGCATGTTTGGACTCCCGAAAAATAATCCACCAAAGGTTTCCTAAAATTGAAATAATAAATTTCAGCACTCAAAAATATACAAATTTCTTACCTTATTGCAATGCCGACGGCATTCGCTTGAACTCCAGAAATCGATCCCATGGAGTTTCCACAGTCCCATCACTGCCCATCCTGTCCATCCGGTCCTGAAAGAAAAACAAAAACCACAAAGAGTCATATTATTTTATGAAATCATAGATAAAACTTACCTAATAAAACTTTACATTTTCTGCAGCCATTCAGTTCACAACCAATTCTTATCACGGCTACACTGCTAAACGGCTTGGACCAATTCTCTTCTACACGCAACAAAACCTTACAAATGTTACAAAATTAATTCAACTGCGCGAAAACGACGATACTAAGGAATTAAATTTATTGCTACATGAAAGTAAATATAATTTAGTATTATATAAAAGTAGATAATAAATAAAAATCACAAATCATTGTAATAAATTTGTAAAAGACATAAGTGGGTAAAGATTTCAAGAATTGGAAAGTGGTAACACTAAAGAAATTACGTCATTAATTGCAAATCATAGTGCCGCTAGCTTTTCATCTATAAAAGGACTGCGGATACCGTTGATCCTTCTCTTTTATCATTTGGCTTTCGGTGAGTAAACATTAAAAAATATTTGCGTAGTAATATCCACTTTATTCTGGGCATTGACTAGAATAAAGATTTAACTCCACTTTATTCAGTGCATTGACTTGAATAGAGATTTTATTCCACTTTATTCGTGGTATTGACAAGAATAAAGATTTTATTCCACTTTGTTCTTGGTATTGACAAGAATAAAGATTTTATTCAACTTTATTCAAGGTATTGACTTGAATAAAGATTTCCTATCACTTTATTCTGGGTTTTCGACTAGAATAAAGATTTCCTTACACTTTATTCAAGGTATTGACTTGAATAAAGATTTCCTATCACTTTATTCTGGGTTTTCGACTAGAATAAAGATTTCCTTACACTTTATTCAGGGTATTGACTTTAATAAAGATTTCCTATCACTTTATTCTGGGTTTTCGACCAGAATAAAGATTTCCTGTCCATAATTTTTAGTATACGACTTAAACGAGCAAATTGCGATATAATATTAGTTATACTACTTTATTATATAAGCGACTATATTAACACAGTCATCGTATATTTGAACTTTTCTATTTCTTGAATTTATACTTGCTCCAGTCTTGAAATTTCTTGCACTGCTTTATTCTCAGGTATTATAATAACTTTGTTTCGAGCGAATATTAGTGAATTAAAGTGATTAGATTGTAAGTTAACTGATAGTGTTTATTGTAAGTGAAATCTGTGATACAATAAGGAGAACAAAAATATATATTGAACTGTTTCCGAAATCATCTTTTCTTTTTCACTTATTTTGCGTGTTCGTCCTGTTACGGGCAGAACAACCCCCTAGGTTCAAATTTGTCCTCCTATTAGCAATGGGGCATTAAAAGAACCATCCGAATCAGTCTACACGTTACAAAGTTAGGTTCAAGTCAAAAATAGAAAAAAATTATAAATTACTAGAGAAGTTGAGCTCATTTTTGCATATCTTTGCAACAGAAAGAGATAGTATTCAGTTTTACACAACATTTATTTCTTACACTTAACCAACTATAATTCATCTTTTTTATCTCCTTCATATATGTAATATGGAAAGGTCATAAAAATGAAAAAAAATAAAATAAAGTTATTCATATTAACTGCGAAGTAACGATTATTAAAACTGCCTTGACTGAGAACTGAATCCAAGCCCCACGCCTCTCATTGTGTGGGTTACCTGTCGTGCAACCTCATATTGCTGTTCCATACTTGAGAACATTTCTTCTCTCTTCTTAATACTTTCATTACTATTATTACATACCGTAGTTTCGACTTCATTTGCTTTTGGAGAAGCTTTAATGCCCATTAATCTCATGAATTTAGAGGCAACTTTGCCATCGGTGTCTTGTGCAAACTTTGCGTTCTCCCATTTGCTTGCAGTATCATCAGTTTTTTTGTTACTCCACAGTAATTTTCTCTTCTGTACTTGTTCTGCATATTTGTTTGGATTTATAACATTAGGATTGTAATAACTGGGTAATGTCATTGATGTGGTGGGTTTGCTTTCTGAGGCAGTCAACTTGCTATCCTTTGAAGTAGATAAAGATAAAGAGGTTGACTGTGTTATTATTTTATGTTCATAATCTCTGTTTTTGACGCATGTGCTATCAGTTGTTGATCTGATAACCGAAGTTCGTTCACGAGACTTTGATCTAGACTGATATCTTTTTCTATCTTTTTTACATTTGGGTGAAGCTGATCGCCGATACCGTTTTTGGAAACCCAAGCTTTCATTACAGTAATTTTTGTCAGATTTATTTTTATAGTCGCGTTCACGGACACGATCACGATAATAGTCATCACGATCTCGACGATGCTCCTTGCGTGACCGATATTCTTTTTTTCTATCTCCGCTATCTCGGCTTCTTCCATCCTTGTAATAATCTTTGTAGCGTTCCTTTGGTTTATTTCGCTCGTTTCCTGCTTTATTGTGATCATTCTATTTTTTTTATCTATTATTCATTTGTTTAAGTTATATAACAACAAAAGAATTACCCCATGATATTCTGGTTCCAGAGTTATTGCTTTACTCCGCAATTCTGATTTTCTTTCCTTGTGATTTTCTAGAGTGTTGTTACATGTTCCGCTTTCTTTTATGCTGTTTGAATCCTGTAAAAAAAAAATTATTTGTTCATATAACATTCACATTTAAGGTAACAAATATTTTTAAATTAGCAAAATGTTTTCGTATACTACTGTTACATATCGTTTTAAGATAGGGGGCATTGTGAGTGTGTCTATTCTAACATAACTCTTCCTTTTTATAGCAAAATTAGAAGACAGAAAGTTAGTAAAAAGTTATTAACACACAACCATAACCCCAAAATAATATAGCCGTGTAGATTTTTTCTATTAAAATATATGAAAATTCGTAATGCATAATATGGTTAGTTTTTAAATAATAATTACAGAATATTTTTTTTCTAATTTATCAACGAATTAAGAGTTACACAAAGCATTTAAAGATAACAATTAATCAATCAATTACAATCTGTGAAAATTGCAAGTTGAATAGAGATTTCGCATACTACAACTATGAAAAAAACACTTGTTATTTGAATGAGGTGGCAAGTATTAATTATATAACTAAGGTGTGGCGATTAAAATTTTACTAAGCACAATACAAGGAGTTTCAGATCTGGTGTGGCAAAGCGCAAGGGGTGATAGATCTCACCCGAACAACAAAACATTTTATGGAGAGGAGGGGGGTATTGTTTTAATTTGTTTCCCAAATTTTTCCGAAATTCCTGTAATTAATACATCGGTTTTTTATTTTTACTAAATTGCCCATCTCATTATCCACGTAGAAAAAGGATCTAGAAATTTATATGTAGAAAACCTATCGGGGAATATTATAAAAATCTGCAATCTAAAGAAACTAAACCCATACTAAATCTAAAATCCTTTTTATTTAATTCAGAAGGTATAACAATTAAGGTTATTATGTTACAAAAGCTGTTTGAAATGTCCTCCGTAACTTTCGGTGTATGCCTTCTAATTCCCTGTTTAAGGTGTGTTGTAGCTGAAGTCCTAGTTCTCCTAACTAAGTAATTCGTCTGTATCGTTAACAGATCTTCATCCTTCATTGTTTTCGATAAAAAAAGTTCAAGTAAGTTCTAGAGCTCTAGCAGGTGAACGAATCAGTGCACCTCGTCTAATCCACCTGTGAGAAAATTTTTCATTTAATATTGCCTCACAATGTTGATAGTATCCCCTGGGGCTCCATCGTGTTGGTAAAACATTGCCCTATGATTATCCAGAGGGATGTCCTCTAGTAGATAAGTGCGTATTTCCGAAAAAGTCTGCATAAATTTAGTTTTTAAGCACTTGCGGCAAAATGAATGGTCCTATTAAATGGGCGAAGATGATACTAGCCCAAACATTGGCTCAGAATTTGTGCTGGAAGGAGGTGGTCGGCTTGTCCTTATCCGACCAGGTAGGGTGGTTGTGGAAGTGTGAGATAACACCGCCGGTGAACTGCGATTCGTCCGTCCACAGAGTTTTGCCCAGAAACGGTCTGTTTTCCATGTCGCATCCCAGAGGCCAAATGCAAAATTTTAATCTTCCAGTAGTCTCTGAACTGGGATATGATTATATAAACGTCTCTTCGATGAATAACCCTCCAAACTTTAATTGAAGACACTCCTAGTCGTCTTGCGACTCGTCTCGCGCTCGTTTCAGGGTCTTACCCGAAGAGGGTGATTATTTCCTGCTCGACGTCGGCAGAATCTTGCAATGTTTCAGATTGTAATTCAGCGCTTTTTGAAGTTATACTTTCGGTTTCTCTAAAACTTCGGAAAGTCCGCGAAAATACACCTCTTTGGGATGCACGTCGATTAGGTAATCCCCTTAACTTCGTAACGCGTGGACCGATTTCGATCATTCCTTTTCTGTTCGGCAGAGTATGTTCCTTGATTGATACCATGAAAAAATATTTTTTGTGGAATGGATGTGGGATAGGGGGTTAAACCTAACTTTTTAACGCGTGGACCGATTTGGATGGTTCTTTCTTCGTTGTATAGAGTAGAAGACACTAAAAAGTGAAAAATAAAATAGTTTTTAAAAAAAAAGTTAAACGTACTTTACAAAAAGCGCTAAAAAGCATAAAATAATTTTTAATTTTATATCTATTACGACACTTTGAAGTCAGTGCAAATAAAACAACTACAGTACCACAATTGAAAATAATACATAATTCTACCTGAACGTTTCAGCTTACGGAATCATAAGAAATGACGATTAAATATTTTTTGTTAGTTTTTTTGTTTTTTTTATATATGATGTTGCCAAAGCTCAGGGGATGCCCTATGATGCTTAAGCACAGCCTTGGCAGGAAAGGAATTTAGGTTGGGGGAACTGGGTTAGGAGGTTGAGTGAAGGAGGTGTCGATGTACGCCCCGTTTGAAAGTTTCAGGCTCATAAGACGAGGGAAAACAGAAGATGGTAAACTGTTCCACATTCGTGTTGTTCTGCTAAGAAAAGATTCCCGAAATTTGACGGTACGTCCAAATTTGACCCGGAGAGTATAGGGGTGGGAGCGACGTGTAGATCTTGTATCGCGCGTTGTAATGAGTCTACAAGGAATCAGGCTAGCAATTTCGTTAGAACAATGGCCATGGAAATAGCGATAAAAAAGTGAGATATAAGTGTATAAAATAAAATCTATTATTAATAGAGACCTAAAATTTGTTACTATATTATACATAAAAAAATATCTTAAAATTTTTTCTTTGTTAATCATGTGACAGGTAAATGTCGACGGAAAAAAATCACCTTTTTGACGGCGACTGAAAAATAATTCCTCCAGTTGATCTAAAACAGAAAAATCAAGTTGGGTATTGAAGTTGGTAAAATTATCTATAGCTGCGTTCCATTTGGCCATGCGGAGTACTCCGGCAAAGATTACTTACTACTATGTTAGATAAACGGCTCCCTAAATTACCCAGCTAATTTGAAAAAGTAACACACAGTAAACGAAATATATCCAGCTTTTAAAGTCATAAGAATATTCATGTAAATAAACAGTACAGGTAGTGTGCAGTCATTTACTCTTGTCAAAATTATTTGAGAGAATCACTTATTCCTGTCAAAATAATGTTCTCATACGGAGAGAATCGCAGACTCCTGTCAAAAAAATACCGGCAAATCTTGTCGAAGAGAGAAATGTACGAAAAAGTACCACCAATAAAAAGAATTCATGTGAAGCACATGACTGAGCTAGTTGCTTGTGTGCGTAAAAGACTTTTAAACCGTCAGTGTATTTTGATCTTTTAATGAGTGAAATACATTTGACATTCGTAAATGCACATAAGAAAAGTATACGTGTATCCACAAACTCTCCCGGAAAACAAATTTTTGGGTTGCCCGATGCGGGAAATATATTTTATCTAGTAGTAAGTAATCTTTGAAAGCGTTCCATTGGGGAAATACGCCGGAGACAAAGATTACTTACTACTAGATAAACGGCTTCGAACACAGCAGTGAACAATTTTTGGTTGCTTTTATATATTTCCCGCATCGGGCAACCCAGCAATCAGAATTAAAAATTTGTTTTTACTATTTCTTTACCTGAGTAGGTTTAGCCCCTCTCAAGTATGGCATTTATAGATTTTACTTGCGGTTTTTGTATGTGCTGTGAGAAATATGGTATGTTATGCTATAATTAAAGTAATTTTGGAAAAAGTTTTAACGTTCTTGATATTTACGGGAAGCAGATGCTTCTTTTTATTGAGAGGTTTTGAAGCACAAAAAAACCCAGCAGAAAAACTCAGCGTAACTACCCTTGCAAACTACACCTACCAATCATCTAGTGTAGCTGAGCGTAGTTGGGTGTACGCCGGAGTACTTTGCATGGCCCAATGGAATGCAGCTTATGTATAAGATGACCTAGAATCAGACCATAAAAATAAAAAAAAATACCATTTGGCAGCACTTTTGCTTAAAAACTCGAGCGAAATTTCCACTTTCTAAGTGCTGTAAAAACTGACCCTTTTTTATAGCAAAATTTTCATCAGGTATTAGTTAAAAGGATTCTGAACAACACAAGCTAATATCTATCGGCAGTAAAACAAAATTACACGAAAATTTTTACAAAATTTTTGCAGCAATAATTCAAATTAATTACACAAATGCAAGTACAAGCGATATATGTACATATGTAGGATAATGAACATATGTATCAAATTTCATTAAAATCCGTTCAGTGGTTCTTGAGATATTTGGAAAACTGCAAAGCTCCTTAAAAGAAAGAGATCGCAGTTAAACGGGTGGAGCGCCACCACTTCATTCTTCAAAATTTCACAAATTAAATTTAAAAGGATATATTTATTAAATAAAATAAAAATCGAATTTATATCATGACTAGTTTCGCTACAAAAAAAATTTAATTTTGATTAGGTTTAAAAATTTTCTTTATTTAAAGAATTTCCTACAAAGAGTGCAATAAAATAATTGGGTGGTCAGGGATTTCTAAGGATGCGGGTTTTCTAATCCTTTCTCTGCCTAGGCATGTTCCTTTTTGGAAAGGTAATAAGATGGGCAATCTAATAAAATTAACAACAGGTGTACTAATTACATGAATTTCGCAGAAAATTTGGGGAAACGTTAAATTTTTGGTAATTTAAAATCATTTTTTTAAGTTTTGGAATTCCTGCGCATGCAATGGGGAGTTAGATTGGTATAGTACTTACTCAGCGTTTGTTTGATGCCACTGCGTTAGGTAGATCAAAAGAAAATAATAAAAGAGTGATGTACTACCCAACCACAAAAGTATTGGGACAGTTGCATTTTTTTACATTTTCAACTTTATGGGTATATAAAAAAGTGTATAAGTATTTATAAATGTAAATTTCGTTATGGTAATAATTATTTTATTTGTTTTGTTTGAAATTCTTTTCACAGTTACAAGAAATTCGAATAAATATCAAAGAAATAACGAAAATAATGTACAATTGCAGAAAGACAACCGTAGTCGTGTGATACGGAAAAAGTCTGAAGCATACCAGACAGAATGCTTGAAGCACACTGTCAAATGTCCTGCTTCTTTAATGGTTTGGGGCTGCATGGCCGGAAATGGAGTTGGGTCCCTTCATTTTATTGAGGGTGCAATTAACTCCGAAAAATACCAAAATATGCTGCAAGAGAGGCTCTTGCCATCAATACCTCTCCTTTAATCACCTGAAGAGAGTTTGTATTTCAACAGGATGGGGCACCAAGCCATACTTCAAAATTCAGTCAAGCCTGGTTGCAGGTCAATGGAGTACCAACAATGGAGTGGCCTGCTAATAGTACAGATCTTTCCCCCATAGAGAATTTATGGGAGTTATTAAGAAAAGACTTTGGGCGGATCCATCCAGCAGAACTAAAACTGGTCTTCGTGAAAATATGAGGAAAATTTGGAGAGGATCGCTGAGGATTGTGGAAGACTTGTTAAATCAATGCCACTGCGTATTAAAGAGGTTGTAAAACAAAAACGTAATGCAACGAAATGTTGAACATAAAGAAATCTACAGCAAATTTAATTAAATTTTTCTTATTTGTCCAATGAATATGTAGGTTGCGTTCAAGAAGTCAGTCAAATGCGCATTCTCAGCATGCAGTCGTTGAACAAGTGCCGATGTAAATGCATTGCATTCGATCGATCAATTTGACAGTTGCTGCAAATTAGCTGCGCATTTCTTGCATTTGGAAATTTTTAGCTGCTAAAGAATTTGTTTGTGGTGTTATCTTAAAAACGGCCTAAAATGGATTCTGACTACGAGTAAAAATATAAATTAATATTTTTTAGTTTATGTTGCAATTAATTTTGTACTCTACAGTGAACTTTCTGCTTTAAATGATAAATTATTCAAAAACGGTAGAGAATTGGGTGAAAAGTCAGAAAATGTTTCTAATTTGTAAGCTTAGTCTTTTAAAAAAGATGTTATTATTGCTCAAATTGCTGTTAAGAGAATCACTAGGGTTATAATACCAAATTCAATATTTCTAGAAATATTTTTAGACTGTCAAACAAACAACCTTCTTCCTTTTGCATTTAATCGTTCATCGGAGTAGTCAGTTTTGACTGCATTTTGTATGCATTCGCATATTTGTTATTTATTTGAACTTTTTGTAAATGTGAAAAGAATTGCGGTCAAAACAAATAAAATAATTAATACTACAACGAAATTTTCTTTTATAAATATTATACACTTTTGTACAGTTAAAAAAATTTAAAAAAAATTTCAAGTGTCCCAATACTTTTGTGGTTGGGTAGTATATAACATGAAAATTGCAACTTATTCGCAAACGGTTGAGATTGTCCCACTTCCTTCCCTTAGGCATTACAAGATTCTGTTTGCCTAGGTGAGATCTATCACTCCCTTTTAATTTCGCACACCAGATCTGAAATACCCTGTATAAAAGAAACAAGTTTCGAAAGATTGGGTATAGAATCTCGGAATACAAAATCCCGAATGTGCAATTCCGGAATACAAAATCCCGGCACACAAAGTCCCGGATCCCGCAAATGCATATTTTGAATTTATGCATGTTTTTATGGGGTTGGGTACGATATCACGGATTTCAAAATCCTGAATTAGAAATCTCGGGAATCAAAACACCGCAATTGAAAATTCCCGGAACACGAAATCCCGTATAATCAAAATCCCGGAACTCAAAATCCCGGAATACATTATCTTGCATTTTTATGTAATTTTATGGAATCACGTGCGGCGCCGCACATGATTCCATAAAATTACATAAAAATGAAAGATAATGTATTCTAACACATTCGCTTGAGAAAATTCGCTTAAAATTGGATAGAGTGCGTAAAAAGGATTCCACTTGGACAAATTATTTGGCGAAAGGTGCAAAAGGAGCGACTTGTTGCTAAATATGGAAGAGTTTTGCATTCAAGTACGTATGATTAAGAGTTTCGCTTTTCTTCCTACTGAAGAGGTTTCAAATTATTATTTTGAGTTAAATAAAAATTTAGAAGATTCAGATGCCAAAAAAAATAGCACTATGGTTTCAAAAAAATTACATCAGCACTACTAGAAAACAAGGCAGCCCACAGTACGATCCAGAATTTTGGTCTGTTGACAGGACTCTCCAGCAAATTTCACGCACGCAGAATAGCGTTGAAGCATGGCACCGAAATCTGAAAGTTATAGTTGCCAGAAAAAATTCAGGATTATATAAAATTATTAGTGACTTATCTAAAGAGCTTATAATTTCAAATACTATTTGGGAAAATATAAAAGCAGGTGAACGTAAACCAATAAACAAAAAAAATTTGAAACGATGGAAAAGAATTAAACGAGTTATTAAAAAAAGAAACAATTACGGTATAGTTGAATATTTAATGTAACGCTGTTTTATTAAAATTCTTAAATACAGGATTTTTCAGGGTTTTGTACGACATCCCGGATTCCAAAATCCCGAACTCTTTTTCCGGGATTTTGCATTCCGAGATTTTGTACCATGGGATTTCATAATTTTAAACTTCCTGGATTTTGCAATCCAGTATTTAGGGTTCCGGAATTTCGAGGCTATCCCGTTTTTATGAAATCAAATGCAGCCTGGCCTGTAATCTCCGGGATATTGTAATTCATGATTTTGCAGTCCGGGATTTTGTAACTTGAAGACTCGGGAATATTGTATTCCGGGATTTTCAAACCCGGGATTTTGTTACCATCCCATTTCGAAATGACCAGTAGTGTGGAATAGCTCCTGAAACCTCGCCTCCAAGCGGCCGTTGAGGATGCTGGGGACCTTTCCGAGAGGCAGTGTGGCTTTCGGAAAGGGAGGTCGACGGTTCATGCTATCCAGGAGGTAGTGGACGCGGCCCGGGCCACCGAATTCGGGAATTATTATTCACGCCCGGTGTGCCTGCTGGTCACCTTGGATGTGCGCAACGCCTTCAACTCGGTAAAGTGGGGGGACGCACTCAGGGCGTTAGAGCGCGACTTCGGGGTCCCTCATTATATATTACGAATGATGAGGGACTACCTGAGGGACCGCACTCTCATCTTCGAGACGGAGGATGAACCAGAAAGAGGGTTCTTTCGGCAGGGGCAGCCCAGGGTTCCATACTGGGCCCCGACATATGAAATTATACATATGACGGGTTCCTCCGTATGGAGATGCCGGAAGGGTCTTTCCTGGTTGGGTATGCTGACGACATCGCAGCGGTCATTACCGCTAAAGATGTTGCGGCGGCTCAGATGAGGCTCAACCAGGTAACGCGCCGTGTAAGCTCCTGGCTGCGTGACCACGGGCTGGAGCTGGCGCTTTCCAAGACCGAGATCGTCCTTCTGACAAAGAAGCGCATTCCGTTGCTGATCGAGATGCGGGTAGGAGACATGTCGGTCCAGACGCGGCCTGCGATCAAATACCTGGGGGTGAGCCTCGATTGTAGGCTCTCCTTCTGGGACGAGATCAAGGGCCGGGCCGATAAGGCGGCTGCGGTGACGGCGGCGCTGAGCAGGGTTATGACCAACATTGGCGGACGCAGACCCTGCAAAAGGCGCCTATTGCCCCGCACCGCCGAGGCCATAATGCTCTACGGAGCAGAAGTCTGGGCTGATGCAATGCGGTGGGAGAGGTACCGTAAGCGTATACTTACGGTACAACGCGCGCAGCGCTCTGCATTGCGAGCTCCTACCGCACGGTCTCGGAACCGACAGCGCTAGTGGTCGCGGGGGTCATACCCATTGACCTTTTAGCCAGGGAGTGGCAGTTCGTCCATATGGAGAAACCCATCTTGGGGGAGGCCGCGAGAGTGGCTCGGGCCAGGACAATGGCGGCATGGCAAGAAAGGTGGGATGGAGTCGCGGGGCCAGTGGACAGCCCGGGTGATCCCTCAGCTGGACACTTGGCTGAACCGTCAGCACGGTGAGGTGGATTACTACCTCACCCAAATGCTGACGGGATACGGGAATTTTCGGGCCTTCCTCCACCGCATAGGAAAGGTGCCGAGCCCGTGCTGTGTATACTGCGGCTCTCCATCGGACTCCGCTTTCCACACATTCTTTGAATGTGTTCGTTGGAGAGCGGAGACGGGTAGCGTGAAACCGGACAATATCGTTGAGGTCATGCTGCAGAGGGAAGACCACTGGCGAAGGATTGCCGCTTTCGTTAGGGGGGGGGGGGTCCTTCGCCAAAAGGAGGGAGACAACAGCGGGATCACTTGCTAGCCAGTTGGGGGGCGAGAAAGCGAGGGCGAGAGAGCGGGGGCTCCTGTTGGGGAGTCCTGCTGACTTGCGGGCCTTGTAGGAGGCTGGTCTATAGGACTCCACCGCGAGGTAATGTCTCCCAGACGGTTCCGTGGTGGTCCTCCTGGAGGGGGGAGGGGGCTTTTAGCCGGTAAAACTGGTCTTTGGCCAGTTGAGCCCGGCACACCGGTGGCTTCGGTCACCTAGGTAAACCAGGTAAACTTTGCTGGTTTTCGAGTAGCATAGAAAGGTAGGTACAACAGATTTGTTATATCAGCGCTGGAAAAGAAATAGGACTGAGAAAAATTTTATTCGCCAGCGCAACTAGGTTACCAAAGGAATAACCAGAGAGAACTTTTCGACACTTTAATGCAAAAGTCCAACGCTAAAGGACTATGGTCTCAGTTGCAGAGAAATGGGATTGTTAGTTTTAGACAAAATTATCAGCAAGCATTTCCACAGATTTGTCACTTCAGGTATTCAATAATAATTAATGGTTATCAAATGCTTTCAGTAGGCGAAAGTTTTCCGCCTTCTTTAAGTTTATAAGACCGAAATCGAACTAAATAAATTAGTCGCTTCTTAACAGTAAAAGTTGTTTTTACCAATTCTCTACCAATTTAAACTTTGCAGTCGGTCGAGAACCTAATGTACATTCAACACGTCACAAGGTACGTGCACTTTGTGACATTTTGGTATAAAGTAATAATTTCTATGCACAAGTATTTACTGGGTGATCATCATCTCTCCCAACGTTAAAATTGCCACAAATAACTCTACCCATTTACGATGGCAACTACGCCAAGTGGACACACTTCCATGATATATTCAGCCAAGTCATGCATTCACAACCGATTAGTAACACAGAAAAGATGTTTTTTCTCACCAGCAACTTAGCTGGTGAAGCAAGTCCGACACGTTATCACTTACTCCATCGACGATATCAGAAAGACTGGGTAAGGAGAAACACTCCATTTATCATGACCAGTCAATGGACACAACAGTTAGCAGACATGCATGGTCAGCTATGCTATTAGTAATAAAACCAAGCACATCATCTGTCATGTGTAAAAAGAATCATCCGCTATACTTTTGTGCGCAATTCTTAACACTGTCACCCTAATACTAGGCACTGTTGCAGTCGAAGTATGCAACGACCTTAGAACAGAAAACGAAAGGAAGTGCACCATGCTCAAAAAGTTTCCGAATTTTCTTTATGTGTTTGAAAGGTCTGAATGTGTTAGTTTTCTCCATGGAAGTAATAAATTTGTAACTCATTCGGAATGGTCCTCGCAAACATTACTACTATTGGATGGTATATAATCACTTCTACTGATGGATTTTAACCACAGTTCTCTGAAGTCTTTATCTTTTGGAAATCTAAAATACCAAAAAGTAGAAAAATATTTTAATATTTTTAAAATTTTATTAGAGCCAGCCAAAAACTTCCGTCAGCTGTCGCTGATACCACCAAGGCAAACTAAAACTCTGATTAATCTCAAATGTTAAGAAACGAGCACCATCAAGAGAAATGGTTATATTTGTGGTAATTTAGCTTTTATTTATACAGCTTTTGCACATATTCCAAAGAAAATACTGTATATTTGCTTTATATATTATTTAACTTCCCTGAAAAATGATTTTCCACACGCAATGCGTAGATTATTTGAACAACGAAATACCGCACACTTCATCACGAAAAATGTTTAGCACGTCAGATTCTTAGTAAACTAAATTGTCTTTATTTGTAAAATTACACAACTTTTAACAACTGAACAGTGAAAATTATACAATAAAAACTTGAATGCGCACTCTTCAGAAAGCCCACGTCAAATTGACATTTCGAAGGCGTATTTCCTATCCCCCTTGCCCCACCTTTCCAACGAACAAAAAATCGGAAAACACGTTTAAACTAAGAGACTCACTTCAGCCGGCCCGGTCCGATTGATCTACTAGTGGGAATTGAACTTTTCTTTGAGCTTATATCTATTTGGATAGATACATAAGCCTCGGCAACCACTTACCGATGTTGCAGAAAACTGTACTAGGGTGGATAGAAGCTAGGTGAAGGCTATAAAAAACAACAAGAGGTGCAGCTGCAAGAAAGTTAGAAGAAATCGATTCCTCCGACGAAGGTGGAAGTATGAGCATGACGGAACAAAGATGTGTGAATCGTTTCTACCAAAACATAAAACGAAATGAGCACATCAGATTTATAGGTGAATCAATCGATATTGCCATCAGAACACTACTGTCACTAGAGAGAAAATTTGCTCGTTACCCCGATATCAAAGAACAATACGTGTAGTTCATGAGAGAATACGAAGCATTAGGACATATGAAGGAAATTGGTCGAAGCGAAATCGGTCATTTACATTATTTCGTATCATATCACAACTAAACTGGATAGTAGTACGACGAGAAATTGTATCGGCAGGTTCTACTGGCTGAAAAAGATCAACAATATCAACTAATAAATAGTTTAGAGAGAATACTCAAATGAACCAATTAAATATTTTTAACTCCGTACTGTCACATATCGACTTGTACCCCGTTAATTAGCAAGCACGTGTTGTTCCGCGGCTTGATGCAAATGTGTTAGTTCTTTATAATCCGTATAAAGAGCAGCAAATAAATTTACATTGGCTCAACGCGGCGTGCTGCTTTGGTGATCATATGGAATTGTTGATGGTAATAGCAAAAGATGAATTAAAAATAACGAAATATTTCTTGAACATACTTAATACACTTAAGACTACAAAATGCGGCCACTCTAAGTAAAATTCACCCATCATTCTGCCAGCTGTAATAAATGTTGTATGCCCAAAGTATCTCTACTCTAATCATGCTGGCCTGGTTGATTAAAGCATATTTTCCGAAATTAAAAATTCAACATAGGAAAATATGCTAAGTCTAAATAATTTACGTACATAATTACTTTTATGAAGTAATTCCTAACACTTTTTTTCAGAAAGTAAAATTATCGATGAACAAAAATTTGCTCCAACATGCCTCGGCATCATAACGTGTCCAAAATGGAACCAAAACATTTCCCCTTCTTGCCAGTCGGAATGGAAGAAATAATTTACGTTTTGTTCTATTGGCCAGAGAAATAGGCGTTTGCTTTATATAGAAGATTTATATTTTCTGCCCTCGTTTTGCATATAAGCGCTACCAGGGCTGGGTGAAATAAATGTATGTAAATTCAGTACTGGTATTTCATGTCTCATTTTTACTTAGGTATGTCGTGAATCCTATTGCTATCATATTTTTATAAAAAGGAAAAATTATCTATTTTGTTACTTTTTTCCTCTTAGTGATTGCACGCACAAAACAAGTGTTTTTTGCTTTAAAATGTTGCGAGGTTATCGAATTTATTTGGAGAAAACTGCCTGAGTCGTACTTCTATTAAATACTTGTTCATTGTATCAGATCCTGATCAGTGGAGACACGTGCCCTTCAAGGAAAACCCGGCAGACATCGTGTCCCGCGGAATGTCTACAGAGAAACCAGCCAACCTAAATCTTCTTTTGCACGGGACACAATCAATATGGCAAGCGAGGTGAACTAAAATCAACACTGATTTAAAAAAGAAGGGAACGACAGTGCTGTGTGGCATCATCAATTCAAGTACCATGTATATCAGAAATCAACCACAGCAGCTCTTTAAAAAAACTTCAAAGAATAGTGGTTTGCATAATTAGATTTGTAAGAAGGACAAGGACAAGGACACAAAAAATCACAGACAGCCTTCCTTACAGCTGAAGAGTTGACTCCAGTAGTTCATTAAGTAGCCTCTCTCCTTTTCTCGATGAAAAGGGGCTTTTCGATATGAGGAAGATTAGAAAATTCAACTTTCACGTACCAGGCAAATCAACCAGTGCTACCGCCGTACCCCCATCCACTGACGAAACTCTTAATGACGGATATTCATCTCAGCAACTTGCATGCCGACCCATAAGCTATAACAAGGCAAACGTTCTGGTTCATAATAGGAAAAACTATTGATCTATCTATAGTACAACGTGTACGATGCAATAAGGCCAAGCCTAAAGTCATGACTCAGCTTATGGTAAATCTTATTTCAAGTAGGGTTCAACTAGTAAGGCTTTTTATAAACTCCGGTGTAGACTTCTGCGGTCTAATACAGACTCATTTTAACACAAGAGGCAAGCCCCCACAGAAATCATATATAGCCATATATTGCTGCTTCTCTACCAAGGCAGACCATATGGAAATCGCAAGTGATCTCACTACCGAGTGTTTTTGGGATCACTTAAACGGTTCAACGCCAGACAAGGCTCTCCAAGAAACTTTATTATTATAATGAAGCAAACTTTATAGGAGCAAGAAACAAGTTGGGGGGAACTCGAAAACATGATATATGCTGGCAAGTCTCAACTAATCGGACTGTGCTAATCAAAGGGAACTGACCTAAAATTGATACCACATCGTGTTCCTCATTTTGGTGGACTATAGGAGGCAACCGGAAAATCATCCAAATTCTTATCATCGAATTCAAACGATCTTACAGCATTAGTCACTTCCTTATTAGGAAACCATTGACTTCAAACGTTGATCCCCACGCAACCTCTCAACCAATTAATCTAATAAAAAACACCAAGAGGCGAGATATCAACATACATTCAATACAGGGTTCGATGGCCAGAAATGTACAGGAAGTTATGATTCCTCAGGGAGCGGGGAAGGATGTTCACAGCCCCCAGTAATTCGAGTATATTTATAGTTTCCTGGAATAAATGGAAAAAAATACTATTTATGAAATATTGCTCCTTTATTTAAGGGTGCTAAGGGAAATCAGTCCTAGTCGGTCAGCATAAGAGGTGAGCACGAGAGAATCCTTCCAAGAAAGTCCGAAGAGGGCAACCTTAAGAAATCTGCGCTGTACCGGTTAGATGTGGTTGCTGTATACGGCGAAGTAGGGAGTCCATACCACGCTAGCATATCCCAAAATTGACGTACCGAAGATACAGTAAAGAAGCTGGTTAGTAAGGGATCATCAAGATCCTTGAGCCATCTTTTAGCGAAGCCCAGCATCGAGTTAGCTCTACCAACGGTTGATCCTCGAAGGAAAGACGAAAGTTGAAGACCACACCCAAATCTCTCACCCGGTCAACTCTGCTCAAGGCAACACCATTGACAATGTAGTCGAAAAGGAAAGGACGTCTTCTACGGGAGAAAGCGATAGCGGTGCACTTGGCGGCAATTAAGGGAAGGCGACGTAGCCAAACCAGAGTTCAAGAGAACACAGTCAGCGTCGTGGGAAAAATCTCACAAAATTGTACTACTGTACAGGAGAAGCGAATATCATTGATATCCAGGACAAAAATGGAGCGTGCCAAGGATACTACCCCGAGGTACCCCCGAGATGATAAGGATTTCATCGGAAAGAGCTCCCCGTAAGAGGACAACCAATCAATGAAGCAAGAAGGAAATCCGAGAAGAGACAGCTTACAGACCAGGATTCCACGGTCGAGCCTATCGAAAGCTTCGCTGAAATCTGTAAATATACAGTCTACCTCTTTGCCTGATTCGATGATCGGCATAGAATATTTAAAGAATTCAAGAAGGTTGGTGGTCGTTGATTTGCTCTTGAGGAAGCCATGCTTAAAAGACCCCATAAAAGGCCAGCAGTTTAATCAAAGTACGTCGACTTACTTTCTTTCTTATGGAGAGGAATCAACACAGAAGTCTTCCAAAGCTCAGGAAAACGGCCGGAACCCAAGGATAGATTGAATAAATAACAAATTATTTTCAAGAAGGAACCAGGAATACCATCGGAACCACCTGAGAAGCCATATGACAGATCAGATAAGTATTCAGCAACAAGTGCATCGTCAGATATTAACTCATTGGACTCAAGAGAAGGAGGCGGAAGCCGCGTTAAGTGGGTAAAATCAGAAATGAATATATCACAGAAGAAAGTTGCGAAGAATTCCGAGAAGAAATTGTCAGTTGTAAAAGAATCATCGCTCTAACAATCACAGTACGTCCAAGAGGAAGGATAAGCGTCGACATAGGAATCTTGCAGCCGAGGAAAATCGGTGACATAGATCAGAGTACGATAGATAGATCGTGATTACCTCAGGGACAGAACCTCTTCCATGCTTTACTCTCACAGCACTCCAGACCAATCACAAGAAAGAAACCAGTCATTGATGGATTTAAAGTCAACCCGTTTAAAGTTGAAGGAGAAATCGTCAAGTAAAGAAGGAGATGCGTCGGCGATATCGAAACGCATGACTACCAAGATTGCAGGTTGATGACGCGATTCAGGAACCAAGGCACCACCTGGACTGTATCGGAATGGGAACAAAGACTAAAAAGACTAGGCAGCAAATACTCATCTTCGTCAAGCGACCATACTCCATTCCTTCTTAAGGGTGCCCCTCATAACGCCAACGTTTCCTGGGTACATAACTTTTTTTCCCGGAATTTTGCATTCATCCCCGTTAGCTGCCTGAAGTTATTCTCGGACGCAAGGAAATTCAGCAACTTCAAGATCTCCATCCCGAACAAGTATGTGTGGCTCATCAGTAACCCCTCCAGCAAAATCTTCACTCTCGGGACTATCGAAATTTCCAAGTGGACTAGGAAGTATGTTAAGTTTAACCCTAAGCCCTCTACATCTAACCCAAAATTAAATACTAATAAACCAAATCCTACTAAATATACCAAAGGTAATTCCAAACATCCTTCTCCCATACCTAAATTTAGTATTCAGCCTAATCGTAAGAACATTAGCACTAGTAATAACATAATCTCTCATCACTCTTATGCACCTCTCACCTTTAGCCCTAAACCTAGTGATCCTAACCCCAATTGGCGGCCGCAGCCTGCAGATTCACAGGGGGACCAACGCGTTAACAAATTTTTACTAATTTGTTGGCGTGCCGTAACTGTGGATACTGTAGGAAGTCCGCATCTCCCTCCACGTGGGGCGGCTGGTAACAGTCAGGTAGTTTACTATAGACTGGCTAATGATGATGGGCGGAGAGACAGTTACTCTCTTGAACAAACTCCCCCAATCCAGAGTGTTAAGCGTCTTCCGTGCCTATTGGATAGTTTGCAGCTGGGGGTAACTAGCTGTATTCTAACGGAGCCTCCTTGATACCTGTCCGCCTCAAGGAGTATACAGGACCGCCATGGTAAGGGGCTCTACCTTGGTTGTTTCCCCACAACCCCAAATATATATATCGAGACCATGAGTACCGCCTTGTCGCGAAAGTGGTCGACTATGAAATTTAATTATGCACAAAAAACACCCAGCCTCGGATAAAACCGAGATAACTTCGTCCACCCGAATAGGGGGACAATCAAGGCAGACCCGGCCCACGGGTTAAGTGGGCAACTTTCTGCGAGCACTGCTCGCTCCTCCAATAATTCTAAGGCCAACACGTTGACTCTCCCCAAGGAGTCCTGTGAACCCCTTCCCCGGTGAAAGTGTACGCTACTGCCAAGGACCCCAAACCCGGTAGCAGCAGCACTGTTCCTCCTCCCTCTGCAAAACCTGCGCGTGGTAGTGCGTCCCTGTCCACGGCTAAAATACCCGGACATACATCCTCCAGCGCGCCTCTCAGGACACCCCAGTCCAGCCCTACGACCACCAAGCAGAAGGGAAATGCCTTAACGGTGGCCTTCAAAGAGAGACGGACTGCGCTCAGAATCATCCGCAAACTGAGCTCCGTGTCTCAAGAAAACCTTAGAGAGAAGGATAAAACCTCTCTGCAATGGGCTAACAAGATTGTTGCCCAAGGTAGCGCATCGGCCTCCAAAGGCCCGTTGCAAGCTACCCCGAAGAGGTTGCGCTCGCCTAACGAGCAGCAGCCATCTTCCAAAAGGATTAAGGCGATAGGCCCCCTTTCCTCCACTGCCAAGTCCTTCAGCGAGATAGCGAAGGACAGCTAAGTAAGGGCAATTATAGACCGCAGCAACGCGGACGGCTCCATCACGCCTGATAAATGGAAGATGGTGGAGATGGCGTTGCTGAAGGTGTATATGGAGGTTCTCTCGTTGAACCCTGGCCCTCCTCCACGTTGTCTTGATGCTGGTTGGCATCAAGGCCACGTTAAGCTACTTGCCTGCTCGAACCAGAGGTCGGCGGAGCTTCTTGACCAGGCAGTTTCCCGTCTTGGCGAAATCTGGACTGGCGCAAGAATTGAAGGTCCAGAAGGTAACCTCCAGATTTGTAATGTGGGTGCAGAACCCACTTTTACTAACTCAATTAGGCGGGAAGTTCTAGACATTACCTTAGTCTCAGAACAATCCGCCCACTTAATAACGGAGTGGAAGGTATCCAAGGAACCATCCTTCTCCGACCATACCTATATTGAATTTGGAATAACACTTCACAAGATGATGTGCCCTCCCTATAAAAACAGGCTAAGGACAAACTGGGACCTCTACAGGATGGTCCTCAGTAATAGTCTGCCTACTACAGGTCCACCCGTAATTAACGGTATACAAACCCTAGACAAGGTGGTGGACACTTTGACGCTTGCGTGTAATGAGGCGACACAAATTTCCTGCCCCGACAGGGTTCCTAGAGGCAAGCCCAAACCTCCGTGGTGGTCCAGTGAGATCATGACCCTAAGAAAGAAGTGTCGCAAACTTTTTAACCAAGCGAAAAAAACAAATGTCTGGACTTCTTATAAAGAATGCCTCAAACAATTTAAGAAACTGATTAGGAAAGCAAAACGATCCTCATGGGAGGGATTCTGTAATAAAATTGAAAGCTCCTCTGAAGCGAGTCGTTTGCGGAAAATCCTCTCAACAACGCCCATCACCCCTGGCCTCCTGACCAGGAGTGATGGTAGTTGGACTTCATCCAGTCTTGAGTCGCTGGAGCTACTTGTAAACACTCACTTTCCGGGTTGCTCTACTAACAGAAGAGTAGAACTGCCGGATACTCCAAGCGACCATGAACTGGTCCACAAGATACTTGATACAAGAAAATTGAAATGGGCGATACGAAGTTTCAAGCCCTATAAATCACCGGGATTGGATAACATCATCCCAGCTGAACTACAACTAGCCTCCAAAATACTTATTCCGTGGCTAATGGTCATCTACGAAGCTTGCTTTAACCTCACCTATATTCCATCCTCATGGACAAAGGTGAAGGTGGTCTTTATCCCTAAGGTAGGAAAAGCCTCACATTATAAGCCCAATGATTTTAGGCCCATTAGTCTCTCCTCCTTTCTGCTCAAAACCTTGGAAAGACTCCTAGATATCTACATTAAAGAGACAATCAATCATTCCAGGTTGTCTATCTCGCAACATGCTTATACTAAAGGTAAGTCCGTAGAGACAGCCCTACACGAACTTACCACAATCATAGAGCATTCGCTACTACAGAAGGAATATTCACTTGTAGCCTTCCTTGATATTGAGGGTGCTTTTAACAATATAAGATCAGAGGCGATAACGGCATCCTTGAGGAGGCTTGAAATCGACCTCATGCTAAAAAGCAGGGTCATTATCTCCAGCTTAGGAGGATCCAATATCCAAGGAGTGGTGACTAGAGGCATCCCTCAGGGAGGAATCCTTTCACCACTCTTATGGAGCTTAACTCTAAATGAGTTGCTCATAGACCTGGAGTTATCCGGTCACAAGGTTATTGCCTACGCCGATGATATTGCCCTGGTATGTTCAGGAAAGCACCCCAATACACTGGCTGAGGTTTTACAACACGCCCTCTCCAAGACTTCATCATGGAGTGATATGTGTGGTCTAGGTATAAACCCTAACAAAACAGAGTTAATACTCTTCTCTCGGAGGCATAAAACACCTCCTATTAATTGCCCTACACTGAACGGGGTTAGGCTGGAACTGTGTAACCAGGTTAAGTATCTAGGTTTAGTCCTAGATAGAAAACTTACCTGGAAGCCTAACATCCAAGAAAGAGTACGGAAAGCCACAGTAGCGCTGTACTCGTGTAAGAAGGCTATAGGGAAAAGATGGGGTATGGAACCACGCATTGTGAATTGCACAATAGAACTGCCAGCAATATCGACTACACCTCACCCAAGCCTTTCTTTGGAGCAAAATTTGATTCCTTCTTTCCCACCAGATCGGAGTGGGATAAAGGTCCTCCCCAATGGGAGAACTCAGTGCATCTCTACACTGACGGCTCCAAATGGGATGGCAAAGTGGGTGGTGGAATATTCTCGGAACACTTAGACCTCGATGTCTCATTTCGCTTACCTGACTACTGCAGCGTGTTTCAAGCAGAAATCATGGCTATAAAAGTAGCTGTGGGCCGCCTGAATCAACTAGCGCTACCTACAGGAAATGTATGTATTTTCACAGATAGTCAGGCAGCTATTAAATCCCTTTCGGGAGTATACACAACCTCTAAAACGGTCATAATATGTCGCTCAACACTAAATGACATAACTGAGCACCTGAACGTACGGCTCATCTGGGTGCCTGGACATAGTGATATTCCGGGCAATTGCAGAGCCGACGAATTAGCAAGAATCGGCACCACACTCGGACATTCGGACATTAACCACCAGCCGGGTAAACCGCTAGCTACATGCAAAATGGAGCTCTCACAGGAGGCTCTCAAGATTGCTAATAATAACTGGCAAGAAGAACACACCTGCCTGATTACCCGACAGTTATGGCCAAAGCTCGACCTTAAGCGGTCAAGAGGGCTTATCCTACTCGGACGCAAACAAATTAGCACCACAGTAGCCGTAATCACGGGTCACTGCCTCATAGGTAGACACGCCGATAGACTGGGCGTGCCCTCAAACGACTTCTGTAGGAGTTGCCACGACGAGGAGGAAGAGGAAACCATACCTCCCCTCCTCGGTAGCTGCCCGGCCCTAGCCAACCGTAGGAACCGGCTTTTGGGCTCCCCCTACTTCAAAGAGCTAACTGAGCTAGGCTCCATAGATGTCAAAAACCTGACTCGATTTATCGGGACTTCAAAATGGTTCCCGACGACGAACGAGGGATGAACATCCTTCACAATCCAGTCAAAATAATTTTCGACTTCCCGTGAACTAGTTCCACTAGATACAGGAACTGATTCGGTGTACAAGGGGACAGAACCCTCCTATTCCTTAGGTAATTCTATGGGGTTGTAAAATTTTCAAGCCTCAACGTGGTAGTACAAAGGGCCTCTTAGGCCTAAGTGTGCCTTCTTAGGCAGCCACTTTAACCTAACCTACCTAACCCCAATTGGCAGCTCAAAATGGGAGTATTTCCAAACTTTAATCTATGTATCCCAGTCAAGTATCCTAACTTTATATATTCTCGCACTCTTAACCCCTCGGTTCCACTTACACCGAAGCCCTCGAACACGTCCATCCCAGCCGCCAATCCTACCACCACTGCTTTGAGTTCTGTACATCCAGCGCATCCACCTAACCATGCACTCCCAACTTCTTCCGCGTGTCCACCTAACCACAAGCCATCATCCTCCTTCACTATCGCCCCATCTCAAACTACTTCTACCTCCACTAATTCGCCCCCTCCGCTAACCAAAACTACTTCATCCTCTCATTTATCGATCCCCTAATCCCACCTACAGTTAAATTGACTTTGCGCTCTGCGGATTCCAACGATGGACGATACCTCTTATCCAGTTTACAGGACCGCCGAATTTATGAAAACGTTCGTCTACTTCTAGCTTATCTGCACGACAAACCGAATTCCTCATGTTAAGTATACACCAAGAAGGCCTCCCCACAGACCCAACCGTCTTACACCAACTTTTCACTAAGTACCATTAATCATTCAATATCCCTTCTCATAAGGTTTCAGAAGATCTATCCACCTATGCTGCGTACGCCAGTTCTCGCTGCATTTCCCATCTCCAAACAAGTCGCAACGACTCCTTAAACTACTTTCGCTCCTACCCCCCCCCCCCCCCCCCCCCCCCCCAATCTTTCTCTATTTCTGACATCCCCCTTAATGCACCTGCGGTCTCCGATCAAGTACCTCTCCCCAGCAGCTTGTTAGTCTATTATCAGAACGTAAGAGGACTTCGCACAAAAACATCCAATATTTTTCTTAACTCCCACAAATTCCCGCACGATATCTTTGCCTTAACTGAAACCAATCTAACATCACGAATTCTCGACAACGAACTATTCCCTCAAAACTATACCATTTTCCGTGTTGACGGTTGTGTAGGCACCAATGATCCACCAGGTGCAGGGTTCTCATAGCTGCTCACAACCGTTATGACGCCACCCTGCTAAAGACCTCCGACTCTACAATATCAGAATTTGTATGTATCAAATTAGTACTAAATAAGTGTTTTCTGTACATTATTTGTTGTTATATTCGTCCCTCTGAACCTCTAGATGCCTACGAGCCCATAATTGAAGCGATCGACACCCTGCTTGAGAACGCTAACTCCTCCGATGAATTTATTTTATTGGGTGACTTTAACTTCCCTCGTATTCAATGGTCATTGTCTGAGGACTGTTCTCACTTTGTCCGCCTTAACGCATCTTCGGCCAAAGAAGACTTTTTTACTGATCAGCTCTCCGTTTCTGGTCTCTTTCAAGTAAGTGGAGTCAGGAACTTTCTGGACAGAAAATTAGATTTAATCTTTTCTTCAGACCCAGTTAACTCGGCTGTCGCGGAAAGCAACCATCTCCTTTCCTCTCTCGATCGTCACTATCCTCCCCTGTTCCTTGTTTTCTCCTACGAACACCCTCACGCCCTTTCAAGCTCCGAGTCTTCTCTTTCCTTCAATTTTCGTAAAGCGACTTTGAAAAATTAAATCACTTGCTTCTCAACTCTAACATTGGCACTATCCCTCATCTTCCAGTTGACGTTGCTTTAGAGGCGTTCTATTCAGAAATACACGCTTGTCTTACACAATCTATCCCCCTTTGTAACGAGCAATAGCTCGTGAAAATATATTATTATAAAAAAAAAAAAACAAAAAAAAAAAAATATTTACCCGGGGTTGACTGGTCTCGATGATAACACCTTTGGTTCGTCATCGCACCCGCTGCCGCGCCGGTACATTCCTTCTCGATTAGATTGTTCCTAACTCCAAGTAAAACTCAGCACAGTTGAAACATAACAAAGGTATGAACATAGGCAGTAATTGAGAAATTGAGGCATAATTATTAAAGTAGGCTTAATATAATTAAGTACAACTTATTGGGATTTTACATTGGCAATAATAAAGAAGGCCAAATTGTTGAGCATCAATTATGTGTTCTTATAATCCAGGTTAGTGGAACTTATCCACCAAGTGCTTGCACAAGAACTAATCGATCCCCAATAGTCAAGGCAACAACCGTGTCGATAACTACCTATGACTTCAGAAATTGAATAGTAGTACGCCGGCAATTCAAATCGAAATGGGAACCAAGTATTGATTAGAAGGTTGCTGATTCTTTTAGGAGTACGAATTCTTTCTCATCAATAATCGATAAGAATATACTACTGTACAAAGGAAGCGGTAACACTCTAACTCTTATACCGTGGGAGGAGTTGTGTATTCTAGCGGTCTTTGGTAGTGTTCTTAGCAACAACGGTTAGTGATTCTGTATAGAGACCCGTTTAGAATTGGGTACGGATTTGGCCAGATAATTCTTGGTGTCTTGCTGTGCAAGTTAAGTTCAAGCGAGCTCCGAATTAAGTATTCAATAAAATATTGTCCCAAATAGTGTATCAGTTCTTTTTCTAAACCGGCGTGCATAACTAAAGTGAATTTATCCACGAAATTAAAGTGCAATTATCTAATATTATCTGCATCACACTAATGAAGAAAGATTAAATTGCAGTAAAACTAGTAGGTTGTTCTAATACCGCGTTGCAATAAAAGAAAAAGAAATTTAAAATGAGAATATTTAATGGGACTCAATAGAAGGTATGAATTTAATTTAAAAATGAATTAAACTGAACTGTGTAGAAGTAGGAGTCGAAGAAAATTAAATGGTATAAATGGTCAGGAAAGGGAGAAGGGAGAAGGGAGGCCGGAGAAGAAATATAGATAGATAGTTATAAAGATATAAAGAAAAAATGAGTAAATACGTATTGGTATAAATTTGGCTTTTATAAAAAGTAAGGTTATTCCGTACGAGCACGTTTGCATAGGTGAGTTGGTTGTTCGGATCTGATTAGTCTTGAGATTAAGTCAATTTTTCTTCATAGAACTGGGCAAAGATCCACCACAGTTAATCGGCACAATCCCTTGTGCAAAATAAATTTTCAATCCGCAATTGTTCACCTCGATGGATGTGTGTAAGCTATTACAAATCAAAGAAGTTCAGCGTGTCGCAGAAACATTCCCAGCTTTAACAGCGAAAAGTATTAATTAGGCTTCAGTTCGATAAAGAATTAGGAATTTCTCTCTCTCGTATAGTATCATCATCAACAATTAAAATTTTTTCAACAGGTATACGGCCGACCCAAATGCATTTGGACCAAAGCCGGTAAGTGAACATTTTATTAGTATTGGGACATACATTTTATTAAAATTTTATATTCAAATTTTGAAAAATTTTATTGACGGGAGAGAGAAACAATTTGAATTAAGGTTCAATCATACTAAACAAATTATCTTTCCGAGAGAGAAAAACATATTTTTATTCGTGAAGCGCAATGTAAATATTATGTCCGAAAATTGTTAAATTAATCCTACACGGTAAAGAAAAAAAAAGGGAGGAAAGTAACTTCACAGATTATAAAAGGTCTAAAATTTCGCAGGGTGATTTAATTCAATTAGTGATGTAATTTGTGATTTAAGCTTAATACAAGCTATAACGTAAGCATACAAAAACTTTCTAGGTGAAGCATTTTTGGTGAGGGACATAAGTTGATAGTGAAAGTAAGGAAATATAAATTTTTTTTTATATATATTCATATATAAAAATAAGTGTCAGGATTTGAGTTTAATTGCTAATTGTTACATTAATTTCTTAGAAACTAGTCGAGCGGAAGGTCAATTAGGGAACTGGGTAGGGTAGTGTTAGTTGTTGATTGGTGAAGTAAGGGTCTATTGGGCAATACTTCTAGAATACTTATCTTAGATAACAACATCAGAGTAGTTTTTTTAAGATAGATTTAGAAATAGCAAGGTATAAATGAAGTATCAATATTAGTTCGGCTTATCTATTAGTTTTAATAATTGCAGTATTGAAATAATTCATGGTTCATGAAGTTGTCTTTTTATATTGTAATAAAGCTGGGAATTTGACATGAGTTCTTAAGGCTTTCAGTATCTTGCATTCCAATCTCGTTTCCTAGCAATTCCGTACATATTTTTTGAGAAATTAAAACTTCAAATGTTGAAGCGTTACTCCTCTTGTTAAATATCGACTTGATCCACAAAGGTGAGGATGGAACTACAGAACTGAACCTCTAACCGTTGATTGAATTGGTTAGCTCGGGGTTCGGGGAGATGGTCGAGCTCAGGAGTATTGTTGGACAGTGAGTTGATGTGTTGGGAAAGGATTTAGATTCGCCGTTATGCGTTTATGCAGATATAAAGCTGGGAGAAAATGTGCGCGTGTGCTGCAAGTCGTTGAATCATAGGATCTGATACGACTCATCTGGATAAATGCCTCATATGCCCTCCTACACCGGGATACCTTCCACTCAATACACATGGGCTGTTGCCAAATTAGCGGTGGGCTTCTGCTGAATTGTATTGCTTCTGTCCGTCAGCCCACGACCCGCCGACGAGTTTAGCCGCACCTTCGTTAGGAGGTTCTGATGGACAGATGACAATGTAAAACCTTTTCTTTCTTGTACTGGTAAGTGACTCATACATAACCTTTTGGTTTCCCTTCATTGGTGGCGATTGATTTTTTTTTTTAAATTGATAGGACCGGTAATTAGATCTGTGGAATAATCAAATTCCCAAGAAACCTGGCGCCCGGTACTGTTTGGCTTAGAGTTGGTATAAAATTCGGTTTTGTTCTTCCACATTCCTCCTTTTTTTTCCCCTTTTTTTGCTTGAACCTCCGACTAGTAATCTCAGAGCATTGCGACACTGGCATTGCTACCCTGTTGTCCAGTGACAATGACGGTTACAATTATGGCGCCCAATTTGGTTCGTCGGTGTTGTGTCGGTAAGGCACTACGCTAGAGCTAAATAGTTTTCTCTCCTTAAAATTCTTGCTCAAGTTTCCTTAATTCATAAGTAGTTCATTAAGTAATACCTTTCTTGGACCAACTGTTCAAACAATTTTGATCCAAATTTACAAATTTTTTGCCATAGTTAGGAACCCTGATGGCCAAAGATGTTACTTGGAAAGATGGGTAATTATCATGGCGGTGGAATAATAATTCGACTAAAACTCTTAGCCAAATACAATTGAGCATTGTAAGTACTGAAGTTAACAGCAAGAAGCAGCCGTTATGTTATAGTATTCTTGATGGTTATCTTAGGCAACTTTATATTAAGATAGTGTTACGTGCCTTGCTTGGTATCCAAATAAGATCTCGTAGCAGCACTTATGCAGTCTTTGGATATCTTGTTCCGAGTGTTAGATTTTACTTGTGTGGTTACGGTAACATCCATTCAGAATCGTTATATGAATTGTTAGAGTCGAATAGTAGGTGGTTCCTATAATCGAATCCAAGTTCGTGTGCGCGAAGAATTAGAGCAGGAACTGGGTGGTCCTAATTCCTTCTTCTTTGTGCTGAATGCACGTAATTATCTAAAGCAGGTTGTCAGGATGAGCGGAGGGGATTTCCTCTGAAGGTAGGGCAGTGGGCGTAACTATTCGTTGTCTTATCATTGATCACCCTTATGTCCGCTAAGGAAGTATAGGGATAAGGGAGCGAGATTGGAATGCATAAAATTATGATTTGGATATTATTAATTATAATTGTTTTTTTTATCGAATATTCGTTTTTTGAATTGCTTGCGATAATTCACTCAATACTCTGAAGGTGGTTGAGAGAATTAAATTGTAGTTATAAATTTAAAATAAAACAAAGGGAAGAAAATTCTTTTTGTTCATTGGCTTAAGTGAAATTAATGGAGGCCAAGCATTTAGAGCCAGACGAGCTCGAGTACGAGCTGCAACTCCGGAATTTAAGACACTCGAATAGGTTAGGTCTTTCCCCTACTCCGTTGCAAGATCTATTGATAAGGGAACAAAAGGGAATATTACCAAAACCCGGTAGATTGCCCTCCGATGTCGACGTTAATGATGAATTAATAAAGTGTCAAGAAAAGGCAATGTCCTTGCAAGAGTTGGCGCACATTGCTTCAGCTACAAAAAACCGTGCTGACCTTTTAGTAGCGCGGTCGCGATTACTACATTTGCTTGGCAAAATTATTCTCTTAGGCGAGGGTGAACCTTCCGTCGAGGAAGGTTTGGATTTGGTGAAGGCTCATGTCCGTAACACATTGGCCTTAGTAGAAGGAGAATTGCAGATGCAGCCTAACGAAATTTCCGTCTGTTCCGAGGAAGAGCTAGGTGCTGTCGGAGAATCTCAATTAGTACCGGGAATGACAATCCAGTCTTCCTCCCATCCTACAACGGAAAAAGTCAGTATTATCTCCCATGCGCACAACTCATTGGCTTCATCGCACTTCACGCCCGCGCCGAACACCCCGAACTTTTCCACTAACCCTAATATAAATTCAACAACCGGTCAATCCCATAGTCAGCCTGAGGTTACAGCCAAGAGTAGGAAGGTAAATGGTAGACCGAGCATGGGAGCGATTCCGAAGATCCTTTCTCCATCTACAAATCAAGGGCGCAGGGTATCATCAGTGATGTTGCAAGAGTGTTCCGAGAAAAGGAAAGAGTTGTTCCCTATTCAGAATGATTGGACCTGTAATACCTGCATGGGGCAGGATAACGAAAGAAGGTTGGCTGCAACGCAGACAGTGATTGAGACAGACTCGGCAGCATCTGCAGTAACTCAGAGAAATATTAACGAGCACCGACGAGTCCCAAATCGTAGTCACGTGGAATACCCTTCGAATAATTCGCAGAAGAATAGTTGTTGGGAAACCTTACCTTCAGCCATGAACAATCGCCATAGCCCAGTTGTACAGTCTGTCTCTCCTAATTTAGTTCAAGCGTCGTATCATCCACCCATTCAAGCCCAACGTACGCTATCTTCTCCTCCTCCTCCTCCAGCGAGGAGATCTTACATCAGTCCAGTGGCAAATTGGCAGGTGCGTTTTGACGGTTCGCCTCGTAGCTTGTCTGTTGATGATTTTTTGTTTAGAGTAGAGACCTTGGCAAGAGCAGAAGGAGTGGACCAAACTAACCTTGTCTATGCCATTCACCAACTTATGAGTGGGAAGGCAGCTACCTGGTACTGGCAGTTCTGTCGTAAGCACCCTAGGGCAAATTGGTACCAGCCATGTTACTGCTTACGCCGTGATTTCGAAGATTCGAACACTGATTTTGAGATAAGAAAATTGATGGAAGCCAGGAAACAAAAGCCACGCGAGAGTTTCGGTGATTTTCGGTTGGAAATCGAAGGCCTTGCTCTGAGACTTCGCGAACCCATGAGTCCAAATGAGTTGTTAGAAGTGATGAGACGTAATATGCATCCCGCTTTAAGAAAAACGCTCATCCTCCAAAATTTTAATAACATTGATGCAATGGATCATCTCTGTCGGCAGGTTGAAAAGCTGTGGGCCGAGGTGGGTGAGACCGCTGACGACCAACTCCGAACTCATAGACATCGTGTACAGGGAATTGAGGAAGGATCCCCATCAGATTCTCCCCAGTATGACCTCGAACATTATCCGGAGTTGCAGCTAGCTTCCTTGCAAGCAACGAGGCCGACTAACACAAATTTTCTTATCTGCTGGAACTGCGACGACATCGGACATGTTTATAAAGATTGCCCATCTACAACCAGACGGATATTTTGTTATTCGTGTGGGGCAAGGAATGTCTTAAAACCCAATTGCTTTCGTTGTGCTTCGGGAAACCGGAAGGCGGGTCAAGGAACGAGGGGCTACCTGAACCCGCGAATATCCCCATTTACCCCTCAACGCGGCGTCCAGAAGGTAAACCGTTCAACCATGACTGTGGAAGAGAACTGGAACCCTCGAACTTAAAAATAGTACTATCTGACAAAAGTCCTAGCCCAACCAGAGCCCGGTTATATTTCCAGCGGCGGAAGGCGACACGGAAGGAGCTTTCTTCTGCTATCATTCAAACTGAAGAAGATGGAAGACCCGTTGCGAAAGTATACCTTAAAAACAAACCTTTGTACGGCCTCTTGGACAGTGGTGCAAGTATTAGTTGCTTGGGTAGCGGGTCGATGGCAATCTTGCGAGAATTAAACGTGACCTGGTCTAAACTACGAACCTTCGTAAAAACTGCGGATGGTACAAATCAGGAAGTCCTTGGTTATGTTTATTTACCGGTAACCTTTAACAATACCTCCAAAAGTGTAAGATTTTTTATTGTTCCTAGTCTTACCAGGCAACTGATACTAGGAATTAATTTCTGGACAGCTTTTGATATTTACCCGCAAATAGTATCCGAAATTCAAGTTTCCTCGGAAAACGACTCAATACACATATTGACCATGGAACAACAACAAGGGCTAGACGAAGTAATTTCCGAATTTCCCTCATACAGCATTGAAGGACTTGCTAGGACTACCTTCCTCAAACACTCTATTGATGTAGGAGAGACTAAGCCTATTAGACAACGCCACTACCCATTGTCCCCGGCCATGCAAAAGGTGTTAGACTCGGAAATCGATCGAATGTTGCAACTAGGCGTAATTGAAGAAAGCACGAGTGAATGGTCCTCTCCCCTCGTTATGGTCAAGAAGCCAAATGGGAAAACCCGAATTTGTTTAGATTCGAGGAAGGTGAATGAGGCGACTCGCAAGGATGCGTATCCCTTACCACAGATCAATGGGATCCTTGGACGAGTAAGGGGAATAAAATTTATAACCAGTTTGGACCTCAAGGACGCCTTTTGGCAAATTGAGTTGGATAAGTCATCTCGTGATAAGACCGCCTTTGTTGTACCTGGTCGAGGATTATACCAGTTTGTAGTTATGCCTTTTGGCCTCACGAATGCACCAAAGACCATGTGTAAGTTAATGGACCGTGCCATTCCTTATGATTTACACGAAGATGTTTTTGTTTACTTGGACGACCTCCTTATAATTTCCGAGGATTTCGATACTCACCTTCAAGTGTTGAAGCGAGTTGCACAGTGTTTACGGAAGGCAGGTCTTACTATCAATATAGAGAAAAGCTGTTTCTGCCAGAAACGCATTAAGTATTTGGGACATATCATTAGTGAGGCCGGGATACAGACGGATCCGGAGAAAATAATAGCCATAAAAGATTTTCCAAGGCCCAAGTCAGTGAGGCAGGTTCGGAGATTTTTAGGATTGTCAGGATGGTACAGGCGATTTATCCCGAATTACGCCAGTCTAGTCGCCCCTATAACCGACTTGCTCAAGAAAAACGCGCGCGGTTCGTGGTCTGAAGAAGCGGAGGAGGCCTTTCTTAAGGTCAAACAGGTTTTAACCGAAGCCCCAGTCCTTGCCAACCCAGACTTCAAGAAACCCTTCGTAATCCAATGCGACGCGTCAACCACAGGAATTGGCAGTGTCCTGTGCCAGACGGACGAGGAAGGAATTGAGCATCCAGTCGCATTCATGTCCCAAAAGCTTAACACGGCACAAAAAAATTATAGTATCACCGAGCTCGAGTGTCTAGCCGCTGTTCTTAGTATTAAGAGATTTCGACCGTATATAGAAGGGACTCAATTTACCGTGATCACCGACCATGCTAGCCTCAAGTGGCTTATGTCACAAAAGGACTTATCTGGTCGATTGGCGAGATGGAGCTTGAAATTACAGGGGCACAATTTTGAAATCAGGCACAGGAAGGGTTCAGAGAATGTCGTAGCGGACGCTCTGTCTCGAGCGGGAGTAGAGGATCTTTCGATGGGTCAAGCTTGCTCAGTTCTGGAGTTAAACGACGGGGCATTCGAGGATCCTGAATATAAGGACAGGGCAATCCTAATAGAGAACCAAAAGGAACGGTTCCCGGATTTGAGGGTTGCGAACGGGATCATTTACAGGAGAGGCATTCATCTAGAAGTAGACGCGACCAATGACTTACCATCATGGAAAATTTGGGTTCCTCAACGATTGGCAGCGGGGCTGATAGAAGAGGCTCATGACATCCCAATATCCGCTCATTGTGGGATCGCGAAGACATTGGAGAAATTACGCAGACTATACTATTGGCCACGAATGGCAGCACAAGTTCGCGATTATATAAGGAATTGCCAAACGTGTAAGGAGTGTAAACCGCCGAACGAATGTCTTCGACCTCCTATGGGTAAACCGCGTATTCCTGAACGCCCTTGGCAACACCTGAATGTTGATCTACTCGGTCCATATCCTCGCTCGAAGACCGGGAACACAATGCTCGCGATAGCTCTAGATCAGTATACCAAGTTCGTTCTTCTGAAGCCAATCCGTAGAGCTACGGCTAAAGAAGTCCGTGCCTTTTTGGAGAGGGAAATATTCCACTTGTTCGGAGTTCCTGAGTCCTTAACGTCGGATAATGGAACCCACTTTACATCTCGCGAATTTCAGGAATTCCTGAGAAGTTACGGTGTCACCCATAACAAGACCGCTTTTTATACGCCACAAGCCAATGCTTCCGAGCGTGTTAATCGTAGTGTTCTTTCTGCCATTAGAGCCTATATTGCAGAGGATCAGCGTACTTGGGACGAAAACATTTCAGCAATCACCTCCGCGTTGAGGAATGTCATCCACGATTCTACAGGGTTTTCCCCATATTACCTCACATTCGGGCAACACATGATAACACATGGATCCTCATATGAGCTGCTACGGAAGCTGATAGGCATCGGTCAGGAAGACTTTACCATTTCAGACCCGGAGCTGCACCGTGAAGGAATTCGGAAGAAGGTTCTTGAAAATCTGCAGAAAGCTCGAACTAGACATGAAAAACAGTATAATCTTAGATGTCGGCCTAGAAATTACCTTCCGGGACAAGAAGTGTATCGGAGGAATTTTACACAAAGTGATGCAGCCAAACGGTATAGTTCCAAGCTGGACAACAAATTTTTTAGATGTCGGATTATTAAACCAGTAGGTTCTGCTTGGTATGAAGTTGAAGACCTAAAGGGCAAGCGCGTGGGTGTTTTCCATGCTAAGGACCTGAAGCCCGGCTAGCTTATTCAGGGTGTGAGTCAGCCCCACGTTATCCTATTGCTCTGCACACAAGTACCTTTAGCAGCCCTAATAAGGCAACCATTAGCTTCTCCGGAAATAACAGAGTATCAAGGAGTTGCTTAGGTCCTCGCTTACCTAGCGGTCGATACACCTAGGATTAAGTTGAATATTTGTTTCCCACCCCAAGACAATTAAAATTCGTTCCTCCTCAATGGTAACCCAGATGCGGTAATTCCAATCGTGACTATAAATCAGAATTTAAAAATCTTATCGAGAATGAATCTCTATTCTTCCCTCATAAAACTACGGCGAAAATATGGCGCGACCAGATCAAGCAATTAACCTTAATAAGTGTTGCATTCATTCTCGTAGTATTGCACGGTGCAACAAGGAAGACCAATGTAATTTCTAAGCCTTATAAAGAGGAGTCACTCCAACAATAGCCACGTCACAACATCCTCTTCCTTCTGGCGAACTACATTCTACGATAATTGAAGCCAAGCTACTGATTAGCTGATCATTGAACCTTCAGCCTCAGAATTATTGCTGAAGCCATGAATTCTGAGCCTGGCCTGTAACGAGCAATAGCTCGTGAAAATATATTATTATAAAAAAAAAAAAACAAAAAAAAAAAAAAATATTTACCCGGGGTTGACTGGTCACGATGATAACACCTTTGGTTCGTCATCGCACCCGCTGCCGCGCCGGTACATTCCTTCTCGATTAGATTGTTCCTAACTCCAAGTAAAACTCAGCACAGTTGAAACATAACAAAGGTATGAACATAGGCAGTAATTGAGAAATTGAGGCATAATTATTAAAGTAGGCTTAATATAATTAAGTACAACTTATTGGGATTTTACATTGGCAATAATAAAGAAGGCCAAATTGTTGAGCATCAATTATGTGTTCTTATAATCCAGGTTAGTGGAACTTATCCACCAAGTGCTTGCACAAGAACTAATCGATCCCCAATAGTCAAGGCAACAACCGTGTCGAAAACTACCTATGACTTCAGAAATTGAATAGTAGTACGCCGGCAATTCAAATCGAAATGGGAACCAAGTATTGATTAGAAGGTTGCTGATTCTTTTAGGAGTACGAATTCTTTCTCATCAATAATCGATAAGAATATACTACTGTACAAAGGAAGCGGTAACACTCTAACTCTTATACCGTGGGAGGAGTTGTGTATTCTAGCGGTCTTTGGTAGTGTTCTTAGCAACAACGGTTAGTGATTCTGTATAGAGACCCGTTTAGAATTGGGTACGGATTTGGCCAGATAATTCTTGGTGTCTTGCTGTGCAAGTTAAGTTCAAGCGAGCTCCGAATTAAGTATTCAATAAAATATTGTCCCAAATAGTGTATCAGTTCTTTTTCTAAACCGGCGTGCATAACTAAAGTGAATTTATCCACGAAATTAAAGTGCAATTATCTAATATTATCTGCATCACACTAATGAAGAAAGATTAAATTGCAGTAAAACTAGTAGGTTGTTCTAATACCGCGTTGCAATAAAAGAAAAAGAAATTTAAAATGAGAATATTTAATGGGACTCAATAGAAGGTATGAATTTAATTTAAAAATGAATTAAACTGAACTGTGTAGAAGTAGGAGTCGAAGAAAATTAAATGGTATAAATGGTCAGGAAAGGGAGAAGGGAGAAGGGAGGCCGGAGAAGAAATATAGATAGATAGTTATAAAGATATAAAGAAAAAATGAGTAAATACGTATTGGTATAAATTTGGCTTTTATAAAAAGTAAGGTTATTCCGTACGAGCACGTTTGCATAGGTGAGTTGGTTGTTCGGATCTGATTAGTCTTGAGATTAAGTCAATTTTTCTTCATAGAACTGGGCAAAGATCCACCACAGTTAATCGGCACAATCCCTTGTGCAAAATAAATTTTCAATCCGCAATTGTTCACCTCGATGGATGTGTGTAAGCTATTACAAATCAAAGAAGTTCAGCGTGTCGCAGAAACATTCCCAGCTTTAACAGCGAAAAGTATTAATTAGGCTTCAGTTCGATAAAGAATTAGGAATTTCTCTCTCTCGTATAGTATCATCATCAACAATTAAAATTTTTTCAACAGGTATACGGCCGACCCAAATGCATTTGGACCAAAGCCGGTAAGTGAACATTTTATTAGTATTGGGACATACATTTTATTAAAATTTTATATTCAAATTTTGAAAAATTTTATTGACGGGAGAGAGAAACAATTTGAATTAAGGTTCAATCATACTAAACAAATTATCTTTCCGAGAGAGAAAAACATATTTTTATTCGTGAAGCGCAATGTAAATATTATGTCCGAAAATTGTTAAATTAATCCTACACGGTAAAGAAAAAAAAAGGGAGGAAAGTAACTTCACAGATTATAAAAGGTCTAAAATTTCGCAGGGTGATTTAATTCAATTAGTGATGTAATTTGTGATTTAAGCTTAATACAAGCTATAACGTAAGCATACAAAAACTTTCTAGGTGAAGCATTTTTGGTGAGGGACATAAGTTGATAGTGAAAGTAAGGAAATATAAATTTTTTTTTATATATATTCATATGTATATAAAAATAAGTGTCAGGATTTGAGTTTAATTGCTAATTGTTACATTAATTTCTTAGAAACTAGTCGAGCGGAAGGTCAATTAGGGAACTGGGTAGGGTAGTGTTAGTTGTTGATTGGTGAAGTAAGGGTCTATTGGGCAATACTTCTAGAATACTTACCTTAGATAACAACATCAGAGTAGTTTTTTTAAGATAGATTTAGAAATAGCAAGGTATAAATGAAGTATCAATATTAGTTCGGCTTATCTATTAGTTTTAATAATTGAAGTATTGAAATAATTCATGGTTCACGAAGTTTTCTTTTTATATTGTAATAAAGCTGGGAATTTGACATGAGTTCTTAAGGCTTTCAGTATCTTGCATTCCAATCTCGTTTCCTAGCAATTCCGTACATATTTTTTGAGAAATTAAAACTTCAAATGTTGAAGCGTTACTCCTCTTGTTAAATATCGACTTGATCCACAAAGGTGAGGATGGAACTACAGAACTGAACCTCTAACCGTTGATTGAATTGGTTAGCTCGGGGTTCGGGGAGATGGTCGAGCTCAGGAGTATTGTTGGACAGTGAGTTGATGTGTTGGGAAAGGATTTAGATTCGCCGTTATGCGTTTATGCAGATATAAAGCTGGGAGAAAATGTGCGCGTGTGCTGCAAGTCGTTGAATCATAGGATCTGATACGACTCATCTGGATAAATGCCTCATATGCCCTCCTACACCGGGATACCTTCCACTCAATACACATGGGCTGTTGCCAAATTAGCGGTGGGCTTCTGCTGAATTGTATTGCTTCTGTCCGTCAGCCCACGACCCGCCGACGAGTTTAGCCGCACCTTCGTTAGGAGGTTCTGATGGACAGATGACAATGTAAAACCTTTTCTTTCTTGTACTGGTAAGTGACTCATACATAACCTTTTGGTTTCCCTTCATTGGTGGCGATTGATTTTTTTTTTTAAATTGATAGGACCGGTAATTAGATCTGTGGAATAATCAAATTCCCAAGAAACCTGGCGCCCGGTACTGTTTGGCTTAGAGTTGGTAGAAAATTCGGTTTTGTTCTTCCACATTCCTCCTTTTTTTTCCCCTTTTTTTGCTTGAACCTCCGACTAGTAATCTCAGGGCATTGCGACACTGGCAAATTCCTCGTAAAATCTACTCCTCATCCCCCGTATGGTGGTAAGTAATTACGCTCTCTCCGCAACAGGAGAAATAAACGTTGGTAAACTTTTCTTCTAACCCAGACAGAGTCTGACTATGCTTCTTACCTATCTGCTTATACCCCTTTTTCTACACGTTGTGATACCCTCTACTATGAGTACCTCCAACGGATGGAAACTAGACTCATATCTGACCCCAAGCGATTTTATAACTTTATTAATTCCAAAAAGAAATCCAATGGTTACCCCTCTACCCTAAAACTTGAGAATACCTCTTCGTCTGATCCGAAGGTTATCGCCAACCTCTTTGCACACTTCTTCAGTAAATCCTTCAGCGACAATTCCCTAAAACCTGACCTTAACTACTTTTCATTCTTGGACAAATGCACTCAAACGTCGTTTACGTCTTTCGACCCTGATCCCGAACTAATCGCCGCCAGTATCAACGGGCTTGAGGATGACTTCAACCCAGGTCCTGACGGCATTCCGGACATCGTTCTGAAAAAGTGTGCCATGCATCTAATTCAACCCCTTACCCTGCTTTTCCGCCTCTCGGTCACTCAAGGGGTTTTCCCTCATTTACAGAAAAAGTCGTATATTATTCCCATCTTCAAAAAAGGTTGCAAGAACGATGTGGCCAACTACAGACCCATGGCTAAATTATCATGCATAACTAAACTGGTCTATTGGTCTATGATTTCATGTTCTTCCACTATAAGTCTATCTTCTCCCTCTCCCAGCATGGCTTCCTCAAAGGAGGATCTACAACCACCATCCTTACTGACTTCGTCTCCAAAACACTATGTGCCCTGGAAAACCGTAAAGATGTTGATGTTATCGTCACCGATTTTAGTAAAGCCTTCGACAAGATCTCCCATAATGTTATCTTGTTCAAACTTGATCGCCTAGGCTTCCCCTCCCGATTAATCTCCTGGATTCAATCCCACCTCAACAACCGTCGGTACAATGTTTTTTTCAGCTCATCCATTTCTAACCCTATTGTCGCTCGATCCGGCGTCCCCCAGGGCAGCCACCTCGGTCCATTCATTTTCATCCTTACAATAAATGATGTTGAATGTGTCATCAATCACTCAGAGCTGTCCATTTATGCTGATGACATGAAAATAATTAAACATATCTCCTCCACAACCCTCTCCCTTCTCCTGTAAAAAGATCTCGATTCCTTCACCACATAGTGCATGAAAAACTTTCTTGTACTCAATGTCTTCAAATGCCAGTCCATCTCTTATTCCCGCAAGCGTCTTACACCCACCCCGAGAGTCTACGTGCTAACCGACGTACCAATCCCTATCGTTACCTCTTTGTGTGACCTCGGAATAATCTGTGATAGTGAACTCAATTCCGCTCCCACATTGACAGCATAATTAACAGAGCTAACTCTGCGCTAGGGTTTGTGAAGCGCTGGTCCAGAGAGTTCTCCAATCCTTATGTTTCCAAATCTCTCCATATCTCCTTCGTTAGACCTCTCCTTGAATATGCCAGCCAGGTATGGTCACCTACACAAACAACTCACATTAATAGGATTGAATCTGTCCAGCGTAGGTTCATTCGCTTCGCTCTACGTGATCTTCCGTGGTTAGACAGATTCAACCTTCCACCTTATGAAAACCGTCTGAAACTGATAGACTAACAACCTTTAAGTAAACGTCGTGATGTTTCCGACATTCTCTTCATTCATCAGCTATTAAGTGGTGCCATAGACTGCCCTTCAATCCTGCAATCTTTACCCATCTATACCAATCCCCGTAACCTTAGGTCCACTCCCCTTTTCCGACTCGACCGCCATCGCACAAACTACGGTCAAAGTGAGCCAATTACCAGGATGCTACGAAAAGTCAACGACCTTTCCTCCTTTAACTTCCATCTGAGTAAATCATCCCTTCACAAAGCCTTATATCTTTATCCCGCCCATCTTGATCGCCTTTCTTAATTCTTCTTCCTTCAAGCCCGTATCTACTTTAATTAGAGCTCATATTGTAGCTTTTACTATTTATTTATTATGTCATAATTTATTATAGCTTGTAGTATTAGTATTATGTTATAGCTTGTAATTGTAGTATGTATTATTATGTAATAGCTTGTATTATGCTTAAATAAATAAAAAAAAAATGTACCGTTTGAGTTGAACGAAGACACAAGGCCCAAAATCTACCCGTGTCATTAGCAGTATCATCACAGCACTGAACCAAACCAGAAAAGACAACAGAGTTCAAAAACAAGGCGTACTGAGGAGCAGATGTAAATGAGGGTATAAAACCATCAGCGCCAGGAGAAGGCACCTATCCAATGGCACCAGCGAGCAGTTCCTATATTGCGGAGGGCGTACAAGGCGGACCATAAACCGTAAAAACAAATAGCCTTCTGACAGCGAAACTGAAGACCACGCACAAGAGCTCAAGTTCAAGGGTTTCAGAAATATGTACGGCGGAGCGCGAGATAACCTCCCTAATCACACATAGGACCCCGCCACCGACAAGAGCACACAGGTCGTATAGGTGACGACCCCAGTGAAAGACCTGGAACTAGGGGCCGAAGAGTTCGGAGTCAGAAATCCCGGCACGCAACCAAGTCGCAGTCAGGCAGCAACATCGCCGCTGGATGCATAAGAGGAAGAGAAAGCCGAAGCAGCGCGGTCTTAAACCGTAATACCGTTACGTTGGTGAAAGAGAAGAACTGACTGGCAAGTTATTTTAGTTTAGAGCAGCACCAGCTCGGGTCTTAGGGATGAACTCCCGAACAATGGATCCGGAAGGCCATATCTTCGAAGAGACGACCGCGGCAAAAGGTATCGGGTTGAACTCTGGGCACGGAGGTACATTTCGACCGCTGCGCAGGCAACAGGAACAGAGACACCAGGTTGAGAAGGGGTAGGAAAGTTCGCCACAGCCTATGGGAAGTGTCTCACCGAACATAAGGAAGGTCACCACTCGAAGGCACAATTGGCAAAGCGGAAGGGTGCGCATCAAGAACAAACCGAACCAAGAATGTCAGAGCAACTAGGGGCAGCCTGGAACACAGGTACTGCAGCAGATGGAAAGTCATGCTTTTGCAGATCCGAACCGGCCACCAGAGAAAGCCGAAGGCACTGAAAGCACAGAAGCGCTCCTACAGCAATCAGAGAGAGCCTTTACGTCGGTGGTAATAGCGTTGGATAAAACAGCCGCAAACTAAGCGGAAATGTAAAACTTCACCTGCTTGACATTGCGGCGAATGTCATCCATGACCGCCAAAACAGGGACCTTATTATTGAATACGATTCCATTGCAATTGATTTTAAGTATAGAACATTTAGAATTGAATGAGATTAAAAAGAGATTGTGATTTCGTGAGTTGATAGCGTTAGGTCCATTCAACTCTAAATTTCCTATATTTACGATTGATTACAATTAAATCGTATTTAGTAATGACGCCCCAGGAGATGAGGACAGCGACGAAACTAAGCCGGGATCAAGGCCAACAACCGCACCTCCCGAAAAATCACAAAAACTCAAGAAAAACAACATCTGCACGGCACGAAGTCCAGCATGGATTCATTTCGAGAGAGCTGAGTTCCTAGCCCGCGAACACCACTACTTTCGTCTTGTTCGTGAAGCAAGTGAAATTAAACGCAATTCTAATTATAACAGTTTCAGAGTTTCTCGAACATGGGATCCCAATAACACCGCTCAACGGTGGATCTATGACTACCTACCTACCTATCCCAAATGATGTAATGAGTGTCGTTTACTTGGGACCCTCCGCGCCACAACAACATCCAACTCTGAGCAACTTCAGTCAGTTCAATCCTTAGAATAAAGAACTAGAGAAAAGGACATCACTCGGAAAAATGTAAGCATTCTTCTATATGTGGTAGAGAAGCGATGTATGCGTTTCGAACATGCAAGTAAGTAAAATTATGCTTGTATACAAGAGGGGCTAACTCATTTTGATTATATTTTAAATTTAGCGTTTTAAATACATTTTAATAAAATTGTTAATAAATATAAGTTTGCTCTACCCTATTTTATTAATTTTACTCTTTAAAAACACTTTGCTTATGTCCCCAAATGTTTCAATACTACGGAGACGACTATAATCTCAAGGCGACATAAACAAGATTTCATAAAGCGACAAAAATTGAAAAACACAACTTCAGCAAACCGATTGAACAGATTTGTCCAAGTTGACAATCGTGGCGAAACTTCATTTAACTCTCTGGATAATTCGAAGTTATAAGGTGACTGTATTTCCATTCTACTCAATTTTTCTAAGGCCTTTGACTAGGCTGATCATAGTATTTTTTTAAGCGAACTTGAATCTACGAGGGTCATTCAATAATTAAAGAGACAAATTGGTCTGGGGACAAAATGGTTGGTAGGACAAGTTTGGTACTTTTAGGACTTTAAGTTGGCATCACTGAGATGAGTCCTGATCAGGTGTTATATCAACATTGCTGTGTTTATAACCTAAAAATTTAGTTTAACGATGGCAAGTCCACTTGAAAATTACAAATTGTTTAAATAACGTTCTGTGATTCGTTTTTTACTTGCTGAAGGTGAAAAACCAGCTAATATGTACTCTAGAATCACTAAAGTGTATGGTGAAAGCCAATACTACTCAGATATGCTTTTGAACAAAGTGAAGCCAACTATGAGAGAGAAACGTCGTGGATCTCAGAGGAGAGGTGTGATTCTCAATCAAGACAACGCACGTCCTCACACAGCTCAACTAACCGGTGAAACCATCAACAAAATAGGCTGGGAGTTACTGCCTCATCCTCCTTACAGTCCCGATTTAGCACCATGTGATTTCCATTTGTTTGATCCATTGATGGAGGCATTACGTGGGAAGAAGTTCCAGGATAACGAAGATGTGGGAAATTTGTGGGAAATTGGCTCAAACACCAAGACAATGAGTTCTTTGCAGCCGGTATAAAAAAGTTAGTAACCCGTTGGAACAAGTGCATAAATGTTGGTGGGGATTATGTTGAAAAGTAGGAAAAGTTGTGTTTTGTAAAAATAAAAGGTTTTTTTCTCAGACCAATTTGTCTCTTTAATTTATTGAATGACCCTCGTAGTTTTGCTTTCTCTGCAGCCTCTTTCCTTAATTTCAAAACTTATATTACTAAACGATCTCAAAGTTTTAGCGTGAAAAATATTTTGGCATGTAGTACCGAACTAATGTTTGGTGTATCACAGGGTTCATCTTGGAACCCTTGTGTTTACTATGTATATTGATAGTCTGAATTAGATTTGAACTGTAATGTAGTCAAATATGCAGCTGGTGCACAATTATATTGTAAATGCCAAAGAATGAAATATGTAGTACTATACATGAAAGCAACCTTGACCTGGATCGCATCTGCTTGTGGGTTAAATGCAACAATTTAGTCCTTAATACTATAAAATCTCAGGCCACAGTAATATGTAAATGGACATTAATATATGCAGCTTTTCATCCATTATCTTGCACAGTGTAGTTAAACTTTTCTAAATAGAGTTAAAAACCAAGGTGGCATTTTAACCTACTTCCTTCATGCTTGTGTGGACTACATATCAAACATTGCATCAGACTTTTAATGCTTCCGACAAATTTGTGTGTTGATATGGTAATATGATCACATCTCACCATTTGCCAAACGCGTATTTTTAGGATTATTAATGGAAGAACATTTCTAAACACAATGCGAACTCGAAACATCCTTATTCCGAAGTTTACGTACTTGCAATCTAAGAATTCTTTCTTTGTTTATATGGATAAACTTTAGATCATATTTCCTTTAGAATGTAAAATTGCAGGATCAGAACGAGAATCAAAGAAGAGTTATTGAATGAATTTGTTGTAACACGATTACAACTCATACTTACCTTTTGAATCTTATCATATTCTTACCAAAGAATTCTTGGTGGATAAGCATGCCTATTTTAAAACAAACATTCTCAGAAATTCTAAGCTACAAAGTTGTTCTAGCTGAAAATATTCATTCTTCGGATTATAAAAAAATCCGTTCCGATTAACATTTTGCGAGGCATAAATCGGATAAACAATTACATATATCTGATTACTCACTTCCGTATCTACCCGTCATTAGAAAAATGCTATCTTGCAATTTCATGAGGGAAAATTAAAATGCTACATAGCATATTCATAAGAGGGAATGAAATTTTTTTTGTGCTTTATTGCCTTGCGCGGTAAGCTTTGATTTCTTTTACCAACGAATGATTGCTCAGCAGAAAAGTGGCTTCGGTTTGTGCCCAACTGGGAAACCGAAAGTTTTTAACATTGGCAGTCGATCGTTTAAAATTCTGAGTGACGGGTCCCGAGATCTTGTGGTCGCTTGGGGAGTAGTTTCACAAATTTAAATAGTTGATTATACTAAAATTAATAACTGAAATTTTTTTTTGGGTAGAGTATGCTCCCTGGTTGATACCACAAGAAAACAAATTGTTGTTGTGGTTAGGGTAGGAGAAGGGGGGTGGTACCTAACTTTGTAACGCGTGGACCGATTTGGATGGTTCTTGTGCTGTTGTATAGAGTATGATCCCCCATTGCTAATAGGAGCACAATTTGGTCCTATGGTGGTGGTGGGGGAGGAGGAGGGGTAGTAACTTCGTAACGCGTGGACCGATTTCGATGATTCCTTTTCTGTTCGGTAGAAAATGTTTCTTGATTGATACCATGAGAAAAAAAGTTTAATGGAATGGGGGTGGGGTAGGGGGTTAAAACTAACTTTTAACACGTCGACCGATTTGGATGGTTCTTTCTTCGTTGTATAGAGTCGGAGACACTAAAAAGTGAAAAATAAAATAGTTTTTAAAAAAAAGTTGAACCGACTTCACAAAAAGCGCTAAAAACCATGAAATAATTATATATATTATATATTTTATATCTATTACGACATTTTGAAGTCGGTGCAAATTAAACAAATAAAACAACTACAGAACCACAATTGAAAATAATACATAATACTACCTGAATGTTTCAGCTTACGGGATCATAAGAAATGACGATTAAATATTTTTGTTGTAGTTGTTTGGTTTGTTTGATTTGCACCGACTTCAAAATGTCGTAATAGATATAAAATTAAAAATTATTTTATGCTTTTTAGCGCTTTTTGTGAAGTCGGTTCAACTTTTTTTTTAAAAACTACTTTATTTTTATTTTTTTTCTTAATTTGCCAACTCTACTTCACTTGTTTATTTATTTTTCTATTCTCCTTTTTAACCGACTTCCCAAAAACAAAGAGGTTCTAAGTTCGACGTATATATATATTTTTTTTTGCATTTTGCTTTTAGGTAGTTGTTTTGTTTGTTTAATCTGCACCGACTTCAAAATGTTGCAATAGATATAAAATTAAAAATTACTTTATGCTTTTTAGCTCTTTTTGTCAAGTTGGTTCAACTTTTTTTAAAAACTACGTTATTTCAAATTTCCTTTCGCAGTAATGTATGGATAGTTACTAATCTCAATAAGTAAAATATTTATTAACTTGTAATATTGTACGTTATAAGGTTAGGCTTTTGTACAAATTGGTTAAATTAATTATTATTAAAAAGAAATAAATAAATCACTGCGAAACTACTACGACCTTCTTCTACGCTGTCCGTCCTCGAGTTAGACATAGATGTTGTTATCATCAGCAAGCCATATAAACGTCTATAATCTGTTCCAAAAAGATTGGCAGTACACGCTCTTATGGACTATTGCTGTCTGCTTTATTTTCCCATCATAATCCTATGCATCCATCCTTCTTCCTCAGCACGCTGTTGCCGCGATTTCAACTCAGAACAATTTTTGATTTTTTCTCGTGGACGCGGGCTGCCATATCAAAAGCATGTAAATATAAAAAGTTTTTGAAGAACCCATAGCCACTCATTAGTGCTTTTTTTATTAAAATCTGTGCAACATTGAACCAAAAATATACTAAAAGATATAATCTGGCTACACTAAATGTTTTTTTCCGACCATTCCAGTCACTCGAATTCGTATTGCATCGGAGAACTTCGCATGTAAAAACACACACCACCCACCACTCAGTGCTGATCATTGTCGGTCGTCCACAAGCACCTGGCTGCTGAATATTCTTATCACAGTGCCTCTTGGTTTCTCGACCATCGATCCTTCGAAAGGATGGCTGTACACGGTTTTTGCCGAGTTTGAGAAATTTGGGATCGTAACTTGCCATTTACCGTGTACTGCCAATCTTTTTGGAACAGGGTATAAACAGTACGATAGGGGTAATAGATTTAGGCAGCAAATATGCAATATGTACATGTGGAAGCTACCCATTCCAAGATTATGGCGGCATATCAGAGCCAAAATAGGCGAGCTCTTTATCTACTGTTGCTAAGCCCCTCGGGTGCACAGTACGAGCTCATGCTGAACAAATTGGTGGCAGATGCAGGTGGGAGAGATCCACTTTTCATTGCGGGGGACTGTGATAAGTGGTTCACAGAGTGAGGAATCAGTATCACAAACCACAGGGGCTGTGCGATGTTGGGAGCATTTGCATCGCTAGATATTGCGGTGGCGAATGTCGACAATACGCCTACCTTTCGTGGAGCCGGTGCGTGGTCAGGGTTAAATATCTTTGAGGGCAGCGCTCTAGCCGGCGTGGTAGAGTAAGAGACATCGTGGGTTGCTGGAGGATGGACGGAAGAGTTGAAGCCTTCTAGGATAAGGCGAACCTCATCTGAATATTCTCAAGTGTTAGTTACACCTCCACGTGATAGCAACCGGGAAATGCATCCTACAATGTAGCTAAATAACTGATGCGGAAGGAGATAACCTCTTGAATCATCTCAACCTCTTGTTCAGGGATAAGATGGTATTCATTGAAGTGAGGCTTCAACCTACATCTTAGTAGGTCACGGACGCGCTCAAGAAAATGCATCCAGCGTCGGGTTGTAGTTCCAGCAGTACGAGCGAGAAATGTTACCTTTATTTCGGCGGGAGCATAACCTCCTTTCAGTTATTGAAGATAGCCCGCAACAAATTACACCGACTTATTTGTTGGGTTAAAGTCAATTGCTCTTGAGTTAAACTTATTTGCTCTTGGGTTAAAGTTATTTGCTCTTGTGTAATGTGAGCCCACCTTTATACGTACCCTTTTTAACCTCAGTGGTTGTCACCACTGCTCTTGCTGTCACGGATCGGATGTGCCATCTTGACACCAGAAGCAGAGGTACTTGAGATAAGTTTGCACATTTTTTCTAATTTATGTTTTCATCTGAGCCATCGGTGCTCAAACAAACGTGTAATTACCTTAGTTTATATTGTAGAATTGCGCTGTGGGCTTCACTACCTAAATCCCTACCAGGAAATAATTTATTGTGCGGATCAAAGCCGGCAACAAGTGGCTACCTTGTTTACTGCCTCAAGGCTGTTTAGAGGCAAATTAGCGAAGAAAAATTTAAGCAGAAGTTGCTGGAAAGTAAGAGTGTAGAAAAATTGGAAACGATTAAGTCTATCAAGCAACACTGGGTCTGGCTTTCGTGAAGAAAAAGCCCCTGTTACAGGTAAAGCGCCCACCATCTAACCCGTACCGTTTACATCACTAAATCCTGCAGTATCTGTGAGTTCAGTTCTGAACCAAAAAAACAAATTCTGCTGGTGAGGTAGGCGATGGCTGCACAGTAGCAAAATCGATCAAGTCAGTGGAATCGACAAGTCATAGAAGTAAGTAATCTAAATATTTATCGCGACAAATTTTATCCTCTTCTACAATTCAAGAAATTGCTTCAGTTATTTCAGTTATTTATTTATTTTCAAAGTGCTATCAATACCTTGACAACAACACTTGGAGTTGCGCAGGTTGTGTGACACGTAAAAAAATGCTTCGCAGATGTTTGTCAAATTACGCGATAACTACACAAAGGGTAAATTACATTTTTAAGTCTCTTTGTGCGTGAGAAATCAAAAAAAAAATTCTTTATGTTACCCTCCAGGGGTATATATACTCGTGACGCCAAGCGAGAGTTTAAGGACTCCGTCGGGTAGTCCCAACACCCCCAGTCTTATCGTCACAGACGCAGCAATCGCTTGCCCTTCGTAGAAAATCAACATAAGTGTAAGACCATCCACAACGTAAGTACTTCTAGTTAATTCAGCTCCAGACCTAACATAATTTAGCAAATATGATTGACATGACGCAACCTTGGGTGAACAAGTCAGAAAATTGAAAGAGTTAATACCATTAAACGAAAAAGTGGTTTCATAATAAAATAGTTTTAAAAAAAAAGATGAACCGACTTCACAAAAAGCGCTAAAAAGCATAAAATAATTTTTAATTTTATATCTATTATATTACGACATTTTGAAGTCGGTGCAAATTAAACAAACAAAACAACTACCCAACCAAATTAATTATTAAATACGTTTGTTATAGCTGTTTGGTTTGTTCGATTTGCACCGACTTCAGAATGTCGTAATAGATATAAAACTGAAAATAATTTTTTGCTTTTTAGCGCTTTTTGTGAAGTCCGTTCAACTTTTTTTAAAAAACTATTTTATTTTTCACTTGTTAGTGCCTTCTACTCTGTACAACAACAAAAAACCCCTCCAAATCGGTCCACGCGTTAAAAAATTAGGTTCCAACCTCCTACCCCCACCCTCCAACATTTTTTTTCTCGTGGTATCAATCAGGGAATATACTCTACCCAACAAAAAAAGAATCCGCGAAATCGGTCCACACGTTACGAAGTTAGACTACCCCACACCCTACTTAGGACCAAATTATGCTCCTATTAGCAATGGGGGATCACACTCTAGGCAACAGCAAAAGAACTGTCCAAATCGGTCCACGCAATGCAACGTTAGGTTCCACCCCCACCGCACCAACATTTTTTTTTCTCGTGGTATCAACCAGAGAACACACTCTACCCAATAGAAAAAGAATTATCCAAATCGATCCACGCGTTACGAATCTCTTTATCTTGTAAGTATTTACTTGTCTTATACATTTCAGTAAAATTATATGCATCAAAAAGGCATTTTTAGAGATTACCCAGCAGAAATTCAGTTAAGTGGAATTTTGGTGGAAAATGTTCACAAGTTACACTTGGAGTTGATGTGCGGTATACAAAATTCAACTTACTTTCGACGTAGAGTTTCAAAGCAATTCTACGTCGTACTTGCATTTCACCTGATTTTTTATTGGGTTTCATACCGCTCGTTACTTTTACAAAACATACAAAGCATAACATAAATCACATCATTCTGAAGGACGTGAAAAAGTATATTGATTAAGCGCGACAAGGAGATGAATTTGAATATTTGCTTTATGTACGCTTAAAGTGGTAATTAGCTACATATTAATTATACATTAAAAAGTAAATATATATAAACAATAGGTGCTTTCGCGCGACATGAGACAAGTGAGATAATTGAGAATTCTCAGTTGAAAAGCGCTTCCGTGCAACCGCCTCAGTCCATTTTGAGCCACAGAAAAATTGAATATAAATATTGAGCAACTGAAAGTCTCAGTTAAAGAATGACAAGTTTCAGTTAAAGAATTTTAACAAGTATTGGTGAATTTAAAAAAAAATTGTATTTATTTATAATTTTGGTTGCAACAGTTTGCGGCAACGAACGGTCTGGCCTCTTTATAACCCTGAACGTAATGTTTTAAATTTCGAATTGGAAAAATTCGTTATATTAATAGCTGTACAAATTGGCATTTCCTGAACTTAGAAAACCAAGATGGTTGCTCAAAATTTGTCTCAGTTAGCTCCAACAAGGCAATAACTAAAAAGGAGATGTATGTGAGTCTGCATAACGTAGCCATTTTTAACACATTAACACTGATTATTCTTTGTACATCAGCACCGTAAAATTTGTTTTAAATTAATAGGGGGCTCTGTATGTAATTTTCTATTAAAACTTTAATAATATTATAAATTTTGGATTTATTTTTGCAATGTTTTTAAAATCTCCACTGCAGAACATCGAATCACAAAATAAACAAGCAACAATTTCACAGCGAGGACCAAACATGGCGGAATACAATAAGAGAAAATAAATCAAAATAGCCACAAACGATTTTGGCTACGCTCATGTATATCCAGGGCCGGATGCACGGTGGGGCAACTGAGGCGGGAGCCCCGGAGCCCGCACACATTGATTTTATAACAATAATTTTTTTTTTAATTTTTAAGAAAGTAATAAGTAATGAAATATATCCAAACAAGGGATATTTTCATCCTATGTCAAATCTATTCAGCGAGGAACTTCAAAATTTAGGCCTCTTGCAAAACAACGTTTATTTATTGGATACAGGAGTAAAATGCACGCCGGTTAAGGGGCATCTCAGCAAAACACAATGCAAAATACTGATACTGTCGAATATATTGAAACATGCTCTAGATCAAGAAATGTTAGGCTCAATCCACTGGATTATGTGAAATCCTCAGATGCCCAGCTGTCACCCAAGAAAAAATTTCGAGTAGAAAGTTTTATTCCAGTAATTGATCAGCTTTTAGCATCTCTGAGTGATAGAATTCGAGCTTATGACGTTGTCTGTGATCGATTTGGTTTTTTGAATCATTTAGAGGTTTTAACTTTATCGGAGCTACATAAGACTGCCGACAAGTTAGTAAAAATTTACAACAATGATCTTGAAATCAGTCTCGGGAATGAGTTGGTCCAGTTTGTAGCCTTGATATATGCCTACAAGAAGGACTACAATGTGATAATAACTTCGGCGCTGCATTCCCTAATATTGAAATTACATTGAGAATGTATTTAGTGTTGATGGTGCAGCGGAGAACGTTCATTTTCTAAAATGAAAATTATTCAGATTAGGCTGCGTACGGCGGTGACGCGAAAACGTCTAGCATATTTGTCATTGCTCAGTATAGAGAGTGATTTGCTTCGAGAAATGGACTTCGGAGAAATCGTTAATGATTTTGCCTCTAAAAAAGCACGTAAAGTGTCTTTCCCTTACAAATGTTTAAAAAATTACATAAAATAAAATAATCGAAAGATATTTATCTATTCATTGAAAGGGCCTACACTTTCTTCATTGCCCCGGGCCCCGACACCCCTGCATCCGGCCCTGCGTGTATCGTATAGGCGGTTTCATCTCCTTTAGTTATTACCTCGTTGGTTGGCTCACTGTGACATGTCGCGCGAAAGCAGCTAATGTAATGAAGGAAAAATACGCTCTTTCCCGTTCGCACATCCACATCCGCTGCTCCTGGCCGCATTTACGCAGAAAAGTTGTTCACATCTTACACAATAATGTGGCCATTCAAATCGCAAGGTTTGCAATGTATTGTAAATGGTAGGTGTAGGGTGGCATACGCTATGAAAACGAAATCAATTTGGGCAATGCACATGTCAATATCAACCGTTTGGGAGTTACAGGTTGATTTATAAATTTCCGTTTTTCATGGTATGAAAACATTACTCTTTTATTTTTATCTTTTGATCTACCCAACACAGCGACATCAAACAAACGCTAAAAAACTACTCTCCCAATGACCTTTCCAAGATTGTCAACACTGTAGATCTAACTCCTACCATTGCAGGTACACTAACTTCCAAAAGTGGAAATATTTTGAAATTACCTAAAATTCAGCATTTTCCGAAATTTTCACCGAAATTTATGTAATTAGTACACCTCTTCCTTATTTTTTATTTTATTTCTAAAAAAGTGCAACATGGTAAGGTAAACAAAGGATTAGAAAAACCGCTTCCTTAGAAATCCCGGACTACCTAATTATTTTAAACGCGATTTTATAGAATTAACCCTTCTAACACAGACGGCGCACTTCTTCGGCAAGGAGCCAAGAAAGATTTCACCTATTCCATCAAAAAGATGAAATGAGGCTCCCACACCAGCATGCAGAGGAAAAAAAAAGCAACAGAAACAAAAGAAGCAAGGAAACTCAGCAACACACCATATAAACAGAGAGGCACGGGAGCACAGAAAATAGATAGATCTTAAACATCATTACCTTACTAAGAGTTAAATCAAAATTAGGACAAGAATTAACAGCCCTACATAAACGATTAATTGGTTCATGCATGCCATAATTTGATCTGGATGGTTCAACATGCAACAAAGGCGATCTTCGAAGGTTATGTTGGGACTGTCTGAAGAAAACCCTGCTAACAAGCGAGCCTCAGTCTATATTAGAGTTCAATAGCTGATGAATAAACACCAAGTCAGCGACTTTGCGCCTTTTCTCAAGCGAGGGCAAACCGAGCAACTGTAGGCGGTCGGTGTAGGGCGGGAGTCTAAATGGATCGTCCCATGGGAGCCCTCTAAGCGCAAATCTAAGAAAATTACGCTGCACCGATTCGATACGCTTGGAATGAACAGCGTAGTAAGGCGATCAGACCTGAGATGCATACTAAAGAATAGGTCTAACTAAGGAGCAGTACAAATGCATCAATGTTGGAATATCCGAGAACTCTCTAGACCATCGCTTAACAAAGCCCAAGATTAAACTGCCTCTAGACACGATATAGTTAATATGCAGGGTAAAATCAAGCTTCCTATCAAGTTTTACCCCAAGATAAGTTACGGACAGCACGCGACCATTCCTTGCAAAGTCGTAATCATAAACTTGAGGATTAGGACTCCTAGAGAAAGTCATAGCTTCACATTTCTCAAAATTGAGGTGTAAGCCGTTATGCTCGCACCACGCCAGAAACGTATCTAAGTCCTTTTGAATAAGGGCGGCGGCACCACCATCCTTAATATAAGAGAAGATCTTCATGTCATCAGCGTAGATTAGAACATTAGAGTACGAGATCAGACGGACAATGTCGTCAATGGCAAGAACGAATAGTAGAGGACCGAGATGACTGCCTTGTGGTACCACCAGATGAAGCCTTGAAGATTCTAGAGGTAGAGCCGCGGAGCGACACACGGTAAGACCCGTCTCTTAGATAGGATGAAACCAAGTCGAGAAGAACAGGGGGGAAACCCAGCCTCCCGAGTTTAAATATAATTAGGGAGGGAGGGAGTTTATCAAAGGCTTTACTGAAATCCGTGTATATGCAATCAGTTTGCATATCTCGCTGGAAGCCAGAAATAATGTGGGATGTAAATTCAAGTAAGTTAGTAGTCGTTGATCTACCGGGCAAGATAACTTTGCGATAGGTCTATAATAGGTTATAATATTCTTATGAACTTTTTTATGAACAGGGACTATAAAAGGGCACTTCCACAATGTAGGAAATTTACTAACTTGAAGGGACATATTGAAGAGAATCGCTAATGGAGTAAGAAGGGCTTCGGAACAGGACCTGACGAAGGCTGGAGGGATGCCGTCAGGACCAGAGGAAAAGTCCGATTTAAGTTCATTGATTTTTTCCGAAATATGATCCCGAAATATAAACGGCAATAAATCGTGTGAAGCGGGACGATCCAAAATATGATCAAAATTATTCGCACATGGCTCAAAGTTATCCGAAGAAAAGGCACTTTCAAAGTATGAAGCAAAATTGTTTGCTATGTCGGACACGTTATTACTAGAAGACCCCTCATACCACATTGTAGATGGATAGTTCGATTTCTTTTTCATATTAACGAATTTAAAGAAATTGCGAGGGTTATTGTGCATATTATCGCCAACACTAAGAAGGTATTCATTATAGAGCGAAGAGGATAGTGCCTTACAACTTTCATAACAGGTGACAAAGTCAGAATACGCTATTGCGCTATTACAACGCAAGTAATTTTTCCACAGTTTGTTCTTCCTGTTACTAAGACTGCGGAGTTCGGCATTATACCACGGGGGAGAGTAGCATGTAGACTTAATCCGTTTTAATGGAACAAGGGAGTTAAGCAAATCATATATCTTGTTATAAAATAATGAGGCGCAGACGTCAATATCATTATTATTTAGAAATGCCGAAAAATCGACTGAAAGGAGATTAGACGTTATCTCAGAGAAGTTCGATCTCCTAAAGTCATAAGCATGGTGTTCGAGATTGGGATCCGCAATACTAGTACCATCGTAACAGAAGGAGACAAAGATGGGCGGATGAAAACTAACAATAGCAGATAACTGATCAGAAGCTAATTCAACTATAGTGTTAGTTGAATCAGAAGAAAACACAAGATCCAACTGCCTTCCCATAGAGTTCTTTACATCACTCATTTGGTGCAAACCAGAGAAAGCGATGGTGTCAAGAAATTTAGAGACCACAGATGTGGGATAACATGAGGGAAGGAAGTCATCGTCATCACAGTTAGGTACCCATAGAACATTGGGTAAATTAAAGTCACCAAGAAGAAGAATTTCATCTTTAGGGTTCGTCATATTATGGATGAAGGCTAAACTAAGGGTTAGTATATCGTAAAGACTGCGCCCTTCAGTATCAACGACGTTTATCAGGTTAGGGGGAATATAGCAACAGAGCATATATATATTGAGCTTAGGCAGCGAAAGCTTAACAACCAAGAGTTCAATAGTGAGTGAGTCGGAGAAAGCAGGAACATTAATTAAGCTGCAGTCAAAGTCTGATTTGCAAGCAACCAGTACTCCACCACCCCGACACAGAGATTTAGAATGTCTGTCCTTACGAAAAATCTGATAGGAGCCGGGGGAAGTCGAGACAGGCGAGAATTAAGACGCTGACAACGTAGAAGTACAGAGTCGTCAGTCTTGGACCTCATTCTCACATAATTCAGAACGTCATCAACAGAGTTAGACGAATCGAGCCGAGAAACAAAATATAACTTAGGGATTGGGGCCGTCTTCAGAGTGAAGTCTCTGCTCAGCTCAGAAGTACTTGGGGGCAATAGTAGCAGGGCGCGCAATAGCGCCTGATGTAATAGGTACTCCAATATCAGGCTCAGGATTGGACCGATCAACAAAGGTTACACCAACAGGAACATCGACAAGGTCCTCTACAGGAGAGGAGGGAGTAGAACAGGCCTCGAAGACAGATGTAGGGTTCAAACCCGGAGCGATTAAAACAGAAGCAGTAGGCTCCTGAGATGTATTAGGCCGTAAAAGAGTTTTAACTTCAGAGGCGATAGCGTTGATAAGTGCAGAGTCTGCAGAAATCGCAGCAGTCCATTTAACCAAATCACTACGAACCGTCTCAACGCCACGCCTAATGTCCTCCATCAAAGGAAAGGAAGGATCAGCACTTGAGTAAGAGCTGGCAGCGCCGTCACAAGAAAGCGACCGAAAGTCCTCAAAAGCATCGGACAGGCGTATGATGCTAACGCGGAGGTCATGGGACCTTTCGAATAAGCCCTCAGAGTTCGAATATAGTACATGGCACCTCTGAAGAAGCTTATCCATTTTTTCATTCAGACTGTGAAGGTCATCTGAAACAACCTGAAGGCTACCCCAATTCCAAGAAATATTCATCACTTTGTCAGCAATAATAGAATGGACAGCAGAGAAGGAGTGAAACAACTACCTGACAAGACGAAGGACATGGCAAGGTTTAATGGCAGAGCACTCCGTACAAGTAGTGACCCTGGCTGGGGAAGACCTCGACGCACGCTTTGCACTTTAGGTAGGAAATTTTTTAAATAAACAAAATTTTTAAGATAAAAGGTCGAAAATGTTTTTTTTTTGGGTTAACAGGTAATTAATTTTAATTATTGCTGCAAAAAAGTTATAAAGATGTTACGTGTAATTTTGTTTTATTGCCGTTATTAGCTTGTGTTAGCCACAATTCACATCCTTGTATCCTGACGTTCTCTCACTCGTATCTGATGGAAATTTTTCTATAAAAAAGGGTCAGCCTGCAAAAATACCTATCATAGTTGAAAAACAAATCTATAAGCAAAAATTATTAAAAAATGGTAGAATTTACTTTTGAGGAATACGCAGATATTATTTAGATTTATTATGTAGTAGACGGAAACGAGAGAGCGGCTGTATTGGAATATCAAAGGAGATTCCCTTATCGGCGAGCACCACAAAGAGGGGTATATACACGGACTTTCCGAAGATTAAGAGAAACAGGAAGTGTAACTCTACACGACAGGAAAGCACGACCCGAAACTTCGGAAACTTCTGCCGACATCGAGCAGCAAATAATCAACATCGTGAGGCAGACCCTGAGACGAGCACGATTAGGAGTGTCTTCATCTAGGGTTTGGAGGGTTATTCATCGAGAGGGATTACGTCCATATCATCATCACCCAGTAAAAGGACTACTGGAAGGAGATTCCGAAAGCCTGGAATTTAGAACTTGGCTTCTGGAACGCGACATTGACGACAGGTCGTTTCTAGACCGAATTCTGTGGACGGATTAATCTCAATTCACCAGATCTGGTGTCACGAACTTCCGTAACCTCCATAACTAGTCGGAAACTAGCCCACACAGGACAAAGGTGATCTCATTCCAGCAGAGATTCAGTGTCAATGTTTGGGCTGGTATCATCGGCAACCATTTGGTAGGACCATTAATTTTGCGGCAAGTGCTTAATAGTGAAATTTATGCGGTCTTTTTGGACAATACCTGATCTAATAGAGAACCCTGTGCATAATCGAACGGACATATGTTATCAACACGATGGAGTACCAGCGCATACTGCTAACATTGTGAAGGCAATACTAATAAATACAAAAATCTAATAACGTGAACGTTTTTCGGATTTTTTTTAAAGTTAAGCGTCCAGAAATCGACCGAAATCGCACAAGTAAATCACATTCACAGAAGTGAAATTTCCAGAAAAAACAAAGCTATAGAGGCACAAGCAAAACAAATATCAGTGCGATAATTCGCGAAAAAATACACATCTTCTCAAAGAATTTGAATATAATATTAATTTTTGTGTAGGCACGCGCTCTACAATGTGGGGCGAGCGCGCGTGGAAAAAGTGAAAAATTTACAATTTATATAAAAAAATTCGAAATACAACAAAAAATCCTGGATTTGGTATTTTCTTCCCCTTTTAAATAAGAGTAGTTACCCCAGGGTGTGTAAAAATTTGTTTAACAAATTTAATTCAATTAAGTTTACGATTTCTCAATTTTGCGTGTATTTTTGACCCACTGAAATTATATCGACCGGAATAATTTTAGAATGTTATAAATAACACCCTTAATTAAGAATTGAAAGAATAATTAAAATGGTTGAGAATTAACGAAGATATAATTTTTTTAATTTTTGAAACTGGTTTTCATACCAATCGTAAATTTTTTACTCTTTTCAACATTTGATTATAGTTACTCCCATCTTTTAGCATGAATTAAGGGTTGGCTTTTAATAGACTTAACTAAAATACCCAACTAAACGCCCTAAGATATTTTAAAAGTTAAATCATAAAAATCGGTTCATTGTTTGTTAAGTTACTAACTAACGAGCAATTTACGAGGCCGTAGTGCAAGGCCGGTTCACACAAATATCAATCGTTGAGTTTCAATTTCTAATTAAGTTTCGGTAACAGTGTTAACGGATCTACTTTGCCACTTAGCTGATCAGGGCTTAAGAGTCAGGTTAGTTTCAATGGAAAATAATCTGAATAAATTTACTCGTCATCTTCTAAACAATAAACCGATTTACACAGATTATACGCTACTGCAATTATGTCATTGACAGAAGCACCATTTCCCTTTACATTTTCAATTCAAATGCGAACCAGAATTTGATTATCGAGTTTTTTTAAATCTGATTAAACCAAATGATTACTTACATATTCAGCTGATGCATCGACTCATCTGGATCTGGAACTCTGACACCAGAGGACGCCAGTGCTCTTGGTCCTACCCGATTTCTTCCCAGTAGATAGTACCTACATATATATCGGTAAGCCCCACATTTGTGATCCATAAATATATATTCATCTAGCATTTAAACTAAAAACATTAGCCTTCTTCGTTTACCCCGTCAAAGTTGAATTGTTAAGCATATGCACGTTTTCAGTCTAATCCTTTAAAATATGCAATTCTTTAACGTTTTATTATTTATACCGGCGAAAATTCCGCAGGACGATCATCCTTTCTCTAAAAGGCAGCCGTAATCTTATTTGTGTCAAATATCAGTTCGCTACATAATTCTAAGTATTCATTTCAGATCAAGATCAAACCCATATGAATATCCACGTTACTCCTTCCAACAACGGGCAAACTCACCCCATTGCTCACTGCAGCGCCATCACAAGCCGTAGAAAAAAGTTAATAACGGGAAAAAAATCTTTAATATGGGTGCAAATTTTATCACAACGTCACAACTAATAATAATAATAGTTTATTCTTAATTCACAATTTTTGCTAAACACTAAACAATAAAAAGCTCTCAACTGTTTGGGGTAGGCAACAAATTCTTAGCAATTAATAAAATTACAACATATAAGAAACTATGAAATTATGTAGTTATAAAACTAAGTAAACAAATGTAATATATATCATATTATAAAAAATAAATATAATATATTAAATATATATTAGAAAAAATAAATTTATTACTACTAAGCCCCTGCTCTATTATGGAACCCGAATCGAAGATAATGTTGTTCGGATGGAGGATTTGTTATTACCGAATTCAATTTCGACCATTTGCTCGTTGACATTTCACAGGGCGATTCTGGCGAAATTAGTGCAGTATCTAAAAAACAACAGTAAGTGCAAAGTGCTGCTAAGAGAAGATAGGTTATACATCAACAACAATATGTTTATCTAGAAAAATGATGACGTATACTACCGAAAGGAATCGGGCCTGGCAAAGCTTTATGAACTAGCTCAGTTAGATTTAAGAAACAGTAAAATTGTTTTTAAAACCATTAATAATCAACAAGTTCGGCACCACGAATCAAGTAGTATTTAGTTGGAGGCTTGCTCGGGTGGAGAGAGGAAGGTGAGGGACGACGAGGTTAAGTTTTGTATCATACAATATTCATGGACTGAGTGGGAAAACAATTTATCTCCAATTTTTGCTTTTATAAAACAATTCAACATATTATTTTTATATGAAACATTTGTAACAGAAAAAGCTTTTGAAAAATATGTAGTTTTTTGGAGGTTTTCGACTGAAGTAGCTGGCGGCAAAATAAGATACGGCGAGGGGTGTATGGTATAGCAATTAATATAACAGATGGAGCTTTTATAATCTTATGTGATTCATTGTATGAAAGTAATTTGAATAAATGTATTATCTTAGGCGACGTTAATGCACGAACAGGGGAGCACCAATCGTTCATAGAATCTATAGTTTGAAACGACTAATATGACAGGAGAAGGAAATCATCTGATTTAACGCTTAATGCTTCAGGAAAAAAATTGCTGGATTTAATGGATGATGATGATATACAGTATCTACTCATCGAATTAGAGCCACTTCACTTTTTACGCAATTTCTCAACTTAAGCAGGAATAATTCATGATAAATCAAAAAGAAAACAAACATTTTGTTATAGTTTGCATTATCACTTTATTGAAGCACATTTAACATTAAAAAAAAATCGATTAATATTTGGTGTTTTCACCTTTAGCGGAAATAACTGCCTCAATTCTTGCTGGCATACTATTGATGCATTCTTCAATAATTTTTTTTTATTTCTTCGTTTCCTGACCATGTTTCTTCAATTTTATTTTTCAAGGATTGAATGGTAGTATTTGAAGAAGAATACACAATACGTTTTACTAAACTCCACACATTCTCTATTGGGTTAAGGTCTGGAGAGTTGCCAGGCAAGTGTAGTAAAGGAACATTTTTATTTGCTAACAATTTGTTTATGGATTGTACCCTGTGACAGGATGCCCCGTCCTGCATGAAGGTATATGGCCCTCCTTCTGGGTCGAGTGTGTCTTAGAAGGGCAAAAAAACTGTTTCCAGAACTTCCTTATATGAATGTTGGATCATGGTTCATTGAACAAAGTAAACTGCTCCAGGTATCGCGTAGATAACGCATTACCATATCATCGTGGAAGGGGGTGCTTTACTTTTTTCACTATACAGGCTTCGTTATAACGTTCATTTGGCCTTCGTCGAACAAATTGACGGCTCTCCGTTACGGCTTCTAAGCGGCACTCGTCACTAAAGATCACCTACAGAAAAAAAATTAAGCATTCAAGTAATAACAGTTTTCTTTGTTGAAAAAAAATATTAAAAAGAATAAAATTTTCCAATCTCTTTTTCCAATCTTCTACAGAGTAATGGCGATGTGCTCTAGCCCACTTCAATCTAGCCAATTTCAGTCGCAAAGTTAATTTGGGATTTTTTGCTGGCCGCCTGCATTTCGTGCCTGCTTCGTAGAACCGCCGCCTCAAAGTTGGCACCGATATTTGAATGCCCTCTGCTTCCAAATTTAACTTTAATGATTTTGCTGGAGCACTGCGATTTTCAATGCCACTTTGGATAATTTTGCGATCCGTTCGTGCAGTAGTTTTTCATTTTCCACGACACTGTTCTCGCCGGTTACTGGTTTCAGGTAAGTTTTTTTCCACTAACTTGGAAATTCTGTCCACAGTATGGCGGGAAACATTTAATTGTTGGGCAATTTGTCGATTGGACAATGTTCCCAAATTCAATAGTGCCGCAATACTCGATTTTTTTTCACTCAAAATGTCTTTACATTTTCCCATTTCTGTCTTATTCACAAAAAACAATATTTCCACTAAAATGTTATAATTTACTCTTTAATTTAAAATAAAACACCTTCAGATTAACACAACACAAATTACAGATGCACCATCAACAAAAGTACTCACCGTAATACTTCAAATCCGACTTAGAAAAGAGATAGGCAAATTACATTCATTATCACCGTAAGCGTACCTGCTTTGTCCTAGGTGCAGTTTCAAGAAAAAGTGTCTGAAACTGTTATGGCATCGGGGTAATAAACATAACATGTTGTACATATTTTTGAAGATTATACACACAGCAATAATTTTAAATGATATTCACAATAAAAAAAATTACAATAGGTGAAATAATATTCAAGTTTCCGTACAAAATGAAAATTTCATTAGCGGCTCTAATTCGATGAGTAGATACTGTATATTTAAGTCAATCCGGCGAATATTCTCGAAGTTACACGCACATTTATATATGTAAAGTGCTTATAAGTATGTAAAGTACTTTTGAAACTTATAACGTTTTTCTCAAAACTGTGTTTTTAAAGTCGGTGAAAAATTTATATATATATATATATATATATATATATATATATATATATAATGTTGAATAGAGTCGATAGCACATAAAAAAATTTTTGTTATTATATAATACACTGAACTTCAATGTATATATAAAATTTTTTTTTTCATCATGTCACGTCAAGAATATGCAAAAAATTCATGCATTAACATAAAATGGCGTTGAAGTCGTACTGAAAAAGTTTCGTAGTGGTGTGATATTTTATTTTTTTTAACTATGACGCACCCGGAAAAAAATTCTGAATTAATTATATGTTACTTTTGATGAACTCAAAAACTTGCACAGAAACTTTGGTGATTGTACCAAGATCGCAAATAGCCGAAAAAAAATTTTGAAAAATTAAAAAAAATTTTTTGAGGTTATACATTTTTTTACAAGTTGCCAATTTTTTTAAAAACACATTGTAGTTGTATCTAAAACATATCAACATTTTAGCTAAATCGGTCAAGCCATTCAGAAAATATCGATTTTTTTCGATTTTTCGAATATTAATTCTTACTCCGAAACGGTGCATTTTAAAGGGTTGATATTTGGAGAATCTTAATCTCACATTGTTAGGAACTTACAGAAAAAAAAATCACCGCAATCCGTTTGGGGGCATCCTATCCATGCTTATCCCCCTATAGCCTTTTAACACAACCTTTTAAGTATATTTTTTTGTAATTAATCGAAGGTTTTATCTCACCGATAAATATTTTCTATTTTATAAAAAATTTTTTTCATTTTTGATAATCCAGTCCAGAGATATTGTGCTCACCGCAAGGCGCCTTGTTTTAGAGGTGCTCCCGAAGATCAGCTATACCAGCTTTCAAAATAATTATTTTTACAAATAAAAAATGTTAAAATACCGTTAAAAGTTACCATAATATGTGTACAAATTTTTACTGTAATAAATTAAAAGGTCTTCTCAAGAAAATTCTTAAAAAATCGATTTCTTTGGCCTTCCTGAGTGTATGGTATATAACCACTTAAACGATCTACTGGATTGCATTAAGCAAGTGCAGGGAGATAGGACAAAAGCGAAACCAATTACGTTTAGAAACAGATGGTTCGACAGTGAGTGCTTCAGAACCAGGGAGTCGGACCACAACCGAAATTATAAATCGGTTACGGTCAACCAAAACCAAATTGGGTTTTTTAAGCCGCAATTGCAACAACCTTAACCGTAATTAATTTTCTTCAATTCGCTTTCGGTTAGAACCGAGATGTAAAATTTCATTTTCGGTTTCGGTTAAAACCGAAATGTGAAATATAATTTTCGGTTTCGGTTTCGGTTAAAACCGAAATGTGAAATATAGTTTTCGGTTGCGGTTAAAAACCACGTAGATATAACATTTTCGGTTTCGGTTAAAACTGAAACGTTAGGGTTAGAGTTAAATTGCTGTCGTTGGGATTTCTATAATATAATGAAGTCATCCGACTCCCCTCTACTCCCTACCACCCTCACTTCACGTAGACATTTACTCCCCTTCCCCTCCCTCCCTTTCCTCCCCACCCCTCCCAAGCTAACTCAACCCTTCCCCTCCCCTCCCTTCCCCGGTACCCCTCACGACCGGTTAAAACAACCTAAATATGACAGGTTTCGGTCCGGTTTCGACTCCCTGTTCAGAACTAGGGCAAGCACGTTCAAGCTACTTAATATTTTAAGAAAAGTCAACACAGATATAGCAAAGGACCTATGTGAGAGCTAATCGTAACTACAAAAACCTTTGTAAGGAAAAAGAGACGAAATACTACAGGTTGCTATCGAATCGCTTAGGCTCTATTAAGAGCAGTAAGGAATGGACGTCATCAATAAAAGAGCTGAATGGGTATAAATTAAGGATAGACAATTAAATCCTTATAAACGATTTTATTAAACCCTCCTGCCGAGGCGCCGAATATTCTGTATGTTGAACCCCAGATCCAGGACAGGCACTTAGAAGCACCCATTAACCTAACTGAATTAATGTTGGTACTGAGGAAAGTAAAGGCAAATAAAGCCCCAGGTCCAGACCGTATACCCAATGAATTTTTTAAAAATGCACCCTTAAGCTTCCTTGAAAGCCTAACAGAGTTGTTTAATGATATATGTACAAAAGATAGACCCCCCGGACAGGGAATTATCTTGCTGATACATAAAAAAGGTGACCTCAGCCTGGTACAGAAATATAGAGGAGTAACTTTCATGAATGCCGTAGCAAAGATATTTATATACGAGCATTCTCTCTGAAAAGTTGATTAAATGGAACACCAAAATAAAGCACTATGTGAATTCCATGCTGGTTTTAGAGCAAATTATTCTACAGTTGATAATGTTTACAATCTGGTTCGTATCGTAAACTCGTTATGGAAAAACATGAAAAAGAAAATACTTCTTTCTTCGTAAACCTGAGGCAAAGATTACTTACTACTAGATAACCGGCTCACTAAATTACCCACCTAATTTGAAAAAGTAACACTGGCACCACAGTAAAACGAAATATATCCAGCTTTTAAATTCATAAGAATATACATGCAAATAATGAGTACAGGTAGTGTGCAGTCTTTTACTCCTGTCAAAATTATTTGAGAGAGTCACTTACTCCTGTCAAAATTCTGTTCTCATCCGGAGAGAATCGCAGAATCCTGTCAAAAAAGTACCTGCAAATCTTGTCGAAGAGTAAAGATGTACCAAAAAGTAACACCAATAAAAAGAGTTCATGTGAATCACATGACTGAGTTAGTTACTTGAGTGCGTAAGAAACTTTCAAACTGCAATGTATTCTGATCTTTTAAAGAGTGAAGTACACTTGACATTTCTTAATGCACATAAGAAAAGTATACGTGTGCAGGACATGATCAAAAATCTGCATTACTATTGTAAAATAATCTTAAGGTAAATTTGGACAAGTCGAAGATAATCATATTTGCCAAGGGAGGAGGGAGAAGATGAGCAGAAGAGCTATGGTGGTATGATGGCATTGAAATAGAGGTAGTGAATGAATATAAATACTTGGGTGTCATTCTCACACAGGTTCGAATCCTGCCGACGGCGACCCATGATTGTTTTCTGCTGACAACAGATTACGATAAAAAGGCCAAGGTGGTTGCAGAGCAAATGTTAGTCGTTCGAAATCCACTTTAAATTATACCACTTGCAATCGTTGTCTCGAATCGGGGGAAATTCTTTTCCCGTCCCATGCGCTACAAGGAGTTACGGGAACTAGAGAGAGGGAATGAATAATGACATTCCCGATGCTCTTAAATAATGTGACCCTAAGGGTGAGGGTGGGAAGAGAGTCCCATGTAAAAATAATTGAAAAGGACGGTCACTTACCAAAAGTCCGAGCAACGCCGGGCACGTGAAGCTAGTAATAAATATATTCTTCCTCTTCAATGTTTCTATAAAAATACTCAATAGCACCCATTTCTTTTAAAGCCTTAAAAATTATTGAAAAAAAGCCCAGTTAGTTTATGCCAAAACAGTTGGTTAAAATTCGGTTTGGTACGAATACAGCGACACTAAACCTGCAATTCGATCGAATTCGGTAATACTAAACTGTCGAATCGTTTTCACTTTCGAATCGAGTTCTATAATAGCGTCCCACGCCCCAGAACATCAAAAATTATTCACTAATCAGTACCAAAGCTAAATTGGACATTATGAAGGTTTTATTTAATTAACACCATTGAAAGTTTAATTTCTTTATTGAAACTTGTATCTGTTTATTGGAACTGTATCTTTTTATTTGTTAAAACTGAATTTATCGAAAACCGGACTGTGCGCGACGGCGACCCAAAGTATACTCACCGTCTTCTTATCTTCTTTCTTAGCAAGAGCATAATTTTCAGCCATACCACATGTGTCAGTAATTTGATAGAAACACTTGACTCAGCAATGCGAAAGCATGACAAAAGAATTTAGGACGGTGAAATGTTGAGGCAATAGAGTATTGCCTTTGTTTACTTTAGTGCTGAGTAATGTGACAGGGCTTATTTTAAAATGTGTATGTGAAATATGAATCCTTGCCACATGGCGGGCTAGCGTGGGAATCATGCTTTTGCTTCACAACACTAAAATAGAATAGAAAAAAAGAAAAAACTCAATATATAAGCAGTACAGTGTGCGATGGCGGTCGAGTCGGAAAAGGGGAGTGGACCTAAGGTTGCGGGGAGTGGACCTAAGGTTGCGGGGATTGGTACAGATGGGTAAAGATTGCAGGATTGAAGATCAGTCTATGGCACCAGTTAATAACTGATAAATGAAGAGAATGTCGGAAACATCGCGACGTTTACTTAGAGGTTGTAAGTCGATCAGTTTCAGACGGTTTTCATAAGGTGGAAGATTGAAACTGTCTGCCCACGGAAGATCACGTAGAACGAAGCGAATGAACCTACGCTGGATTGATTCAATCCTGTTAATGTGAGTTGTTTGTGTAGGTGACCATACCTGGCTGGCATATTCAAGGAGAGGTCTAACGAAGGAGATATAGATAGATTTGGAAACATAAGGATTGGAGAACTCTCTAGACCAGCGCTTCAGAAACCCTAGCGCAGAGTTAGCTCTGTTAATTATACTGTCAATATGGGAGTATCACAGATTATTCCTAGGTCACACAGAGGTAACGATAGGGACTGGTACGTCGGTTAGCATGTAGACTCTCGGGGTAGTGGTAAGACGCTTGCGGGAATAAGAGATGGACTGGCATTTGGAGACATTGAGTGAACGAATCGAGATCGAGATGACAGGAGAAGAGAATCGGTTGTGGAGGAGATATGTTTAATTATTTTCATGTCATCAGCATAACTGGACAGCTCTGAGTGATTGATGACACATTCAACATCATTTATTGTAAGGATAAAAATCAATGGCCCGAGGTGGTTGCCCTGAGGGACGCCGGAACGAGCGACAATAGGGTTAGAAAAGGATGACCTGAAAAGAACATTGTACCGACGGTTGTTGAGGTAGGATTGAATCCAGGAGATGAATCGGAAGGGGAAGCCTAGGGGATCAAGTTTGAACAAGATAACGTTATGGGAGATCTTGTCGAAGGCTTTGCTAAAATCGGTGGCGATAACATCAACATCTTTACCGTTTTCCAGGGCACAGGGTTTCGGAGACGAAGTCGGTAAAGTTGGTGGTTGTAGAAGAACATGGTATCATAGACCAATTTCTCGAATAGATTAGGTATGGATGATAATTAAGCAATGGGTCTGTAGTTGGACCCATCATTCTTGCAACCTTTTTTGAAGATGGGAATAATATAAGAGTTTTCCATAATTGAGGGAAACCCCCTTGAGTGACCAAGAAGCGGAAAAGCAAAGTAAGAGGTTGAACTAGATGCATGGCACACTTTTTCAGAACGATGGCCAGAATGCCGTCAGGACCTGCGTGAAAGTCGTCCTCAAGTCTGTTAGTACTGGCGGCGATTAGTTCGGGATCAGGGTCGAAAGACGTAAACAACGTTTGAGTGAATTTGTCCAAGAATGAAAAGTAGTTAAGGTCAGGTTGTAGGGAATTGTCACTGAAAGATTTACTGAAGAAGTGTGCAAAGAGGTTGGCGATAACCTTAGGATCATACGAAGAGGTATTCTCGAGCTTTAGGGTAGAGGGGTAACCATTGGATTTCTTTTTGGAATTAATAAAGTTATAAAAACGCTTGGGGTCGGATATGAGGCTAGTTTCCATCCGATAGGTAAGAAGCATAGTCATAGTAATTTCTCCTGTTGCGGAGAGAGCGTAATTCTTTGTTGTACCATACGGGGGATGAGGAGTAGTTTTTACGAGGAAGAAGAGGGATAGATTGAGTAAGACAAGCGAATAGCGCGCCTCTAAAGCAACGTCAACTGGAAGATGAGCGATAGTGCCCATGTTAGAGTTGAGAAGCAAGTGATTTAATTTTTCAAAGTCGCTTTACGAAAATTGAAGGAAAGAGAAGACTCGGAGCTTGAAAGGGCGTGAGGGTGTTCGTAGGAGAAAACAAGGAACAGGGGAGGATAGTGACGATCGAGGGAGGAGAAGAGATGGTTGCTTTCCGCTACAGCCGAGTTAACTGGGTCTGAGGAAAAGATTAAATCTAATTGTCTGTCCAGAAAGTTCCTGACTCCACTAACTTGAAAGAGACCAGAAACAGAGAGCTGATCGGTAAAAAAGTCTTCTTTGGCCGAAGATGCGTTAAGGGGGACAAAGTGAGAACAGTCCTCAGACAATGACCATTGAATACGAGGGAAGTTAAAGTCACCCAATGAAATAAATTCATCGGAGGAGTTAGCGTTCTCAAGCAGGGTGTCGATCGCTTCAATTATGGGCTCGTAGGCATCTAAAGGTTCAGAGGGACGAATATAACAACAAATAATGTACAGAAAACACTTATTTAGTACTAATTTGATACATACAAGTTCTGATATTGTAGGGTCGGAGGTCTTTAGCAGGGTGGCATCATAACGGTTGTGCGCAGCTATGAGTACCCCGCACCTGGTGGATCATTGGTGCCTACACAACCGTCAACACGGAAAATGGTATAGTTTTGAGGGAATAGTTCGTTGTCGAGAATTCGTGATGTTAGATTGGTTTCAGTTAAGGCAAAGATATCGTGCGGGAATTTGTGGAAGTTAAGAAAAAGTCCTGTTACGTTCTAGTAATAAACTGACAAGCTGCTGGGGAGAGGTACGTTATCGGAAACCGCAGGTGCATAAGGGGGGAAGTCAGAAATAGAGAAAACGGTGGGGGGGGGGGGGGGGGTAAAGAGTGAAAGTAGTTTAAGGAGTCGTTGCGATGGGATATGCGTCGAGAACTGACGTACGCAGCATAGGTGGATAGATCTTCTGAAACCTTATGGGAAGGGATATTGAATGATTCATGGTACTTAGTGAAAAGTTGGTGTAAGACGGTTGGGTCTGTGGGCAGGCCTCCTTCTTTAACAATAAAATATAATACCATAAAGAAAAAAGAGAAAATACACTAATGCGTGAATCTAAGAAGATATCTAATTATTAAATTCTGGAATAAGAAATTTCCCTAAACTTCCAAGCTTCTCAACAAAAATATGATCCATTTTCAGATAAATATGAAAAACACTTGTTAAGTTTCACAAAATATATCTTTATTAATCGATTATTGAGAAATAAATCGAGAGCCGACGCGTTTCGTCTTGTTAGGATATCATCAGGGCAACGACTGAAAGCCCAAGCATAAAAAAGCTAAACTATTGTTCAAATAGAGCTGGACAAAGTAACCTAAATTTTTATTTTTAAAATCTATTTGATCGTTCAACAAAGAACAACCACCCTGCTAAGCTTTTCTTATCTCATAAATTTCATAACTTTATGGCCAGTGTCCTTTAAATGTTTGGCTAAACTAGAGGTTGGGTTAGCATAATAGGCAGATTGTATGTGTTCTTTAATTCTTGATTTGAGTTTTCTTTTTGTTTGGCATATATAGATCGCGGGACAATTTTTGCACTTGATTTTATATACTCCGCTTTTTAGGAGTTTATTAGTTTTTGTTTTGATTTTATTATTGACCAGCCGATTCTTTAATGAGTTGTTATTAAAGAAAGCTGGTTCAATATTGTTATTTCTTAGGGAGGTAATCAGCCTGTTGGACACATTGTTGATGTATGGAGTTTTCTTCCATATCTTATAATTTTTATTTATTTTCTGCTCTAGAAAAATTGAACTTAAGAGTCCTCTTTTTAATTTTCTTCCTGAGTAGTTTATAAATGGTGCCTTTCTCGTAACCATTTCTTAACACTATCCGCTCGATAACACCCAACTCTTTTTTAAAAGATTTAGGATGGATGGAAGTTTTTGGTATTTTGGAGTATGAATGATTGCATTCATCTAAAGGGTTGCTTGTCTATTCATCAAAAGGGTTGCAGTCAGTTATGTTTACAATGCTTGCCCCAGATGTGACTCATAAAAGTAAGTAAAGGAAAACATTCAAGCGTCACATGCTGAATTATTGTAATCACGAGACCGAAGCAGGAGTCGGATTACTGCCTGCTGCGAGTAGTACTCTGTGCAATCATTCGAAGTGTGCCATTGATGGGAATTTTATGTGACATCATTTCTTTTGGTTCTGACTAAGCTCGGCCTTGTTGTATCACATACATATGTTATTTTTACAACAGTGGCCTTTGTGCCGTGATCATTGCATTTGCATTAATTGCATATGATCACTACACCCTTACCCTTTGTGTTGAGTCTTTGCCTTAGGTTAAGACGAAACATGAATATCTATGATTGTATATGTTACTTATAGCTATAGTGATACATGTGCCCTTAATTTCGATTACTGAATTAGTACCTTTTCTTTCGATAACTTTAAATGGGCCTTTGTACGGTTTATGTTGTTTTTTGCGATTTTCATTTTTCAACAGGACTAAGTCACATATTTTGATATCTATTGGATTTATTGTAGTTTGCTTTTCAATTCGTTTTAGCTTTGTGTTTTCTATCAAACTTCTTGCTTTCGCATTAGCTGTTTGTAGTCTAGTTTTTAATTCGTTTGCGTAGTTCTCCAAATTGTTTGCCAAAAATTTACTCATATGGAGTGTAATTTGTATCTACTACCCAAACGCAAAAAGGTTCGTCTACCCAAGATTTTAGTTCGAAAATAAAAGTGATTTTTTTAATAATTCAGTTTATTGGCAAAGTTGTAATGAAATACTTCTAGCAAATACATGTAAATAATTATATTCAAATAATCTGAAATTGTAGTTGTGAGTTTATTTTTTGGGTTTGTTGTAACTTCTTGAGTTAAAATGACACGCGGAAAAGCGATACCATCTCATCTGAGAAAGTTAGTAATTGAAGATTATAAAAATAAGAAATCTTCTTATGAAATTACAAAAAAGTTTCAACTTTCAAGATCTACAGTGTAGAGTATAATTACTTTATTCGAGACAACTGGAAATATCGAGAAAAAACCGATACCAGGACGACCAAGACTGACTACTTCAAACGAAAGTAGAATTTTAAGGAAGACAATTAAACAAAATCGTGCTGCAACAGAGTCTGGAATTTGTACAATATTATGGTGTGAGAGCATAGGAAAAAGTGTTTCTGTGGATACCTGTAGGAGGATAAGAGAAATGGGTTATAAATCTTTTAAGGTAAATTTTCTGATATTCTGTTATGGAATCCCGCAATAATCTCTAAATTTTAAGGCTAAAGAGAAACCATTTTTGATCATTATCCAAAAAAGAAACGCCTCGCTTTTGCTGAAGCTCACGAAAATTGGACACTTAATCAGTGGCGATCAGTTATATGGAGTGATGAGGCACGCTTTGAGTTAAACATGCAATCCTATAACAAAACGCGTCATTCGAAAAAAAAACTGAAGCATTCCAAAATGACAGCCTAAGTCGAAAAGTAAAATTCCCAAGCTCTGTAATGATTTGGGGATGTATGTTAGCTCGAGGAATTGGTCATCTGTGCTTCACTAATACAACAATAAATAGTACTACCTACCAGACTATTCTGCAAAATTATCTTCTTCCATCAATACCTGCTTTGGAAAGACCAGGAGGCGAATATATTTTCCAGCAGGACGGGGCCAGTTGTCATACGGCCAAATTAACAAAGCAACAAGAACATGAAGTTCCACTGAAGCAATGGCCATCAAATAGGCCGGACCTTTCTCCCTTTGAGAACATATGGGGAAAATGAAAAAGACATTGACGTCTTTTCCCGCTGCCACAATGGATGTTCTTCGTAGGAAAATACAAAGCACTTCTGATTCCATAACACCAGCTGAGTGTGAACATCTAGTAATCGCTATGCCTAGACGTATGCAGGATGTTATAGGATGAAATGGTGATGTTACTAAATGGTAGAGAAAAGTTTACGCAATTCCTGTAAGTTAATGTATTGTTTAGCAGGCTTATTTCTCTATGAATAGAAATCGGATTTCTTTTCTTCTGAATAATTTCAACTGTAAGAAAAAGTTTCATATCGTGTCCATTTGTCCCATTCTAAATCGTCGACAAATTTTAGCATGTATTCATTTAGAACGCGATGGTTTCGCTCTGCAATGCCCATTGCTTGATGATGATACGGAGTGCTGAAAATTTGTTTAATTTCTAGTAATTTGCATATTTCCTGCATTAGCTTGTTTGTAAATTCCGTACCTTGATCTGTCTTTAAGATTTTAAAGTGTCCATATTTTAGGATAAAATCATTTATTATTGTGGAAGCTACAGTATTAGCATCTTTAGTTTCTAAAGGTGATGCTATACAAAATTTCGTCAGCTCACATTGCATAGTGAGATGTATCTAAAATTCTTGGAGATTCCCAATGGTCCTACTATATCCATTGCTATAGTTTTGAAGCCCGTTGTGTGTCGGTTTTAATCATTTTCTCTTTGGTATGTCTTATTTGCTTGTTAAGTGCACATTGTCTACAATTGTTAACGAAATTCTTTACCATGATGTTCATATTTTTCCAGCAGTATCGTTGTTGTAGTTTTAGTATGGTTTTCCTGACTCCTAAATGACCTCCATGTGGTGAGTTGTAGGATATCTTCTATTATTCGACTTTGCGTTTCGATGTCGTGTATTCTTTTAGAGGGTATCTTAAGTTTCGTGCGATTATTATTATCTTCTTTTTTAAATTTCTCTTTCTGGATGCATCCAAATATATTATCTTTATTTGATAGAGCTAGCTCGTGTATATTAATTTCTTGTGTAGCAATTAATAGCTTCTTCATGATACAAACGTGTTTCATATCAGAATTATCGCCGTTATTTCGTTTTTGCTACGTCGTGGCTTCTCCGTGATAGAATCTGGATTCATATCAGGATTATCGCTACAATGTACTATTATTCCGTTATCTGTACGTATAATATCGATATTTTTCTTTTTATTATTTTTGCTGTTGTTGTTGCGCAACATAATAAATTTCAACTTCTTCATATTTCTGACATGGTAGATATGGTAGTGCAGTCCCAAGTGTAAAGTTGATCAGGCTTTAACTGTGGTTGGGGAACATTTCCAATACCTTTGTCCTTATTGTATGATTTTTGTTTCACTATAATGCCCCTTGTTAGCGCTAATACTTTGTTCACTCTGAGGTCTTTTTCTTTCGGAACCATATTTTTCAGAGTGTCGGAGTCTAAATTTATTCTTGACAATGCGTCAACGTTGGTGTTTATTTTGTCCTTTATTGGTGTTTATTTTGTCCTTTTAGTTTTGACGAAGGATTTTTGTGTATAAATAATGTCTATGGTCGGTGACCACAATTAATTTTTTTCCAGTTTGTAGAATTAGTATTAAGTTATAGCTTGTATTTTGTATTTTTATGCAATAGCTTGTATTAAGCTTAAATAAATAAATCCATAGAGGTAAGGTCTAAAGAAATTTATATCTCAGTGTATCGCTAGTAATTCTTTTTCAATAATGGGTTTATTGATATCATGTTTCGACAAAGATTTACTTGCGTACGATACGGGTAAATCTGAACCAATCTCACCTTGCGAGAGAACTGCTCCTGGAGCATAATTTGATGCGTCGGTAGTTAAGATGAAAGGTTTGTTGAAGTTTGGATACTGAAGTATTGGTGGTTGTATTAATTTTTCTTTTAATGTTTCGAATGCTGTTTGACAAGATTAGTCTCATGTAAACGGTATGTCCTTCTCTAGAGAATTTAAATTTTTCGCTATTTCTGCAAAATTCGGAATAAAACGTCTGTAGTAGTTACAGAAAGCTGCGAATCTGCGTACTTCATCAGCATTTTTGGCCTTTGGGTAATTTTTGATTACCTCGTATTTGGAAGGGTCTGTTTTTATTCCTTCATTTGCTATCAGATGCCCTAGATACACAACTTCTGTTTTGAGAATTGGCATTTGGCCGGATTAAGTTTGAGATTGTATTAGTTTGAGATTTATCTTTGAAATATTTTGGTTAAATTCGTATTGTGATGTTTAATGCTACAACCAAAGACAATAATATCGTCTACATAAAGAAATGCTTCAGAGCTAAGTCCAGTTGGAGCGCTGGTTAGCATTCTTTTGAGTCTTTTTCAAGCTCAATTTGGTGAAAAGAGCTTGTCATGTCGAGGGTCGAAAAATATTTTGCCCTAAGACGTCTTCCAATCTAGTTAAAGGAAATTTATCGTTAAATTATCTGAAACCTGCCTACCTACATTGTTTTTTATTTTCCGTGCCTTTCTTAGGTACAATTAGTAGTATAATTGTACGGGCTAACGCATGGCTCAATGATGTCGTTTGCTTCTAACTGTTCGACTTGTTTCTTAATTTCCTCGTTCTGAGTCTTTGGTAATCGATAAATTCTTTATGTATACTGGTGTGTTATCAACAGTGTGCAATTTTTGCTGAAATAATGTGTTTTTCTAATCATTCAATTACCTGTTCTTCAACGATCTTTTTTTCAGCGGGCGGCAATCTCCTCGGATTTTGATAAATCGGCTCTTAATCTTTGAGAACAATTTTTGTAAATATATCAGGAACTATATCATTTCGGGGCTTGTAATCGCTTATAAACGTTTGCACTGCATCTGGAATGTCACGAGTACTGTCATCTACACATATGGCCATGATATCAAACTCATGCTCCTCACTGAGACTTCTGACCTCTATTCCTGCTGGGGTTACGATGAGTTTGGCCTGGTTGCAAAATTCTTTGCCCAAAATAGCTTCCATTGGAATGCGGTCTTTCGCGACTACGTGCAAATTTCCATTAAATGATAATTCGTCTATTATTATTTGGAAAGTTGCAGAAGCTTTAGTGGTAAGTCTCGTGTATCCCAATCCAACCAGAGGTACTTTTGCGGGATCTAAATCCGGTTTTGATTTCAAACTTGAGTATACATCTTCTCGCAGCAGGTTCAAGTCGCTACCGATGTCAATTAAAGCAGCTATTGTGGCTTCTGCAATCTCCACTTTTTTAAACATTGAGTCACAGGATTTTACTTTAGAACACACATTTACTTGTTGGCCTGTTCTGCTTGAAATTTCTTTACCAATTAGACAGTCAGATTGTTTGTGTCCTACTTGGTTACACTTAAAACATGTCAAATGTTTCTGCGTGCAAACGGTCTCTTCATGCCCTATTTTTTTGCAATGATTACACCTTGGTAAATCGCGCCGTTGCTTTTCTTTCTTCTTGGAATCTGGTGATTTTTCTTGTGTACCGGTATTCGATGAGGAAGCAGTATTTTATTTAAAAGCTTCGTATGTTCGCAGTTTTGTTTTAAATTCATCAATTGAGTTTGAACCATATAACATTGTCTTGGCTCCGGTTTGTCTATAATCATCCTATGACTTAGGACACTCTGTTTTTATTAAATGAGATGCAGTGCCATCTAAAAAACGCTTGGCATAAATCATTTTCTGTAAATTGGACCAACCTGTTAATTGTGCTATCCCTGAATCATGAAGCCATTTCTCGATGGATTGAAAATCATCTCCTATGAATCTTGAAATGCTTGCTTCGATATCCTGAAAGCTGAAGATCGCCAGTGTTTCTGATATCTTTTCGTCTTCATCCGATCAATCGCTCCCTGGATGATTTCTTTCAAAGTTAGAATTTTTTAATCTTTCTATCAGTTGAGTCCGCTTTCCATTTGTAGGTAAACCTAATTTTTGCAACTTCGTTTTAATTCTTCTGGTGCTTATCTTTTTTATTTGTACTTCGCTTTCTGACATTGAGTAAACAAAAAAGTTTGGTTAGAAATGTGACTGATTTCTAAAATGCCGCTGTAACGAAATTTTTCTGAGCGTTCGTTAAATGCCACACTTCGGTGAATGTGTGATTTCTTAAACGGTAAAATTACTGTGTTCAATATGTACGTCACTGTGTTGTTGCCTTGTCTGTATCCAAGACCGCTGTCCTCTGTAGGTTTGAGATGTATGGACTTCCGAATTCTTCTATGCTGTGCTGTTTTCACCAAGAGTAAGCTTGTCCGCTCTAGTTCGATGTACACCTGATACTGTGCCTGCATGCACAGCGGCTGTGAACTCGCTGTGTGTGTAATAGAGGTCCGAAGCGCTGCTTCTTTATGTTCGCCTTTACCTAGAACTATCGTTGTGTTGATCTACAGTTATTACTCACAATTACTTTATTCGGAGTTCCCTGGAACGAATATCCCCCGTTGCCTAACCAGGCTCAAAAATGGGTCGTTTTCGAGATATGGCACGATTTTAGTCAAAATTGGTGGTTTTTCTGAATTTTCCAAAAAAAAACAAAAAAATTTAAAATTATTAACCAAATTATGTGAAAGATCTTTTGATTTTAAACAATTTCTGTCTGTAGCATTTTTTTTCTAAAGTCCTTGGTTTAGCTATAATTTGCAAAAAATGCCTCACATTTCTTATAGAGTATTTTAAATGGGATAACTTATATGGGGCAAAATTCCACAAGTGTACCAGCTGAAGAAATTCGATGTCTCCGATTTTGTTCAAACTTCACCAAAATATTCTTACTGGTATAAGTAATTATCGTGCTAAAGGATTTAAAAAAAAAAATTTTGTGCAAAAGTTATAGGGTTGTAAACTTTTGCATTTTTGCACTTTTTCTCGTGATCATACCTTTTTTGAAAAATCATTACAGTAGAACAGTGCTCTTTAGTGATTTGTAAAGGTCGTTACATGCCGTTCCGAATAAAAATATAATTTTCCAAAAAACGAAATGTTTAAAAAAAATTTTGACTTTGAAAAATATTTTTTGGTTTTTTACACAATACTTGATCATAAATTTTTTTCATATTTTTTCAACTGAAACTGTCATCTCAGCTTTAAAATCATCTATCATTTAGAGGGGCAAAGCAATGTTAAGTATAAATTTTTGATTTTTGAAAGCCCGCGCACGCCTTTTATGCTTGTTTGTTGCTTAGCACAGATGAACATAACATAACATAAGAAAATGTAGATGTAAGTAAGTATACAGTTAGATATCGCCACAAATAGTCAAAATGCCAGACAAGTTGAAAGATATAAAGTATTGTTTCAATCTTTTGAAGGTGAAGAATCATACGTGGAAAAACAAGGGTATGAGAAAAGTGACTTCACAAATTCGTAAACAGTTTCCAACCCTTCCTGTCATCACAAAAGTATTTGGATCATGCAGAAACAAAGTGAAAGTGATTTATGAAGAAGAAGGTGCAATTTAATCTGGAGATGATGACACAGAACGAGTGCCCGATGTAAGTTTGACTTATTTTTTTATGATAATGGGGATACAGTGAAAAGTCGTTATTTTCCGAGATATTCTAGCTTCAAGATTTCAATATATAGATGTACTATCCGTGGAAATGACATCACCTGGCGGTGAATAGCAAAGCACTGCATCTCGTCCAATTTTGAAATACAAACAAACAAATACGTATGGAATATTTTTCCTTACTCTACAATTTAAGCATTACATATCTCGTACTTTTTTAGAGAGCGGAAGTCAATTTCCCACTGTATCCGCATTATCATAAAAAATTAAGTCAAACTTACTTTCACTTTGTTTCTGCATTATCCACATACTTTTATGGTGACAGGAAGGGTCGGAAACTGTTTATGAATTTGTGAAGTCACTTTTCTCATACCCTTGTTTTTCCACGTATGATTCTTCACCTTCAAAGGATTGTAACAGTACTTTATATCTTTCAACTTGTCTGGCATTTTGACTATTTGTGGCGATATCTAACTGTATACTGACTGTGAGAATACTCTTTAACGCGCCATCTACATTTTCTTATGTTATGTTATGTTCATCTATTCTAAGCAACAAACAAGCAAAAAAGGCGTGCGCGGGCTTTCAAAAATCAAAAATTTACACTTAACATTGCTTTGCCACTCTAAATGATAGATGATTTTAAAGCTGAGATGACACTCTCAGTTGAAAAAATATGAAAAAAAATTTATGATCAAGTATTGTGTAAAAAACCAAAAAATATTTTGCAAAGTCAAAACTTTTTTTTTTAAATTTTGTTTTTTAGAAAATTATATTTTTATTCGGAACGGCATATAACGACCTTTACAAATCACTAAAGATCACCGTTCTACTGCAATGGTGGCGATAGTTATGATTTTTCAAAAAATCACGAGAAAAAGTGCAAAAATGCAAAAGTTTACAACTTTTGCACAAAATTGTTTTTTTAAATCCTTTAGCACGATAATTACTTATACCAGTAAGACTATTTTGGTGAAGTTTTAACAAAATCGGAGACATCGAATTTCTTCACCTGGTACACTTGAGAAATTTTGCCCCATATAAGTTATCCCATTTAAAATACTCTATAAGAAATGTGAGGCATTTTTTGCAAATTACAGCTAAACCAAGGACTTTAGAAAAAAAATGCTACAGACATAAATTGTTTAAAATCAAAAGATCTTTCACATAAAGTTGGTTAATAATTTTAATTTTTTTTATTTTTTTGGAAAATTCAGAAAAACCACCAATTTTGACTAAAATCGGGTCATATCTCGAAAATGACCCATTTTTGAGCCTGGTAACCTCGAAAAATCGATTCTCCGTGCCGAAAAACATAAAAATATGACAAGTTACCGAGGGGACCCCAAATTGCATACATAACCCCCCCCCCCCCCCCCCATTGCGCCCGGACTAATATCTGCGGATTTCGTTTTAGTTTTCGATTTTTACAATTTGACCCGCGCAACAAAAATAGCAAGAAAATTCACTGCGCGAATAATTTCATATTTCTTTAATTTTGCTTTGGTTGAGACCCCAAGATATGTGGGATGGTTCTACTGGGGGATGCGGGGTACACGGTATACGGCACGGCGTTGAAATAATTACAAAAGTTTATTTAATTTAACCAAAAAAACTTAAACTAAATAAAGTGGATAATTCGTGTAAATAATCGGTTAGCGCGTTAATGATTCCTTGTGACTGAAATGGCGGCCGGTTGAAGACTTCCGACTGTCCCTTCTCTCGCTAAAATATCGCGTTCTACCGTTTCGAGAATCCTAAAACGTACGGATTTCATTCAATACAAAAAAAGAAAGCTAGTGACAAAATTGACTGCCAAATACAAAGAGGCCAGGTTACAATTCGCAAGGAATAACGTTAACACAAATTGGAATCGGGTATAAGAACTTGAATCAAATATACATCTATTATTTTAAGGTCATGTTCTCAGACTAGAAGAAGTGGAATCTCGATGGTCCTGATGGCTCTCGAGGATATTATCATGATATTCGACAAGAGCCGTTAACTTTTACAAAGAGGAATTTTGGTAGCGGTAATGTGATGACATAGGCCGCGTTTTCTGCTGAAAGATGTATAGAAATCCAGTTGAATCGAATGAAGAGTGCAGACTACATCGAAGTTTTAGAGAAGGCTTTTCATTTTTAAATGAACAGGACTCAGAAGAATGGATATATCAGCAGGATAACGCGAGAATCCATATAAGCCGTCAAACAAAACGCTAAAGGGGTTCAAGTTATGGAATGGCCCGCCTGCTCACCTGACTTTAATCCAATAGAAAATCTATGGGGCATCTTGTCGCAAAGAGTTTACGCCAATAAACGCCAATTTAATTCAATTCTTGAGCTTATTCGCGCAATAAAAACGGAATGGTGCAGAATTGAGCCTAGAATTATGACAAATCTCATTGGGAGTATGGAAAAGAGATTAATAGATGTATTGTTGAAGGGGGGCGATTTTATTTGTTGATTTTATGTAATTTAGCGTTTATTATTTATGTTTATGTTAAAAAAACTGAAATAAAAGAGAAATTATTTTTTTGACCTTATAAATGTGAAACAAGACCAAACTTTGTTTGTTGACATAGCGGGAATACCGTTGGCTAATAACTGCACATTTTTACTCTGTGCTATTTGTACACTTCCATGGAAAATTTTAGAGAAACAGTGGTGTACAAATATTTAGAACCGTCTCATATTTTTTTAAAAATAATGTGACCTTATAAATATGAAACTGACCTTATCATGAACAAACGGTGATAAGAAATTAATCTTTTTGTGGAGAGTATTTAGGTTAAGAATAATAATAAAAAAAATTTATTGAGTTTTTAAAACTGGTTATTATTTGTCAAATGGTATTTCTAATATCTTAATACGCTTGATCAGTTTTGTTTGTCAGTGTACACTTGTGGAAAAAAAAGTTCGTACTATCCCCAAACGGTTTGATTTATAATGTTAGTGAGCGATATTATTAGCACTCCTTCCCATCGGTACAGGTGTTGTCGGTGTATTGGTCCACCCCCTGCATCTACCTGCCGCTGCGCCGTGTCCATCTTCACTAATCTACACAAAAGTTTGTATAAGTAATAGAACTCTTTATCAATAAAATGGGATGACTGAATCTATAATTAAGTATACAAATGTGAAATAACCTTTGCATCACTATATATTTCCCGATAATTAAAATTAACTTCCATAGCGTTTCGCTATCTCCAATCGTTTCGCTATCTCCAATTCAAAATGTTAACATGAATTTTAAATTTAAGATTTTCGCTTGGATCGACATTAAGAGATTTTCTCTCTAGAATTTTATATAAGTTTAAATGATCGTATCGTATGCAAGGAATATTTCTTTTCCTGTTTTATCCATAATTGCAAATCGTAGTTGCATTCTTCACTTATATTATCGAAAAAACTGAGATAAAATTTTCTCTTCCTTTTTTTCTTTTGATCTTGATTCAAAATTATTTTATTAGTTTATATACATCTATCTAAAATGTTCCATAAAATCTAAATTTTAGAGTAAATTCATATACTTTATTAGTTGTAATATCTTAATACATACACTGGTGGAAAAAAGTTATCGGGCAGAACGTTTTAAGGAAATGCTTTTGATTTACTTCCAAATGTTAGATAGCGTATTATACTTTTTTGATAATTCCTTTTTTATATATGCACGTGTAGACTATCACATTATATAATTTAAAATAATATAGGTTGTTTCGTTTAAAATTAATACCAAATGATACTAAAATTATTTAAAGCACTTATTTTTAGGGAAAAGTAGATATAATCTTTGAACGGATTACTTGCAAGAAAATAAGAAATGTTTAAACAAATAATATTATATGTCTTGTCTTTTATTTAAATTAAATCGGGTACAATACAGTTAGCAGTAAGGACTCTTATGACAGAAGTAAACAAATTGAAGAAACAAACAACACGCCTTTTCTAAGGTTCAATATTTTTTCCCACCTCCATGAGCTTTCAACACCTCTTTTATCCTTGTGGGCATTGATAAATACAAATCTGTTAAGAACTCTTGAAAAATTTGATTTGTCCATATATCCTCAGCAATTTAAGTAGATCCCGAACGTTAGTTGGTTTTTTTTATGGGCTACAATTCTTTTCATCTTTTTTTCCTCTGCGTCTTGTTTAATTGGGGCTTTTTACACGGTTTTTACGAACCCAAACCTTCACGTAGAAACGCGCTTCTTACCTTACGCGACGTTACAGTGATGCCAAGATTTCGCTGAAGATGATTTGTGATATCCGGACTAGTTATAAAGGGATCTTGACTTACCATCCTCTTAATATCACAAAGCATCCTAGTTGTTATCACCTTGGAGCGTCCCTGTCGCTTTAGCGTCGCTAAAGTGCCACTTTCGCGATATTTTTTCAAAAGTGAATGTACCGTTGACTTCTTTAAAAGTAGTTGAGTCGCTATTTTCCTATCGGATAGGGACTTAACACAAAAATTAATTATATTTATTTTGTCACTTTCACTTAAAATTTTCCGCGAACCCATAGTTATATCTTCATTACTAGACAAAAGGCGGCATACTGACCACTTACAACTGAGTGACTACTATCAAAGTTGAAAATATAACTGTTTATAGTCTATAAAATACAATGTAATTAATAATTTCTCTGATATTTTCTGTAAAACAATAAAAATCCATCGAATAATATTTTAAATACGCTTAAAATCGACTGCCCGATAACTTTTTTCCACCTGTTATGTAGTAGATTACGTAAGTATTTATTTTCATATGAAAGTAACTTTGTGTAAAAGTAAAGCAATCAAATATATTACCATTGTTCTAAATAAGGGTAATTATCATCATCTAAAAAACATTAGATTTCGCAATCAGACACAAAATCCATCCAACCTGCTTAGAAATACATACTAATCAAGTGCAAGATTTTTCCAAAACCATACCAATATCCATCGACTATGTTGCTACATAGGAATGAGAGCATGGGTGATTTCCATTTTCCTAGCTATAATGAATATTAATACTGATCAACCATAAAAGTAACCAAAACAACTTTTAAGAAACGCCATATTTATAGGTGGCAATTCTGGCCTTAATGGAGCCTAATAAATTAGACTATTCGGAATATTTTTTTGGTAAAGAACAGATTATAGTGACGACAGCTATTTCTATTTTGTACGAAATTAAAACGACAAAACTTTGGGTAATGAATCCGAACATTATAAGTACATACATAATACAGGGTGTTTCAGACACCGGCTGGACGCCAACCTTTCGGCGTTCTGGGTACAGATAGACAATTATTAATGTCTCCCTGGCGACGGAAATCTTAGCTGCACGTGTGCAGGACTGGCAGGTGATCGAGGACTATACAGCAAGCGATCATCAATATATTACGTCTTGCGTGAGTTAGATATTTCTTTATTAACCTACTTTAAATATCGGGGTTTAAATTAAACAAACACATTTGACACAACTAGCACTTTATTAATTAATAACTTTTATTAAGCCTTTTCAAAATATACATCAATCACTTCTTAATTAAACAAAAGTTATCTTTTTAATTGCAGGTGAGTATATGACAACGAACTAGTAACGACTGAACTTTACATTTCTATCTCTTCTACGATTTTCTTAACTCGGTCTTGGTATGACAACGTGACTTGAATTTTGTACAGGTAAGCAATTTTCATGGGAACGGAAAATACGAAATTATTCTGTATTATGAGAAAGCTCTTTTCTTATCTTGTATGAACTTTACCAAGCCATAGGTTTTTCTTTTGGTTTTGTGTTGTCTGCATCAAATGGATCTGTTGTCGTTTCGCATCTCTTTAGCGTTTCTGAGAAGTTGATATATGTAACTCCTCCCCGGTTTATGTATTATTTACTATTTTAAGTTTTTTTCGGCTATTCTTCCAAAATTTAAATACTATTATTTCTGAAAGGCCTGGGATTAACAAAGCTATTACACCAATATTGCTTCCATACATAATTTTTCGGTGATATTTTAGTTCTTTGATTTCGTTAATATTATTCACGTTGTCCCAAGTCAGTTTTTTAAAATCTATAGGTTTACATTAATTTGTTTGACTTCGTTAGGTGGGTAAACATAATTGTTTATTAAAATAATTTTCTTGTTATAAAATTTTTTATCTTTTACCCTATTGTTAAAATTTATCAAGTAATTACCGGTAAGACATGGTCATTGTTCATATTTTTCAATAAAATTGTCTCATCCGAGACAATGCGCATGATACTCCATTTCCCTAACCACTGGGCCACCAGCGCCGTTGCCGATTCTCCGTTCCAAAGTTCTTTTCATGGAGAAGTCTCGATCCCACAACTCGGCCGTCCTGAAATGACATCTGCCCCCAGATGTCCGTCTTTTTACGTCTTTTAATTACCGATTGTGAGGCTACGTCGTATGAGGTCTTCTTCATCCCGGTTGAGCCCCCAATTTGTAGGAAGCGGAGAATCTGCGTTAAAAAAACCATTTGGCTAGCTGGGATTGAACCGAGACCATGCGCATGATACTCCATTTCCCTAACCACTGGGCCACCAGCGCCGTTGCCGATTCTCCGTTCCAAAGTTCTTTTCATGGAGAAGCCTCGATCCCACACATATATATATATATATATATAACCTAATAGGTGTACTCTAGTATATAATAATAATTTTATTGAAAAATATGAACCATGACCATGTTTTACCGGTAATTACTTGATAAATTTTAACAATAGGGTAAAAGATAAAAAATTTTATAACAAGAAAATTATTTTAATAAACAAATATGTTTACCCACCTAACGAAGTCAAACAAATTAATGTAAACCTATAGATTTTAAAAAACTGACTTGGGACAACGTGAATAATATTAACGAAATCAAAGAACTAAAATATCACCGAAAAATTATGTATGGAAGCAATATTGGTGTAATAGCTTTGTTAATCCCAGGCCTTTCAGAAATAATAGTATTTAAATTTTGGAAGAATAGCCGAAAAAAACTTAAAATAGTAAATAATATATAAACCGGGGAGGAGTTACATATATCAACTTTTCAGAAACGCTAAAGAAATGCGAAACGACAACAGATCCATTTGATGCAGACTACGCTAAACCAAAAGAAAAACCTATGGTTTGGTAAAGTTCATACAAGATAAGAAAAGAGCTTTCTCATAATACAGAATAATTTCGTATTTTCCGTTCCCATGAAAATTGCTTACCTGTACAAAATTCAAGTCACGTTGTCATACCAAGACCGAGTTAAGAAAATCGTAGAAGAGATAGAAATGTAAAGTTCAGTCGTTACTAGTTCGTTGTCATATACTCACCTGCAATTAAAAAGATAACTTTTGTTTAATTAAGAAGTGATTGATGTATATTTTGAAAAGGCTTAATAAAAGTTATTAATTAATAAAGTGCTAGTTGTGTCAAATGTGTTTGTTTAATTTAAACCCCGATATTTAAAGTAGGTTAATAAAGAAATATCTAACTCACGCAAGACGTAATATATTGATGATCGCTGGCTGTATAGTCCTCGATCACCTGCCAGTCCTGCACACGTGCAGCTAAGATTTCCGTCGCCAGGGAGACATTAATAATTGTCTATCTGTACCCAGAACGCCGAAAGGTTGGCGTCCAGCCGGTGTCTGAAACATCCTGTATTATGTATGTACTTATAATGTTCGGATTCATTACCCAAAGTTTTGTCGTTTTAATTTCGTACAAAATAGAAATAGCTGTCGTCACTATAATCTGTTCTTTACCAAAAAAATATTCCGAATAGTCTAATTTATTAGGCTCCATTAAGGCCAGAATTGCCACCTATAAATATGGCGTTTCTTAAAAGTTGTTTTGGTTACTTTTATGGTTGATCAGTATTAATATTCATTGTAGCTAGGAAAATGGAAATCACCCATGCTCTCATTCCTATGTAGCAACATAGTCGATGGATATTGGTATGGTTTTGGAAAAATCTTGCACTTGATTAGTATGTATTTCTAAGCAGGTTGGATGGATTTTGTGTCTGATTGCGAAATCTAATGTTTTTTAGATGATGATAATTACCCTTATTTAGAACAATGGTAATATATTTGATTGCTTTACTTTTACACAAAGTTACTTTCATATGAAAATAAATACTCACGTAATCTACTACATACACTGGTGGAAAAAAGTTATCGGGCAGTCGATTTTAAGCGTATTTAAAATATTATTCGATGGATTTTTATTGTTTTACAGAAAATATCAGAGAAATTATTAATTACATTGTATTTTATAGACTATAAACAGTTATATTTTCAACTTTGATAGTAGTCACTCAGTTGTAAGTGGTCACTATGCCGCCTTTTGTCTAGTAATGAAGATATAACTATGGGTTCGCGGAAAATTTTAAGTGAAAGTGACAAAATAAATATAATTAATTTTTGTGTTAAGTCCCTATCCGATAGGAAAATAGCGACCTTTCAGATGAATGTTAATTCAACCTGAAAGGTTCTGATGGAAACAAAAGAGTCCGTCGCAAAAGAAATACCCGGTACGCTCAGCAAAATATGATTTATCATCATCGAGTGGTGCCATCTGTAATGTTCTGTGGATGAATCACATCTGAGAAAGTAGGCAGTTTTTGTATTGTAGAACGATCGGTCAGCCAACAAAAATATGTAGAAATTCTGAGAAATTGCGTCATACCAACTTTTGAAGATTTAACGCAGTACACATCAAATCCTGTTTTTTAAGACGATTCAGCTCCATGTCACAGAGCTGGAACAGTCTCTTAAAAGATTATATAATATTTCTTCGTGTAGATTGAGTTATGAAAATGTTATTTCTTTCTTAGGTTTCAGAACTTAAGGAGGCTTTTGGATTATTTTCATTACCCTGGCCTGCTAACAGCCCAGACCTTAATATTATTAGCACGTGGGGTGGGGAGGGGGGGGGGGGATGAAAAGAATTGTAGCCCATAAAAAAAAACCAACTAACGTTCGGGATCTACTTAAATTGCTGAGGATATATGGACAAATCAAATTTTTCAAGAGTTCTTAACAGATTTGTATTTATCAATGCCCACAAGGATAAAAGAGGTGTTGAAAGCTCATGGAGGTGGGAAAAAATATTGAACCTTAGAAAAGGCGTGTTGTTTTTTTTTCAATTTGTTTACTTCTGTCATAAGAGTCCTTACTGCTAACTGTATTGTACCCGATTTAATTTAAATAAAAGACAAGACATATAATATTATTTGTTTAAACATTTCTTATTTTCTTGCAAGTAATCCGTTCAAAGATTATATCCACTTTTCCCTAAAAATAAGTGCTTTAAATAATTTTAGTATCATTTGGTATTAATTTTAAACGAAACAACCTATATTATTTTAAATTATATAATGTGATAGTCTACACGTGAATATATAAAAAAGGAATTATCAAAAAAGTATAATACGCTATCTAACATTTGGAAGTAAATCAAAAGCATTTGCATTTCCTTAAAACGTTCTGCCCGATAACTTTTTTCCACCAGTGTATGTATTAAGATATTACAACTAATAAAGTATATGAATTTACTCTAAAATTTAGATTTTATGGAACATTTTAGATAGATGTATATAAACTAATAAAATAATTTTGAATCAAGATCTTAAAAGAAAAAAAGGAAGAGAAAATTTTATCTCAGTTTTTTCGATAATATAAGTGAAAAATGCAACTACGGTTTGCAATTATGGATAAAACAGGAAAAGAAATATTCCTTGCATACGATACGATCATTTAAACTTATATAAAATTCTAGAGAGAAAATCTCTTAATTTCGATCCAAGCGAAAATCTTAAATTTAAAATTCATGTTATTTGACTCCACGCCTCCTGCACTACCCGCCAAAGTTCACGATTATTTGACGGTTTTGTGTCGGCTACCTTCCTTTTAATGACACCCCATAGGTCCTCAATGGGATTGAGGTCAGGTGACTGAGCAAGCCATGACATAACTTCAATCCTTTTTACCCGTAACCACTCCTTAGCTTTCCTGCTTGTATGTTTTGGGTCATTATCTTGTTGTAGAACCCATTTCAGTGGCATTTCGTATTCGGCATAACGTAGCATAACTCTTTCTAATATGTCGACGTACACATGTTGATCCATAACTCCGTTTATTACATGGATCGGACCTACACCGTAGTATAAGAAAGAGCCCCATACCATTATTTTTGAACCGCCATGTTTGACTGTTTTTATAGTGTACTTCGGATAATATTCGGTATTCGGCGGACGGCGTACATATTGTCGGGAGCCAGTACCACCAAACAGAACTATTTTACTTTCATCCGTCCATAGTATGTTGCGCCATTTCTCGACGGGCCAGTTAACATGCTCTTTCGCAAAATCAATTCCAGCCTTCAAGTGCTTTTTCATTAAAAGAGGTACTTTCCGAGGACTTCGCGCAAACAGGTTATGCTCCATTAGCCGTCTGCGTACTGTCACTGCAGAAACAGGGAGTTGAAGCTCTTTTTCTATTAATTTTGAAGAAGCAGAAGGATCTATTTTACTGAATCGCACAATGAGCCTATCATCTGCTGCTGTTGTTTTTCTTTTCCTTCCACGAGTTTCTGGCTGCATATTAAATTTAATCGCATTTGCAATCATCGGGGCTGTGCATCCAATTATACTTTCGATTTCCTTATAGGTTTTCCCTTCCTCACGTAATTTCAAAATTATTTCTCGTTTTTCCTTTGTGCAGTGTTTTGCTCTCCCCACTGTTGTACGTAAGAAAAATTATTATTAATATATATATATATACAGTAGTGTGCAAAACATTTTGGACTGGACATAGCTCTATGCATCATCCCCTGGATTTAAATATTTTGAGTGTGTGTAATTGGTTTAAAGCTTTTTAATATTAATAATATTAATTAATTCCTATTTATTTTCAACAAAGTAGCAAAAAAATCAAAATTGATTTGTGCAAAACAATTTGGACTCTTAACGAATGTATTTTTCATGTTCTCAAATAACGGTTGTTTTATCGGTTGATGCAAACGTTTTGCAGTTCGCTATCAGAATATCACATATTTGAGCGTATTCATTTGTTATTTTCATTAAACGGTTATTCTCGTCGTAATTTTCTACAAGGGAAGACAATGGCTCGCGTTAAGTACAATCGTGCAGTTCGGTTAAGAATTTTAGCAGATTTTCAAAGTGGAATGACCCAAAAAGAAATATCTATTAAGTATGATATTCCAAAGCAAACTATTTCGTATATTTTAAAAATTTGTAAAGAGAAAAATAGTATTGAAATATCACATAAAGGAGGTAGACCCAAAAAAATGACGCCCCGAATGACAAAAAGGATAAATCGATTAATAAAACAGAAACCTTTTTTATCTTCAAAAGATATTGTGAATGATCTAGAACTAGACGTTAATCCCAGCACTGTTCGGAGACATTTAATAAAGTCTGATCTACGCGCTTTTAGACCAGCAAAGAAACCAGTATTTACTGTAAGGCATCGACAAAGAAGGTTACATGTTTATGCTTATTTAAGACCCGCGATATTGATCTTTTGGTTTAATCTGACAGGTTGCAGTTCGCTAGGAAACATTTAAACTGGACCGTGAATAAATGGAAAAGTGTCCTCTTTAGTGACGAATCGAAGGTCAACCTTCACGGATCGGATGGCAATTCTACTGTGAGACGGCCAAAAGGAACTCGTTTGAATCCTCAATATTGCCAATTTACTACCAAGCATGGAGGAGGAAATGTGATGATGTGGGGTTGTTTCTCGGCGAAAGGAGTCGGCCCGCTTTACGAAATCGAGGGTATAATGGACCGTTTCAAATACCGTGATATTTTGGAGCAAGTAATGTTGCCATACGCTGAATGGGATATGCCGCTTCGATGGATATTTCAGCAGGATAACGATCCGAAGCATACGTCAAAGCTGGTAAAGGAAAGGTTTCAGCAAAACGGGGTTTCGGTGATTGACTGGCCATCTCAATCACCTGACTTAAACCGAATTGAAAATCTGTGGGCCATTCTAAAAAGAAGAGTTGGTAATCAGGTTTTTACTAGAAAATCTGATCTTACCAAAGATCTTAAAGATGAATGGGAGCGAATTCTACCTGATACAATAAACAACTTAATAGCTTCCATGCCCAAAAGATGCGCCGAAGTAATAGATAAGCGCGGATATTTTACAAAATATTAAGATTTTTTCTAGTCTGACATGAAGTCCAAATTGTTTTGCACAAATGAATTTTGCTTTTTTTGCTACTTTGTTGAAAATAAATAGGAATTCTTTAAAAGAAATGAAGATTTTGATTATTTTGCTATTATAACTCCCTAAAAGTAATATTAAAAAGCTTTAAACCATTTCCACACACTCAAAATATTTAAATTCAGGGGATGTTGCATAGAGTTATGTCCAGTCCAAAATGTTTTACACACTACTGTATATATATATATATATATATATATATATATATATATATATATATATATATATATATATATATATATATATATATATATATATATATATATATATATATATATGTATAATGGATAATTTTACCTTTATTACGGGATGCTTCTGTTATTTTTAGTTTGGGTTTAATGGGCTTCCTCCTGTCATATTTTATCCCCATGCATTTATCGCAATTATTTATTACTAACTGTATATGCTCCTTAAATTTGGGGTAATAAATCTTATTTTTCAATGTTTGGTATGTTTCACTTATGCCACTGTGTAGAGATTCCTCGGTGTGGTACACTGATATTTGTTTATGGCACTGTTCTTCATTTGCTAATTCCTGTGCCCTAAGTGTTGACTTCATGAATTTTATTTTGCTATCGTTCGAAATATTTCTATTACACATTGTTGTATCTTGTTATAGTCCCTATCATTACTTTCGAGTATATACCTATTCTTCCAGGCTTTATATATTTCATTAATGTCTCCCTAATTGTTTCTTTCACGCTTTGTGGATTTAGTCCGATTATTCGTCTACCATGCAACATTTTTATTTCTTCCCTTGGACTATACGTTAATATTAATTGGGTTTTATATTTATTCACAATTTCCTCCCTGATACCTTTATGATCGAGGAGTTGTTCTTCCATTGAATGAATGGTTTCACACAGGTCCATGTTAGATTCACTGCTATTAATTTCATTTATCGGTGGTCTATTTTCAATTCTACTTAATAAGTCTGCAGCTTTCTTTGCTCTCGCTTGAAGATATTGTATATCAAAGTTGTACTCCTGTAGTTTTAAAAGCCATCATTGATTGCGTTGCGAAAATTCTTTGCCTTTATATTCGGAGTTCAAATATTTAATAGGGGCATGATCTGTTATGATTTTAAATTTTCGCCAATATAAATATTTTTTGAAGTAAGTTACAGAACACACGATTGCTAAGAATTCTTTGTCCGTTACACTATAATTATTTTTATGATTATTTAATGGTCGTGATACATAACAGATTGGATGAACATCTTGCGAAAGAACGGCTCCTCCAATTGTGTAATCACTATCATCCGTTGTAACGACAAATAATTTTTCGTAGTCGGGAAATTTTAAAATAGGGTGAGATATTAATAATAATTTAAGGTCTTCAAACGCTTGAATGTACTGTGGATCTTTAGTATTTATCCTCGTATTTTTCTTTAAATATTTTATTTATTTATTTAAGCTTAATACAAGCTATTACATAATAATACATACTACAATTACAAGCTACAACACAATACCAACACTACAAGCTATAATAAATTATGACATAATAAATAAATAGTAAAAGCTACAATATGAGCTCTAATTAAAGCAGATACGGGCTGGAAGGAAGAAGAATTAAGAAAGGCGATCAAGATGGGCGGGATTAAGATATAAGGCTTTATGAAGGGATGATTTACTCAGATGGAAGTCAAAGGAGGAAAGGTCGTTGACTTTTCGTAGCATCCTGGTAATTGGCTCACTTTGACCGTAGTTTGTGCGATGGCGGTCTAGTCGGAAAAGGGGAGTGGACCTAAGGTTGCGGGGTTTGGTATAGATGGGTAAAGATTGCAGGATTGAAGGGCAGTCTATGGCACCACTTAATAGCTGATGAATGAAGAAAATGTAGGTAACATCACGACGTTTACTTAAAGGTTGTAAGTCTATCAGTTTCAGACGGTTTTCATAAGGTGGAAGGTTGAATCTGTCTACCCACGGAAGATCACGTAGAGCAAAGCGAATAAACCTACGCTGGACAGATTCAATCCTATTAATGTGAGTTGTTTGTGTAGGTGACCATACCTGGCTGACATATTCAAGGAGAGGTCTAACGAAGGAAATATAGAGAGATTTGGAAACATAAGGATTGGAGAACTCTCTGGATCAGCGCTTCACAAACCCTAGCGCGGACTTAGCTCTGTTAATAATGCTGTCAATGTGGGAACGGAAATTGAGTTCACTATCACAGATTATTCCGAGATCACACAAAGAGGTAACGATAGGGACTGGTACGTCGGTTAGCATGTAGACTCTCGGGGTGGGTGTAAGACGCTTCCGGGAATAAGAGATGGACTGGCATTTGGAGACATTGAGTTCAAGAAAGTTTTTCATGCACCATGTGGTGAAGGAATCGAGATCTTTTTGCAGGAGAAGAGAGTCGGTTGTGGAGGAGATATGTTTGATTATTTTCATGTCATCAGCATAAATGGACAGCTCTGAGTGATTAATGACACATTCAACATCATTTATTGTAAGGATGAAAATTAATGGACCGAGGTGGCTGCCCTGGGGGACGCCGGAACGAGCGACAATAGGGTTAGAAATGGATGAGCTGAAAAGAACATTGTACCGACGGTTGTTGAGGTATGATTGAATAAAGGAGATGAATCGGGAGGGGAAGCCTAGGCGATCAAGTTTGAACAAGATAACATTATGGGAGATCTTGTCGAAGGCTTTACTTAAATCGGTGGTGATAACATCAACATCTTTACCGTTTTCCAGGGCACATAGTGTTTTGGAGACGAAGTCAGTAAGGTTGGTGGTTGTAGATCTTCCTTTGAGGAAGCCATGCTGGGAGAGGGAGAAAATAGACTTACAGTGGAAGAACATGGAATCATAGACCAATTTTTCGAATAGTTTAGGTATGGATGATAATTTAGCGATGGGTCTGTAGTTGGACACATCGTTCTTGCAACCTTTTTTGAAGATGGGAATAATATACGAGTTTTTCCATAAATGAGGGAAAACCCCTTGAGTGATTGAGAGGCGGAAAAGCAGGGTAAGGGGTTGAATTAGATGCATGGCACACTTTTTCAGAACGATGGCCGGAATGCCGTCAGGACCTGGGTTGAAGTCGTCCTCAAGCCCGTTGATGCTGGCGGCGATTAGTTCGGGATCAGGGTCGAAAGACGTAAACGACGTTTGAGTGCATTTGTCCAAGAATGAAAAGTAGTTAGGAATTGTCGCTGAAGGATTTACTGAAGAAGTGTGCAAAGAGGTTGGCGATAACCTTAGGATCAGACGAAGAGGTATTCTCAAGTTTTAGGGTAGAGGGGTAACCATTGGATTTCTTCTTGGAATTAATAAAGTTATAAAATCGCTTGGGGTCAGATATGAGTCTAGTTTCCATCCGTTGGAGGTACTCATTGTAGAGGATATCACAACGTTCAGAAAAAGGAGTATGAGCAACGTTTATTTCTCCTGTTGCGGAGAGAGCGTAATTCCTTGTCGTATCATACGGGGGATGAGGAGTAGTTTTTACGAGGAGAAAGGGGATAGATTGTGTAAGACAAGCGTGTATTTCTGAATAGAACGCCTCTAAAGCAACGTCAACTGGAAGATGTTGAGGGATAGTGGCAATGTTAGAGTTGAGGAGCAAGTGATTTAATTTTTCAAAGTCGCCTTTACGAAAATTGAAGGAAAGAGAAGACTCGGAGCATGAAAATGCATGAGGGTGTTCGTAGGAGAAAACAAGGAGCAGGGGAGGATATGCTACTTTAGCATAATCTTTGATGAATTTACGATAAAACCCTGTCATGTCAAGGAATCTTTTCAATTGTTTCTCCGTTTTAGGTAACTCAGTTTTCATTACGTCTTGTACTTTATTCGGATTCGGTTTGATTCCCTGCTTTGTCAATACATGCCCTAGGAAATCTGTTTCTTTATTCATGAAGGTACACTTGTCAGCTTTAATTTTTAAATTATGTTCAGCTAATCCTTTGAAGATTTTTTCTATTGAATTTAGATGTTCTTCCAGAGTGGTTGAAAATATAAGTATGTATGTGGTCTAGTAAACGACGCATATTTTATTGATATACTCCCTTATTATTTCATTTATTAATCTTTGAAAGGTAGCCGGGGAATTTTTTAGTCCAAACAGCATCCTAACAAAATCATAAAGACCTAAGGCGATACACTAATATTTGATGGTACCCTTTTGCTAAGTCTAATGAGCTAAATAAAATACTTTCGAAATTTGGCAATGATTTGATTTAATTTTCGATAATCTACCACTAGTCGATATTTTGGGATTCCCGAATTATCCTTTTTCTTTTTAGGGGAGAGGCGCCCTTGCGCCTGGCGAGACGACCTTTTTCCGCTACCTAATTAATCAACCTGATCAACCTGCAGATCCAGCAAAACGTATACTTTGAGGCTTCGGCTTCCTCAACGCCTCTGTGGTGCTATGATAGCTGACTAGGCGAAAGTTGTCCAAAACAAACATTAAAAACGATTTTTTATAACTTAAAACTGCTGTTTCGAGAAAAATGCGTTTTTCTCGAAACAGAATTTTTCAGCGCGCGGGGCGCTCTACAGCCTCAACGGAAGAACCGATTGACTTGCAATTTTTTCCACCGTAAAAGATATTTAATTTCGGGGGCCTTATCGGAGCGAATTTTTTTTTTACTTAAACTTTTTTTTTGTGTTTCAGTGGACAGTGAAAATATGACTTCTTTTTACAAACGGCCGCCTTTTTGATATTCGGGGGTTTCAGAAAATTTAAAAACGATAAGGCCCCCTAAATTTCATGTAGATTAATAATTGTTTACCCGTTTTTGTTTCGGATTAACTAACAAGGGGGTGGAACGCCCCGCGCAGCCAAATGCACGCTGTGCATGTCTTCAGTTAATAGGACCTACAGTTGCCATTTTGGATTTTTTTAATGAAAAAATTTGAAAGTATTCTTTATTTATGGGGAAATAAATTATATTAACGGCCGTTTCAATAAATATTAATTAGATACCCGAAAAAAATTCCCAAAGTTGACGCATTTTCCATGCCTATGAACGGTAACCTCCCCTTAATTACAAATATTGGCGAGGATTTTTTAAATTCTTTTTTGTGTTGGGGTGGATAGCGGAAGAGTTTGGAATTTACTTGTTCCGTAGGTGGTTGATCTCCCTCTTTAAATATAAACATTTTATATTTTCCTAGCAGTTTTAAGAGTCCTCTTTTCTCTTCCGTATTTAATTGATCTAAATTTATATTCCCTAGATCCCCTTCTTCTAACATATTGACTTCTTGGATTACTTTGTTAAAAAATAATATTTTACCGTGATTAATTAATATAATCTGTTGGTTCTCCATATCGATAGTTTTTACATTCTTTTTTACCCAATCCATTCCAATTAAGAAGTCATATGTTTTATTTAAATTTATTTTTAACCATTTCATTCTGGCATTTTCCGGTTGCTGAAACTCTTCTGAACATCTGGTTTTGACCAACTTCGTATCTTTTCGGACTTTCTCCTCAATAGTATTAATTTGTATATTTCTTTCCCCTAAACCTTCATAAATTTTATCTACCACGTTTCTTGAATTTAGTAAACGAATTGTAGACCCAGTATCCACTATAGCAACGTACTTTTTGTTATGTTTAGTTAAAATGATATTTTTTCTTATTTACCAAGGCTAATTTATAAAAAACACTCGTTAATCCCTATTTGATTAACCTCATTTATGTTTTTGATGCTTAGATCATCTACATCTATCGGTTGCACTTAATAATTAATTTTAGGGGAGTGGGTTGCGTTTTGAACCGGGCTGGGTTGTGAACCATCAGCTTTTTTTCCCCCTAATTGACACGTATCTCCATCTGTCTGTGTTAGTTTGTATTTTGACATAAGTCAGTTTTTGTGCTAACACCGAAGTGTATACATACGTATTGCTTATGCCAGCTCCAGACGTCGAATTGAAAATCGATTGCGAAAAGTTTTTCTGATTGTTCGTAAAGTGCTATGCAAGTTACTGAATTCATCCCAAAAAGTTGAGTGTAATGCATGTTTATTTAGTGTTTTGATTCTATTTTACGATCCAATATTTGGTTATGTCGAATTAAGATTGTAAGTGTTGCTGTTTTTGACGTTTCCAAAATTGCGTTATGGCTGGGTTGTGAACCAGCCTTGTGGCTGGGTTATGAACCATCCGTCAAATATCGTCGGATATATTAGAATAAAGTGTTTTTATGTCATTTTACTTGATTTGTAAATTAATTAATTTTACCATTCAATTGAATTTTTAGCCATGTCAACCCTAAAAAATCACCGGTTGTTTAGCCTAAGTGGCGTCATTACTTGTCTTCATTACTACTTGTCTTTTACTTGTTTTGCCTCTTAAAGCTTTGTGAATAAATAAAATGTTTGCTTTCTATAAAATTATGGGTTTTTTACTACCTATTTTCCTACTTTTATCGGGATTTGCCAGATGGTTCACCTTTCCAACGGTATCTTGGATTCGTCGATATCTTGGATTCGTCGATATCTTTATCTATCTTTTTATCTGTAAAAAGTTACAATCCCAAAACAAAACCCGATTCACAACCCAACCCACTCCCCTATTATTTTGATAGTTTGTTTGATTTCTGATTACGTTATTTGGAGTACTGTAGTAATTTGGTCATGTTTGTCTACAGGGTGTTTCAGATCTGACGTGCCAAAATGAGTGGGGTGGTAGATCTCAACTAGACAAACAACAAATTGTATGGCAGGGGGGAGGGCAATCTCAAGCGTTTGGGAGTTACAGGGTGATTCATAAATTTAAGTTTTTCATGGTATGCACATTACTCTTTTATTTTTATCTCTTGATCTATCCAACACATCCACATCAAACAAACGCTAAAAAACCACATTACAGATAATGAGGGTATACCTGAAGTATCGCACTCTCACCTTTGAGAGGGTGGGTGGACCAGAAAAGAGGGTTCTTTCAGCAGTGGCGACCAAGGGCTCCATACTGGGTTCCGACATATGGAATTATACACATGATGGGATTCTCCGTATGGAGATGCATGAAGGGTCTTTCTTGGTTGGGTATGCTGACGACATCGCAGCGGTCATTACCGCTAAATATGTTTCGGCGGCTCAGATGAGGCCGGGTAAGTTCCTGGCTGCGGGACCACGGGCGCTGGTGAGTTGACGCTTGCCGAGATCGATGTCGTCCTTCTTACAAAAAGACGCCTATTGCTGCTCCGCACCCCCGAGGTCATAAAGGCTGGAACAGAATTTGGTGCTGGCGCTGGTGCTGGCGCGTGGTGCGCAAACTGTCAAAAGTTAATAACGTAGCCATCTGATATAGCCGACAGAATTTGGATCTGGTGCTGGCGCGTGGTGCTGGTGCTGGCGCGCACTTTTGCCTACTTTCAACTTTTTGGTGCGCGCCAAATCTGACATTTCTAAATTAATGGATTATGAGCACGGTTTTAGAGAAAAATTTAATTAAAACTATTCGGAAACAACATGTATTCTGGGATTTATCACATCCCGAATATAAAACTTAGAAGCGAAGACAAAACTGTGGAAAAATATTTCAGAGGAATCTGAAATAAGTGTTAAGTGCTTTTATTTCTGTTTAGTTGTACTGTTGCTTAACTGAGTATAAGTTTTTTTAAACAACTTTTAAATACTTAAGGATAACAACACTGCTTTTAGGTAAAATTTCAAAAGTGACAGTGCTACATATTCTGTTCGTACTTAGCTACAGACCGAGCACCAGAGAGCGCGCCAGCGCCAAAGAGAGCGCCAGCACCAAGCGCCAGATCCAAATTCTGTTTCCCACTTAATGCTGTACGGAGCAGAAGTCTTGGCCGATGCAATGCGGTGGGAAAGGTACCGCAAGCGTATACTTGCGGTACAACGCCGTGTAGCGCTCCGCATTGTGAGCTCCTACCGCACGGTCTCGGAACCGGCGGTGCTAGTGGTCACGGAAGTCATAACCATTGACCTCTTAGCCAGGAAGCGGCAGTTCGTCCATCGCGAGAAACCCATTCTGGGGGAGGCCACGAGAGTGGCCCGGGCCAGGACCGTGGCGTCCTGGCAAGAAAGATGAGATGGAGAGTTGCGGGGTCGGTCGACAGCTGGACACTTGGCTAAACAGTAAGCACGGCGAGGTGGATTACTACCTCACCCAAATGCTGACGGGACACGGGTATTTCCGGGCCTTCCGTCACCGCATAGGGAAGGTGCCAAGCCCGGCTCCTCATCGAACTGCGCTCTCTACACATTCTTCGAATGTGTCCGTTGGAGAGCGGAGAGAGCTGAGCTGGAGGCGGAGACGGGCCGCGTGACCCCGTACAATATAGTTGGGATTACGCTGCAGGAGACAACAATGGGACCTACAAGCCTACTAGCTTGTTGGGGGGTCGAGAAAGCGGGGGCTCCTAGGGAGCACCTGTTGGATTGTGTGCCTTATTGGAGGCTGTTTTATAGGACTCTATCGCGAGGTAATGTCTCCAAGACGGTTCCATGGTGTTCCTCCTGGAGCTGGTTTTAATCGGTATGACTGATCATTGGCCAGGTGAGCACGGCACACGGGTGGCTTCATTCACCTAAAGGCATTTCCGCGCTTCCATTAAAAAAAATTTATTTTACTACCTTTTAATATACCCACATTAAATTGTTTCTAACATTTAAATATGAAACATTGATTTAGGAGGCTCTAGGAATACGCCTCGCATATCCGAGACCCCACAATTACAGCTTTACCAATCGTACATTAAAAGCTATCAAATCGATTTTAACCCAATAAGTTGTTCTATTGGAGCCGCTTTTGTGAATAAATTAATGCTGATATTTATTGTTCCATATTAAATATATGTACGTTCTAATTCAACATGAGAATAAATACTTTGCTTTGAAGATTATTATAAAATATATTTGTTGTATTGTTACATTAAAATCTTACTTAATTTCTCTAAATAAAAACACTCTTCAATAATTATGTATGCTTAATCTGAATAATTTTAATAAATTTAAAATATTAATTACCTCACTTAAATCCATTCCCACGGTTTCATAATTGGTGTCATCTGATCGAATTTTTCTTAAGCATTCCTGTTTTTGTGGTGCAATCAACGCCTCCTAAAGAATGGTGAACTATTCAGAAACAGCAAATGGTGTTATTGACTAATATTTAACAATCATTACATTTATTCATATACACAACAATTTTTAATGTATTTAAATTTACATTACACTCGCAAAAGTGTAAACAAGCAAGAGTAAACTTTTCAATGTTATGAATGTATAACAAAACAAATTCTTAGTACTAAAATTTACTTAAATCAACTGAATACTGTGTGGGCACTTGATGGAACACTTTCATGATTAATATAAACAAACAAACTATATTTCGTTAACACTTACTGGAGTAGCCAGGTATGTTCTAATAGAACGAAACGCGTAGGCATCTAGTATATTGTTTTAAAGATAAATAGTGGAATATTAAACAAGTGTTAACGAAATATAGTTTGTTTATTTATATTAATCACTAATATTTACCCTTGCGGCATAAAGTATTCAGCTCTCTTAAGTTCTACAAAAATTAAATGTGACTCGGTTTCTGAAATATAATTACGCGGAACTGTAGATTTAACTATACAAAGACTATGTTTGGTGCAGGGGGAAGTTATTGAGCAAATACACTAGTTCACCACAAAATTTTGAAAATTGTGTGCTCCTGGAGAATGAATAGTTGTTTCCTACGTAATTTTTCCATCTGAAACCGTATCCGGGCTCAGAATCACTCTATCACGTCAGGTTTTTGAGATATTCTGACCTAAAAGTGAAAAAACACTGTCTTTTGACATATTTGCGGTTATGTAGCACCGCGTCCAGGGAAAAATCTTGTAGGGTACTGTTATTTGAGTCGAATGACTCTAATTTAGAAAATATAGCCATTGTGTTTGAGTGGGGTTTTAATGAAAGCGGACGTCAGAGTAGGTATAAACAAAAATCTACAGAGCTTCAGTTTGCTTCTTTGCAACTTCTCTAGTACCCATTCAACTATATACTTATAAACATTCTCGCAAGGTAATTCTTTGGCGGAATTCTAGATCATCGTCTACTACAGACCCATAAGATTCAGATTTGTAAAAGAATCTGTGAATTAGATTCTACATTAATTTGAATACATACGAAAACAAATAAATACTTTAAAAAAAAAATCCACATAGTTGTGCATGAATATAGTTGACTTCTGTGACTTCAGTAACTTCTGAATTCAAAGAAATAATGGTGCATGGGAAGGTATGTAACGCCTTGGCTTCTAATCCATCCACACAAAGATGTTAAATTTGCAAAGCTACCTCTAAAGAAATGAACAGGTTTGATGATTTACGGAAAAAAGACCTGCAATCCCGAAACATACACTTGGGGACTGTCAACACTTAATGCCTTCATGATTTATGGAATGTGTATTGCAAATTGCCTATCGATACAACTTAGCAAGTGCACAAGGCTAACATGAACGTTAGAAAGCAACGTATAATTGACCTTTTTTTTGTAATGATACGGGACTGTTGTCGGACACTCCTAAACAAGGGGGCGGAAACACGAATAATGGTAATGGTTGGTTGGTTGGTTAGTCGGGCTGTTTGTTGCTAAGAAGCACCAAATTCACTCGGAGGCCATGAAGGCCCATTGTGAATGCCCTTAAAAAAGAAAAAGCATGGTCAGAACTTAAAACAACCCAGATCTCGACTCAAACAGGCGAGTCGTCGTTCTTTTAGAGCCGGACATTCGCAGAGTAGGTGCACTATGGACTCAATTTCTTCTTCGTCTCTGCAGCTTCTGAAGAACTCATTCGATGGTACGCCGAGTCTAATGCCCATAGCTCCTATGGGGCAGTGTCCGGTGATGACGCCGACGAGTGTTCGAATCCGCTTTCTATCGAAGGATAAGAGATTTGAAGTTCTGCTCTGATTCAGCTCCGGCCATATACTTCGTGCTGTGAGACAATAGCTGATATTTTTCCACCGTTCCGAAGTCATGTTGGAGTAATGTCTATCAATTTGACTTTTTGCTGTATTAAGGGGAGGGTGCACCCTTTCCACCGGCATGTCTATATCTGTACTTGAACCATTTTTGGCCAGTTCTTCGGCTTTTTCGTTACCCTCTATACCGACATGTCCTGGAACCCAGCAGAGCCTAAGCGTATGTTGTGAAATATTTCTTAGAGCTCTGATACAATCTTTCACACATTCTGACTTGATCACGTTGGAGTTCAGCGCCTTGAGTGCTCTTTGACTGTCCACACAAATAGTGATCTCAGTTGTTGAAATCTGTTTTTCTTGGACAATCAGTGCAGCTTTTATTATAGCGTATATTTCCGCTTGAAAGATGCTGCATTCGTTGGTGAGTCTATACGACTTACTCATTTGCAGCGCTTCCGAGAAAACTCCAGCTCCAATCCCCCTTTCCGTTTTCGATCCATCTGTGAAGATGACAGTTCCTTTAATTATGTTTTCAGGATGCTTCCAAACTTCTCTATTAGGTATGATAACGGAAAAGGGTTTTTTAAAGTAATATTGTGGCTTCATATAATCAGTTGAGGGGTGCAACCCATTTTGATTAAAGAAGTTCAGTATGACTGCATGTCCAAAATTCTGTGGTAACCATTGGCTGTTTTCTCTGAGTCTGAGGGCTGCCAGGGTTGCCATTTTTTTCGTGTGGAGTTCTATGGGTTGAAGGTGTAAAATGGCTTCCAAACCAGCTTGTGGTGTGGATTTTATTGCACCTGTTGTTCCCAAGCACGCGAGCCTTTGCACCTTTGCTAAAAACTTAAGGTGAGATTTCTTATTTAATGCATCCCACCAAACAATTGACCCATGGGTAAGAATAGGCCTGACGATCGCTGTGTACATCCAGTGTACAATGTGCGGTTTCATGCCCCATTTCTTGCCAAAGGTTTTCTTGCAATCATAGAACGCATTGAGTCCTTTCTTCATCCTCTCTTCCATATTCCGTCTCCAATTTAATTTGGAATCGAATATGACGCCCAGGAACTTTGCTTCCGAGGAGAGTTTGAGGGCACTACCTTTACGTTTTGGTGGCTTCCAAATAGGTAGTTTGTATTTCTTTGTGAACAGGATCAATTCTGTCTTACGGGGGTTTATAGTAAGACCGTTTTATAGTATGTATGGTAATAGTAGAAGGCGATTTTTCTGATGCTGAAACTACCTCAAGAATCACTTAAAATCAGAGATGGAGTGGATTATTTTAATTTCCTAATAAAAGCTCACGGGGTCATCTGGTCTCGAATCCGGGACCCATGGCATGTTGGTCGTGCCGCTCAATGAATTGATCCAACTCCGTCTCACTTAAATTATTATTATTAACGTTTTATTGTGGCTTAAAACTATTCCTTCATACAAAATGCACATATTTCTATTTAAAATCTAATTCTAATAAACAAATTATCCCAAGAAAAATACTAAAAAAATACTATCTAATAAAATTAGCAAAAGCCAAGCAGCTCAAGCTTAAGCTTGTGGGTGAGTGCTGTATGAGTCTAACATCTTATATACAAACATAGGGCCTGTTCATAAACGCAGATTGCGGAGTAACTGCCCAATTCAGCTGAACCGAATGAGTTGCTGAATGATGCAGCTGCAGCGCAAACCTGCGTTTATGAACAGGCCCATATTTACAACATTTTCAGTTTAAGTGTACCAAATTCTATTCTATTGTACATTGTGTGTTTTATGTGTCTCGAAAATCAGAAAACAAGAACATTTCATTATATTTCAAAGTTTTAGGCAAAGCAACTATTTAAATTATGCCAATTGCAAAATACATGTTCTTTTATCTTTATTTTTAACCGACTTCCCAAAAACAAAGACGTGTATTTTTGTGAATCCCCATTGCTAATAGGAGAAAAAAAAATGCCTAGGGTGGGGGAGGGGGGGAGGGGTAGTCTAACTTTATAACGCGTGGACCGATTTGGATAATTCTTTTTCTGTTGGGTAGAGTATGTTCCGTGGTTGATACCAGGTGAAAAAAATTTTGGGGGGCTGAGGGTGGGGGGTGGGGGTGGAACCTAACTTTGTAACGCGTGGTCCGATTTCGATGGTTCTTTTTCTGTTGTATAGAGTATGAAACCCCATTGCCAATAGGAGAATAATTTGGTCCTATGGTGAAAGGTGTGGGTGGGGGGGAGGGGTAGTCTAACTTCGTAACGCGTGGACCGATTTGGATAATTTTTTTTCTATTGGGCAGAATATGATCCTTAGTTGATACTACGAGAAAACATGTTGCTGGGGTGGAGGTGGGAGAAGGGGGTGGAACCTAACTTTGTAACGCGTGGTTTGATTTCGATGGTTCTTTTGCTGTTGTATAGAGTGTGATCCCCCATTGCTAATACGAGAATAAGTTGGTCCTATGGTGGTGGGGGGGAGGGGGAAGGGTAGTAACTTCGTAACGCGTGGACCGATTTCGATGATTTTTTTTATGTTCGGTAGAGTATGTTCCTTGATGGATACCATGAGAAAAAAAGTTTAGTGGAATGGGGGTGAGGTAGGGGGTTAAAATAAACTTTTAACGCGTGGACCGATTTGGATGGTTCTTTCTTCGTTGTATAGAGTAAAAGACACTAAAAAGTGAAAAATAAAATAGTTTTTAAAAAAAAAGTTAAACCGATTTCACAAAAAGCGCTAAAAAGCATAAAATAATTTTTAATTTTATATCTTTTACGACATTTTGAAGTCGGTGCAAATTAAACAAATAAAACAACTACATAATCATAATTGAAAATAATACATAATACTACCTGAACGTTTCAGCTTACGGGATCATAAGAAAGAACGATTAAATACTTTTGTTGTAGTTGTTTGGTTTGTTTGATTTGCACCAATTTCAAAATATCGTAATAGATATAAAATTAAAAATTATTTTATGCTTTTAAGCGCTTTTTGTGAAGTCGGTTCAACTTTTTTTTTAAAAACTATTTTATATAATTTCTAGTTCAACAAATTTTAAAATTCACTTTCTAGCTTATTGACATTTTCGGCCCTATATAACTAGCATGCTTTTGGCATAATGTTTTTCTACATATAGGTACGGCAAGGGGACAATTCAATTGCTGTCTCGTTAAGCAATTTGTCATATGTGAAGGAAATTTCCATAAATTACGATAAACAAATGTCAGAAGTGTTGCTGTATGTATATCGTTGCCGTAGATTGACGTTGAATTCAGTGAAAGCTTCGGTTGTGGAATAAAATCTCGTTTTTCTAAGGCATAGTTTAACTAGTTTACTTTGCAAATTTGATAGAGGAGAAATTGTTGTAGTGTAAGTTCCTCCCCAAGCTATAATGCCATACTCTAAAACCGATTGCATAATAGCAAAGTAAACCATACTCATATGGTTTATTTGCAGAATACTGCTAAGTAATTTAATTTTGTAACAAGTTTTCTTCATTTATATATGCTTGTCCCATTTAAAGTTACATTCTAGAATGATACCGAGATATTTAATTTCTTTGACATTTTGCAGATTTATGCCAGCTATATGAATGTTAGTCACTATTCCCATTTTCCTGTATCCCAAACTTCATGAATTTTGACTTTTCGAGATTTAAAGCTAAGTTATGCATGTTCAACGATCGCTGTACCCTATCAAGCCCGAAATTTGCAATTTGCTCTACTTGATGCCATGTCTTACTCTTGAATATTACGACCGTATCATCTGCGTATGCCCCATTATACCTCGTTGCTCTAATTTACACATATCGTTTATAAATATCTGAAATAGGATCAGACCTAGCACCGTGCCCTGGGGTACCCCATATCTTATTAGCAAAGGATCACTTTTACTTTCCCCTATTTTAACAAACTGCTCCCTACCTTCAAGATATGATTTTAGTAGAGAGAGGGCTAAATCTAGAAAAACCGCACAGATTTTGTCACTTTCATTTATGGCTGTATTAATGGTACTGGTAGTGTCGAAAAGGGCATAATTTGTGCTACAATTATTTTTAAAACCATATTGGTTAGAGGCTATATTATTTGAATCCAGATAATCCACTATTCTTGATTTTATGCATTTTTCCAACAACTTTGCAATGTTTGATATTAATAATATGGGTCGATAGTTTTTAGGATTAAGTCTGGTTTGCGCTTTATAAATGGGGACGACCACAGCTTGTTTTAAAGTGGCTGGAAAATATCCTTGAGATAAAACTAGATTAAAAATATAACATAACGGAGGTAATATGTAAGGAGCAATTCTTCTGAGCATATGTACCGAGTATTTGCCAAGTCCTGTCGCCGTGTCTGCCTTTAATGCTAATAAATAGTAAAATACTTTATTCATAGTAATAGAAATAACACCAAACGATACCAAACCAGCTGCGTAGTATTGATCAGTCTATGTATTCTTGAAGATTATCAATATTTTGGGAACAGATTTCTTCACCTGTACTAATAAAATGTTTATTAAATTCGTTTGATATATCCAAGGGTTTTGTTGTTATATCTCCATTCTTAGTAATTATTTAGTTTATTGTACGGTTTATTCTTGCTGTTCCTGTAATTTCGTTAAGTTTTTCCCAAATCTTTTTTGGTGTATTTGAGACGGAACTTAATTCATTTTGATAAGAACGCACGTTTGCGGCTCTTAAAGTAACATGAAGTTTATTTCTGTATTGTTTATATCGAGTTTTTAACTCTACATTAAAAGGTTGCCTTTTAGATTCTTTCGCTAGCCTGTCTCTTGTTCTAATAGAAGCAGCTAAACTAGGAGTTATCCATGCTTTAATAGCTTTTAACTTTGGTTTCGTTTTTATCGCGCGATTTACAGCGGATTGTCCAATGTATTTATTTAGCAATTCGTAGAATTTATTTGTAGCCGCCTCTGCTTCTGAGTTGTTATATACTTACTCCCAATTTTCTTAAATTATTTTCTCAGTTAAAGTGCTATATTTCAATTTACTTATATATTTATACTGAGAATTTTTATCATTTTCAGACTTATCAAGGTTCTTAATTGTCATTTTTATTAATGAAGTAAAGTGGTCAGTTATATGTGTTTTAAGAATCCTGAAAACAATAGGTAATTGACTCTGGGTTTTGCAAAATATATGATCTAGGCAGGCTGCATTTCGTGTTTACCCTAATAAGTTATATAAGTATATTATACCCATAAGTCGCTAATGTGGCAAGATAATCATGAGAACTAGTTGTCGTTCTACCCTCTAAGATATTTATATCACCAACAATAATAGGATTATTTACATTACTTTTATTGTACATTAAACTATCAAGAGATATAATGAAATTTTCTGGATTAAAACTTGTGGATCTATTAGCAATTAATTCTCTCAATATTGTAGTCAGATTTTATGTATACAACAATTCCATCACATTTATTATGTCGGTTGGGCTGATTAAACTTAGTATAACCATCTATATTAAAACAATCGTTGTCCCCTTGCCATGTTTCTATTAAGGGGGGAAAAGGTTAATTCGATACAAAAAAAGCATATTTTCGATAATTTTTTTTTTGGCAACACGGTTAATATATATTTATTTCTATAATTACTACATAATAATATAACATTTTAACAACATTTCGTGAAATTAATTTTTAATTTTTATGAAGAAATGAGCCATGACAGCGAATCTCCGCGGACGTCTCAAAAAAAAGTTTGATTGCGGTGCCCCTCATAACTCATCATTGGATCATCTGAACTCAAAAGCCAAAATGGTTTTTTTAGTTCATAAGTTTATGCAGGTACTGACGTCGAGTTTTTTTATCGATTTTTCAATTTTTTACAGCACTTGGAAGTCAAAATGCCGATTTTTCATCAAAAAAATAGAAAAGATTGTGATTTTAAAATACGTTAAAATTAAAAGAAAAAAATTACTCGACGTCAGTACCTCGTCATTTATGTAAAGAAAAAGTGTGCAAAATTTCAAAAGGATCGGTGCAGTAAATTTTTAGCTTAAGTGGGCACCGACTCTGAAAAAGCTAAGTGTCAGAAAAACGCGTTTAAAGTTTTAACACTGATCTTTTGTATATGGGATGTATCGGATGGAGGGAGACCCGAGGCACTGTATCTCCGGAAGTTTTGCTCCAATCGACCTCAAATTTTAACTAGATACTCTTGAAGAGTTGTTCTATCAAATAAAAAATATGCAAAAAAAAAAAATTTAATACGCATAAACTTTATTTTCTTTTACCCAAATATATTTAAAATGTTTCTTTTTACTTCCTCCTTCGCTTTCTTTAACAACGCTGCCGTATGAGAGGTTAAGTGCTCCCTTACAAAGACACGACCTTGACCCAAATCACTACTTACATGCTGCGCTGCAATGCCATACGTTTTAGAACCTCTCGTTATCAATTCGTATGCAGCGATCATGTGGTCCCTGGTGCTCTTTCTAGTAAACCGTACGACGATTCTGCTACTGGGTTGTTGATCTCTGTTGTTCTGCATGTAGGCATAGCTTACGTCTTTCTCATCCAAATCAAAATTAACGGCCTTCGCCACTGATGCAATTACTGACTGAAAGTTTTCGTTTTTGGTTTGTTTAATGCCGTCGATAATTATGATTTGATTTCTCATTTCATTTTGCAATAATTGATTTTGTTCTTTTAGATTTTCAATTTCTTTTTGTAGGTTAACGTTTTCCGCTTTTAGTTGCTTAATTTCAGCTAACCTTTCATTCATTTTTGCAATATATTGGTCAAGCTTTTCTGACATACACAAGTTTTGTAAATCTGTCAATTCTTTTGCAGTACACTTCGTTGCACTATTAAGTTCACTTTTAAATTTAACAAAATGCTATTTTCTAATTCCTCTGAAGTGGATTTACAATTTTCGCACTTCAACTGTTCACGTCTTTGTCCTAGCTTTTTAAGATTTTCGATCGTTTTAATGTTTGTACATCCCGAATAAAAATCATTTCTGCATAGGCTGTACATAATAACGTCTTTGGGATCATTAAACCTTGATCCACAGCCAACACAATCATCACTCCTCCTTGTAAACTTTGCGTTTTCAAAATACCCTAGACCGAATTAAAATCGACGTCTGTTCGCTTCAACTGACACACAATGTAGATATATTATGTAGAGCTAGAGATTTTTGACCATACTAAATTACTCTCGCGTCAGGATACTGCATAAGCGTACCTAAATTCCATGAGTATTGTCAAACTGTTGCTGAATCATATGTTAGATATGTGATTGGTTCCCAATACCAGTTACGGTATATTAAATTTTATTACATGGACCGCAATAATAAATAATTTTACAGGTCCAATTGGCCAACTTTCCCAAGAAGTGCAGGAATCCCGTAACAAAGAATGGAAAAAATTCCTCGAAGTACATGCCAGAAAAATTTACCAACGAAGATATAATAAATCAATTACTAGTAACCTCCGACCCTGTCACTTCTTTCAGACACACTGCAGTTAGAAAATATAAATTTAATAAGGACACACTAGAACTGCTCAAAGTTGAAGATATTGATGTTGAGTAAGTCTAGCATGCTTCATTTCAAACAACAGTACAGACATCTCGGATTTCCAACAACAAACACACGAGCTCGCTGAAGGATGATAGAAGTTACTAACTCAGCGCAATTCATGTATTACTTATGACAGTTATGTTGTTTTTGTTATTGTTCTTTATTACTGCTTGAAGTTGTCCAAATTGCCAGTATTTAATTTTTTTGTGATTTGTAATAACTGATAGACCTACTTCCACTTTTCATAGTAAAATAATTTTAGCATGCTAAAACTCAAAACTAGCCCACTGTGCGCCGGCCACGTTATCATTTACTTCAACGACGAGTCCTAGAAGTTTTAGTAACAAAAAATTAGAAGAAAGTATGTTGAAAACTCTGTTCGAGAACAGATCATTTTAACAACAAAACAGAAACCAAAAAAAGGTATGAGGCAAAGAAAGCAACTTGATAACCTACAAACATTAAAAAGTGCTAAAATAGACAAGTTTTAGTATCAAGTTTTTTTGGGCTACACGGCAGATTGTATTATGAACCTGCTAAAATGGATTTTGCTACTTTACCAAAATCCCAATTTTATACTGCAAACATCGGAGTAAACTGAAGTAAATAAATTAAGATTGCTTAATTTGGTGACAAAATGTTAGTGTGGCAAACATTTTGCCAATAGGTCTGTTCCGTAACGAGCACCAGTGATAACTCGTGCTAACTAAATGACACTAGAAGTATTCCACAACTTTCAGTTGTCACTAATTGTATTGTCACCTCAAGCACTTTATGTGACTAAAAATTTTTTCCATTCTCTTCAGTGCTATGTTTTTCGAATTAACAATTGAATTGAATTGTCAGTTTACGTTTCTCATATTTGGCACATAAAAGCACTCTGCGTTCCTCAACTCAGTGCAGTGTTACCCCCACCAACTAGCACTTTTTGTCACTGAAAGTCAGGGAACAGACCTAATGTGAATTAAAAAGTGCAGTTATTTTAGAAAATCTCCCTGATATCTGACACTTTTTTGAAACTGTTAGAAAAACATATTTTGAGATTTTTATGGAAGCATCAAGGCTCAATATTAGGTCTTTTTTAGGACTAGATCAACCTGCTCTTTTCTGTTTTATTACTTGAAAGCTGCTCTAGTTTCGTGGTCATTAAATAGACCTACTTAAAATTTAAAATCTGCGCATTCAACAACAAACAATCAAAAATTCAAAATTTTACAGAACAGAACGTTAAACTATCACATTATTAAATAATACTTTTACAACTTAGAAATACCTTAGTGTCTACTCTCTGAATTCTCGATATTTTTTAATATCCATAATTTTTTTTTCCTCCACATGCACGTTCGATTTCAATTTCATATTTCTACAAAAAACAATTTCTAACTCTTGGAGTATGAATTAATAGCAAAACAATTTCATAATAAAAGCTTCTTTTAATAAAAATTTAGAGTTAACAGGCTTTTTTAACCGACTTCCCAAAAACAAAGAGGTTCTAAGTTCGACGCGTATTTTTTTTTTTTATTTATTTATTTTTTTATTTTTTTTTTTGGGTAGAGTATGTTCACCGATTGGTACCATGTCAAAAAAATTTTTGGTAGGGTGGGGGTGGGGGGTGGGGGTGAAACCTAACTTTGTAACGCGTGGTCCGATTTGGATGATTCTTTTTTTGTTGTACAGAGTATGATCCCCCATTGCTAATAGGAGAAAATCATTGCGTTTTCAAAATACCCTAGACCGAATTAAAATCGACGTCTGTTCGCTTCAACTGACACACAATGTAGATATATTATGTAGAGCTAGAGATTTTTGACCATACTAAATTACTCTCGCGTCAGGATACTGCATAAGCGTACCTAAATTCCATGAGTATTGTCAAACTGTTGCTGAATCATATGTTAGATATGTGATTGGTTCCCAATACCAGTTACGGTATATTAAATTTTATTACATGGACCGCAATAATAAATAATTTTACAGGTCCAATTGGCCAACTTTCCCAAGAAGTGCAGGAATCCCGTAACAAAGAATGGAAAAAATTCCTCGAAGTACATGCCAGAAAAATTTACCAACGAAGATATAATAAATCAATTACTAGTAACCTCCGACCCTGTCACTTCTTTCAGACACACTGCAGTTAGAAAATATAAATTTAATAAGGACACACTAGAACTGCTCAAAGTTGAAGATATTGATGTTGAGTAAGTCTAGCATGCTTCATTTCAAACAACAGTACAGACATCTCGGATTTCCAACAACAAACACACGAGCTCGCTGAAGGATGATAGAAGTTACTAACTCAGCGCAATTCATGTATTACTTATGACAGTTATGTTGTTTTTGTTATTGTTCTTTATTACTGCTTGAAGTTGTCCAAATTGCCAGTATTTAATTTTTTTGTGATTTGTAATAACTGATAGACCTACTTCCACTTTTCATAGTAAAATAATTTTAGCATGCTAAAACTCAAAACTAGCCCACTGTGCGCCGGCCACGTTATCATTTACTTCAACGACGAGTCCTAGAAGTTTTAGTAACAAAAAATTAGAAGAAAGTATGTTGAAAACTCTGTTCGAGAACAGATCATTTTAACAACAAAACAGAAACCAAAAAAAGGTATGAGGCAAAGAAAGCAACTTGATAACCTACAAACATTAAAAAGTGCTAAAATAGACAAGTTTTAGTATCAAGTTTTTTTGGGCTACACGGCAGATTGTATTATGAACCTGCTAAAATGGATTTTGCTACTTTACCAAAATCCCAATTTTATACTGCAAACATCGGAGTAAACTGAAGTAAATAAATTAAGATTGCTTAATTTGGTGACAAAATGTTAGTGTGGCAAACATTTTGCCAATAGGTCTGTTCCGTAACGAGCACCAGTGATAACTCGTGCTAACTAAATGACACTAGAAGTATTCCACAACTTTCAGTTGTCACTAATTGTATTGTCACCTCAAGCACTTTATGTGACTAAAAATTTTTTCAGTCCTCTTCAGTGCTATGTTTTTCGAATTAACAATTGAATTGAATTGTCAGTTTACGTTTCTCATATTTGGCACATAAAAGCACTCTGCGTTCCTCAACTCAGTGCAGTGTTACCCCCACCAACTAGCACTTTTTGTCACTGAAAGTCAGGGAACAGACCTAATGTGAATTAAAAAGTGCAGTTATTTTAGAAAATCTCCCTGATATCTGACACTTTTTTGAAACTGTTAGAAAAACATATTTTGAGATTTTTATGGAAGCATCAAGGCTCAATATTAGGTCTTTTTTAGGACTAGATCAACCTGCTCTTTTCTGTTTTGTTACTTGAAAGCTGCTCTAGTTTCGTGGTCATTAAATAGACCTACTTAAAATTTAAAATCTGCGCATTCAACAACAAACAATCAAAAATTCAAAATTTTACAGAACAGAACGTTAAACTATCACATTATTAAATAATACTTTTACAACTTAGAAATACCTTAGTGTCTACTCTCTGAATTCTCGATATTTTTTAATATCCATAATTTTTTTTTCCTCCACATGCACGTTCGATTTCAATTTCATATTTCTACAAAAAACAATTTCTAACTCTTGGAGTATGAATTAATAGCAAAACAATTTCATAATAAAAGCTTCTTTTAATAAAAATTTAGAGTTAACAGGCTTTTTTAACCGACTTCCCAAAAACAAAGAGGTTCTAAGTTCGACGCGTATTTTTTTTTTTTATTTATTTATTTTTTTATTTTTTTTTTTGGGTAGAGTATGTTCACCGATTGGTACCATGTCAAAAAAATTTTTGATAGGGTGGGGGTGGGGGGTGGGGGTGAAACCTAACTTTGTAACGCGTGGTCCGATTTGGATGATTCTTTTTTTGTTGTACAGAGTATGATCCCCCATTGCTAATAGGAGAAAAAAATTTGGCCTTGGGTGGGGGGAGGGGGGGAGGGGTAGTCTAACTTTGTAACGCGTGGACCGATTTGGATAATTCTTTTTCTGTTGGGTAGAGTATGTTCCGTGGTTGATAACAGGTGAAAAAAATGTTGGGGGGATGGGGGTGGAACCTAACTTTGTAACGCGTGTTCCGATTTCGATGGTTCTTCTTCTGTTGTATAGAGTATGATCCCCCATTGCTAATAGCATAATAATTTGGTCCTATGGTGAAAGGTGTGGGTGGGGGGGGAGGGGTAGTCTAACTTCGTAACGCGTGGTCCGATTTGGATAATTCCTTTTCTATTGGGTAGAATACGATCCTTGGTTGATACTACAAGAAAACAAATGTTGCTGTTGTGGAGGTGGGAGAAGGGGGGTGGAACCTAACTTTGTAACGCGTGGTTCGATTTAGATGGTTCTTTTGCTGTTGTATAGAGTGTGATCCCCCATTGCTAATAGGAGAATAATTTGGTCCTATGGTGGTGGTGGGGGAGTGGAGGGGGAGGGGTAGTAACTTCGTAACGCGTGGACCGATTTCGATTCCTTTTATGTTCGGTAGAGTATGTTCCTTGATTGATACCAAGAGAAAAAAATTTTAGTGGAATGGAGGTGAGGTAGGGGGTTAAATTTAACTTTTAACGCGTGGACCGATTTGGATGGTTCTTTCTTCTTTATATAGAGTAGAAGACACTAAAACGTGAAAAATAAAATAGTTTTTAAAAAAAAAGTTGAACCGACTTCACAAAAAGCGCTAAAAAGCATAAAATAATTTTTAATTTTATATCTATTACGACATTTTGAAGTCGGTGCAAATTAAACAAATAAAACAACTACATAACCACAATTGAACGTTTCAGCTTACGGGATCATAAGAAAGGACGATTAAATACTTTTGTTGTAGTTGTTTGGTTTGTTTGATTTGCACCGACTTCAAAATGTCGTAATAGATATAAAATTAAAAATTATTTTATGCTTTTTAGCGCTTTTTGTGAAGTCGGTTCAACTTTTTTTTTAAAAACTATTTTATTAAAAAAACAGGTTAAGGACGGACTGTACATATTTTTAACCGACTTCCCAAAAACAAAGAGGTTCTAAGTTCGACGCGTATGTTTTTTTTTATGTCTGACCGGGAATAACTTCGTAACGCGTCAACCAATTTTGATGATTCTGTTTTTGTTGGGTAAAGTATGTTCACCGATTGGTACCATGTCAAAAAACTTTTTGGTAGGGTGGGGGGTGAAACCTAACTTTGTAACGTAAGGTTGTTCTTATGCATAAAGTGTCCGCTAAATTATGATGAACGGAATTTGTGCACTTGTACTAGACATAGTTGCAATCTGAGTACCGGATCTGCGACGCATTAGCGTTGCGGACCATGGCTTCGTTTGGGTGGGGAGCAAGGACGTTACATACGTCAGCTGCTACTTCACTCCAAACGAGCCAAAAGCGGACTTCCAGGCCAAGCTGGATGGCCTGGAGGATGCGGTCCGTGGCATGGATAGGGAGTTGGTGGTGGCTGGAGACTTCAACGCGAAAGCCTTGGAGTGGGGGGAGCCTGTGCCTGACTCCCGCGGGGAACGAGTCCTAGACTTTGCGTCTAGGACTGGGCTGGTGGTTTTGAACACCGGCTCGACGTCCTGGGAGGACTATGCAGCCAGCGATCACCAATATATCACGTTCCGCGTCCGTGATATAGTGCCAGCGCGGGTCCCACGTCCGCAGGGCCCGCCCAGATGGGATGTCACCAGAATGGACGTCGAAAGGTTGTCTCAAGCCATCGTACGCGGCCGCCGAACCATTGACGGGATCCCGGAAGGACGACCATCTACTGAGCAGGTCGCCCGGATGGTAGACTCTACAAGTCTGATCTACCGGGCCTGCCGAGAGGCCGTGCCAAGGAAAAGTGGGCACATGGAGGTGCGCCGCCCTGTATACCACGTGGTCCGCGAGGAACTCGACATTCCTCTTTTCACATTAGAGGAACTTACGAGGGCCTCGCAAAGCCTCCAAAATAAGGCGGCAGGGCCCGACGGGCTCCCGGCAGGGGTCCTGAAGGCGTTGTCGGCGAGCCATCCAGAGCTCTTGCCAGAGATGTACAATGCCTGCCCGAAGGCGGGAGTGTTTCCCAGGCTCTGGAAAGCCGCTTGGCTGGTGCTCATCAGCAAGGGCAAGGGGCCAGTAGGGTCCCGCGGGTCGTACAGACCGCTGTGTATGCTCGACACAGGGGGCAAGCTCCTGGCAGAGAGAGAGAGAGGCAGTATGGCTTTCGGAAAGGGAGGTCGACGGTTCATGCTATCCAGGAGGTGGTCGACGCGGCCCGGGCCACCGAATGCGGATATTATCATTCTCGCCCCGTGTGCCCGCTGGTCACCTTGGATGTACGCAATGCCTTCAACTCGCTGAGGTGGGGGGACGCGCTCAAGGCGTTAGAGTGTGACTTCAGGGTCCTTTAGTGTCTTGTACGGCTGATGAGGGACTACCTGAAGGATCACACCCTCACCTTTGAGCAGGAGGATGGACCTGAAACCAGGGATCTTTTGGCAGGGGCGGCCCAGGGATCCATACTGGGTTCCGACATATGGAATTATATGGGTTGTAGCCTGTCTCCAGGTGAATTTGGTCTTAACGTGTAGCTCGTTAGGGAACAATCCAATTCACCAGTGGTCCTCCCCCTGCAGCATGACCCCAACTATACCGGGGCGCTGCTGCCCGTCTCCGCCTAAAGCTCAGCCCTCTCCGGTCTCCATCGGACATATTCAAAGAATGTGTGGAGATCGGAGTCCAATGGAAAGCCGCAGTATACGCAGCACGTGCTCGACACCCTCCCTATGCGGTGGAGGCCGGTCCGAAAATGTCCGTGCCCCGTCGTAGTAGTCCACCTCGCCGTGCTGACCTGAAGCCCAGACTTCCGCTCCGTAAAGCATTATGGCCTCGGCGGTGCGGAGCAATAGGCGCCTTTTGCAGGGTCTGGGTCCGCCAATGTTGGCCATAACCCTGCTCAGCGCCGCTGTCACCGCAGCCGCCTTATCGGCCCGGCCCTTGATTTCGTCCCAGAAGGAGAGCCTACAATCGAGGCTCACCCCCAAGTATTTGATCGAGGGCCGTGTCTGAACCGACATTTCCCCCACCCGCATCCCGATCAGCAACGAAATGCGCTTCTTTGTAAGAAGGACGATCTCGGTCTTGGCAAGCGCCAGCTCCAGCCCGTAGTCGCGCAGCCAGGAGCTTACCCGGCGCATTACCGGCCGCAACATATTTAGCGGTATTGACCGCTGCGATGTTGTCAGCACATCCAACAAGGAAATACCCGTCAGGCATCTCCATACAGAGAATCCCGTCCTATGTATAATTCCATATATCGGTTATCAGTATGGATCCCTGGGCCGCCCCTGCCCAAAAAATCCTCTTTTCTGGGCCATTCTCCCTCTCAAAGGTGAGAGTGCGATCCTTCAGGTAGTCCCTCATTATCTGTAATAGATACTGGGGGCCCCTGAAGTCGCGCTCTAACGCCTTTACTGCTACCCCCCAATTTTCCAAGGTGGCCAGCACGCACACCGGGCGAGAATAATAATTTCCACATTCGGTGGCCCGGGCCGCGTCCACTACCTCCTGGATAGCATGAACCTTCGACCTTCCTTTCCGAAAGCCATACTGCCTCTCGGAAAGGTCCCCAGCAGCCTCAACGGCCGCTTGGAGGCGAGGTTTCAGGAGCTTGCCGGCTGTGTCGAGCATGCACAGCGGTCTTCACGACCCGGGTCCCCTACTGGCCCCTTGCCCTTGCTGATAAGTACAAGCCTAGCTGCCTTCCAGCGGGAGGGAAAAACTCCCGCCGTCAGGCAGGCATTATACATATCAAACAAGAGCTGAGGATGGCTCGTCGTCAACGCCTTCAGCACCTCTGCCGGTAGCCCGTCGCCTTCTTGTTTTGCAGACTTTGCGAGGCCATCGTAAGCTCCTCCAATGTAAAAAGAGGAGCATTGAGTACCTCGCAGGCGCAACGCCTTCAACTCGGAAAGTTGGGGGATAGCAGTAAAGCCGTTAGAGCGCGACTTCAGGGGCCCCGAGTATCTATTACAGATAATGAGGGACTACCTGAAGGATCGCACTCTCACCTTTGAGAGGGAGGATGGACCAGAAAAGAGTCTTCTTTGGGCAGGGGCGGCCCAGGGCTCCATACTGATAACCGATATATGGAATTATACATAGGACGGGATTCTCTGTATGGAGATGCCTGACGGGTCTTTCCTTGTTGTTTCCTTAACCTAAATTGTGATATTCTTGTCGAAATCAATGGTGAATTAATTGATAGTGTTGAGGAAATTAAATATTTGGGCATAGTTTTAGATATTTATGCAAGAAAATTGGGAAGAAAATTGGATTTTTTAAACGTATAAGGCGAAAAATGTCAACTATGACTGCAATTTACGTATATGATAGTATAGTCAGACCACACTTTGAATACTGTTTAACAATATTGTTTCTGTGTTCACAAACGCAAACGGAGACTTTAAAAGCTGCAAAACAAGGCAATGCGATGTATACTTAAGTGCAACGTCTATTCGGTGGATGTTAGATACCCTTAAATGGATGAGCTACAAGGAAAGAATATTTTTTAATGTTACTATTTATATTTAATATGAAAACTGGAAGACAGTCTGAGTATCTAGAGGAGAAGTTAAATTTAGTAGCCGATGTTCAGCCATACTATCTCAGGGGTGCAGAAGTGACCTATCGTTTGAGCCGTTAGAGAAGGAGCAGTACACTCCCTACTATGAAAAGGCTTAAAAATGTTTAATGACCTACCGCTGGAACTGAGCGTGCGAGGCGGTTTTCCATCGCTTTAAAAAGGGTTGTGTGCAATTTATAAGGAGTTCATCATTAAGTTAATTATAAGAACTTTTCTTATTCCGAAGTTTGTACAAACTAATAAAGTATTTATTATTAATATTACTTGCGAATACTTTACCAGGTCCAATGGAACGCAGCTATTCTTGGTAACTTAGAATATAGAACTGAAGGAAGTGCCCTTATGATCAGAAAATTAAGCCTTTTTCTTTATGTAGTTCAAGTGTACCTTAGTGATAGTTTTCATCATAGCAGTAGTAAAAAAAACGGACTTGCGCGGGACGGGGCAAACATAAGTTTGAAATTTAAATTTATTTTGGTTGACCGCCACTGCACATCTAAGGCGACACAGAAATTCCAATTCGTCAGAATGTACACAAACTGAGAACTGTAAACAAACTGGGGACAGAAGCTTTGATTTTTTTTAGTAACCCGTTTTTGTTTTAAGAATTTTAATGATTTTATCTAAAATTAAACATATTTATGCTGACAATTCAAATACCGATAGGGGAATGCATCTGTCTGCTGTCAAACTGAGTACGAAAACGACTTTCTGCAGTTTCCTGCGCAGGAATTATAATTCCTGCAGGTACGTGAACAGATCTAGTATCATTTAGTGAGCACGAGTTATCACTATTGCTGGTTAGGGAACAGACCTAATGTTTTGCATTGGGATCTGTCAAAGATAGGGGAGCTGTCATCGAGATAGAGGTACCCATACCTCACCTTGCCCACAAGAGAAATGCTTAAAACACGTACGAGGTTTTTACAGGCAAGAGCACTTCCTCTAGTTCTAAATTCTAAGTCTATTGTATTCGTTTCAATTGTTTGCAATTATTTTCTCCATTTTTTTATGTTATACTTGGCAAAACAAAAGATTTCAATTATAAAAGCATTTTCATTAAGTCGCATTTTAGTTCAAGTCAGCAAAAAAACGCATGTCGCTGCCCTAAAGATCCGCATTGTGCAGAACACGTCCTGATGGACATTCTTTATAAAATGCTTGAGAGTCAAAGTACCAAAAAAGATGTAAACATGTTGGTAGTCCTTCGTAGGGTTTTGTGTAGCACACACATCTACAACCTCCGAAATAAGAATGTAATAAGAGCAACACTTAAATCTAAATAATTACTGTTCCACACTAGTATTCTTTGTATTAAGTGTATTTGCATCCTTTTGCAGCAAACTACACAGGTGCTCTGCTCCCCCAATAAACAAATGTTTACGACAGACCTTTCGATTAGTACTCGTATAGTTGAATTCCATAGTAATATTTTTATATTGCACATTATACTAAGCAACGAACAAACATTATTTGTTCGTTGATACTAACTCCATCGATTTTCCATACACATCAACACATGTTTTCTCATAAAAGCTCCGTTTTATATTTTCCAAAAGTTCTGATTATAATGTCAAAAACTGATCTACAAATAAACCTAAACACTTTGAAATTCAAAATTTTTCTAATTATAACTATTTCTAAGAATATATCTAATTTTAAGTGTACTTGCATTTATAATTAATTTAAATTACCACAGCTTTTTGAACGATGTCACAGTCCTGTTCATCTTCACTTCCATAATTTACAAGGGACTCCATTTTAAGATTTGATACAATTGACATATCTACGACTAAAAAAGAGCCGCAAGTAAAGTGCGGAACACAATGTGGTGCTGGCGCTCGTAGCTGGCGCGGTAGCCAGACCTGTCAAAAGTTAAAAATATGGAAATTAAGAGATGGCGGTCCAATGTGTAGCTGGCGCTGTAGCGCAAAGTTCAATATTTTTAACTTTTGGCGCGCGCCAAATTTGACATTTCCGAGTTAGCTACCGCGCCAGCTACGAGCGCCAGCGCCACATTGTGTTCCAGCCTTAAAGTACAGTAGTCAAATATAGGGATGAAACGAAGCACTTGAAGGCTGGAACGAAACAGACAGAAAAGCCAGAAACAGAACAGACAGCACCGGCAGCGCAGTGGCTGTGGCAGCGCAGACTCGTCGTCTCAAAATCTAAAGCAGGCAGTACAATGGTTGCTTCGCTTGCTGTGCTCACTTAAAACTTCATGTGCTTTGGATGCTTCAGATGTTTACGTGACCAAATGCCCGCTTGCAGCGTGTATATTTTATTGAAATTTAAAAATAAATAAAATTGCATATTATAATGAATTTTAAAGAGTTTATTTATTTACTGTGTGACATAATTTATGCTAGCTAGCATCTAATTTTAGAGGTTATGTTGACATGTCAAAGCGTCCGAAGCTTTCAAAAGTAGAAAGTTGGTCAACTTTCGCTTCAGAAGCTTTGCTTGCTTCGTTCGTTTGGTTCGCACTCAAACAAAGTCTTTATTGCACAATTAATATAATACTACAGTTGGTGCACTTCTGACAGGAGCTTTATTTCAGGTAGCTTTTGGTCTGCCGGTGCAACGGCATCTTGATAACTACAGGCCGTAAGGTAGATCCAGTTTTGACCCGTGACATCACACTATGAGGAAAAACGTCAAAAAGTTTAATTTCTGTCATCCGAAGTTTTGTTTCATTATAAGAAGTGTGATTAAGTTTTAAAATCGTTCTAAGCAAAAACTAATAGTGAATCGTATAAAGAGTAATTTGCGGTAATAGTTTTGCGACATTCAAGTGGCGAAGTGTATATATTTTTTAGTTAAAGTGAAAATTTCGGCTAATTCGGCTCGGACTTTAAATTAATATTGTGTGAGTTTCAGACATTATTTAAGTGAAATAACTAGTGTGTGGTAAAATTAACTTGTGAGATAATGTCGTGATAAAAGTTTCGTTTAGATCTATTTAATTATGTGTGAGTTATCGCCGGTCAAAATATATTGGCAATTTCCAAAAGAAATGTCAAATGGAGGGAAGTAATGACGTCCGCTCTTCAACCTAGCGGATGTAAACAACTCTCAATTTCATTAAAAAGTGAAAGAAATTACGTTTAACTTTATTATAAGTGATAATATAATAGTTTTGTGATGTTGTGAGAATATGTGGTACTAGTGATTCGAGTTTTGTTTTGGGGACAAATCTATTGACAACTTTACATTTGAAGAGTTGGCTTAGATTTTTCTCTAATTGCTGGCATTATACAACAGATTGTACGATGAATATGAAGTGATCTGATATTAAAATTTATTTGGGAGAATATGTGAAAACAGTGATTTGCAATTCTTACAATTTGTTGGCAAATGGGGATACATATATTAATAAATTATGCAATTGAAAAGTTGGATAAGATTTTTTCTAAGCTGTCACTTGAACAGCAGATAACAACTTTTCGCTTGGTCGTATAGATGGCGTTGGTATTGTTACAAGCCCGGCAGCTTAAACGATCAGCTGATCATTGGTGGTGTAAACACGTTTGACAGTCCCATACGAATTCATGCGCGAAACGTGAGTTATTTCCTACGAGGAAGAAACTAATGGAGATGCCCTTACGTATATGTATACGCTGATTTTCCCTGGCCAGATTTTAATGCGTGCGATGTCAAAATTAATCGTTGTGCTGTCAAATGAACGAAGTTCTGTCACTTTTCTGTTTACTTGACGCGATAAAATTGTTGACCGATTTAAAAGTTCTGATTAAATGAATTTGGTGTAATATATATCATTAACAAATTTATATCCTTGAAGTGAAAGAAGATTTATATACACTTTAACTGAAATTGTTAATTAGATAGCCAAGGTTTTAGTGAAAACTTATTGTGAAGTGCATAGTGGAATTTTGTCCAAATAACACCCTGTGTGGACTGTCTGGAATATTCTATCACACCTAAGACTAAAGAAGGTATATAGAGAAAGTACCGCCAATATGGCCCAGGTTCGTTAAAGTGCACGAAGAATCTTCCCTCATCCGGTTTTTTTAAAGTTGGCTGCTCTGCCCTTAAATTAAGTATGGCGCAGTGCTGTGGTACAACATTTACGCGAAAGCACGAAAAACTCAACTAATTACATGGTAAATGTCACTATGACGGTTCTAAATTTAATGTTTAACATTAAAATTAATTAACTTACACTTATTGCACGATAATTCTTCGATGTAATCAATTCAGTCTTTTCAATGTAATTCGCGCGCGCACTTTACCGAGAGGAAAATAAACTTTCGCGCCATTTGTCATTTGACAGCAAATTTGTAAATGTACATGGTGCGCGAAAGGGCACGAAAAATAGCGGAAATAGTGACCATATGGGAGGGAAGAAGTTTTTGTTTTCTTAATTTGGTATATCGAATTGGCAGTACTTTCTCTATATACCTTCTTTACCTAAGACAAGCTACTATTAATCAGATATCTAGAAATGAGGAAAGTTTTAAGATTATTTACGAAATATGCATAATTTACGTAAAAATGAAACTTTGTTTACATTTCATTTAGAGATCACCAGCTGTTCTGCGAATATTCTGCACGGGTGGATGGAGAAAAGTTTATCTGGCAGGGGTTTCCGAAAATTTTTATTATATCAATATTTATAGATTTTTTGATCGTTAAATTTTACATTTATGTAACTATGAATTATGCAGTTAATAAAATAAAAATATTGACATTTATTAGTTTTCTTGTACTGTAGATTCCCAAAATATGTAGTTTTACGCCAAAAGTGGCTTAAAGTTCTTGGAAGAAGATTTTCAAGACGAAGACTTATTTCAACGAGCGCTGAATATTTTCAATAACTGGAAATGCTTTTTTCAGTAGCAAAAGTTCTTGAAAGTTAAATTTTCATACTAGAAAGGGGAAAGTGATTTGTTCAGAGCATTTTTAAATCAAAACCTATTTCAGCTCAACGAATGAGGCTAGGAAGTGATACAAATTAAATTGAATATTTTCGATAACTGGAAATACTGTTTGCAACTAATCTAATCTTTTCTGAAGAAATCCACACAAATTAAATGTGAGGGAAAACATTGTAATCATTGAGCCATTGGGCGAATTAAATTCATCAAATTTAATTGAATTCGTTGTAATGTGAGACATGCCTTAGCAATTCGAAGTGAATTTTATACCCTGTGGTTGTCGCCCCTGCTACCTGCCACGGATGTAATCTTCTGTGAAGAAGAAGATTATTCACGTGACAGCTGCCAGAGGAATCACGACAAACATAGGTAAGTTAAATTCAATCTTAAAAATTTTCTGAATTTATCCGAGCCATCCGAGCTAGGATAATTTTCTAATAAACACATTTCAATTCCCCCAGTTGTCTCATCATCATCGCCTCACCATTGTCCACCGGTATCATAAGGATTCATTGCGCCACCAAAAAAACAAAAGTTAGTGCCAGCGTAATCTCACCTCACCGGAAAAACGGTGGCAACAGTCGCCAGGACTGCAGTAGCCCATTGCCTTTTTTTACTACAGCAGCACTCTGCACCCAACACGGCCGCCACAGCTGGAAGGGTAAAAATTCTTTGAATTTCAATTTTTTTGTGCAAGTGAGAAATTAATCCCAAATAGGTTTGCCAGGAAAGGGATATAAAATAATTGAAGGAGTCCAGAGCGCCCAAAAGAAAAAAAAATTTTTGTTGACGCTGGAAGGAGTCCCAGTGGGAGGGAATACACCCTCCAAGAAAGGTTTTCCTCGGGAGATACCGACAGCCGGTTTGGAATTAGAACGGTCATGGTATCCAGTGTTCAACAGGCAAGCTATGCAGCAAGGTATTTAGTTAAACGTTTTTCGGCTGTAAACTAAATTAAAATAACGCAACGATCCCGGCGTATTCGCATACTCGGGAAGTGATTACCATAGATTAAACTAAAAAACTACGACACCCATTTTCACGAGGCATTTTTTTATTTTGTACTGTACAACTTATGCGGATACAGTGAAACTTTCCTTTACGGATATTTAAAGAACCTCAGTTTGCCACCGCCTCTGAAAAGCGGACATTTCTAGGCAGATTTCACTGCAGGTTATTTCAAACATTTTGCAATTCATTCAGAATTGGAACGATATGATGAGACCAATTTATCTTCATACTCCTGGAGTGACTACAAGCGGAGCACCGATACCGTCCGGTTCGTTAACTATTGAAAATATCAGTCGAATATATCTAATTAAGTCGGGCTGGTTAGGACATTAATTTGATAGACATACGGACACTGTTTACATCTATTAAATGTTAATGCATTTGTTTTTAGTAGTTAAATAATGTTAATGAGGACTATCTGAATCTAGTCCAGTCTAGGGAAAACATTCTCATTTTTTTACTATAACGAGAAAGCAAAATTTTTGGCAGGTTGTGGAACACTGTGAATTGTGTTTTTATTTGTTTCACAACGAGTTCGTGAAACATAATTTAAAATCTTGTGCTGGTAAATGATAATCCGCGGTAGGCTGGATATGTATATTAGACTCTTTCGTCGATAAATTCGTTAAAACTATATAAAAAATTGTGTAATTAAATTTAACATGAACTCGAGCTGTTAGGTAATAATTTCCTGTAATTTTAGTATTTACATTGTTCATAGTCTATTACTATCATTAGTTATACATAGGCGTTCGCTAAGAATTTATTTTATTATTCATTTTCAACAAAACTTGACTTTCCAAGTTAACTAAGAAATGTATATATATACGGCACAATATAAAAAGAAAATAAAGGAAACTCAATAAGAGATATGCAAAACAAATTCTAAAAGAAAAAGATGAAAATGTATTGAAAACTATTATATAGTAATAATGAAGCATCGCTGTGTCACACATCTTGCATATCATTTGTATATCGCCGCGACTCATTAACAGCGCGCGACAGTTGATAATTTTCATCCAACATTTTTAAACGTTATCGCGAAATACGCTTGACCATAACCGAGTCGTTGGTATCTCGCGCGCGCACTCATGAATCTAGCTAGATACATGCGACGATTATCGGGAAGTCCAAGAAAACAAGAAAAGAAAAACAAAGTATGCAAGATTATTACCTTAGTTACTGCTAATGCGAGAAATGTAATCAAATAAGCAGGGAACATGATTTAAGTGTGCAATTTTTTTATACCTCTAGATGATAATATTATAGTAAGATAAATTAGATATACTATAGAGTTTCTTGGTAATGAAGAAGCGAAATAACGTAGTCTAGAACTTTATACCTTTACATTTATGATTGTGTGCAAACTGTCTAATTCTTCTTTTTTTATATGAATATAATCTTGTCAATATGAATTAATCGACTTTGTTTCAGGAAATCCCAGAAGGCTTCTTATCCGTTCTTGTGTCCTTCCCTCCTCCCTTTTCCCTCATCTTTCCTCATGTTTTCTTGTATTTTGATTTGATTTGATTTTCTTTTCTTTCTGCTTTATTTACAGGTTGGGCCTGTACCCTAGCCAGGTACAGGGATGGAGTGGGTTGATAGCCTGAACTGTCAGTAAGAGGGGTAACTTTTCGTTTTTTTGTGATTTTCATGACAGTTCAGCGCGGCTAGGAACAACTGGTGACACCAGACCTGTTGTTCCTCCTTCAATATCTGTTTCTTGTTTTTTTTGCATTTTCTTGTGGCAGACCTGAAGAAAGGATACCACAACCTTTCTTCGCCACAGGCACGCGAACTTCTGTTTGCGATGTGTGATTAGATGTCCAAGAACCCTGACCCCATACCGACGAGCTAGGACGTGCTGCCAGCTAGCGCGTGCCACTTGGACATCTCGCGGCAACTTCACGTTGCACAAATCCCGCGCACACATTACATTACATGGCGCTCAACGCGAAGCACGTCTTCCCTAGGGAAGACACTCCAGCATCCTCTGGAGGCTTTGCGCCTCTGAAGAGATGGCTTGTCAGCTTAGGCTGATCTGCTAGTCCTTCTCCGACTTAGGCGATATTTAGCCTACACGGCAGTCATCTCGAATATTTTTTTTGTAAAGCACCTTCGAGGTCTAGTGCCGCTGTCCTGACATGTCTTTAGTGTCCACAGGCATGTCAGTTTTAGCAAAATGACACATTTTAGCCAACTCTGCCCTGTCCTCGACATGGGAGGAATGATGCTGGGGATTAGTGCGTATGTCTTTAGCGATGTCCGATGTTGCACTGACATGCCTAATCTTCGGGATCATTACTGTCTCATGTCGTAGGGAGCTGGTGAGTCTGACGAACACCCGACTTAGGCAGTAGCCGGCGTGACTCTTCACTTGGTCGACTACACTTGAACAGCCCCGATGCCGTCTCGGTAGGACCGTAAACTTGCTCGCCGAGTTCGTCTAAGTTCAGGGGTGATTCCTAGCTCCACAGGCAGAACAGACGTTGTGGGTTTTGGGAACTTTTTGAGTTCTCACACTCCAAAATTTTTTGATTTTTTTCTTCCCGGTTTCAAAATTCCTATTTCTGGTGAATACTTTTAGTAATTTTTATTAGATAAACCCCTTTTCTTTCCTGGATTTTCTTTGATTCTTTTTTTTGAATTTTGTTTGTGTGTTTGTTTAGTTTGTTCATTCCTTCCTTCCTCCTCATACCCTCCCCATCCTTAGCAAGATGGAGAAGAAGCTTCTGGGGGAACCTGAGATTATTTTGATTGATTTTTTTTCGGTTTTTTTTCAAAAATATTTTCGTTTTTTTTTGTTTAGATTTATGTTGGTTTTTTTATTCTGATTTTTTTGGCTGATCAAGCTCTTATGCAGTTTCGCTTATGTTTTTTTTTAATTGATTCTTATGCCTATTGTTTTTATTTTATCATATTTCTTAATTTTTTTTGTCATTTTCCTTCTCTGATTTAGTTTGTTTTGTCTCGTTCAAACTTGATTTTGAGCGACGACTGTTCTTCGATTTGTTTGTTTTTGCTACCAGCAAACTTGAGTTTGTGCTGCTACCTTCTTTTTTTGATTTTTTTTGCTGCCGTCAAACTCGGGCTTGTGCTGCGACCTTTGGAGTTGGATCTCCCGCACATTTGGCTGAGACCGTCTGTCTCATAAGTTATTACTAATTACATAAACTTGTCTACATCGCCTACTATAATTTTATCATTCGCTATTTCCTAAGGCCAGACTTTTTTTTCATATAATGTTACGCTCACCCGTGGTAAAGGCCGCTGAATCGGACTGTAGTGGTGCAAGGCCGAAACAGGCCACAGCTCCCTCCTCTCCTCCGGTTACCAGAAGCAAGTGGCAGAAGCCTCTCAACCAAACTTTCGCACAGGAGAGACTGTCGACAGACTCTGCCACTGGTGTTGTCCAGGCGTCAAGGCCCGATTTCTCCAAACCTCCACGAGTGTATAATGCTAGTAGGCCTCCAAGCGAGCCAGCAAGAACATGACTTAGCCTGAATGACAATTCCGCACAGCCTGTTTTTGGGTCAAGCCAGTCGCTAGACGGGGCTTGGGCGTTTCCCCTTCCAGAACAGGCTCGACAGCTAGAAGATGTACACCAACTTCGGCTTTCCCCTCGCCAAGCTCGAGCTCCCAGCAATGTAGAGACAGCCTTAATCACGGCCGATCAGTTGGCCATGCAGATGGCTAATTTTAAAAAGGAAATGCTGGGTCTGCTAAGGACAAATCTGGCCCAATCCATGTTGGAGAGGTCAGGTTCTGTCGGTAGTCCGGTCAGTGCTGCTAACGGTTGCCCAGTCCCTTCCAGAAGTCCATTACAACATCTACAGGCCGAAACAAGCCCACGTCATCAACCTTTGGCTTACGAGTACGCTCCTTCTCCACCACTTATATCTAGGCACAGGTCTGCACCCCGAATGGCAAGGTACCAAAATGGACGCCCCTCCATCATAGCGTCCTGGGGGTTGCACTTCACTGGACGAAACCCTTCCTTTTCCATCGACGACTTCCTGTTTAGAATAGAGCGATTAGCTGTGAGCTCACAGGTGTCTGATACTGAACTGTGTGCCAACATACACTTGCTTCTCAAAGACGATGCAGAGCAGTGGTTTTGGAATCAACTTTGCCGAACCTCTCCGGATTTTGACTGGGAGCTATTCGGAGCTCGCATCAGACAAGAGTTCGGCTCGGCTGACACAGACCTCGATTTGATGCGGACTCTGATGGAACTCCGTCAGGGTTCGGAGAGCTGCGACAGTTACCTTCGCAAAGCCAACTCAATTGTCGGGCACATGAAAACGCAACCGCGCGAAGTTGACGTCGTCCAAATTGTCCGTGACAATCTGCACCCCAAAATAGGGCAACAATTTTCTACAGTCACTGTTAAATCCATGGATCAATTACAGAATTTAGGTCGTATGGCTGAACGCTGGCTGCAACGACGTGACTTATATAGGCGATCTACGCGAACAGACATCCACGAACTTGATTTTGACTCAGCCCAGGAAGCCGAGGATCCCTCTGGTTTCCCTGGGACGGGAATGGAAGAAGTGAGGCGCACCCCAGAAGCTGCAGGTCGTGTGGCTTGTAGGAACTGCGGCGTTGCGGGACGCTCCTTCCACTCTGAAAGTGACACCTGCACCTGCACTTCCCACCCTAGTGGTCATCATGGAGTGGAAGAAGTGAGGCGCACCCCTGAAGCTGCCGGTCGCATGACCTGCTGGAACTGTGGCGTAGTGGGACACTCGTTCCATTCCTGTCCCAGCGAGACCAGGAGACTCTTCTGCTACACCTGTGGACAGCCTGGAGTAGTGTCACCTAAGTGCTCCAGGTGTAACCCGGAAAACGCCAGGGCGAGTGGTCGACACAGGGGACCCCACTCGCCGAAAATGATCAGCAAGGCGACTTCGACGACACCCTGAATTACCCTGCATTGTCACAATATACCCAGACTGATCCCACTCATAAAGAGGGTACCACCCAGACAGATCCTTTCTGCCTCATGCGAGGAATGTCCTTGCATGAGAGGCAATTGAATTATAACCGAGTAAGAGCCCGCATCTTTGCTGAGGAAGTGAGGTTTCCTCTCAATCGCAGGAGACGACGATGGAAAGAATTCCGAGAGGGAAAACGTGCAAGTAGAAGGACGCAACAGTCTTTAATATCCACAGTCATTACCAGTCAAGATGACGGTCGACCTTATGTAAGAGTGCAGATAGGCAGTGATTTCATTCTGGGCTTGCTCGATAGCGGTGCCAGTGTGAGTTGCTTGGGACAAGGAGCCCTAGAGTTTGTCCAGCGCTCAGGCTTAAAACTGTCCGCATTGTCAGCCTCAGTCCGTACCGCCGCCGGTACTAGCCAGTCCGTCCCCGGCACAATAAGAGCTGCAATTACCTTTCGAGGACAGACTGAAATCCTCACCCTGTTTGTAGTGCCTGGCCTAAGCCAACAATTGTATTTGGGCGTAGATTTCTGGCGAGCCTTTCAACTCGCACCAAACATCATTTCCTCTCTCGACGTACAGTCTTCTTCGGTTGAGACGAACTTTCCCTCCCTGAATAAGTCAGACAGAACAAAACTAGACACAGTCATTGCTCAATTCCCTTCATTTACAGCTCTAGGTTTGGGAAAGACCCACCTAGAAGAGCATGTTATTGATACTGGCGACACTTTGCCAATAAAGCAGAAGCACTATCCCATTTCTCCAGCAATCCAAAAGCTGATGTATGAAGAATTGGACCGAATGTTGGAGTTAGGAGTAATTGAAGAGTCCAACAGTCCTTGGAATTCTCCAGTCGTACTCGTACGTAAACCTGGGAAGGTCAGGCTCTGTTTGGACTCTCGCAAGGTGAACCTAGTTACTAAAAAGGACGCCTACCCCTTGCCTCACATCGATGGATTGCTTGGTCGACTGCAGGATACGCACTTCATTTCCTCCATCGATTTGAAGGACGCGTTTTGGCAGATCCCTTTGGAGAAGCAGTCAAGGGAGAAAACTGCTTTTACAGTGCCCGGCAGGCCGCTCTATCAATACACTGTTATGCCTTTTGGGTTCTGTAATGCCCCTCAACGAATGTGTCGCCTAATGGACAAAATAATTCCCGGTCGTTTACGTGAACATGTTTTTGTTTACTTAGACGACTTACTCGTCGTATCACCTGACTTTAATTCCCACCTGAATGTATTACGAGAAGTAGCTGATTGCCTGCGCATTGCCAAATTGACGATTAACGTCGAGAAAAGCCGCTTTTGCGTCAAGCAGGTCCGCTACCTGGGTTTCATGATTGGAGATGGAACTCTGAAAACTGACCCCGAGAAAGAAGCAGCGGTGGCGGATTTCCCTATAGCCCGCTCTGCTAAACAAATCCGTAGATTTCTCGGAATGACGGGGTGGTATCAGAGATTCATCCCCAATTATGCAACCCTAGCAGCCCCCATCACGGACTGCTTAAAAAAGAGCAAAAGTTTCTCGTGGACAGACGAAGCGCAGCAATCGTTCGAAAACTTGAAAGAAGCAATGTGTAGTGCACCAATTTTAACAACACCTGACTTCTCTAAGAAGTTCTTTATACAATATACACTTCTGGTGTTGGCAGCGTACTGTTCCAAGTCGATGACTCAGGCGCTGAAAGACCTATAGCGTATATGTCAAAGAAGCTAAATCCAGCACAGCGTAATTATAGCATTACAGAACTGGAATGCTTTGCTGCTGTGCTGAGTGTGAAAAAATTTCGAGCTTACGTTGAAGGACACCCCTTTACAATCATTACAGATCATGCCAGTCTGAAGTGGCTGATGAGTCACTCGGATCTCTCTGGACGATTGGCTCGATGGAGTTTAAAGCTGCAGGCCTTTGACTTTCAGATTGAGCATCGTAAGGGTTCACAGAATGTGGTCCCTGACACTCTGTCTCGAGCACACACTGAAACGGCAGAGGAGTTGAAAGTAAGTGCAATTGACGTAGACTTAAACTCGCCATACTTCTCCATGGAAGAGTATGAGCAGTTGAAATCGGCTGTGCTTGCTAACCCCACACAACTCCCTGATCTCTGTGTCTCGGACGGGTACATTTACAAGAGGACCCAACCCCGACGCGGTGACTCGATGCAGGAAGACCTAGCCTGGAAGCTTTGGGTTCCATCAGGTCTGGTGGAAGGTTTGATCCGGGAGGCTCATGAGTCGCCTCAGTCAGCTCATGGGGGCTTTCACAAAACGTTAGCTAGACTCCGCGAGAAGTACTACTGGCCCTGCATGGTAACACATGTACGCGCATACGTGTTAAGTTGCCAAGTATGCAAAGAGACCAAATCGCCTAATACCATCTTGCGACCGCCGATGGGCAAACCTCTGGAAGCCCAACGTCCCTTCCAATTTCTCTATATTGACTTCCTCGGACCATATCCTCGCACTAAACGCGGAAACACTGTAATTTTCGTCGTGTTAGACAGTTTTACAAAGTTCGTTTTAATTAAGCCTATGCGTGCTGAGCGAACAGATCTAGTCAATGCCTTCTTGGAGAAAGAGGTCCTGTCTGTCTTCGGAGTCCCCGAGACGATCTTCTCGGACAATGGCAAGCAGTTCGTCTCAAATAAATTCCAGAAGCTACTGACTGAATATGGAATTAAACATGTAAAAACCGCCAAATATTCGCCGCACCCTAACGCGTCGGAACGAGTGAACAGGTCCATACTATCTGCCATTCGGGCATATCTGCAAGATGATCATAGTGCATGGGATTTACACCTCCCAGCGATAGGTAGCGCGCTACGTACCTCGATACACCAGTCAATCGGTATGGACCCGTACTACGCTCTCTTTGGTCATCACATGGTGCAGCATGGTTCAGCCTACCCTATCCTGAGACAACTTGATCAGCTGAAGTCTGGTGACGTGGCTGTATTGCCGGTAAAAGACCGCCTTCAATTGATTCGCTCTCGCATTTCCGACCATCTCCAAAGCTCGCACGAAAAGCACGAAAAAGCTTATAACACTCGCTGTCGCGACGTTACATACACTCCTGGTCAGGAAGTGTACTGTAGGTCTTTTACCCAGAGCGACATGCAGAAAGGCATCAGTGCGAAGCTAGCCAACAAATTCAACAAAGCCAGAATTGTCAAGCGTGTTGGGCTGAGCCTATACCAATTGGAGGATATGCAAGGCAAGTCCATCGGAACATTCCATGCCAAAGACCTCCGACAGTAAAAGTCTTCAACATTTTAGACAGTCAACATTTTAATCGTCCGTCCGTCCGAATTTTTTTTAGTCCGTCCGTCCGCGTCCTAGACAGGAATGCCCGGCTAGCTCAATCGGTAGAGCATGAGAGTTACTCTCAGGGTCGTGGTCGTGCCACACGTTGTTTGAATCAAGCACTGAGACAGACCTGAACTCTCCAGCTTCTCATTAGAGTTTGGAGAGGACAGATCTGACTTTTTGCATGAGGTGGAAGTGACCGGCTATCCTTTTTCCTCTCATTAGGGAATGAAGTGGTACCGGAAACGGCCACGGCAGCGTGCCAGCGCCAGTGCCTGGGAGGATCTTATGCCTCCATTGAACTCGAGTACAACCTGTCTCACTCTTTCCAGTTCCTCTCTCGTCGGACGCTAGAGCTACAGGCCTTGAGAGAGAGACCTGTGTTGTAATGTGAGCACAGGCAACGCCATCTTGATAACTACAGGCCGTAAGGTAGAGCCAGTTGTGACCCGTGACATCACACTATGAGGAAAAACGTGAAAAAGTCGAAATTCTGTCACTCGAAGTTTTGTTTAATTATAAGAAGTGTGATTAAGTTTTAAAATCGTTCTAACCAAAAACTAATAGTGAATCGTATAAAGAGTAATTTGCGGTAATAGTTTTGTGACATTCAAGTGGCGAAGTGTATATATTTTTTAGTTAAAGTGAAAATTTCGGCTAATTCGGCTCGGACTTTAAATTAATATTGTGTGAGTTTCAGACATTATTTAAGTGAAATAACTAGTGTGTGGTAAAATTAACTTGTGAGATAATGTCGTGATAAAAGTTTCGTTTAGATCTATTTAATTATGTGTGAGTTATCGCCGGTCAAAATATATTGGCAATTTCCAAAAGAAATGTCAAATGGAGGGAAGTAATGACGTCCGCTCTTCAACCTAGCGGATGTAAACAACTCTCAATTTCATTAAAAAGTGAAAGAAATTACGTTTAACTTTATTATAAGTGATAATATAATAGTTTTGTGATGTTGTGAGAATATGTGGTACTAGTGATTCGAGTTTTGTTTTGGGGACAAATCTATTGACAACTTTACATTTGAAGAGTTGGCTTAGATTTTTCTCTAATTGCTGGCATTATACAACAGATTGTACGATGAATATGAAGTGATCTGATATTAAAATTTATTTGGGAGAATATGTGAAAACAGTGATTTGCAATTCTTACAATTTGTTGGCAAATGGGGATACATATATTAATAAATTATGCAATTGAAAAGTTGGATAAGATTTTTTCTAAGCTGTCACTTGAACAGCAGATAACAACTTTTCGCTTGGTCGTATAGATGGCGTTGGTATTGTTACAAGCCCGGCAGCTTAAACGATCAGCTGATCATTGGTGGTGTAAACACGTTTGACAGTTACATACGAATTCATGCGCGAAACGTGAGTTATTTCCTACGAGGAAGAAACTAATGGAGATGCCCTTACGTATATGTATACGCTGATTTTCCCTGGCCAGATTTTAATGCGTGCGATGTCAAAATTAATCGTTGTGCTGTCAAATGAACGAAGTTCTGTCACTTTTCTGTTTACTTGACGCGATAAAATTGTTGACCGATTTAAAAGTTCTGATTAAATGAATTTGGTGTAATATATATCATTAACAAATTTATATCCTTGAAGTGAAAGAAGATTTATATACACTTTAACTGAAATTGTTAATTAGATAGCCAAGGTTTTAGTGAAAACTTATTGTGAAGTGCATAGTGGAATTTTGTCCAAATAACACCCTGTGTGGACTGTCTGGAATATTCTATCACACCTAAGACTAAAGAAGGTATATAGAGAAAGTACCGCCAATATGGCCCAGGTTCGTTAAAGTGCACGAAGAATCTTCCCTCATCCGGTTTTTTTAAAGTTGGCTGCTCTGCCCTTAAATTAAGTATGGCGCAGTGCTGTGGTACAACATTTACGCGAAAGCACGAAAAACTCAACTAATTACATGGTAAATGTCACTATGACGGTTCTAAATTTAATGTTTAACATTAAAATTAATTAACTTACACTTATTGCACGATAATTCTTCGATGTAATCAATTCAGTCTTTTCAATGTAATTCGCGCGCGCACTTTACCGAGAGGAAAATAAACTTTCGCGCCATTTGTCATTTGACAGCAAATTTGTAAATGTACATACATGGTGCGCGAAAGGGCACGAAAAATAGCGGAAATAGTGACCATATGGGAGGGAAGAAGTTTTTGTTTTCTTAATTTGGTATATCGAATTGGCAGTACTTTCTCTATATACCTTCTTTACCTAAGACAAGCTACTATTAATCAGATATCTAGAAATGAGGAAAGTTTTAAGATTATTTACGAAATATGCATAATTTACGTAAAAATGAAACTTTGTTTACATTTCATTTAGAGATCACCAGCTGTTCTGCGAATATTCTGCACGGGTGGATGGAGAAAAGTTTATCTGGCAGGGGTTTCCGAAAATTTTTATTATATCAATATTTATAGATTTTTTGATCGTTAAATTTTACATTTATGTAACTATGAATTATGCAGTTAATAAAATAAAAATATTGACATTTATTAGTTTTCTTGTACTGTAGATTCCCAAAATATGTAGTTTTACGCCAAAAGTGGCTTAAAGTTCTTGGAAGAAGATTTTCAAGACGAAGACTTATTTCAACGAGCCCTGAATATTTTCAATAACTGGAAATGCTTTTTTCAGTAGCAAAAGTTCTTGAAAGTTAAATTTTCATACTAGAAAGGGGAAAGTGATTTGTTCAGAGCATTTTTAAATCAAAACCTATTTCAGCTCAACGAATGAGGCTAGGAAGTGATACAAATTAAATTGAATATTTTCGATAACTGGAAATACTGTTTGCAACTAATCTAATCTTTTCTGAAGAAATCCACACAAATTAAATGTGAGGGAAAACATTGTAATCATTGAGCCATTGGGCGAATTAAATTCATCAAATTTAATTGAATTCGTTGTAATGTGAGACATGCCTTAGCAATTCGAAGTGAATTTTATACCCTGTGGTTGTCGCCCCTGCTACCTGCCACGGATGTAATCTTCTGTGAAGAAGAAGATTATTCACGTGACAGCTGCCAGAGGAATCACGACAAACATAGGTAAGTTAAATTCAATCTTAAAAATTTTCTGAATTTATCCGAGCCATCCGAGCTAGGATAATTTTCTAATAAACACATTTCAATTCCCCCAGTTGTCTCATCATCATCGCCTCACCATTGTCCACCGGTATCATAAGGATTCATTGCGCCACCAAAAAAACAAAAGTTAGTGCCAGCGTAATCTCACCTCACCGGAAAAACGGTGGCAACAGTCGCCAGGACTGCAGTAGCCCATTGCCTTTTTTTACTACAGCAGCACTCTGCACCCAACACGGCCGCCACAGCTGGAAGGGTAAAAATTCTTTGAATTTCAATTTTTTTGTGCAAGTGAGAAATTAATCCCAAATAGGTTTGCCAGGAAAGGGATATAAAATAATTGAAGGAGTCCAGAGCGCCCAAAAGAAAAAAAAATTTTTGTTGACGCTGGAAGGAGTCCCAGTGGGAGGGAATACACCCTCCAAGAAAGGTTTTCCTCGGGAGATACCGACAGCCGGTTTGGAATTAGAACGGTCATGGTATCCAGTGTTCAACAGGCAAGCTATGCAGCAAGGTATTTAGTTAAACGTTTTTCGGCTGTAAACTAAATTAAAATAACGCAACGATCCCGGCGTATTCGCATACTCGGGAAGTGATTACCATAGATTAAACTAAAAAACTACGACACCCATTTTCACGAGGCATTTTTTTATTTTGTACTGTACAACTTATGCGGATACAGTAGAGGAAATTGGAATAGCCTCGCACATAAATTTTCCGTTATTTTCCTTATTATCGCTGACAGAATTCTTCGGAAAAGTGCAGTTTGCAAAACAAGCATGTTGGAACATGTTTGTTTACTGTCTCTTGATAAAAGAAAGCGCTTTACTCATTTTTCAGTTCTGTGGTGCATTTCAAAGAGGAAATTTAAATAGCCTCAGTGATTAAAAATTATTAAATAGTTGGTATTTGCAATTCAGAAGTATTTTTTGAAGTTTTGGTGAGTTAGTTGATTTCAGTAGAGTATTATTTAAAATTAAAATATATACATTTCAAGATATAAGAAAATGGGTAGTGGAAAGCAACTCAGTAAAGAAGAGATATCCGCTATTAAGGCATACAAAGACTGTGGAATGTCTAATCGCGCTATTGCTTTAAAATTGAAACGGTCGCCCAAAGTAATAAATAATTTCTTCAAATTACGAGAGAATTATGGTACTAAGCAAAAAATGGGACGAAAAAGCAAAATAGATCATAGAACTGTTCGCGCTATATTTCACCGCGCAGTAAAAAACCATATGACAGCTTCGCAAATTCGTGCTGATCTGCAATTACCAGTGACTACGCGACGTGTGAGGCAGATTTTGAAGGATCATCCACAAACAGAATGGCGAAAGAAGACACCAAAACCTAAACTAACACTGCGACACATTGAACAGCGCTTAAATTTTGCGAAAAAGTACATGTCTTGGACAAATGAGTGGAAGAATGTACTTTTCTCAGATGAGAAAAAGTTCAACCTGGATGGTCCAGATGGTTGGCAATGTTATTGGCATGACCTAAGGAAGGAACCAGAGATATGTCTTAGTCGCAACTTTGGTGGCGGATCAGTTATGGTTTGGGGAGCATTTTCAAGTCAAGGTAAGATTCCTCTAGCTTGGATTTCGACTAAAATGAATTCCGAAGCCTACGTGGAAATGCTCGAATACAGTTTAATTGAGCATGCTGAGCCGCTAATGGGCGAAGATTTTGTATTTCAGCATGATAATGCTGCAATACACAGCTCTACATTGACAAAAGGCTGGCTTGCTGAAAGAAAAATTGAAGTTTTAGATTGGCCAGCTTGTAGCCCAGACCTCAACCCCATAGAAAATCTATGGGGAATAATTTCTCGTAAAGTATACGAAAACGGGAAGCAGTTCCACTCAGTTCAGGAGTTAAGAAATAGGATCAGAGAAGTTTGGATGGAAATACCCATTGAAATTCTCCGAAAATTAATTAATTCGATGCCAGAAAGGATATTTCAGGTTATCAAACAGCAAGGAAAGCATACTAAATATTAAGCCATTAAAAAAGGATTCAGATTAAATTTAATTTTTGATGAGGCTAAATTAGTTTCCTCCTTATTTTTTAGTTATTTTGAATTTTTTATGTAAGTTCTTATTAAAATTGAGAAAAAGTTTATGTATGTTATTGTGTATATTTTAGCGATTGATAAAATATACATAAATCAAAACCCTGAAGCTCTGTTTTTAATTTTCTTTAAAAAAATTAAGTGAGGCTATTCAAATTTCCTCTACTGTACAGTGAAACTTTCCTTTACGGATATTTAAAGAACCTCAGTTTGCCACCGCCTCTGAAAAGCGGACATTTCTAGGCAGATTTCACTGCAGGTTATTTCAAACATTTTGCAATTCATTCAGAATTGGAACGATATGATGAGACCAATTTATCTTCATACTCCTGGAGTGACTACAAGCGGAGCACCGATACCGTCCGGTTCGTTAACTATTGAAAATATCAGTCGAATATATCTAATTAAGTCGGGCTGGTTAGGACATTAATTTGATAGACATACGGACACTGTTTACATCTATTAAATGTTAATGCATTTGTTTTTAGTAGTTAAATAATGTTAATGAGGACTATCTGAATCTAGTCCAGTCTAGGGAAAACATTCTCATTTTTTTACTATAACGAGAAAGCAAAATTTTTGGCAGGTTGTGGAACACTGTGAATTGTGTTTTTATTTGTTTCACAACGAGTTCGTGAAACATAATTTAAAATCTTGTGCTGGTAAATGATAATCCGCGGTAGGCTGGATATGTATATTAGACTCTTTCGTCGATAAATTCGTTAAAACTATATAAAAAATTGTGTAATTAAATTTAACATGAACTCGAGCTGTTAGGTAATAATTTCCTGTAATTTTAGTATTTACATTGTTCATAGTCTATTACTATCATTAGTTATACATAGGCGTTCGCTAAGAATTTATTTTATTATTCATTTTCAACAAAACTTGACTTTCCAAGTTAACTAAGAAATGTATATATATACGGCACAATATAAAAAGAAAATAAAGGAAACTCAATAAGAGATATGCAAAACAAATTCTAAAAGAAAAAGATGAAAATGTATTGAAAACTATTATATAGTAATAATGAAGCATCGCTGTGTCACACATCTTGCATATCATTTGTATATCGCCGCGACTCATTAACAGCGCGCGACAGTTGATAATTTTCATCCAACATTTTTAAACGTTATCGCGAAATACGCTTGACCATAACCGAGTCGTTGGTATCTCGCGCGCGCACTCATGAATCTAGCTAGATACATGCGACGATTATCGGGAAGTCCAAGAAAACAAGAAAAGAAAAACAAAGTATGCAAGATTATTACCTTAGTTACTGCTAATGCGAGAAATGTAATCAAATAAGCAGGGAACATGATTTAAGTGTGCAATTTTTTTATACCTCTAGATGATAATATTATAGTAAGATAAATTAGATATACTATAGAGTTTCTTGGTAATGAAGAAGCGAAATAACGTAGTCTAGAACTTTATACCTTTACATTTATGATTGTGTGCAAACTGTCTAATTCTTCTTTTTTTATATGAATATAATCTTGTCAATATGAATTAATCGACTTTGTTTCAGGAAATCCCAGAAGGCTTCTTATCCGTTCTTGTGTCCTTCCCTCCTCCCTTTTCCCTCATCTTTCCTCATGTTTTCTTGTATTTTGATTTGATTTGATTTTCTTTTCTTTCTGCTTTATTTACAGGTTGGGCCTGTACCCTAGCCAGGTACAGGGATGGAGTGGGTTGATAGCCTGAACTGTCAGTAAGAGGGGTACTTTTCGTTTTTTTGTGATTTTCATGACAGTTCAGCGCGGCTAGGAACAACTGGTGACACCAGACCTGTTGTTCCTCCTTCAATATCTGTTTCTTGTTTTTTTTGCATTTTCTTGTGGCAGACCTGAAGAAAGGATACCACAACCTTTCTTCGCCACAGGCACGCGAACTTCTGTTTGCGATGTGTGATTAGATGTCCAAGAACCCTGACCCCATACCGACGAGCTAGGACGTGCTGCCAGCTAGCGCGTGCCACTTGGACATCTCGCGGCAACTTCACGTTGCACAAATCCCGCGCACACATTACATTACATGGCGCTCAACGCGAAGCACGTCTTCCCTAGGGAAGACACTCCAGCATCCTCTGGAGGCTTTGCGCCTCTGAAGAGATGGCTTGTCAGCTTAGGCTGATCTGCTAGTCCTTCTCCGACTTAGGCGATATTTAGCCTACACGGCAGTCATCTCGAATATTTTTTTTGTAAAGCACCTTCGAGGTCTAGTGCCGCTGTCCTGACATGTCTTTAGTGTCCACAGGCATGTCAGTTTTAGCAAAATGACACATTTTAGCCAACTCTGCCCTGTCCTCGACATGGGAGGACTGATGCTGGGGATTAGTGCGTATGTCTTTAGCGATGTCCGATGTTGCACTGACATGCCTAATCTTCGGGATCATTACTGTCTCATGTCGTAGGGAGCTGGTGAGTCTGACGAACACCCGACTTAGGCAGTAGCCGGCGTGACTCTTCACTTGGTCGACTACACTTGAACAGCCCCGATGCCGTCTCGGTAGGACCGTAAACTTGCTCGCCGAGTTCGTCTAAGTTCAGGGGTGATTCCTAGCTCCACAGGCAGAACAGACGTTGTGGGTTTTGGGAACTTTTTGAGTTCTCACACTCCAAAATTTTTTGATTTTTTTCTTCCCGGTTTCAAAATTCCTATTTCTGGTGAATACTTTTAGTAATTTTTATTAGATAAACCCCTTTTCTTTCCTGGATTTTCTTTGATTCTTTTTTTTGAATTTTGTTTGTGTGTTTGTTTAGTTTGTTCATTCCTTCCTTCCTCCTCATACCCTCCCCATCCTTAGCAAGATGGAGAAGAAGCTTCTGGGGGAACCTGAGATTATTTTGATTGATTTTTTTTCGGTTTTTTTTCAAAAATATTTTCGTTTTTTTTTGTTTAGATTTATGTTGGTTTTTTTATTCTGATTTTTTTGGCTGATCAAGCTCTTATGCAGTTTCGCTTATGTTTTTTTTTTAATTGATTCTTATGCCTATTGTTTTTATTTTATCATATTTCTTAATTTTTTTTGTCATTTTCCTTCTCTGATTTAGTTTGTTTTGTCTCGTTCAAACTTGATTTTGAGCGACGACTGTTCTTCGATTTGTTTGTTTTTGCTACCAGCAAACTTGAGTTTGTGCTGCTACCTTCTTTTTTTGATTTTTTTTGCTGCCGTCAAACTCGGGCTTGTGCTGCGACCTTTGGAGTTGGATCTCCCGCACATTTGGCTGAGACCGTCTGTCTCATAAGTTATTACTAATTACATAAACTTGTCTACATCGCCTACTATAATTTTATCATTCGCTATTTCCTAAGGCCAGACTTTTTTTCATATAATGTTACGCTCACCCGTGGTAAAGGCCGCTGAATCGGACTGTAGTGGTGCAAGGCCGAAACAGGCCACAGCTCCCTCCTCTCCTCCGGTTACCAGAAGCAAGTGGCAGAAGCCTCTCAACCAAACTTTCGCACAGGAGAGACTGTCGACAGACTCTGCCACTGGTGTTGTCCAGGCGTCAAGGCCCGATTTCTCCAAACCTCCACGAGTGTATAATGCTAGTAGGCCTCCAAGCGAGCCAGCAAGAACATGACTTAGCCTGAATGACAATTCCGCACAGCCTGTTTTTGGGTCAAGCCAGTCGCTAGACGGGGCTTGGGCGTTTCCCCTTCCAGAACAGGCTCGACAGCTAGAAGATGTACACCAACTTCGGCTTTCCCCTCGCCAAGCTCGAGCTCCCAGCAATGTAGAGACAGCCTTAATCACGGCCGATCAGTTGGCCATGCAGATGGCTAATTTTAAAAAGGAAATGCTGGGTCTGCTAAGGACAAATCTGGCCCAATCCATGTTGGAGAGGTCAGGTTCTGTCGGTAGTCCGGTCAGTGCTGCTAACGGTTGCCCAGTCCCTTCCAGAAGTCCATTACAACATCTACAGGCCGAAACAAGCCCACGTCATCAACCTTTGGCTTACGAGTACGCTCCTTCTCCACCACTTATATCTAGGCACAGGTCTGCACCCCGAATGGCAAGGTACCAAAATGGACGCCCCTCCATCATAGCGTCCTGGGGGTTGCACTTCACTGGACGAAACCCTTCCTTTTCCATCGACGACTTCCTGTTTAGAATAGAGCGATTAGCTGTGAGCTCACAGGTGTCTGATACTGAACTGTGTGCCAACATACACTTGCTTCTCAAAGACGATGCAGAGCAGTGGTTTTGGAATCAACTTTGCCGAACCTCTCCGGATTTTGACTGGGAGCTATTCGGAGCTCGCATCAGACAAGAGTTCGGCTCGGCTGACACAGACCTCGATTTGATGCGGACTCTGATGGAACTCCGTCAGGGTTCGGAGAGCTGCGACAGTTACCTTCGCAAAGCCAACTCAATTGTCGGGCACATGAAAACGCAACCGCGCGAAGTTGACGTCGTCCAAATTGTCCGTGACAATCTGCACCCCAAAATAGGGCAACAATTTTCTACAGTCACTGTTAAATCCATGGATCAATTACAGAATTTAGGTCGTATGGCTGAACGCTGGCTGCAACGACGTGACTTATATAGGCGATCTACGCGAACAGACATCCACGAACTTGATTTTGACTCAGCCCAGGAAGCCGAGGATCCCTCTGGTTTCCCTGGGACGGGAATGGAAGAAGTGAGGCGCACCCCAGAAGCTGCAGGTCGTGTGGCTTGTAGGAACTGCGGCGTTGCGGGACGCTCCTTCCACTCTGAAAGTGACACCTGCACCTGCACTTCCCACCCTAGTGGTCATCATGGAGTGGAAGAAGTGAGGCGCACCCCTGAAGCTGCCGGTCGCATGACCTGCTGGAACTGTGGCGTAGTGGGACACTCGTTCCATTCCTGTCCCAGCGAGACCAGGAGACTCTTCTGCTACACCTGTGGACAGCCTGGAGTAGTGTCACCTAAGTGCTCCAGGTGTAACCCGGAAAACGCCAGGGCGAGTGGTCGACACAGGGGACCCCACTCGCCGAAAATGATCAGCAAGGCGACTTCGACGACACCCTGAATTACCCTGCATTGTCACAATATACCCAGACTGATCCCACTCATAAAGAGGGTACCACCCAGACAGATCCTTTCTGCCTCATGCGAGGAATGTCCTTGCATGAGAGGCAATTGAATTATAACCGAGTAAGAGCCCGCATCTTTGCTGAGGAAGTGAGGTTTCCTCTCAATCGCAGGAGACGACGATGGAAAGAATTCCGAGAGGGAAAACGTGCAAGTAGAAGGACGCAACAGTCTTTAATATCCACAGTCATTACCAGTCAAGATGACGGTCGACCTTATGTAAGAGTGCAGATAGGCAGTGATTTCATTCTGGGCTTGCTCGATAGCGGTGCCAGTGTGAGTTGCTTGGGACAAGGAGCCCTAGAGTTTGTCCAGCGCTCAGGCTTAAAACTGTCCGCATTGTCAGCCTTAGTCCGTACCGCCGCCGGTACTAGCCAGTCCGTCCCCGGCACAATAAGAGCTGCAATTACCTTTCGAGGACAGACTGAAATCCTCACCCTGTTTGTAGTGCCTGGCCTAAGCCAACAATTGTATTTGGGCGTAGATTTCTGGCGAGCCTTTCAACTCGCACCAAACATCATTTCCTCTCTCGACGTACAGTCTTCTTCGGTTGAGACGAACTTTCCCTCCCTGAATAAGTCAGACAGAACAAAACTAGACACAGTCATTGCTCAATTCCCTTCATTTACAGCTCTAGGTTTGGGAAAGACCCACCTAGAAGAGCATGTTATTGATACTGGCGACACTTTGCCAATAAAGCAGAAGCACTATCCCATTTCTCCAGCAATCCAAAAGCTGATGTATGAAGAATTGGACCGAATGTTGGAGTTAGGAGTAATTGAAGAGTCCAACAGTCCTTGGAATTCTCCAGTCGTACTCGTACGTAAACCTGGGAAGGTCAGGCTCTGTTTGGACTCTCGCAAGGTGAACCTAGTTACTAAAAAGGACGCCTACCCCTTGCCTCACATCGATGGATTGCTTGGTCGACTGCAGGATACGCACTTCATTTCCTCCATCGATTTGAAGGACGCGTTTTGGCAGATCCCTTTGGAGAAGCAGTCAAGGGAGAAAACTGCTTTTACAGTGCCCGGCAGGCCATTGTATCAATATACTGTCATGCCTTTCGGAATGTGCAATGCCCCTCAAAGAATGTGTCGATTAATGGACAAAATAATACCAGGTCGGTTGCGCGAACACGTTTTTGTGTACTTGGACGATTTATTAGTCGTATCACCTGACTTTGATTCCCATCTGAAAACATTACGAGAAGTAGCTGATTGTCTGCGCAATGCTAAATTGACGATTAACGTCGAGAAAAGCCGCTTTTGCGTCAAGCAAGTCCGCTACTTGGGTTTCATGATTGGAGATGGAACTCTGAAAACTGACCCCGAGAAAGTAGCAGCGGTGGCAGATTTCCCTATACCCCGCTCTGCTAAACAAACCCGTAGATTTCTCGGAATGACGGGTTGGTATCAGAGATTCATCCCCAGTTATGCAACCCTAGCAGCTCCTATTACGGACTGCTTAAAGAAGAGCAAAAGTTTCTCCTGGACAGAAGAAGCGCAGCAGGCTTTTCGAAATCTAAAACGAGCTATGTGCAGCGCACCAATCTTAACGACACCTGACTTCTCTAAGAAGTTCTACATTCAATGCGATGCTAGCACATCTGGTGTTGGCAGCGTGCTGTTCCAAGGCGATGACTCAGGTGCGGAAAGACCCATAGCTTACATGTCCAAAAAGTTAAATCCAGCGCAGCGCAATTACAGCATTACGGAACTCGAATGCTATGCGGCTGTGCTGAGTGTAAAAAAATTCAGAGCTTACGTTGAAGGACATCCATTTACCATCATCACGGATCATGCAAGTCTGAAGTGGTTGATGAGTCACTCCGATCTCTCCGGACGATTGGCTCGATGGAGTTTAAGGCTGCAGGCTTTTGACTTCCAGATCGAGCATCGTAAGGGTTCGCAGAATGTGGTCCCTGACACCTTGTCCCGAGCACACACTGAAACGGCAGAGGAGTTGAAAGTATGTGCAGTCGACGTAGACTTAAACTCGCCATACTTCGCCATGGAAGAGTATGAGCAGTTGAAATCGGCTGTGCTTGCTAACCCGACACAACTCCCTGATCTTTGTGTCTCGGACGGCTAGGTATACAAGAGGACCCAACCCCGAAGCGGTGATTCGATACAGGAGGATTTAGCCTGGAAGCTTTGGATACCATCGGGACTGGTGGAAGGTTTGATCCGTGAGGCCCATGAGTCACCTCAGTCAGCGCATGGAGGCTTTCACAAAACATTAGCCAGACTCCGCGAGAAATACTACTGGCCCTGCATGGTAACACATGTACGTGCATACGTAACAAGTTGTCAAGTGTGCAAAGAGACGAAAGCACCTAACACCATTTTGCGACCGCCTATGGGCAAGCCTCTGGAAGCACAACGTCCCTTCCAGTTTCTCTATATCGACTTCCTCGGACCTTATCCTCGCACCAAACGTGGAAACACGGTAATTTTTGTTGTACTCGACGGCTTTACTAAGTTTGTTTTGATCAAACCTATGCGTGCTGAGCGAACAGATCTAGTCAATGCTTTCTTGGAGATAGATGTCTTGTCTGTCTTCGGAGTCCCCGGGACGATCTTCTCTGACAATGGCAGACAGTTCGTCTCCAATAAATTCCAGAAGCTGCTGACTGAATATGGTATTAACCATGTAAAGACTGCCAAATATTCTCCCCACCCTAACGCTTCGGAACGAGTGAATAGGTCCATCCTGTCAGCCATCCGTGCATACTTGCAAGATGATCATAATGCATGGGACTTACACCTCCCCGCCATAGGAAGCGCGTTACGCACTTCGGTACACCAGTCTATTGGCATGGACCCGTATTATGCTCTCTTTGGTCACCACATGGTACAGCATGGCTCAGCCTATCCAATCCTGCGACAGCTAAACCAGCTGAAAACTGGTGATATATCTATGTTACCTAGTACAGACCGTCTCCAGTTGATTCGTTCTCGGTTGTCAGACCACTTCCAGCGTGCACACGAAAAGCATGAGAAGGCCTACAATACTCGCTGTCGTGACGTTACATACACCCCCGGTCAGGAAGTGTACTGTAGAGTTTTTATTCAGAGCGACATGCAGAAAGGAATTAGTGCTAAGTTGGCTAGCAAATTCCACAAAGCCAGAATTGCCAAGCGCGTCGGACAAAGCCTGTATCAGTTGGAAGATATGCAAGGCAAGTCCCTAGGAACTTTTCACGCCAAAGACATCAGGCAGTGAAGGTCATCCAATATAGACAGTCCAATTTTATAAGTCCGTCCGTCCGAATTTTGTTGTTAGTCCGTCCGCGTAGACAGGAATGCCCGGCTCAGTCGGTAGAGCATGAGACTTACTTTCAGGGTCGTGGTCGTGCCACACGTTGTTTCAATCAAGCAGTGAGGAAGATCTGAACTTTCCAGCTTCTCATTAGAACTTGGAGGGGGAAGATTTGACTCTCTGTTCGAGGTGAAAGTGACCGGTTATCCTTCTTCCTCTCATTAGGGAATGAAGTGGTACCGGTAACTGACACGGCAGCGTGCCAGCGCCAGATCCTGGGGTAATCCTGTGCCGCTGATGAGCTCAAGTAGATCCTGTCTCACTCTTTTCAGCTCCTCATCGGATCGCTAGAGCTACAGGCCTTGAGAGAGAGACCTGCGTTGTAATGTGAGACATGCCTTAGCAATTCGAAGTGAATTTTATACCCTGTGGTTGTCGCCCCTGCTAGCTGCCACGGATGTAATCTTTTGTGAAGAAGAAGATTATTCACGTGACAGCTGCCAGAGGAATCACGACAAACATAGGTAAGTTAAATTCAATTTTAAAAATTTTCTGAATTTATCCGAGCCATCCGAGCTAGGATAATTTTCTAATAAACACATTTCAATTCCCCCAGTTGTCTCATCATCATCGCCTCACCATTGTCCACCGGTATCATAAGGATTCATTGCGCCACCAAAAAAACAAAAGTTAGTGCCAGCGTAATCTCACCTCACCGGAAAAACGGTGGCATTGCCTTTTTTTACTACAGCAGCACTCTGCACCCAACACGGCCGCCACAGCTGGAAGGGTAAAAATTCTTTGAATTTCAATTTTTTTGTGCAAGTGAGAAATTAATCCCAAATAGGTTTGCCAGGAAAGGGATATAAAATAATTGAAGGAGTCCAGAGCGCCCAAAAGAAAAAAAAATTTTTGTTGACGCTGGAAGGAGTCCCAGTGGGAGGGAATACACCCTCCAAGAAAGGTTTTCCTCGGGAGATACCGACAGCCGGTTTGGAATTAGAACGGTCATGGTATCCAGTGTTCAACAGGCAAGCTATGCAGCAAGGTATTTAGTTAAACGTTTTTAGGCTGTAAACTAAATTAAAATAACGCAACGATCCCGGCGTATTCGCATACTCGGGAAGTGATTACCATAGATTAAACTAAAAAACTACGACACCCATTTTCACGAGGCATTTTTTTTATTTTGTACTGTACAACTTATGCGGATACAGTGAAACTTTCCTTTACGGATATTTAAAGAACCTCAGTTTGCCACCGCCTCTGAAAAGCGGACATTTCTAGGCAGATTTCACTGCAGGTTATTTCAAACATTTTGCAATTCATTCAGAATTGGAACGATATGATGAGACCAATTTATCTTCATACTCCTGGAGTGACTACAAGCGGAGCACCGATACCGTCCGGTTCGTTAACTATTGAAAATATCAGTCGAATATATCTAATTAAGTCGGGCTGGTTAGGACATTAATTTGATAGACATACGGACACTGTTTACATCTATTAAATGTTAATGCATTTGTTTTTAGTAGTTAAATAATGTTAATGAGGACTATCTGAATCTAGTCCAGTCTAGGGAAAACATTCTCATTTTTTTACTATAACGAGAAAGCAAAATTTTTGGCAGGTTGTGGAACACTGTGAATTGTGTTTTTATTTGTTTCACAACGAGTTCGTGAAACATAATTTAAAATCTTGTGCTGGTAAATGATAATCCGCGGTAGGCTGGATATGTATATTAGACTCTTTCGTCGATAAATTCGTTAAAACTATATAAAAAATTGTGTAATTAAATTTAACATGAACTCGAGCTGTTAGGTAATAATTTCCTGTAATTTTAGTATTTACATTGTTCATAGTCTATTACTATCATTAGTTATACATAGGCGTTCGCTAAGAATTTATTTTATTATTCATTTTCAACAAAACTTGACTTTCCAAGTTAACTAAGAAATGTATATATATACGGCACAATATAAAAAGAAAATAAAGGAAACTCAATAAGAGATATGCAAAACAAATTCTAAAAGAAAAAGATGAAAATGTATTGAAAACTATTATATAGTAATAATGAAGCATCGCTGTGTCACACATCTTGCATATCATTTGTATATCGCCGCGACTCATTAACAGCGCGCGACAGTTGATAATTTTCATCCAACATTTTTAAACGTTATCGCGAAATACGCTTGACCATAACCGAGTCGTTGGTATCTCGCGCGCGCACTCATGAATCTAGCTAGATACATGCGACGATTATCGGGAAGTCCAAGAAAACAAGAAAAGAAAAACAAAGTATGCAAGATTATTACCTTAGTTACTGCTAATGCGAGAAATGTAATCAAATAAGCAGGGAACATGATTTAACTGTGCAATTTTTTTATCCCTCTAGATGATAGTATTATAGTAAGATAAATTAGATATACTATAGAGTTTCTTGGTAATGAAGAAGCGAAATAACGTAGTCTAGAACTTTATACCTTTACATTTATGATTGTGTGCAAACTGTCTAATTCTTTTTTTTTTATATGAATATAATCTTGTCAATATGAATTAATCGACTTTGTTTCAGGAAATCCCAGAAGGCTTCTTATCCGTTCTTGTGTCCTTCCCTCCTCCCTTTTCCCTCATCTTTCCTCATGTTTTCTTGTATTTTGATTTGATTTGATTTTCTTTTCTTTCAGCTTTATTTACAGGTTGGGCCTGTACCCTAGCCAGGTACAGGGATGGAGTGGGTTGATAGCCTGAACTGTCAGTAAGAGGGGTAACTTTTCGTTTTTTTGTGATTTTCATGACAGTTCAGCGCGGCTAGGAACAACTGGTGACACCAGACCTGTTGTTCCTCCTTCAATATCTGTTTCTTGTTTTTTTTTGCATTTTGTTGTGGCAGACCTGAAGGAAGGATACCACAACCTTTCTTCGCCACAGGCACGCGAACTTCTGTTTGCGATGTGTGATTAGATGTCCAAGAACCCTGACCCCATACCGACGAGCTAGGACGTGCTGCCAGCTAGCGCGTGCCACTTGGACATCTCGCACACATTACATCGTAATATTAGGCAATTTTTATAGCTTGATATTTTATTCCAAAATCGGTATACTGATTATTCTTTTAAATAATGCTGAAATTAAGAAGACGAACTTCCAATTTTATTTGGTAAAATTTGTATTTACATTTTGTTTATTTGAACGTGTCTAAGTTGTTTAAAAAACGCGCCAAGAACCCTCTCAAGCAAAATAACTTTGCGCCGCCTGCAATGCCGTTTTACTTAGTGTGCAAAAGATTATCGCATACTATTAAACTTGCCACGATTTTTCGATTTTAGGGCATCTCCATTAGTTTCTTCCTCGTAGGTTATTTCGATCGTTCCAACTAAACGCGTTAAATTATCTGGGATTTTGAGAAAATTTTAACCTGAAAGGAATTTATTTTTAAAGTGCAACATTTTCTAATTATGTTGTGATAAAGGGTAGACTATTTTCGCTGAAGGTGGCTGCGAAATAATTTTAATAAATCGGAAGAGTCCCCTTTATGTTGTGCTTATTTATGTGTGAGAAAAAGATGAGGCTATGACGTAGCTAGTTTTTTTTGTATTAAGTTTATTTGTTGGGTTAGGTGGTTATTATTAGGGTTATTTATTGAAATTATGGAAGTTTTTTTCAAAAATTGTACAAAGAGGTGATGTGTTATAAGTTATTCATGTGGCATAATTTTGCTGGGAAAGTATGTTTGCCTAGTTTTATTTAATGAAATGGCGTGTCACCGTGTATTCCTCCGTGTCCGTGTCAATTGCATCCGTGTAAAAACAACGCTCCGTGTTATCGACGAAATTATTTATAATGTACTCCGTGTCCGTGTCATCAACGAAGTTGTTTATAATGTGCTCCGTATGTCCACACCTTTGGGGAATTACTCCGATCAATACGATTGTTTACAATACAAGGTGATATGAGGTCTTAGAATATGTAACTAGTTAACTAGTTCTATATTCTATGTATGAGGTTGTGACAAGTAAGTAACCCTGTGTTAATTAATAAACAATCATAAATTTGGAGAATTTACGTTTTCCAAAGTACTTGTTTCTCATACAGCATTTATTACCTTAGTTACTGCTAATGCGAGAAATGTAATCAAATAAGCAGGGAACATGATTTAACTGTGCAATTTTTTTATCCCTCTAGATGATAGTATTATAGTAAGATAAATTAGATATACTATAGAGTTTCTTGGTAATGAAGAAGCGAAATAACGTAGTCTAGAACTTTATACCTTTACATTTATGATTGTGTGCAAACTGTCTAATTCTTTTTTTTTATATGAATATAATCTTGTCAATATGAATTAATCGACTTTGTTTCAGGAAATCCCAGAAGGCTTCTTATCCGTTCTTGTGTCCTTCCCTCCTCCCTTTTCCCTCATCTTTCCTCATGTTTTCTTGTATTTTGATTTGATTTGATTTTCTTTTCTTTCAGCTTTATTTACAGGTTGCGCCTGTACCCTAGCCAGGTACAGGGATGGAGTGGGTTGATAGCCTGAACTGTCAGTAAGAGGGGTAACTTTTCGTTTTTTTGTGATTTTCATGACAGTTCAGCGCGGCTAGGAACAACTGGTGACACCAGACCTGTTGTTCCTCCTTCAATATCTGTTTCTTGTTTTTTTTGCATTTTGTTGTGGCAGACCTGAAGAAAGGATACCACAACCTTTCTTCGCCACAGGCACGCGAACTTCTGTTTGCGATGTGTGATTAGATGTCCAAGAACCCTGACCCCATACCGACGAGCTAGGACGTGCTGCCAGCTAGCGCGTGCCACTTGGACATCTCGCACACATTACATCGTAATATTAGGCAATTTTTATAGCTTGATATTTTATTCCAAAATCGGTATACTGATTATTCTTTTAAATAATGCTGAAATTAAGAAGACGAACTTCCAATTTTATTTGGTAAAATTTGTATTTACATTTTGTTTATTTGAACGTGTCTAAGTTGTTTAAAAAACGCGCCAAGAACCCTCTCAAGCAAAATAACTTTGCGCCGCCTGCAATGCCGTTTTACTTAGTGTGCAAAAGATTATCGCATACTATTAAACTTGCCACGATTTTTCGATTTTAGGGCATCTCCATTAGTTTCTTCCTCGTAGGTTATTTCGATCGTTCCAACTAAACGCGTTAAATTATCTGGGATTTTGAGAAAATTTTAACCTGAAAGGAATTTATTTTTAAAGTGCAACATTTTCTAATTATGTTGTGATAAAGGGTAGACTATTTTCGCTGAAGGTGGCTGCGAAATAATTTTAATAAATCGGAAGAGTCCCCTTTATGTTGTGCTTATTTATGTGTGAGAAAAAGATGAGGCTATGACGTAGCTAGTTTTTTTTGTATTAAGTTTATTTGTTGGGTTAGGTGGTTATTATTAGGGTTATTTATTGAAATTATGGAAGTTTTTTTCAAAAATTGTACAAAGAGGTGATGTGTTATAAGTTATTCATGTGGCATAATTTTGCTGGGAAAGTATGTTTGTCTAGTTTTATTTAATGAAATGGCGTGTCACCGTGTATTCCTCCGTGTCCGTGTCACTTGCATCCGTGTAAAAACAACGCTCCGTGTTATCGACGAAATTATTTATAATGTACTCCGTGTCCGTGTCATCAACGAAGTTGTTTATAATGTGCTCCGTATGTCCACACCTTTGGGGAATTACTCCGATCAATACGATTGTTTACAATACAAGGTGATATGAGGTCTTAGAATATGTAACTAGTTAACTAGTTCTATATTCTAAGTATGAGGTTGTGACAAGTAAGTAACCCTGTGTTAATTAATAAACAATCATAAATTTGGAGAATTTACGTTTTCCAAAGTACTTGTTTCTCATACAGCATTTATTAATAAATACAGATTTTCAGTTGACAGTAATCGTCAATTAATTGGAAATAAAATATGACAAAGTCACAACAAGGAAGCTCAAAATGCCTGAATCAGAACCAAGACTAATGTAATAATCGTATGTGATATCGAAGGAGAAAACGCACCAAGACGCTCACTGGATGTGCAAAATGTGCGTAGAAAGTCAGCCAAGGAGTCGAGATCCCAATGAACCGAAAAATTCCATGGTCAAGACAAACACTAGAAAAGTATGCAGTGACCGGGATCAACTGCAGCCGCCCCCAGATGTCATGACTAAATTGCCATACGACGTGAGCCATACATTTGGTATATATATTTGTTCATTAAGGTTCCAGTAAACTCATGAATGCTTATATTTCTCCAGCCTGCGATGCTGAATTGGGATGCACAGGGTCAACGCAGAAGAAATTTATAGTTATTGCGGACTAAATGGCAAATGATGACTGCAATGGTACAGAAATGTTGCAACTTTCTTGTTATAAGCAATGGTTCCATGAAAAATGTGTTACCTGTTTGCAGAATACTTTTTACAGCGGAGACAGGTAAACTTTGTTAGTATATAGTTGTTTTTACTAGATTAACAGCAAATTTAAAATTGTTTGTGATTGGAGGTATATCTATTGGCAACTTTTATAATTGAAAAGTTGTCTTAGACTTTCCCCCAGTTTCTAACATAAAACAACTGAAGGCGCAATATTTAATTGTATATATAATTAATTTTATTATTATTTTTTTTTTATCATAGTATTTTGTTATCGCTCTATTTTCGAAGTTCTAGATGCCCATATCTTGTTGGATCAAGTTAACGAGGCTCAGTCTCATAAAGAAATTATTAATGCATATATAAAAGGGGATCAAATTTACTAAAGAATTTGTTATCGAAGCCCGAAATGAATGTGGACACTATAGATGAAGTGATGACAAATATTAAGGAGGTAATTTTGTGATGATGTATAGCGTCGTTTTTATGTGTTCTAAAAGGTAATGGACATGCACGATGAAATTCAGCATTCAATGAGATCGGTAACAACTGATGCTGCGGAAGATTCAGTGTTGGAGCAGGAACTTAATGAGATACCTGATTTTAACGAACAGCAGCTGGAGATGCAATACTGTTTTGATATTATTTTTAAGAGAAATACTTACATAAAAGATAAAACATGTTGATTTTAAGAAACAATTTTTTTTCCTAGACGATTGTCTTATTTATTGATTTTTTTCTATTACTTTATTTCTTAAATTGCTGAATATCTAAAATTGTAGATTTTGTGAACTTTATATCTCTCTTCTAATTAAAAGCAATCATAAAAGTTGATGTTTCTATTAAAAACTGTTCCTTTCGATATGTCTATAATTTATATCCTTATTACAGGTTTCAGGTACAAATCCATAAACTTCTCGGTCGAGAAGTCCTTCCTGAGCTGGCTATAAAAAGATCTGGTCGAAAAAATGCTTTAATACAGGAAAATAGACCACAAAACGATTTCTATCCCTCCATGTCAAAATTATGGTCCTTTTTCTTTATTTTCAGGTTCTTATCCTTGTCTAAATTGGGATCTGACTACAGATCATGGTAAAGGGAACATCCTAGAATATACTACAAAAAAGTCCTTAAAGTCCGGTCGAAAAAGTCCTTAAAACAAGGAAAATAGGATCAAAAACTCAGTCGAAATGCGAACAACACCGCCAATTTTCATCAGCAAATTACACACCTCCTTCTCCAGAATCTTTTCCAAGAGTGGCAGCATATTCTTCCAATGACTTAGTTCCTTTTACCTATATAACTTATAAACAAATATTGTTTTATTTTCAGGAAATAGGAACATACTTTTTTAAAGCAGCTCAAACTAAGAAGTTAAGAGAAAAGTACCAAGAGGGAGTAAAGTTTCAAAGGGTCAATGTTCTGAACGAAAAGACTCAATTCCAGTGATAGTAGCGATTCCTATTGACTGATGTAGTCATATTAGGCTTGAAGGTTCTTCTAAAAACGAACCAGAGCTTGGACTCATTTCTGTTGTCGCCTACGAGTAGTGACGTGACACGCATTCACTGACTTAGTCGGAGTCCATTAGTAATCATACTGCATGCACACGCACAACACATCATTGGACCAAAACAGTGTAAAATACTCCCCAACAACTAACATAAGTACAATATCTCTTTTTAATCTAATCAATTTTATATATTTACGATCGATCGAATCGTATTCTGTAATAACATAAATTAATGGTCAATTATATATGTACTTGAGACCACAATAAGTTTTCCGGCTGATTATTATCATTAAGTTTGAAATTGAAAGATAGTAAAAGGGAAAGCTGACCAATTATAATTGCTTTTTGGAAAGATTTGTACCTTCGGTTGTATGCATGTCAGGATATACAAAATCAATTCACGGCAATCAAAACATTTTATCCCTTTAGTAAGTCTTTACTCACACTTGGAAATTAAATGATTGCCTTAAATGAGACCTTCTGGATGAGAAAAGTTGTAAAAATGCTTCATTTACTTAAGGATAATATTAAATATTTATTATAAATAAATAAAGCTTAATTAGTTAAGGCAGATCTTTTCATTAAACAGTTAATTTCATAAACATAAATTCATCAATAAATTTCTTCGTTTTGTGTGCGTTCGTAAATATTTAACCACTAGTACATTTAGCAGATTACATTTAAAAATAGAATAGAATGTTCAAAAAGTTTTCCGGCTGATTATTATCATTAAGTTTGAAATTGAAAGATAGTAAAAGGGAAAGCTGACCAATTATAATTGCTTTTTGGAAAGATTTGTACCTTCGGTTGTATGCATGTCAGGATATACAAAATCAATTCACGGCAATCAAAACATTTTATCCCTTTAGTAAGTCTTTACTCACACTTGGAAATTAAATGATTGCCTTAAATGAGACCTTCTGGATGAGAAAAGTTGTAAAAATGCTTCATTTACTTAAGGATAATATTAAATATTTATTATAAATAAATAAAGCTTAATTAGTTAAGGCAGATCTTTTCATTAAACAGTTAATTTCATAAACATAAATTCATCAATAAATTTCTTCGTTTTGTGTGCGTTCGTAAATATTTAACCACTAGTACATTTAGCAGATTACATTTAAAAATAGAATAGAATGTTCAAAAAATACATTGAAAATATTTCATAATTACATAAAAAATATTCTGTTTTATCAATAAATTCTATGTTTCTTAAAACTAATGTGTTGGTAATTGTTATCCGTCCATTCCGATTAATGCAGGAATAACGTCCGCGTAAACTCGATATAATCAAGGGCACCTGCAACAGGATGATTTGTTTTCGGATCGTTGTAAGCTTTCATACTTTGGATACAATAATCGGCCATATCCTTCGTATGGTTCTACAATAAAAAATCGCATTCAATTTTACTTCAATTATAAATGTGATTTGATAACTTACGCAATATAGCTCCTCTATGGTGACATACGGCCAATCGGAGGCAGTAATTGCACGGAACGCATTTTCGAATTCTTTGTAACTTTGAACATTTTCGGTTTCTTTCGATATCATAAACGCAATGTACTCTTGAAGGGAAACATATCCATCTCGATTAGGATCTTGATTAGAATGATTTGCCTCTGCACTTCGCTGCCGACCACCGAAAACTCTTTTATCATCACTGCGTAAACGGTTTTGTCTTTTCACGTTTATGCCAGATGTTCAGTTTTTCAGCGCAATTCTGCTGCTTTCGTATGCCGAGAATTCTATGTTTAGCATTATTTTTGCAGCCGGGCCGTTTTTGGCTGTATTTTTGTATGATGTTCATAGGCGGCTGAGGGTTTTTGCATTTTGTCTCGTTAATTCTCCCGTTTATAGGCGGGGCTTATGTGTGTCCTGTTAGGCGAACAGTTGCAATTTTCTATTGAATGTAACTTTTTTAAGAAATTTATGTGCAAGAGTTGAGAAAGTATATGAAGATGATTTAATTAAATTAAATTATCTTCTTCAGCTCTCGGCACACCGATTTTAACGTTTGAGGGGTTTTTGAGAAGGGAATTTTATGCTCTACCGAATGCCGAATATTATGCGCGTATGAAAAAAAGAAAATTTTATCCTTTTCAGGTTTTCTTGTTTCAGGTATTTTGCAGGTGAAAAAATGTGTATGCTCTTGGATTCGGCTATTGGAGCCGGATCTAGGGCCCTGAAATGCAGGTAAGTATTGTGGGGTGCCTGGAAATTCGAGTTAGGGTGTCCCAATGCAGGTTAGATGATGAGCATAACCTCTTTGGTCTGATCAAAGATAAGGGATTCGGCTGGCATAGCCGAATCCGAATTTCATCCAGTATATCTATACCCTGTGTCCAATGGGACCTAAATTGACGTGGTGGTCAGATAATCATGAACCACTGGATAACCTGTAAAGGCGACCATAACAGGGCAGCGTCGGCTGCTGAGCTAGCGAGGGCAGAGGAGGCTGAAAAAGGTCGCTCACATTAGATTACCCTGCTCAGCTAGCGAGAGTGAGCCTAAGCCCCTTGCGTGCTCCTAATGAGAGAGACGTAGGTGGCTCTAGGTACCCTCTCGCAGCTTTGCCAGGCGCCCAATGTGTGGCACGACCCATCCGCGGTCTCATGCTTTATCTGAGCTAGCCGGTCTTTAAGACCAAGCGTGCCCGATGGTGAAGCGGAAAGAAGGCGAGAGCGGCGAGGCAGAGTCCGTGAAGGACGGCATCTCTTAGATGATGGTGAGCGGTCTCACAAAATAGTTCATCAGTCATTAAGACGAAAAAGCACTAAGTCCTGAAAGTAAAGGGTGCAAAAGTAGTGTTGAGGGGCCCATGGGCCAAGCCTAACCAGAAGGTCTCTTAAGGAGAGGTTAGGAGTGGAAGATTGTGTCGGGAGGACATCTACTGTTCCACCACGTGAACTAGGCCGCCGTTAAAATCTCAATTGTGGGGTTCTCACATTCCACCATTCGAATCGCAGGATACCCTACGAGGGCAACGGAGTAACCAGTGGCTGCAATTTTTGAAAAAAAAACGTTTCGTAAGGAAGACTTGAGAGGCATGAAACATGCATTGAGAGGAGACGTAAACAAAAGCTTTACGCCGGTAAGAATTTTGCTGATGGCTCCGTGCGAACTGACGAGATAGGTATGGAAATGGTCGATGGTGTACTACCGGATCACCGGTCAGGATAATGTGGCTGGTTCTTCGCCCCGCTCGTCAGGACTAAGATTCCCCCGGACTTACTCCTTATGAGAGAGCAGCCAGTGAAATCATAGCCTAACCTCAGTAGTGGTCTCACCGGGACAAGCACGTCGTCCTAATGAGAGACGCGTGAGCCCCGATGATCCCTCCACGAGTAGCCGGACGCCTCCCCCCACGATCAGGTCAAAGCTCGGGATTCCTGCCGTGCAGACTGGACCTTGGTATGTGTATGTACCTTCTGCTTCAGTTTACGTCACGCCGGCACTATGGTCCTAAGACTAAGTACTCGTGGACATCTATCATCATTAGAAGAGGACACTCACACTCCAGTATGGCTATCCTCACGAAACCATCCCTGACTGTGTTGCCACGCTTCCAGACCGGATCCTTGCGGGACCGGTTCCCATCCATTTTCCTCGAATGTTTTTGAGTTGAGAGATTGGCCTGATGGTTCGGGCAGCACAAAAATTTTGTCGATGGGTGTTGAAATTGAAGCCGTTGTAGGCTGTAGTGTGAGGCGAGAACACAAACTTCACGCCGGTAGAAATGCTGAGGGCTCTGAGATATACAAACTGAACAATTGTTCTAGGATATGCGCATTGGTCGATGAGACCATTAACAAGGCTGACCTGACTAGGGCGGTAAAACTGTTGGAGGTACAAATTGAAGCCGTTGGCAGGCGGTAGAATGAGAGAGTTAAAATGTTGTTAGCTAGAGATGCGAATGGAAGCCTGATGGGGCTATAAGTAAGGTGCAAACACAACTTTACACCGGTAGAGAGGCTGAGAGCACGGGGCATAGTATACTATAAGGGTTGATACGGGAGGATAGACGTTGAGCAACCTGATCCCCAATCCTGGCCAGCCTTACCACGCGACGCGCTTCCTCACAACCTGGACGAGGATCACGATTCCTGCCGTGCAGACCGGACCTTGGTATGTATATGTACCTTCTTCTTCAGTTTACGTCACGCCGATACTAGGGTCCTAAGACTCAGTTTTCGTGGACGTTTATCATCATTAGGAGAAGACACACACACTCCAGTATGGCTATCATCACGAAACTATTCCAGGCCCAGCTGTCGCGCGTACAGGCCGACCATTCTTGGGTCTTCTATCCGGTCTGATAGGACGGTGAAAAGAAAATAGCTGATGGTGTAAGATGAAGCCTGAAACAGGCAAAAAGGTGAGGCGTGTACACAACTTCCCGCCGATAAGATGCTGAGGGCTCTGAGCTAAACTGACTAATCTTTGTTCTTGGAGCGCCTTGTAGCACATGATGGGCCACTGGGCTAGAGGCGAAGCGAAAGGGGTGAGTCGATGTCCGTGAAGGACGCCATCGTAGAGATGGTGCGATTTATTTCGCGAGAAGTATTTAGTGTCGTTGAGGCGGGAGGGCACTTGGTGCTAAATTCCTAAGAGGTGGATACAGTTGGCCAATAGGTCGAGCCTGGCCAGAAGGACTCCCACGGAGAGGCTAGGGCCATTCAGAAGGCGTAGGTACGACAGAAACTCTTCAAAATCAGGACCAGACCGCTTTTGGTATGTCCTCCCGATTGCTCACTCCCTAAAAAGGCCAGTCCATAGAATGTGATGCGGAGACAACGAAACCGTAGTTGGATAGGGCCCTTGTGAATGTAAAACTTGTAGTGGGATTTCGAGAAACATGAGACATGCGTTAGAGTAAGGCGTAAACAAAAGCTTCACGCCTGTAGTATATGCTGAAGGCTCGGAGCTAATTGTACAATACAGGGGTTATGGGAAGGATCATTGCTGGACAACCTGGTCGCTGATAACGGCTTTCTGAAGACGCGGCTGGTTTGCCATCGCGGCTCGTCAGGTCTCAGATTCCCCCAGGCATACACCTAATGAGGGAGTAGTCGTTGGAATCAGAGCCTGACCTCAGCGGTGATATCATCGAGACAAGCACGTCGTCCTAATGAGAGACGCGTGAGTCCCAATGATATCTCCGCTAGCAGCCGGATGTTTCCCCCATGACTAGATTGAGGATCGCGATTCCTGCCGTGCAAACCGGACCTTGGTATGTATATGTACCTTCCTCCTTCAGTTTACGTCACGCCGGCACCATTGTCCTAAGACTCAGTACTCGTGGACGTTTATCATCATTAAGAGAGGACACACACACTCCAGTATGGCTATCCTCACGAATCTCTCCCATGTCATGTTGCAGCGCTTCAGGGCCGAATATCTTTCGCGTGGTAAGTTCCCAACAACTTCCCTTGTAGGTCTTCAAGCTCATAGAGAGCATTTCCCTTCCGCGATCGAACTCGGCACTTTATGAACTTTTTGTTTAGTTTAGCGCTGGCCTGTTTCGCGAAGCTGCTTTGGCTGAAGTTCCTGTGGTAGAATTCCTGTCCGACTTTGAAACTTACAGGCTTAGAACGTGTATTATAGGTCCGTTCACCTTGCTCAAAAGCTCTGTCTTTTCGGGCCTGTTCGCGAATCAAATTGAGCTTGTCGGAAGTATCTACGTCTATTGTTTCATTCACAGCCTGTAGTCGTCTTAGTAGCGCGTTCTTAAGGATAATATTAAATATTTATTATAAATAAATAAAGCTTAATTAGTTAAGGCAGATCTTTTCATTAAACAGTTAATTTCATAAACATAAATTCATCAATAAATTTCTTCGTTTTGTGTGCGTTTGTAAATATTTAACCACTAGTACATTTAGCAGATTACATTTAAAAATAGAATAGAATGTTCAAAAAATACATTGAAAATATTTCATAATTACATAAAAAATATTCTGTTTTATCAATAAACTCTATGTTTCTTAAAACTAATGTGTTGGTAATTGTTATCCGTCCATTCCGATTAATGCAGGAATAACGTCCGCGTAAACTCGATATAATCAAGGGCACCTGCAACAGGATGATTTGTTTTCGGATCGTTGTAAGCTTTCATACTTTGGATACAATAATCGGCCATATCCTTCGTAAGGTTCTACAATAAAAAATCGCATTCAATTTTACTTCAATTATAAATGTGATTTGATAACTTACGCAATATAGCTCCTCTATGGTGACATACGGCCAATCGGAGGCAGTAATTGCACGGAACGCATTATCGAATTCTTCGTAACTTTGAACATTTTCGGTTTCTTTCGTTATCATAAACGCAATGTACTCTTGAAGGGAAACATATCCATCTCGATTAGGATCTTGATTAGAATTCTTGATGATTAAGTTTTCCGCTTTTATCCTTGTCGATATGTTTGAATATCATTGAGAATTCTTTTAGAGAATCTTCTGAAACACCGGAATGATTTCTAGCTTGAATTTTTTATTAAAAATTGTGTTGCATTCGCATTAACAATTGATCAAGTTGATCCCATTTTTAGGCTAATCCGACAGTAGAATGTTCTGTACAACGATTGTCAAGAATGAGATGTTCTTCCAATAAAGCGCCATTAGATAACATAAAACAAACCACAATCGCATAAATAGGCTCATTTTTGTAGCGCAACTGCGAAATTTAGGCACCTAAAAATTAACATTAAAGATAGCGGAAGAAAATAATTTCCATAAAGGAAATCAAATGCAGCACGTTTTTAAAGAGTCAAATGTTTAACAAAACAAAAGAGAAATGTTGAAATGAAATAAAAATGTTATATGTTTTGTGTATTTGAAATAAATTAAAATTACCTGACATCGTTAGTCAATTCGTCAGAAGTCACCAGTCTCATCATTGAGCTAATCCAAGCCAATAAGCCGCGGTAGTCGCTGAAGAATCCCTGTAAGCCATAAGAGCAGTTGCGTTTGTGGTAATCTGGCCCCACATTTCGTTGATTTCTTTCTGCTTAAAGTATGTTTGCTCATGAGATTAGTAGTATAAATATGCGGGTTCTGGCTCAAATGTGCAATGTGCACCTTAAAATTGGTTAAATTGTGAGGGAAATCGAGGTCTGACGTCACATTTTTGCACATTTTACGTGAGCCAGAAACCCCATAACAATTTTTGGAGGTGCAGAGATAAGAAAGCGTGATTCCGAAGGTCAAAGGTCAAGGTTGATGTAAGATAAGGCACCTGTCGGCCATCTTGGATTTGGGTCTTGGAGGCTACAATGGGTCTTCTTCTTCCAGAAGAGAGATAAGGATGTCGGCCATCTTGGATTTTGGGTTTTCGGTCTTATAGGCTACAATTGAGAGATAAGGAAGAGAGATAAGGATGTCGGCCATCTTGGATTTTGGGTTTACGGTCTTATAGGCTACAATTGAGAGATAAGGAAGAGAGATAAGGATGTCGGCCATCTTGGATTTTGGGTTTTCGGTCTTATAGGCTACAATTGAGAGATAAGGAAGAGAGATAAGGATGTCGGCCATCTTGGATTTTGGGTTTTCGGTCTTGTAGGATACAATTGAGAGATAAGGAAGAGAGATAAGAATGTCGGCCATCTTGGATTTTGGGTTTTCGGTCTTGTAGGCTACAATTGGTCTTCTTCTTCTTCTTTCGTTTGCATCTAGACTTAGATCTGAACCTTAGATCTGAACCTGGATTGTTTAGTAAGATAAGGCACCTGTCGGCCATCTTGGATTTTGGGTTTTCGGTCTTGAAGGCTACAATTGATTTTGTTCTTCTTTGATTTGCATCTGGACTTAGATCTGGACTTGGACTTGGATCTGAACCTGGACTTGGGTATTCGGTCTTGGAGGCTAAAATTGGTCTTCTTCTTCTAAAAAATTGCTATGGCGGTTCTGGCTCATGAGAAAAATTGCTATGGGGGGGTCTGGCCCATGAGAAAAAATCGAATCTTGGATTTTGAGTATTCGGTCTTGGAGACTACAATTGGTCTTCTTCTTCTTTGGTTTGTTGATGGAAAGATAAGGATTGTCGGCCATCTTGGATTTTCGGTATGAAAAAAAAGTATGAAAAAGTAAGGACCTTGGTTCGTGCTGAAGATAAGAGTTTGTTGTTTTGAGTTTTTAATTACGAAGTACAGCTTTATCAGCTAAATGAAATAACATGATGCGAATTTAATTGGAAAACACAATATTGCGTAATAAAAGATTTCACCACTTTGAGTAAATAGATGAAGATTATTTTTTATTTCTTTTGCAAATTCTTATTTCTATGATATCATTTGTTTCCAAGCAAGTTTTAGCATGTTTTTCTGCTCGAGCTGCGATTGATAAGCGAGCTGGTGACTGCGTAGAAATTAATAATTTGGTGACAATGTTGAGGTCGTTGAGTGATAAGGTTTTGTAGATGAATTTGACCTCGTGCTGAAAATAAGAGTTTGTTGTCTTGAGTTTATAATTACGAAGTACCCCTTTATCAGCTAAATGAAATAACTTAATGCGACTTTAATTGGAAGCAGAATATTGTAACCTCGAACTTTAAAAGATTATCATGCAATTTCTTTTCCAGATCTAAATATAGACATTAATTCGAGATCATATTATTAAATAATTTCGTGTTTATGAAACTAGCAAGTAAGTCATTCTACCGATTACGTCATCTGGAGCTTGATTACTAGCTAAAATAACACCATTGAGGAGTAGCCAAAAGAATTTCTGTAATTAATGGAAAAAAATCTGATGTTTAAAAATAACAGGCATCGCTTTGCATAAATCCTTTAATAAGTAATAAACGTCTAGGCAAGGTAGCTAGAATGGCTTCTTTCGATACTTTGGAGAGGTTTATCATGTGAAGAACTTGCAAAGAAAATAAATATATTTTCATAGACTTAAACTTCGTTTCTTTATGATTCAGCCGTGTTAATCTTAATAAGGGAAACCATTGATTCGTAATTATGCTTCAAATTTATACCAAACTAACAGCTAACAAACCCATATTACAACCTTGAACTTCAGATAGAAAGAAGAAATTATCATGATCATTGCGATCGTTGTAGCACTTTCTAAAAATAGTTTCAAAACTATGAATTTAGACTAGGACAAACAAAATCGAGGTAGCTGAAATGTACTCTTTCGATACTTTAAAGAGATTTATCATGTGAAGAACTTACCCAAATTGTGATCTCACCGAGTTCAGTTTACTTTGAGTTTGTCATATAATTTTGGCAAATGTCAGCTTCCGGGTTTGTTGCCGTTGCAGCACTTTCTAAAAATAGCCTCAAAAACTTTTAATTGGGACGATAGAACAAACAAAATCGAGGTAGCTGGAATGGCTTCTTTTGGTAATTTAGAGATATTTATCATGTCAAGAACTTAAGAAAATAAAAAAATCTTTTCATAACCATAAACTTCGTGTCTTCTTTTTTCAGCCGTAATAATCTTAATAAGGGAAACCATTTTTTCTTGAATCATAATTATGTTTTAAATTTATACCAAACTGACAGCTAACAAACCCATATGACATTTAAAATTAAATTTTTGTATACGTCATGTAACAATAGACCCAAATTGTGAGCTCACCGGGATAAACGAACGAAAAACTACTATCGCAATGACATTTTCAAAATTTATAGAGAAATGCTTTATTATTCGTATTGAAAGCTTTCTATTAGAAAAGGATGATGAAGGAATTTTGGATCCAAAACAATTTTTCTACAAAATCAAACCTCAAGTTATAAATCTTCTTGAAGCAAGTTTACAGAAAATCCTCTGAATTAGGCTCTAGGAAATTGATATGTTACTTAGAAGATACATTTCATTATATAATCCATTATAGAAATCTTCAAAAAGTAGTTTAAAGTATGAATTGAAGTTTTCATACATTCATAGAGCTCTTTGATTCAGACAATGGAATTGATTAAAACTCATACATTCATAGAGCTCTTTGATTCAGACAATGGAATTGATTAAAACAATATATTGATCTTAGTACTTTGAATAGATCAAAAGCTGTTAACACTTTCCGATCTTAAGCTCTTATGATTTATCACGATGAATGACACTAATTTTGTGTTCTTAAGTATATTCAAATGTTCAACAGATGCTTACTATTGTCAAGACTTATTCTAATATCGCCATTAAATCTTTTGGTTGAAGCACAGTTCAGGTTACTAAAATTATCACAGTTTAAAAAATTATTAACTTTATTTTTGGTTTGTCTTTTACTTTGTTTGCATTTTAGATTCATATAGATTAGATTTCTCTAGTATAGACAAATTAGCGAATAATTCATCTGATGAAAACTTAATATTAACCAGATCCTTTTATAAAAATGACGATTTATGATATAGATTCAGGATAATTTTGGGGTGCTATGCTTAAGTATTGAAAGATTGAATTACAATAATTATTAACTGTCGTTAATATGTATAACTTTATATGTTCTCGCAGGCATTCTACTGCTAATAATAAGCATATGGAAAATGTTACCCCATCACAAAGCTCAACATATTTAATTTACTTCGACTGCAATAATTTATATGGGTGAGACATGTCTGAATTCTTAGTATATGAGGAATTTCAATGGGATAGAAAATACGGATATCAATATAATGAGCATTCTTCAAAGTTCAGAAATTGAATATATATATTTGAAGTAGATTTAACTTATCTAGAATCACTTCATGACTTACACAATGATATACCATTTTGCGCAAATAATATAAAAATCCTCTGAATTAGGGTCAAGGAAATTGATATATGACTTAGAAGATACATTTCATTACATAATCCATTCTAGAAATCTTCAAAAAGTAGTTTAAAGTATGAATTGAAGTTTTCATGCATTCATAGAGCTCTTTGATTCAGACAATGGAATTGATTAAAACAATATATTGATCTTAGTACTTTGCATAGATCAAAAGCTGGTAGCACTTTCTGATCTTAAGCTGATGGAATTTGTATTTATCACGATGAATGACACTAATTTTATGTTCTTAAGTATATTCAAATGTTCAACAGGTGCTTACTATTGTCAAGACTTATTCTAATATCACCATTAAATCTTTTGGTTGGAGCACAGTTCGGTTTACTAAAATTATCACAGTTTAAAAAATTATTAACTTTATTTTTGGTTTGTCTTTACTTTGTTTGCATTAGCAAGTATAAACATGTATTTGAAAAAGGGTATACCCCAAACAAAATGTGATTACAAAATACTAAATTTCTTCGAAATAAAAGCACTCGTAATTCACTTAATCAATTTTTATTTAAAATCGGCAGAGTTCTATTAATTCTTCCTGACATATCATTATTCTATATAATTAATTTACATATTTCTAAATCCTGGTATTTCGTCCATTTTGTTTTCGATAAATTTTAAATTGCAATCTTCATCCATCTCATACACAGTGTTGTTGATCTCCACTGTTTGAATCTCTGACTGCGGTTCCACTGATTGATGATTTTCGAAAATGAATTTTACAAAGCATATTGTCAATACAAGAACATCTTTTTGTCTCTGAAATTCCTCCATTTTCTGAATTATAGGCTGTGTTACTTTATTTAGATATTCCTGTTTAATATCACCATCCTTAAGATTTGTATTAAGTTTGATGTTTTCAAATTTGTATTCATTACATCGATTGATGTATTTGAATCGTGTTATAACCCGAACAGGTTCATATGCACCATTTTTTAGATATTCTTGAATGCGTTCTTGAAATTTGTTTAAGTAATGTTCTTCCAGTAAATACTTCAGCGCATTTATTCCGAAAGTCAGTTGATTATGCACCGCTAATATCATTTCATCCCATACTGGGGTGAATTGTATCTTAAAAGTATATTGCTCGCGAGGAGTCTTTACGACAGATTTTCCTTCAATTTTATTTCTGTAATAACATTTTTTTGTTTACGCATATATTAATTACTCTGCAACATACCTGATCTTCCTTCCTTTCCTGAATCTGGTCTATCTAAATATTTGCCTCAGCTTTTATAGCAAGTATTTTACCCCCCACTGGAAAATTTTAAAACTTGAACTGCTTAAAATTAAATTAAATTGAAGATTCCATTAACGTTATTCCCTTAAATAAAGTGTTATATATCAATGTCAAAGGCAATTTTTTTCATCTGAGAATAAAACGATTGAATTACAATGTTTAGATTCCATTCGCTGCGAGTTTAGATACCCTAAAAAACAAAACAAAAAATCTGAATGATGAAGACTTTAGAATAATCTATAATGAATTTAAAGATGATGAGTATTTTAATTTAATAAGGGGAAAGGGGGTTTTCATATGATTACTTAAATTCTTTTGATAAATTTAAAATGAAGCATGTGTGCCCCCTCAGGATTTTTAATAAACTTAGCAATAAGAAGAAGAATATCACCAATGTATGGAACAAATTTAATTCTAGAAATATCTGAGAAAATTTACAATTATATTTAAAGTGTGATGCTTTATTGCTAGCAGACATTTTTGAGTATTTTAGAATAGTATACATAAATATCTATGAGTTTAACCCGAATCATTATTACACAACACCAGGATTGTCATGGGATGCTATGTTAAAACACATCCAAATTAAATTAGAATTATAGAAATGTATTATATAATTTCATGAAAAGCGGTATTCGGGGAGGTTTAACACAATGTTCCTTACGATATTCTCTATCTAATGAGAGATTTTGATTTTTTTAAAAGGTTTAAAATATTTGGTTTAGATTGATGTTATTAATTTCCCTCAGTATCTAGCTTATTGAATTTGACATTAGTCAGCTGTTGTTTGTTTGATTCCCAGCAGTTTTCACAGAAAATTAGCGCACGTTCTAAATTAAGATTAGGATTGCAGTTGCTAATTAGTGAATTTTTCTGCTTTAAAATATTCGCAAATAATATTTTATCCATTTTGTAACAAATTTTAATTTAAAAACTCATAAAGGTGAAAATGTTAAACGTCAAAAATTCCCTCAATGCAGGTCCGTTCGGTTCGCATCAGAATTCTACAAATAAGCGCAAAGTGAGACTAGGCTCAGTCCCTCACTCTACCGAACAAGCCCAATGACGTCACACAAAATGGAAATCAAGATGGCGGTGATCCATCGCCATCTATACGACCAAACGAAAAGTTGTTATCAGCTGTTCAAGTGACAGCTTAGAAAAAATCTTATCCAACTTTTCAATTGCATAATATATTAATATATGTATCCCCATTTACCAAAAAACTATAACAATTGCAAATCACTATTTTCACATATTCTCCCAAATAAATTTTTATATCGGATCACTTCATATTTATCGTACAATTTGTTGTATAATGCCAGCAATTAGAGAAAAATCTAAGCCAACTCTTCAAATGTAAAAGTTGTCAATAGATTTCTCCCCATTTACCAACAAAACTCGAAGCACTAGTGCCACATATTTTCGCAACATCACAAAACTATTATATTATTACTTATAATAGAGTTAAACATAATTTCTTTCACTTTTATAAGTAATTGAGAGTTGTTTACATCTGCTTGATTGAAGGGCGGACGTCATTACTTCCCTTCCATTTGACATTTGTTCTGGATATTGCCAATATATTTTGACTGACGATAACTCACGCATAATTAAATTGATCTAAACGAAACTTTTATCCCGTCATTATCTTACAAGTTAATTTTATCATACACTAGTTATTTCACTTAAATAATGTCTGAAACTCACACAATATTACTTTAAAGACCCAGGTAAATAAGACGAAACTTTTACTTTAACTAAAAAATTTATCTACTTGACCACTTAAATGTTACAAAACTTTTACCACAAATAACTCTTTATCTGGTTCACTCTCAGTCTTTGCTTAGAATGAGTTTAAAACTTTATCACAATTCTTAAAATTAAACAAAACTTCGGATGACAGAATCATGACTTTTTCAACATTTTCCATTTTGTGTGACGTCGCAGCCAAAAACTGTCTCTACCTTATGGCCTGTAGTTATCAAGATGGCGTTGGATCAGTCCTTAGAACAGAAAACGAAAGGAAGTGCAGTACCGTCTATAAACCGTGTACGTGTTTTCCGATTTTTTGTTCATGGGAAAGGTGTGGGAAGGGAACCCAGAGCACGCACGCCTTCCGAAATGTCAATTTGACGTGGACTATTTGAAGAGTGCACATTCAAAGTGTTTATAGAGTGTTTATTGAATAATTTTCACTGTTCTATTATTAAAAGTGGTGTAATTTTACAAATAAAGACAATTAACATTTAAGAGACTGTTTTGGTTTAGTTTACTAAGAATCTGAGGTGCTTAATTTGAACATTTTTCGTGATGAAGTGTGCGGTATTTTGTTGTAAAAATAATCGGCGCAATTGGTGTGGAAATTCATTTTTCAGGAAAGTTAAATAATGTAATAAGCAATTATACAGCATTTTCTTTGAAATATGTGCAAAAGCTGTATAAATAAAAGCTAAATTACCAAAGAATATAAACATTCTTGATGGTGCTCGTTTGTTTACATTTGAGCTTCATCAGAGTTTTGGATCGCCTTGGTGGTTCAGCGACAGCTGACGGAAGTTTTTGCCTAGGGGCTCTAATAAAACTTGAAAAATATTAAAATATGTTTCTACTTTTTGGTATTTTAGGTTTCCAAAAGATAAAGACTTCAGAGAACTCTGGTTAAAATCCATCGGTAGAACTGTTATATACCATCCGATGGTAGTAATATTTGCGAGGAAGAAGAAGAAGAACTTACCCAAATTGTGATCTCACCGAGTTCAGTTTACTTTGAGTTTGTCATATAATTTTGGCAAATGTCAGCTTCCGGGTTTGTTGCCGTTGCAGCACTTTCTAAAAATAGCCTCAAAAACTTTTAATTGGGACGATAGAACAAACAAAATCGAGGTAGCTGGAATGGCTTCTTTTGGTAATTTAGAGATATTTATCATGTCAAGAACTTAAGAAAATAAAAAAATCTTTTCATAACCATAAACTTCGTGTCTTCTTTTTTCAGCCGTAATAATCTTAATAAGGGAAACCATTTTTTCTTGAATCATAATTATGTTTTAAATTTATACCAAACTGACAGCTAACAAACCCATATGACATTTAAAATTAAATTTTTGTATACGTCATGTAACAATAGACCCAAATTGTGAGCTCACCGGGATAAACGAACGAAAAACTACTATCGCAATGACATTTTCAAAATTTATAGAGAAATGCTTTATTATTCGTATTGAAAGCTTTCTATTAGAAAAGGATGATGAAGGAATTTTGGATCCAAAACAATTTTTCTACAAAATCAAACCTCAAGTTATAAATCTTCTTGAAGCAAGTTTACAGAAAATCCTCTGAATTAGGCTCTAGGAAATTGATATGTTACTTAGAAGATACATTTCATTATATAATCCATTATAGAAATCTTCAAAAAGTAGTTTAAAGTATGAATTGAAGTTTTCATACATTCATAGAGCTCTTTGATTCAGACAATGGAATTGATTAAAACTCATACATTCATAGAGCTCTTTGATTCAGACAATGGAATTGATTAAAACAATATATTGATCTTAGTACTTTGAATAGATCAAAAGCTGTTAACACTTTCCGATCTTAAGCTCTTATGATTTATCACGATGAATGACACTAATTTTGTGTTCTTAAGTATATTCAAATGTTCAACAGATGCTTACTATTGTCAAGACTTATTCTAATATCGCCATTAAATCTTTTGGTTGAAGCACAGTTCAGGTTACTAAAATTATCACAGTTTAAAAAATTATTAACTTTATTTTTGGTTTGTCTTTTACTTTGTTTGCATTTTAGATTCATATAGATTAGATTTCTCTAGTATAGACAAATTAGCGAATAATTCATCTGATGAAAACTTAATATTAACCAGATCCTTTTATAAAAATGACGATTTATGATATAGATTCAGGATAATTTTGGGGTGCTATGCTTAAGTATTGAAAGATTGAATTACAATAATTATTAACTGTCGTTAATATGTATAACTTTATATGTTCTCGCAGGCATTCTACTGCTAATAATAAGCATATGGAAAATGTTACCCCATCACAAAGCTCAACATATTTAATTTACTTCGACTGCAATAATTTATATGGGTGAGACATGTCTGAATTCTTAGTATATGAGGAATTTCAATGGGATAGAAAATACGGATATCAATATAATGAGCATTCTTCAAAGTTCAGAAATTGAATATATATATTTGAAGTAGATTTAACTTATCTAGAATCACTTCATGACTTACACAATGATATACCATTTTGCGCAAATAATATAAAAATCCTCTGAATTAGGGTCAAGGAAATTGATATATGACTTAGAAGATACATTTCATTACATAATCCATTCTAGAAATCTTCAAAAAGTAGTTTAAAGTATGAATTGAAGTTTTCATGCATTCATAGAGCTCTTTGATTCAGACAATGGAATTGATTAAAACAATATATTGATCTTAGTACTTTGCATAGATCAAAAGCTGGTAGCACTTTCTGATCTTAAGCTGATGGAATTTGTATTTATCACGATGAATGACACTAATTTTATGTTCTTAAGTATATTCAAATGTTCAACAGGTGCTTACTATTGTCAAGACTTATTCTAATATCACCATTAAATCTTTTGGTTGGAGCACAGTTCGGTTTACTAAAATTATCACAGTTTAAAAAATTATTAACTTTATTTTTGGTTTGTCTTTACTTTGTTTGCATTAGCAAGTATAAACATGTATTTGAAAAAGGGTATACCCCAAACAAAATGTGATTACAAAATACTAAATTTCTTCGAAATAAAAGCACTCGTAATTCACTTAATCAATTTTTATTTAAAATCGGCAGAGTTCTATTAATTCTTCCTGACATATCATTATTCTATATAATTAATTTACATATTTCTAAATCCTGGTATTTCGTCCATTTTGTTTTCGATAAATTTTAAATTGCAATCTTCATCCATCTCATACACAGTGTTGTTGATCTCCACTGTTTGAATCTCTGACTGCGGTTCCACTGATTGATGATTTTCGAAAATGAATTTTACAAAGCATATTGTCAATACAAGAACATCTTTTTGTCTCTGAAATTCCTCCATTTTCTGAATTATAGGCTGTGTTACTTTATTTAGATATTCCTGTTTAATATCACCATCCTTAAGATTTGTATTAAGTTTGATGTTTTCAAATTTGTATTCATTACATCGATTGATGTATTTGAATCGTGTTATAACCCGAACAGGTTCATATGCACCATTTTTTAGATATTCTTGAATGCGTTCTTGAAATTTGTTTAAGTAATGTTCTTCCAGTAAATACTTCAGCGCATTTATTCCGAAAGTCAGTTGATTATGCACCGCTAATATCATTTCATCCCATACTGGGGTGAATTGTATCTTAAAAGTATATTGCTCGCGAGGAGTCTTTACGACAGATTTTCCTTCAATTTTATTTCTGTAATAACATTTTTTTGTTTACGCATATATTAATTACTCTGCAACATACCTGATCTTCCTTCCTTTCCTGAATCTGGTCTATCTAAATATTTGCCTCAGCTTTTATAGCAAGTATTTTACCCCCCACTGGAAAATTTTAAAACTTGAACTGCTTAAAATTAAATTAAATTGAAGATTCCATTAACGTTATTCCCTTAAATAAAGTGTTATATATCAATGTCAAAGGCAATTTTTTTCATCTGAGAATAAAACGATTGAATTACAATGTTTAGATTCCATTCGCTGCGAGTTTAGATACCCTAAAAAACAAAACAAAAAATCTGAATGATGAAGACTTTAGAATAATCTATAATGAATTTAAAGATGATGAGTATTTTAATTTAATAAGGGGAAAGGGGGTTTTCATATGATTACTTAAATTCTTTTGATAAATTTAAAATGAAGCATGTGTGCCCCCTCAGGATTTTTAATAAACTTAGCAATAAGAAGAAGAATATCACCAATGTATGGAACAAATTTAATTCTAGAAATATCTGAGAAAATTTACAATTATATTTAAAGTGTGATGCTTTATTGCTAGCAGACATTTTTGAGTATTTTAGAATAGTATACATAAATATCTATGAGTTTAACCCGAATCATTATTACACAACACCAGGATTGTCATGGGATGCTATGTTAAAACACATCCAAATTAAATTAGAATTATAGAAATGTATTATATAATTTCATGAAAAGCGGTATTCGGGGAGGTTTAACACAATGTTCCTTACGATATTCTCTATCTAATGAGAGATTTTGATTTTTTTAAAAGGTTTAAAATATTTGGTTTAGATTGATGTTATTAATTTCCCTCAGTATCTAGCTTATTGAATTTGACATTAGTCAGCTGTTGTTTGTTTGATTCCCAGCAGTTTTCACAGAAAATTAGCGCACGTTCTAAATTAAGATTAGGATTGCAGTTGCTAATTAGTGAATTTTTCTGCTTTAAAATATTCGCAAATAATATTTTATCCATTTTGTAACAAATTTTAATTTAAAAACTCATAAAGGTGAAAATGTTAAACGTCAAAAATTCCCTCAATGCAGGTCCGTTCGGTTCGCATCAGAATTCTACAAATAAGCGCAAAGTGAGACTAGGCTCAGTCCCTCACTCTACCGAACAAGCCCAATGACGTCACACAAAATGGAAATCAAGATGGCGGTGATCCATCGCCATCTATACGACCAAACGAAAAGTTGTTATCAGCTGTTCAAGTGACAGCTTAGAAAAAATCTTATCCAACTTTTCAATTGCATAATATATTAATATATGTATCCCCATTTACCAAAAAACTATAACAATTGCAAATCACTATTTTCACATATTCTCCCAAATAAATTTTTATATCGGATCACTTCATATTTATCGTACAATTTGTTGTATAATGCCAGCAATTAGAGAAAAATCTAAGCCAACTCTTCAAATGTAAAAGTTGTCAATAGATTTCTCCCCATTTACCAACAAAACTCGAAGCACTAGTGCCACATATTTTCGCAACATCACAAAACTATTATATTATTACTTATAATAGAGTTAAACATAATTTCTTTCACTTTTATAAGTAATTGAGAGTTGTTTACATCTGCTTGATTGAAGGGCGGACGTCATTACTTCCCTTCCATTTGACATTTGTTCTGGATATTGCCAATATATTTTGACTGACGATAACTCACGCATAATTAAATTGATCTAAACGAAACTTTTATCCCGTCATTATCTTACAAGTTAATTTTATCATACACTAGTTATTTCACTTAAATAATGTCTGAAACTCACACAATATTACTTTAAAGACCCAGGTAAATAAGACGAAACTTTTACTTTAACTAAAAAATTTATCTACTTGACCACTTAAATGTTACAAAACTTTTACCACAAATAACTCTTTATCTGGTTCACTCTCAGTCTTTGCTTAGAATGAGTTTAAAACTTTATCACAATTCTTAAAATTAAACAAAACTTCGGATGACAGAATCATGACTTTTTCAACATTTTCCATTTTGTGTGACGTCGCAGCCAAAAACTGTCTCTACCTTATGGCCTGTAGTTATCAAGATGGCGTTGGATCAGTCCTTAGAACAGAAAACGAAAGGAAGTGCAGTACCGTCTATAAACCGTGTACGTGTTTTCCGATTTTTTGTTCATGGGAAAGGTGTGGGAAGGGAACCCAGAGCACGCACGCCTTCCGAAATGTCAATTTGACGTGGACTATTTGAAGAGTGCACATTCAAAGTGTTTATAGAGTGTTTATTGAATAATTTTCACTGTTCTATTATTAAAAGTGGTGTAATTTTACAAATAAAGACAATTAACATTTAAGAGACTGTTTTGGTTTAGTTTACTAAGAATCTGAGGTGCTTAATTTGAACATTTTTCGTGATGAAGTGTGCGGTATTTTGTTGTAAAAATAATCGGCGCAATTGGTGTGGAAATTCATTTTTCAGGAAAGTTAAATAATGTAATAAGCAATTATACAGCATTTTCTTTGAAATATGTGCAAAAGCTGTATAAATAAAAGCTAAATTACCAAAGAATATAAACATTCTTGATGGTGCTCGTTTGTTTACATTTGAGCTTCATCAGAGTTTTGGATCGCCTTGGTGGTTCAGCGACAGCTGACGGAAGTTTTTGCCTAGGGGCTCTAATAAAACTTGAAAAATATTAAAATATGTTTCTACTTTTTGGTATTTTAGGTTTCCAAAAGATAAAGACTTCAGAGAACTCTGGTTAAAATCCATCGGTAGAACTGTTATATACCATCCGATGGTAGTAATATTTGCGAGGACCACTTCGAATGAGTCAAAAATTTACTACTTCCATGGTGAAAACTAACACATTTACACCTTTCAAACACATAAGGAAAATTCGGACACTTTTTGAGCATGGTGCACTTCCTTTCGTTTTCTGTTCTAAGGATCAGTCCCTCACTCTACCAAACAAGCCCAATAATTAAGTATGAGTCACAATTTTTTGTCAATCGCTGAAAAATGTGACAGAAGGCAAAGTTGTTTTGTTTCTTTGGAGGTTGGAGTTGTGTTTTTTAGAAAGGTTTTTATTTATCATAAATCTTTAAAAAATATATATTTTTAGATTAGCGATGGCGCTGCAACATTCTCCCGCCCGTTGATGTGTTAACATCAAATCTAAAATAAGATTTTTATTTAAAAAATTGGGAATAATGAAGGGAAATTTAATAAATGTTGTCAATTCAATTTGTTTTAATTTAATTTAATTTTAATTTAAGTTTAATTAAAATTAAATTAAATTAACAAAATATTTGCGAGGACTACTTCGAATGAGTCAAAAATTTACTACTTCCATGGTGAAAACTAACACATTCACACCTTTCAAACACATAAGGAAAATTCGGAAACTTTTTGAGCATGGTGCACTTCCTTTCGTTTTCTGTTCTAAGGTCAAATACCACTCTTAGTTTTGTAGTTGTGCTATCTTTGATGCATGTAATAACGCTGACGAGTGACTTCGTTTTCTTCAGAAAATTTTTCTTGTTTTCGTAAAACCATGTGGCCTAGTTCTATGTATTCGTTCAAAAAGTTTGCATAGTTTGCATATAATTCTGTGTTTTTACTAAGTTTCTTCTCTAGATGATAATACCTGACAAGAGCTTGTTTTCTTGATTCACCTAAAGTTGGAGCCGTTTTGTTTTTAAATGGCAGCCGCACTTGATATTGTCCATTTGGTAAACGTAAATGAGTTTCCTCAAAAAATTCTTCACATTCTTGTTCTTCCTTTGTTAGCAGACGTCGAAATGGCAATTCCTCCCATTCCCAAAACATTTGAATTTGCTTATTTAGTGTTTCTATTGAAGTCTCCTCATTACATGTAAATGCCGAAAAGCTTGATTTGAAGTCAAGTTTTGTGTATTGAGCTAGAGGGTTTCCTTTCTTTCCTTCCTTCAAGCCTTCACATAAGATCTTAGAATAAACATTAACACCCAGTAAAAGGTCTATGTTCCCTGGTACTAGGAATCGTGGATCCGCCAATTGAATTTCACCGAGAAATGTCCAGTCAAGGTATTTTGCTTGCTCTGATGGAGTGATGTTAGTTATTCTTTTAATCACATAAGCATCTACTGGTAGCTTAAAAGTGGGAATTACGTTTGACTTTAGTATGAATGTGACTTCCTTAGTGGCCTTGGCTATCCTTGTCGATCCTATGCCAGCTATTTGCAATGATGTAGGGCTTGCTTTGACTTGTAAGGCTTGGTAGGCGGATTCTGTAATAAACGAACGTCGTGCAATAAAGTGTGGTGTCGTTTACCACATTTGAAACATGTATGATTGCTGGGACATGCTTGCCTTAAGTGAGGGTTTAGACAATTAAAACATAGATTATTCTTTAATACAAATTTGCGTTTTTTTCGACGTTTAGTTGCCGAAAATTGTTGCATTTCGATAATAAGTGGGCCTGTTAGCACATTATACATTGGCTTGTTGAACGACAAATTCCGTTTTTGTGTTGTTGTAGACAATTGAAGCATATTCTGGGTATGATAGGATGAATGGAGCTCCTTGATGAATGAATATTAGAGGGCGTAGTCCATATCGTTGTATAGTCCCCAAATCCTAGTACCTCTTTGTACCTATAAACTGTTAAGATACATTTTATTTTTATTTTCAGAGAAGAAGACTATTTTATTTTTTATAGTTTTTACAATTTTATTTTTATTAATTTTAATACTTTCAGATCGGCAGATCTGGTTAGACTGAAATACTATTTACATTTTTTTTGTATCCTACTTTACATTTAACACATAGATAGTTTGTTCAATATTTTCTCTGTATAGAATACAGTATTTTATTGTCTATGAATAAATGATTATTATATATTTCAAAGTGTTTGTGTTTCACACTATTCAAAATTTATCGAAGTGTACAGGTTGACTAAAATATATTTGACAGTACAGTCTGATTGGATATTATCAAAGTGGATTTTAATAAAAATATTTTATAATATATAATGTAATCAAACTTATGAAATTTAAATTTAAAATTAAAAATTAAATTTGCAGCTACTGCTACACATATCTTGTTTTTAGCAATTATGTCCCGCCCTGCATTTATTGTTTGTTGTTGGAACCGATTGCAGCTTTGGAGTGAGTGGTTTCGTTAACACATAATGCAGCTTCTTACTTCATTTATGTGATAGATGTTTGTATGTCGTTTTACGGATTTGTTGGGTTGATCTATTGACTGTGTGTTTGGCATAGCTTCAAGCGTTCGAAACCGAGATTCTAAAAATTCAAACATTTCATTGAGGGCGGGCAATTCTTGATCCTTCGAAATTGTTTGTTCCCATAAGTTATGGGTTTCAAAGGGTAACCTTTGAACTATAAAATATAGAATTACTGGATCCCAATCCTTTTTGGAAATACCGAGCGAGTTAAGTACATGGAGACATTCCTTGGTTTTATCTAATAGCTCCTTAATGTCCTTCTTTGCTTCTATCTTGATGTTAGGTTGGTTAAATAGAGCCTTTAATAGAGTAGAAATTAACATACGTTTGTTGTTCTAACGCTTGACCAATAATTCCCAAGCCGTTATGTAATTAGTACCTACAACGTCAAACTGTTTTACAATTCGTTCAGCTTCTCCTACTAAGCTGGATTTTAGATAACGCAATTTTTGAACCAATGATACAAACATATCATGAAATGGTCTCCAAAATCTCCGTTAAACTTAGGTAAATCAATTCTCGGTAATTTTATTTCAACCTTTTGATCTATCGCTTGGTTGAATTTCTGACTTGAGGAATTATTGGTGGTCTTTGATTCTATTTCGTCCTGGAGTTCACCGAGGAATTCAAAATACGTTGATTAGAATCTTTCATAAATATCACCTTTTAGGTACTCTTCAATAGAATCTTTGTATTGAGAATCTTCGTCTGCCCCATAAATTTTCAGATGATTACTTTGAAAGGCTATTCAAAGGTTTTGAATATTTTCTGCGTATCTTTGGAAGTAGGCCTTGGTACGTCGATGCTCACTCGTTTTCTTATGGTTATTAATCGCTTGATCTAATTGTTGTTCGAGCCCGCTTTGCTCTTTTATTGTTAATTTCATTTTGTTTAATGTGTTTGTTCCGGTACTTATAGGGTTGAAGGACCAGGTCCGCACGTTGACCAAGTTTGATTGCGCCACATGTAATCTGGGCTCTGTTTAATATCCGCTCGTGATATTGGCCTAAATGCTTCCTGCTCTATAAAATTTCTTTACTTTTGTTGCTTCCGCACGTGAAGAAAATGAAACACAAGAAATTTTATTATACTACCAACAACTTTATTTTGCACTTTGATTTTAACTAAAAGCCGATGTTGACTGTACAAACTACTGAGCAAGAAGAAGGAGCCTGACCATTTACAGCAACCTTTTTCTGAGTCTAGATTACTTACATAACTGTTCCCTATAGATACTATCGCAAAAAAGAACAATTTTAGAGCAACTTAATGTACATGACTAATAAAGAAGAAAGTATTCAAATTTTCAATATATGTATATGTCTAGTACAACAGAGTTACCAGTTTCCAGAATAATAGAAAACAGTCTGGTTCAAAAAAATTGGAATGTTAAAAGAAAAAATCATGAATAATATCAAATTCAGTAATTGAGGCTGAAACATTCTCCCCCCGGTTAAGAAGACCACTTCTTAGCTTACAGGTAATTTGTGCACCTTATTTATCGCTCGTTTTATAGTTCCTCGTTTTGTCCGCAGAGAAACCACGCGGACTAGGCCGTCATCTCCCGGATATGTTGCTATTATGCGACCCAGAAGCCACTTGCTGGGCGGAAGGTTGTCTTCATTTATGATAACAAGGTCGCCCTCTTGTAACGAATTTTCCTTCTCTTGCCATTTGTGACGCTCATGAAGGGACGAAAGATATTCCAGACGCCAACGTTTCCAAAAACCTTGGAGCATTGATTGAAGATGTTGCCATCTACCTAGTCGAGTTACCTTGGCTTCTAAGTAGTTAGGTTCAGGAAGAGTGGTGAGCGGCTCTCCGATCAAGAAATGACTCGGTGTAAGAGCATCTAGATCATCTGGACTTGAAGATAGATTGGTGTAGGGTCGAGAATTCAACACGGCTTCCACCTGGGTGAGCAGCGTAGACATTTCTTCAAAGCTAAGTACGGTTTCGCCTATTACTCGACGAAGGTGCCGAACGGATTTGACGCCTGCCTCCCATAAGCCACCGAAGTGGGGCGCTCCTGGTGGAATGAAAGTCCATTCTATATTGTGTTGTGCTAAGAAATAAGAGAAGTTTTCATTAGTTAAATTAGACAAAGCAAGTTTGTGCAATTCATTTATAAGACGTTTTCCACCCACAAAATTGGTTCCGTTGTCCGAAAAGATTCTTACAGGAATCCCGCGGCGAGAAATGAAACGTCGCAAGGCTGCTACGAAGGCATCGGCGCTAAGGTTGGTAACTAGTTCCAGATGGAGCGCCTTGGTGGAGAGGCAGACAAACAGTGCGATGTACGCCTTAAAGGACTTAGCCCCACGACCTGTTCTCATGGTTATTGATACTGGCCCTGCAAAATCAGTTCCGACGTTATAAAAAGGACGTGATATGGTAACCCGCGCCTTCGGGAGATTGCCCATGAGTTGCGACGTCTTATCGGTCCGCTGTTTGAAGCATATTGTGCAGGTTCTAGTTATTTTCCTAGCTATGTCTCGTATACCCAAAATCCAATATCGCTGTCGAACAATGCCTATTAGTAATGAGGTTCCCGGGTGTAAGTAGGTTTTGTGTAGTTCTTGCACTAGCTTGTGGGATACAGGGTGTTTTTTGGGTAGAATTACTGGATGTTTCGCATTGAAATTACATGATGCTTTCTCAAGTCGACCTCCTACTCTTAGAATTCCAAAATCGTCGAGAAACGGAGTGAGCTTTATAATGGAACTCTTCGGGGAAACTGAACCTTTGTTCCTCAAGTCTTGAATCTCAGACGTAAAAGCAAACTGTTGAACGCATCGCAGACAAACCTTGGCTGCATTATTTACTTCTTGTGCTGACAGGAATTTGGTTTTACTATGCACTGAGGTTTTGGAATGCAATGTAAAACGTAGACAATATGCGATAATTCGAGTTAGTTTAGAAAATAAAGAAAACCTTGAAGCTAAATCCAGAAAAGTGTTTTCCTCGCTTACTTCATTAGTATATGTGAAGATCTTGGACTTTCTCTCTTCCTTGCGTGCTGTATCATCTTTGACTGAAGAAACATCCGTCGGCCAAGCATTTGAAGGCTGCGACAACCAATAGGGGCCTTCCCACCATAAACCTTTTGTTGATAAACTTTCAGCTGATACTCCTCTGGTTACCAAATCCGCTGGATTATCTTTAGACCTTACATGTCCCCATTTATTACGAGGAATTGACTCAAGAATCTCTGCTGTCCTGTTGGCCACGTAAGTTTTCCATCTGCGAGGAATATCAGATAACCACGTTAGCACTACCGTGGAGTCTGACCATGCAAATATTTCGACTTGATCTAATGCTAAAGATTGCTTTATTCTATCCATTAACCGAACCAGTAGTAGGGCGCCACATAACTCCAACCTAGGCAATGAAACTTGTTTGATTGGCGCTACGCGCGTTTTAGAAGATACAATACGTGTAATAATATGACCATTTTGACCTAAAGATCTGCAGTATACAACTGCACCATACGCAGCTTCAGAGGCGTCTGAAAAGCCGTGCAATTGGATTTCATTAGTTGTTAAGTAGATTCGTCTTGGTATTTTCAGCTTCACAATTGAAGGCAGGTGCTCCTTAAATGTTTCCCATTTTTTCACCACATCGTCGGGAAGTACGTCATCCCAATCACATTTTAGTAACCACAATTGTTGTATTAAGAATTTAATAGTAATTATCAGAGGTGCAAGCCATCCGAGTGGGTCAAAGATCCCTGATGCCTCTGATAACATTATTCTTTTCGTGACACCCCCCGATATAGTTTCTGCAAAACTGAAGGAGAATATATCGTCCGTCGGATTCCATTGAACTCCAAGAACCTTGACTACGTCATCCCTATCATTAATTGGTCTAAGCTTGCCAGTATCTTCATCTCCTTTTAGTAGACTGACAGAATTAGAACACCATTTCGTCACCACGGGCGCTTAGTAGTTGAGAGATCTCGGATTTTAGTCTGACAGCCTGACAAAGATGATCGCATCCGCTTAGCAAGTCGTCCACATAAAAATCGTTCTCTATTATCGAAGAGGATTCAGGAAATTCAGTTCTGCTGTCATCTGCAATCTTTTTGAGTACTCTTGTGGCTAAAAATGGCGCACAAGACGTTCCATAGGTTACTGTTGTAAGCCTGTAATTTCGTGGAGACTGTGAAGGATGGTCTCGCCAGATAATTCTTTGAAAATTTCTATCAGCAGGTTTAACCAAGATCTGCCGATACATTTTCTCGATGTCCGCAGAAAATGCAATAGGATGTTTACGGAAGCTCAAGAGAATACTTGCGAGGTCTCTTTGAACTACTGGTCCGACTAACAAATTGTCGTTGAGTGCAATTCCTGAGGAGCTCTTACATGAGCCGTCGAAAACAACGCGAATTTTGGGCTCTGGGGCGTTATTGAACACCGCATGGTGTGGAAGATAGAAGCATCTTTGAGGGTCTGGTTCCTTTTCTTTGGTTGAAATAAGTTCCATGTGGCCAAGTTGGTAGTATTCTCGCATAAATTTAAAATATTGTTCCTTGAACGCGGGATCCCTCATGAATTTTCGTTCCATGGCATTTAGTCGCTGAAGTGCACTTTGTTTTGAATCACCTAGAGGAATTCTTGTTCCCTTGAATGGCAGAGATACAATGCAGCGGCCCTCTTCGTCAGTGGATACATTTTGGTTGAAGTGAAGTTCACATTGTTCCTCTTCTGAATTTAGGGTACCTTTACGCGATATAAAGAGTTCTTCGGATTCCCAAAAACGCCTCAAGGATTTGTCTAGGTCGACCAAACTAGTATGCACACATGAGAAGGGTGTCATCAGATCAGGAAAGCTACCTAAGACAACCCATCCAAATATAGTTTCCTGAGCAACTGCCCTACCGTTCTTGTTATGTCTCCGTCCACTTTGCAAAACTTCGAAGAAATGATCTGCTCCAAGTATAACGTCGATTGCCGAGGGCTTGTTGTAAGTAGGGTCGGCTAGATTGATCCCATTGAAACTTTCAAGATCTGGTATAACGACATCTCTAGAAGGAATTAACCCAGTTAACTGATTCATTATGTAGGCTGTAATTTTTATGCTGGAATCATCATATCGAGAAAGTATATTTACTAGTGTTTTTCCTCTGGTCGTGCCTACCTTCGCTGCTTGCAACCCTGTTATCGCCAAACGCGCATTGTCTCTTCTCAAGTTCAGTCTCTGGACGCAGGCTTCAGAAATCAGCGATATTTGTGATCCTGAATCTAACAAAATTCTACAGGGTTGTAGTCTTCCTTGATAATCAACAATGTTTGCCAAGATAGTCGGTAACAGAGAGAATTCGGGGTGATTCCACTTACGCTCTCTTGTTTCACTGTAGCGATCTTCAATATTGACCGATGTATTGAAGGATCCTAGTGCGGAGTTCTCTTGAACTGATTCTAAATTAGTGTTTGTGTTGGTCGAAGATGTATGTGTCACAGAAATAGGAATTGTTTCCTCGGTTTGTTGAGTAGAAGCTGCTGTCCTGGTTGTGCCTGAGGACGAATGCAGAAGTTAGTGATGGTTTCCCCTGCACTGATTACACCGCATTTTAGAGCGACATACTCGCACAGAATGCCCTGTCCCTAAACACTTGAAGCATAATGACTTTTGGAATGCAAAAGCCCTTCGAATTCCAGGCGATTCTGATTTAAATTGCTCACATTTATACAGGTAGTGGTTATGACTACACCTTGGACACACTAATTGGTTTTCAGTAGATAAAGTATGTAACGATTTAATAATCTGAGGTGCGCGTTTACTAATAACACCACAAGCTTCTAAGGCATCACATCTTTTCGACAGAAATTTTAAAAAATCATCAAAGGCGGGAAACTCTTTATCTGACATTTCCTGCGACCAAAGTTCTCTTGACTCCGAATCTAGTTTCGTGAGACCAATATAAATCAACCATGGATCTCTCTTCTCTGCTTCTTGACCTAAAGCCTTTAAACCACGTAGAGCCTCATCAAAGGTGTCGTATAGGTTTCGTAATGATTTAATCGCTGGTTGATTTATTACATTAACATCAAGAAATGCCTTAATGAATGATGTTGTGATGTGAAATTTCTTGTTAAAACGTGTCTTTAATCTCTCCCATGCCTCATTATAATTGCTATCACTTATTGCTAAATGCCGTATAACATTAGCAGCATTGCCCTTTAACAAACCCTTCAGGTATTGTAATTTCTGAGATCCCGTTAATGAATCGTTAGAGTGAATTGCTGCTTCAAACAAATCTTGAAAGGATATCCATTCTCTGTAATCCCCGGAAAAAGTTGGGATATTTAACTTTGGCAACCGAGTTGTACCTCCTTGAGGCTGGTTTCGATCGAACGATTGAAGAAGAGACTGTTGTTGTGTCAAGAACTGATTCATTGTAGAATTCAGTTGATCTGCAGCAGAAGGTTCGGCTAAAGGCGCGCGAGCAGAACGTGCATTAAGAGCTCTAGTTAGTGATGCTTTGATCTCATAATATTTTTCTTCGAATTCTAACATCTCTGAAGCTTGGTCATCAATAAGAAGGAGACTATCTTCAATAGACTGAAATTCAGCCCATGCTTCATCAACCCTTTTAAATCTAATAAAAATGTCTTCAAATGTTGTAGTTAGCGTTATACTATCAGCGAAGGCTTTTAATCGCGTCAGTGTACCTTTAACGCGACCTCTCTTTTGAATTAAACTATTTTTATCTGCCATATTGGGATATTGCAAAAGCTTATGAAAATTGTTACTGAAGAAAATCAAATGTTCTTGCTAATTTATTTATTTTTATTTTCAAAATCAAATCAACAATGTATGTAGTTCTTTAAATTATATTGCACCTTGATATGATTATCGGTTTGCAAAGAATTCACGCAACCGTTTATTGTTCTTGAACTGTCCATTAGAAAATGTAAACAAGGCAGAAAGAAAGTTTTGTCTTCGATTTGTGGCACATATGATTTTATAATAATAGATTAAAAAATATATTGGTATAATAATAATAATTAAAGAAGTTTAAATATTCACGAAAGTCTATTATCAAACCTTCATCGTCACACATTCATTTATTGATAATAAGACCAAAAGAGTTTGCAATGAATAAATTCAGAATCCGACAATCTCGGCGAGGAACACTTATTTGCACAACAATGAATCCAGAAAGCTTAATTTTGTAAACAATTTGCAACAGTTTTTCGAACTTGAAATTCAATGTCATTAAGAATAACCAAAACAAATAAAGAGTTCACACTTGTAATACAAAATTTCACCGTTAATATAATAAAGATTAAATGCAATTTTCACTGAAATTTTTTACTTTTTGGTAAAGCGTCCGATTTATGTTTTGCTTTCTTGCTAGCTCTGAAGCTTTAATAATGAATGTTCAAATAAATATAATAATGCACTCTTTGATTATTATGAAATTAATTTTCTTAAGTCCAAGTAAACACGTGTTTCATTACGCTTTCAATTCCATATTTTCCATGCAATTATTAAAGTTTTTGGAGAAATAGGACAAAATGCTCTACTTATCTTTGGTTTTCCTTGCGTTAGTATGATTTATCCGGCTACGAAGGACCAGAATGTTCCGGTACTTATAGGGTTGAAGGACCAGGTCCGCACGTTGACCAAGTTTGATTGCGCCACATGTAATCTGGGCTCTGTTTAATATCCTCTCGTGATATTGGCCTAAATGCTTCCTGCTCTATAAAATTTCTTTACTTTTGTTGCTTCCGCACGTGAAGAAAATGAAACACAAGAAATTTTATTATACTACCAACAACTTTATTTTGCACTTTGATTTTAACTAAAAGCCGATGTTGACTGTACAAACTACTGAGCAAGAAGAAGGAGCCTGACCATTTACAGCAACCTTTTTCTGAGTCTAGATTACTTACATAACTGTTCCCTATAGATACTATCGCAAAAAAGAACAATTTTAGAGCAACTTAATGTACATGACTAATAAAGAAGAAAGTATTCAAATTTTCAATATATGTATATGTCTAGTACAACAGAGTTACCAGTTTCCAGAATAATAGAAAACAGTCTGGTTCAAAAAAATTGGAATGTTAAAAGAAAAAATCATGAATAATATCAAATTCAGTAATTGAGGCTGAAACAGTGTTAGTAGACACTAATGCAAGAATTGAATTGACTGGACTGAACTTTGAATTGAATGACTGAATTTTGTATTTAATGACTGACTTTTGACTTTTATGTTATAAATATATCTGACAGCAACCTATCCGGCTCGAAGGACCATATGGTATGACCTCTTATAGTCGAAACAAATTTATTTGATTAGGATATGTGCTAAATCACAACAAGGATCTCTTTCAAATATATTTATTGATTGAATAATCTTACAAATTGATAGTGTCAATTCTTTATTTAATAAATATAATACGTATAAAAATTGATAATTATCGGTTATTTATATAATAACAATAAAAATATAAAAAAACTAATGATTCAAATAAATACAAAATGTTCTTAAAATTACCAAAATAACAAAATTCAGTCTGAAAATAAAAAAGAAAGATTCACGTTAGATTAATTTAAATTAAATGGATTCATCATATATTCAAAAAAAATATAAAAATGTCTATTTCAAAATTTGCAATCCAATTCTTGCTTAAAAGATTTATTATTTAAAGATGTTCAGTTTAAAATTGCTTTCCTCTGGCTAATTCCATTAGCGAGCAATCCTAAATTGAATTTAATTGTTTTTATTTCTAATCTAAGTTAAAATTTGCTTTCCTCTGGCCAAATCCATTAGCGAGCAAATTTCAACAAATTTGAATTGTGGTTAAGCCCAATAATTCCCTACCTATCCACTCGGTAAAAGAAACCAGAATGAAAGTGTTCACTGTTGCAGCGCCCCTTTATCTAATTTCTTCACTGTGTACTTAAATGGAATTAATCCAGTTTCCATAAGTGCGATGGAGAAAGCGATAGAATTCTGCTCCAAAATGACGATAAAATTTCTGCCCGAAAAAGACTATTACCGACCTCTAGTTGTCACTTCAATAACAAATCTATTTCGCCGTCAATAATTAAGTATGAGTCACAATTTTTTGCCAATCGCTGAAAAATGTGACAGAAGGCAGAATTGTTTTGTTTCTTTGGAGGTTGGAGTTGTGTTTTTTAGAAGGGTTTTTACTTATCATAAATCTTTAAAAAATATATATTTTTAGATTAGCGATGGCGCTGCAACATATATATATACCTATATATATATATATATATATATATATATATATATATATATATATATATATATATATATATATATATATATATATATATATATATATATATATATATATATATATATATATATATATATTTATATATATATATAATAAATTCCAATAATCTGCAGGATTCTAAAGTACCCTAATAATGGAAACTTGAATGAAACTTTCAAATTTTAGTTTCAGCAACTGATATTTGATTACATTTCAAAATTGGAATTCATAACAAAAACAAACTATAAATTGACATTTTACTTAGAAATAAAAAGAAAACAAGTTTAAATATACCCAAATTTGCAGCTACATATGCCTTCAGTGTATTAATTCTAACAATTTTCTCTTTTTACACGTTCTTAGAGCGATTAAAATATCTATGAAACACTACATGCTTCCTTTCAGCGATTTACTGTACAAATCAAAGTTACGAAAAAGGTAAATATTTAACCTAACCCAAAATCTACCAGATAAAACAAACTATTTATCAAAAAAAAGTAAAAATGTAGAATTGTTTCAATAAGTCAAATTGAGCACTTTAACTGATAAATAGCTTTGCAATAAGATCATGATAATAAGCGCTGCTCATACGCTAACAAATTCTTTAAAGTGATGTCTTTTAAAATACCCGCTCAAAAAAAAGGAAATATGAATCTAATGATCATTATTTTATTATATTTTTACTAATACAAGTGATAAAGCAACACAAGCCGGAATGGAAAATACGTACGTTTTGACAGAGATTCCCTTTAGACGCTATTTGTTGGTTTTTATGTGTTTAAAACCTTTCACTGTGGAATCTTTACGATAGATCCCTATAGTATATCTTCTTCACGTTAAATTGAAATCTGTTTTCTGTAAATTATTCTGCCGCTTTCGCACATCGTAATTTAAGGAGACATGCTGATAAAATTTGTTGTTTTTATATAAAGTTTATAATACCTCACCGTTTACTAAAAAATTTTCTTTTTCTCACTGCTCATTCACTAATCACCTGAAGCACGGGATCCCTGCTGCTCCGGACTAATGTTTGCTCAAGGGCAATGTTAACATTTTTCGTTTTTTCTTTTCTTTTTTTGAAGGGCTGACTCCTCCGTAATTGTTCTGTAGCGGACGGCCTCCTTTATGGGTAACTTTGGGAGATATCGGGCCTCCAGAGGGCATCGGGTTGGATTATTGTGTGCGGCTGATGGACTTTTTTGGCTACAGATAAATTTTTTCTAGACAAATGTCTTGCGATGCAATTTAGTTTAAAATTGTTTACCTTTTTGTGATCCGGTTCAAGGCAGCTAAGGGCGATGAGCGGCCACAGCATTTGAGTACTAAATGACCTCATAGCCACGATGAGAAGGTAAGCTGTGGCCACACTATATGCCAGGGAGGTACACGCTGGGCAATTTATGCTCCTAGTGATTACAACTTCAGGGAAGTCCCGCAAAAAAACAATTATACCGCTTTGGGTTGTATTTCACCCCCGACAAGTTGAAGTAAGGGTTTTTTCTTCGTGCTCGTGGAGCGTGGCCTTCCAATTCCGCTTTTAGGTTAAATTGAAAAAAAATCCGTGTCTAGCAATTTGACCAACCAAAAGAAATCTTTGTTGATTGGTGTGTGATTTCGAATGCTAATAATCATCCACTCTTTCATGATTTAGATAATATTCAGATTTAAAAGTGAAAATATGCTTACCTTTTGATGTTGCCCATCCGACAACTGCCAAGTGTTTGACGTCTTCTCACGGAAGTGTGAAGTTCGTGGCAGTTGCAGGGTAGGCAACCACAAAAGTACATGGACACGTTCATAAGTTATCAAAGGTACGTTCGCATGGACATAAATCAATCAATCAATCAATCTTATAGATGGCGCTAGTTAAATACTAAACGTCATTTGACTCACATTACAACACAGGTCTCTCTCTCAAGGTCTGTAGCTCTAACTATCCGACGAGAGAGGAGCTGAGAACAGTGAGACAAGATCTGCCGGGGTTCATCAGCGGTACAGGACCATCCCAGGATCTGGCGCTGGTACGCTGCCGTGGCAGTCACTTCATTCCCTAATGCTTCCTCTCATTAGGGATAGCTGGTCGCTTCCACCTCGAGCAGAGAGTCAGATCTTTCCCCCTCCAAGCTCTAATGAGAAGCTGGAGAGTTCAGGTCTTTCCTCTTCGCTCAGGATTCAGGAAATTCAGTTCTGCTGTCATCTGCAATCTTTTTGAGTACTCTTGTGGCTAAAAATGGCGCACAAGACGTTCCATAGGTTACTGTTGTAAGCCTGTAATTTCGTGGAGACTGTGAAGGATGGTCTCGCCAGATAATTCTTTGAAAATTTCTATCAGCAGGTTTAACCAAGATCTGCCGATACATTTTCTCGATGTCCGCAGAAAATGCAATAGGATGTTTACGGAAGCTCAAGAGAATACTTGCGAGGTCTCTTTGAACTACTGGTCCGACTAACAAATTGTCGTTGAGTGCAATTCCTGAGGAGCTCTTACATGAGCGGTCGAAAACAACGCGAATTTTGGGCTCTGGGGCGTTATTGAACACCGCATGGTGTGGAAGATAGAAGCATCTTTGAGGGTCTGGTTCCTTTTCTTTGGTTGAAATAAGTTCCATGTGGCCAAGTTGGTAGTATTCTCGCATAAATTTAAAATATTGTTCCTTGAACGCGGGATCCCTCATGAATTTTCGTTCCATGGCATTTAGTCGCTGAAGTGCACTTTGTTTTGAATCACCTAGAGGAATTCTTGTTCCCTTGAATGGCAGAGATACAATGCAGCGGCCCTCTTCGTCAGTGGATACATTTTGGTTGAAGTGAAGTTCACATTGTTCCTCTTCTGAATTTAGGGTACCTTTACGCGATATAAAGAGTTCTTCGGATTCCCAAAAACGCCTCAAGGATTTGTCTAGGTCGACCAAACTAGTATGCACACATGAGAAGGGTAAGACAACCCATCCAAATATAGTTTCCTGAGCAACTGCCCTACCGTTCTTGTTATGTCTCCGTCCACTTTGCAAAACTTCGAAGAAATGATCTGCTCCAAGTATAACGTCGATTGCCGAGGGCTTGTTGTAAGTAGGGTCGGCTAGATTGATCCCATTGAAACTTTCAAGATCTGGTATAACGACATCTCTAGAAGGAATTAACCCAGTTAACTGATTCATTATGTAGGCTGTAATTTTTATGCTGGAATCATCATATCGAGAAAGTATATTTACTAGTGTTTTTCCTCTGGTCGTGCCTACCTTCGCTGCTTGCAACCCTGTTATCGCCAAACGCGCATTGTCTCTTCTCAAGTTCAGTCTCTGGACGCAGGCTTCAGAAATCAGCGATATTTGTGATCCTGAATCTAACAAAATTCTACAGGGTTGTAGTCTTCCTTGATAATCAACAATGTTTGCCAAGATAGTCGGTAACAGAGAGAATTCGGGGTGATTCCACTTACGCTCTCTTGTTTCACTGTAGCGATCTTCAATATTGACCGATGTATTGAAGGATCCTAGTGCGGAGTTCTCTTGAACTGATTCTAAATTAGTGTTTGTGTTGGTCGAAGATGTATGTGTCACAGAAATATTAATTGTTTCCTCGGTTTGTTGAGTAGAAGCTGCTGTCCTGGTTGTGCCTGAGGACGAATGCAGAAGATAGTGATGGTTTCCCCTGCACTGATTACACCGCATTTTAGAGCGACATACTCGCACAGAATGCCCTGTCCCTAAACACTTGAAGCATAATGACTTTTGGAATGCAAAAGCCCTTCGAATTCCAGGCGATTCTGATTTAAATTGCTCACATTTATACAGGTAGTGGTTATGACTACACCTTGGACACACTAATTGGTTTTCAGTAGATAAAGTATGTAACGATTTAATAATCTGAGGTGCGCGTTTACTAATAACACCACAAGCTTCTAAGGCATCACATCTTTTCGACAGAAATTTTAAAAAATCATCAAAGGCGGGAAACTCTTTATCTGACATTTCCTGCGACCAAAGTTCTCTTGACTCCGAATCTAGTTTCGTGAGACCAATATAAATCAACCATGGATCTCTCTTCTCTGCTTCTTGACCTAAAGCCTTTAAACCACGTAGAGCCTCATCAAAGGTGTCGTATAGGTTTCGTAATGATTTAATCGCTGGTTGATTTATTACATTAACATCAAGAAATGCCTTAATGAATGATGTTGTGATGTGAAATTTCTTGTTAAAACGTGTCTTTAATCTCTCCCATGCCTCATTATAATTGCTATCACTTATTGCTAAATGCCGTATAACATTAGCAGCATTGCCCTTTAACAAACCCTTCAGGTATTGTAATTTCTGAGATCCCGTTAATGAATCGTTAGAGTGAATTGCTGCTTCAAACAAATCTTGAAAGGATATCCATTCTCTGTAATCCCCGGAAAAAGTTGGGATATTTAACTTTGGCAACCGAGTTGTACCTCCTTGAGGCTGGTTTCGATCGAACGATTGAAGAAGAGACTGTTGTTGTGTCAAGAACTGATTCATTGTAGAATTCAGTTGATCTGCAGCAGAAGGTTCGGCTAAAGGCGCGCGAGCAGAACGTGCATTAAGAGCTCTAGTTAGTGATGCTTTGATCTCATAATATTTTTCTTCGAATTCTAACATCTCTGAAGCTTGGTCATCAATAAGAAGGAGACTATCTTCAATAGACTGAAATTCAGCCCATGCTTCATCAACCCTTTTAAATCTAATAAAAATGTCTTCAAATGTTGTAGTTAGCGTTATACTATCAGCGAAGGCTTTTAATCGCGTCAGTGTACCTTTAACGCGACCTCTCTTTTGAATTAAACTATTTTTATCTGCCATATTGGGATATTGCAAAAGCTTATGAAAATTGTTACTGAAGAAAATCAAATGTTCTTGCTAATTTATTTATTTTTATTTTCAAAATCAAATCAACAATGTATGTAGTTCTTTAAATTATATTGCACCTTGATATGATTATCGGTTTGCAAAGAATTCACGCAACCGTTTATTGTTCTTGAACTGTCCATTAGAAAATGTAAACAAGGCAGAAAGAAAGTTTTGTCTTCGATTTGTGGCACATATGATTTTATAATAATAGATTAAAAAATATATTGGTATAATAATAATAATTAAAGAAGTTTAAATATTCACGAAAGTCTATTATCAAACCTTCATCGTCACACATTCATTTATTGATAATAAGACCAAAAGAGTTTGCAATGAATAAATTCAGAATCCGACAATCTCGGCGAGGAACACTTATTTGCACAACAATGAATCCAGAAAGCTTAATTTTGTAAACAATTTGCAACAGTTTTTCGAACTTGAAATTCAATGTCATTAAGAATAACCAAAACAAATAAAGAGTTCACACTTGTAATACAAAATTTCACCGTTAATATAATAAAGATTAAATGCAATTTTCACTGAAATTTTTTACTTTTTGGTAAAGCGTCCGATTTATGTTTTGCTTTCTTGCTAGCTCTGAAGCTTTAATAATGAATGTTCAAATAAATATAATAATGCACTCTTTGATTATTATGAAATTAATTTTCTTAAGTCCAAGTAAACACGTGTTTCATTACGCTTTCAATTCCATATTTTCCATGCAATTATTAAAGTTTTTGGAGAAATAGGACAAAATGCTCTACTTATCTTTGGTTTTCCTTGCGTTAGTATGATTTATCCGGCTACGAAGGACCAGAATGTTCCGGTACTTATAGGGTTGAAGGACCAGGTCCGCACGTTGACCAAGTTTGATTGCGCCACATGTAATCTGGGCTCTGTTTAATATCCTCTCGTGATATTGGCCTAAATGCTTCCTGCTCTATAAAATTTCTTTACTTTTGTTGCTTCCGCACGTGAAGAAAATGAAACACAAGAAATTTTATTATACTACCAACAACTTTATTTTGCACTTTGATTTTAACTAAAAGCCGATGTTGACTGTACAAACTACTGAGCAAGAAGAAGGAGCCTGACCATTTACAGCAACCTTTTTCTGAGTCTAGATTACTTACATAACTGTTCCCTATAGATACTATCGCAAAAAAGAACAATTTTAGAGCAACTTAATGTACATGACTAATAAAGAAGAAAGTATTCAAATTTTCAATATATGTATATGTCTAGTACAACAGAGTTACCAGTTTCCAGAATAATAGAAAACAGTCTGGTTCAAAAAAATTGGAATGTTAAAAGAAAAAATCATGAATAATATCAAATTCAGTAATTGAGGCTGAAACAGTGTTAGTAGACACTAATGCAAGAATTGAATTGACTGGACTGAACTTTGAATTGAATGACTGAATTTTGTATTTAATGACTGACTTTTGACTTTTATGTTATAAATATATCTGACAGCAACCTATCCGGCTCGAAGGACCATATGGTATGACCTCTTATAGTCGAAACAAATTTATTTGATTAGGATATGTGCTAAATCACAACAAGGATCTCTTTCAAATATATTTATTGATTGAATAATCTTACAAATTGATAGTGTCAATTCTTTATTTAATAAATATAATACGTATAAAAATTGATAATTATCGGTTATTTATATAATAACAATAAAAATATAAAAAAACTAATGATTCAAATAAATACAAAATGTTCTTAAAATTACCAAAATAACAAAATTCAGTCTGAAAATAAAAAAGAAAGATTCACGTTAGATTAATTTAAATTAAATGGATTCATCATATATTCAAAAAAAATATAAAAATGTCTATTTCAAAATTTGCAATCCAATTCTTGCTTAAAAGATTTATTATTTAAAGATATTCAGTTTAAAATTGCTTTCCTCTGGCTAATTCCATTAGCGAGCAATCCTAAATTGAATTTAATTGTTTTTATTTCTAATCTAAGTTAAAATTTGCTTTCCTCTGGCCAAATCCATTAGCGAGCAAATTTCAACAAATTTGAATTGTGGTTAAGCCCAATAATTCCCTACCTATCCACTCGGTAAAAGAAACCAGAATGAAAGTGTTCACTGTTGCAGCGCCCCTTTATCTAATTTCTTCACTGTGTACTTAAATGGAATTAATCCAGTTTCCATAAGTGCGATGGAGAAAGCGATAGAATTCTGCTCCAAAATGACGATAAAATTTCTGCCCGAAAAAGACTATTACCGACCTCTAGTTGTCACTTCAATAACAAATCTATTTCGCCGTCAATAATTAAGTATGAGTCACAATTTTTTGCCAATCGCTGAAAAATGTGACAGAGGCAGAATTGTTTTGTTTCTTTGGAGGTTGGAGTTGTGTTTTTTAGAAGGGTTTTTACTTATCATAAATCTTTAAAAAATATATATTTTTAGATTAGCGATGGCGCTGCAACATATATATATACCGATATATATATATATATATATATATATATATATATATATATATATATATATATATATATATATATATAATAAATTCCAATAATCTGCAGGATTCTAAAGTACCCTAATAATGGAAACTTGAATGAAACTTTCAAATTTTAGTTTCAGCAACTGATATTTGATTACATTTCAAAATTGGAATTCATAACAAAAACAAACTATAAATTGACATTTTACTTAGAAATAAAAAGAAAACAAGTTTAAATATACCCAAATTTGCAGCTACATATGCCTTCAGTGTATTAATTCTAACAATTTTCTCTTTTTACACGTTCTTAGAGCGATTAAAATATCTATGAAACACTACATGCTTCCTTTCAGCGATTTACTGTACAAATCAAAGTTACGAAAAAGGTAAATATTTAACCTAACCCAAAATCTACCAGATAAAACAAACTATTTATCAAAAAAAAGTAAAAATGTAGAATTGTTTCAATAAGTCAAATTGAGCACTTTAACTGATAAATAGCTTTGCAATAAGATCATGATAATAAGCGCTGCTCATACGCTAACAAATTCTTTAAAGTGATGTCTTTTAAAATACCCGCTCAAAAAAAAGGAAATATGAATCTAATGATCATTATTTTATTATATTTTTACTAATACAAGTGATAAAGCAACACAAGCCGGAATGGAAAATACGTACGTTTTGACAGAGATTCCCTTTAGACGCTATTTGTTGGTTTTTATGTGTTTAAAACCTTTCACTGTGGAATCTTTACGATAGATCCCTATAGTATATCTTCTTCACGTTAAATTGAAATCTGTTTTCTGTAAATTATTCTGCCGCTTTCGCACATCGTAATTTAAGGAGACATGCTGATAAAATTTGTTGTTTTTATATAAAGTTTATAATACCTCACCGTTTACTAAAAAATTTTCTTTTTCTCACTGCTCATTCACTAATCACCTGAAGCACGGGATCCCTGCTGCTCCGGACTAATGTTTGCTCAAGGGCAATGTTAACATTTTTCGTTTTTTCTTTTCTTTTTTTGAAGGGCTGACTCCTCCGTAATTGTTCTGTAGCGGACGGCCTCCTTTATGGGTAACTTTGGGAGATATCGGGCCTCCAGAGGGCATCGGGTTGGATTATTGTGTGCGGCTGATGGACTTTTTTGGCTACAGATAAATTTTTTCTAGACAAATGTCTTGCGATGCAATTTAGTTTAAAATTGTTTACCTTTTTGTGATCCGGTTCAAGGCAGCTAAGGGCGATGAGCGGCCACAGCATTTGAGTACTAAATGACCTCATAGCCACGATGAGAAGGTAAGCTGTGGCCACACTATATGCCAGGGAGGTACACGCTGGGCAATTTATGCTCCTAGTGATTACAACTTCAGGGAAGTCCCGCAAAAAAAACAATTATACCGCTTTGGGTTGTATTTCACCCCCGACAAGTTGAAGTAAGGGTTTTTTCTTCGTGCTCGTGGAGCGTGGCCTTCCAATTCCGCTTTTAGGTTAAATTGAAAAAAAATCCGTGTCTAGCAATTTGACCAAACAAAAGAAATCTTTGTTGATTGGTGTGTGATTTCGAATGCTAATAATCATCCACTCTTTCATGATTTAGATAATATTCAGATTTAAAAGTGAAAATATGCTTACCTTTTGATGTTGCCCATCCGACAGCTGCCAAGTGTTTGACGTCTTCTCACGGAAGTGTGAAGTTCGTGGCAGTTGCAGGGTAGGCAACCACAAAAGTACATGGACACGTTCATAAGTTATCAAAGGTACGTTCGCATGGACATAAATCAATCAATCAATCAATCTTATAGATGGCGCTAGTTAAATACTAAACGTCATTTGACTCACATTACAACACAGGTCTCTCTCTCAAGGTCTGTAGCTCTAACTATCCGACGAGAGAGGAGCTGAGAACAGTGAGACAAGATCTGCCGGGGTTCATCAGCGGTACAGGACCATCCCAGGATCTGGCGCTGGTACGCTGCCGTGGCAGTCACTTCATTCCCTAATGCTTCCTCTCATTAGGGATAGCTGGTCGCTTCCACCTCGAGCAGAGAGTCAGATCTTTCCCCCTCCAAGCTCTAATGAGAAGCTGGAGAGTTCAGGTCTTTCCTCTTCGCTCAGGATTCAGGAAATTCAGTTCTGCTGTCATCTGCAATCTTTTTGAGTACTCTTGTGGCTAAAAATGGCGCACAAGACGTTCCATAGGTTACTGTTGTAAGCCTGTAATTTCGTGGAGACTGTGAAGGATGGTCTCGCCAGATAATTCTTTGAAAATTTCTATCAGCAGGTTTAACCAAGATCTGCCGATACATTTTCTCGATGTCCGCAGAAAATGCAATAGGATGTTTACGGAAGCTCAAGAGAATACTTGCGAGGTCTCTTTGAACTACTGGTCCGACTAACAAATTGTCGTTGAGTGCAATTCCTGAGGAGCTCTTACATGAGCCGTCGAAAACAACGCGAATTTTGGGCTCTGGGGCGTTATTGAACACCGCATGGTGTGGAAGATAGAAGCATCTTTGAGGGTCTGGTTCCTTTTCTTTGGTTGAAATAAGTTCCATGTGGCCAAGTTGGTAGTATTCTCGCATAAATTTAAAATATTGTTCCTTGAACGCGGGATCCCTCATGAATTTTCGTTCCATGGCATTTAGTCGCTGAAGTGCACTTTGTTTTGAATCACCTAGAGGAATTCTTGTTCCCTTGAATGGCAGAGATACAATGCAGCGGCCCTCTTCGTCAGTGGATACATTTTGGTTGAAGTGAAGTTCACATTGTTCCTCTTCTGAATTTAGGGTACCTTTACGCGATATAAAGAGTTCTTCGGATTCCCAAAAACGCCTCAAGGATTTGTCTAGGTCGACCAAACTAGTATGCACACATGAGAAGGGTGTCATCAGATCAGGAAAGCTACCTAAGACAACCCATCCAAATATAGTTTCCTGAGCAACTGCCCTACCGTTCTTGTTATGTCTCCGTCCACTTTGCAAAACTTCGAAGAAATGATCTGCTCCAAGTATAACGTCGATTGCCGAGGGCTTGTTGTAAGTAGGGTCGGCTAGATTGATCCCATTGAAACTTTCAAGATCTGGTATAACGACATCTCTAGAAGGAATTAACCCAGTTAACTGATTCATTATGTAGGCTGTAATTTTTATGCTGGAATCATCATATCGAGAAAGTATATTTACTAGTGTTTTTCCTCTGGTCGTGCCTACCTTCGCTGCTTGCAACCCTGTTATCGCCAAACGCGCATTGTCTCTTCTCAAGTTCAGTCTCTGGACGCAGGCTTCAGAAATCAGCGATATTTGTGATCCTGAATCTAACAAAATTCTACAGGGTTGTAGTCTTCCTTGATAATCAACAATGTTTGCCAAGATAGTCGGTAACAGAGAGAATTCGGGGTGATTCCACTTACGCTCTCTTGTTTCACTGTAGCGATCTTCAATATTGACCGATGTATTGAAGGATCCTAGTGCGGAGTTCTCTTGAACTGATTCTAAATTAGTGTTTGTGTTGGTCGAAGATGTATGTGTCACAGAAATAGGAATTGTTTCCTCGGTTTGTTGAGTAGAAGCTGCTGTCCTGGTTGTGCCTGAGGACGAATGCAGAAGATAGTGATGGTTTCCCCTGCACTGATTACACCGCATTTTAGAGCGACATACTCGCACAGAATGCCCTGTCCCTAAACACTTGAAGCATAATGACTTTTGGAATGCAAAAGCCCTTCGAATTCCAGGCGATTCTGATTTAAATTGCTCACATTTATACAGGTAGTGGTTATGACTACACCTTGGACACACTAATTGGTTTTCAGTAGATAAAGTATGTAACGATTTAATAATCTGAGGTGCGCGTTTACTAATAACACCACAAGCTTCTAAGGCATCACATCTTTTCGACAGAAATTTTAAAAAATCATCAAAGGCGGGAAACTCTTTATCTGACATTTCCTGCGACCAAAGTTCTCTTGACTCCGAATCTAGTTTCGTGAGACCAATATAAATCAACCATGGATCTCTCTTCTCTGCTTCTTGACCTAAAGCCTTTAAACCACGTAGAGCCTCATCAAAGGTGTCGTATAGGTTTCGTAATGATTTAATCGCTGGTTGATTTATTACATTAACATCAAGAAATGCCTTAATGAATGATGTTGTGATGTGAAATTTCTTGTTAAAACGTGTCTTTAATCTCTCCCATGCCTCATTATAATTGCTATCACTTATTGCTAAATGCCGTATAACATTAGCAGCATTGCCCTTTAACAAACCCTTCAGGTATTGTAATTTCTGAGATCCCGTTAATGAATCGTTAGAGTGAATTGCTGCTTCAAACAAATCTTGAAAGGATATCCATTCTCTGTAATCCCCGGAAAAAGTTGGGATATTTAACTTTGGCAACCGAGTTGTACCTCCTTGAGGCTGGTTTCGATCGAACGATTGAAGAAGAGACTGTTGTTGTGTCAAGAACTGATTCATTGTAGAATTCAGTTGATCTGCAGCAGAAGGTTCGGCTAAAGGCGCGCGAGCAGAACGTGCATTAAGAGCTCTAGTTAGTGATGCTTTGATCTCATAATATTTTTCTTCGAATTCTAACATCTCTGAAGCTTGGTCATCAATAAGAAGGAGACTATCTTCAATAGACTGAAATTCAGCCCATGCTTCATCAACCCTTTTAAATCTAATAAAAATGTCTTCAAATGTTGTAGTTAGCGTTATACTATCAGCGAAGGCTTTTAATCGCGTCAGTGTACCTTTAACGCGACCTCTCTTTTGAATTAAACTATTTTTATCTGCCATATTGGGATATTGCAAAAGCTTATGAAAATTGTTACTGAAGAAAATCAAATGTTCTTGCTAATTTATTTATTTTTATTTTCAAAATCAAATCAACAATGTATGTAGTTCTTTAAATTATATTGCACCTTGATATGATTATCGGTTTGCAAAGAATTCACGCAACCGTTTATTGTTCTTGAACTGTCCATTAGAAAATGTAAACAAGGCAGAAAGAAAGTTTTGTCTTCGATTTGTGGCACATATGATTTTATAATAATAGATTAAAAAATATATTGGTATAATAATAATAATTAAAGAAGTTTAAATATTCACGAAAGTCTATTATCAAACCTTCATCGTCACACATTCATTTATTGATAATAAGACCAAAAGAGTTTGCAATGAATAAATTCAGAATCCGACAATCTCGGCGAGGAACACTTATTTGCACAACAATGAATCCAGAAAGCTTAATTTTGTAAACAATTTGCAACAGTTTTTCGAACTTGAAATTCAATGTCATTAAGAATAACCAAAACAAATAAAGAGTTCACACTTGTAATACAAAATTTCACCGTTAATATAATAAAGATTAAATGCAATTTTCACTGAAATTTTTTACTTTTTGGTAAAGCGTCCGATTTATGTTTTGCTTTCTTGCTAGCTCTGAAGCTTTAATAATGAATGTTCAAATAAATATAATAATGCACTCTTTGATTATTATGAAATTAATTTTCTTAAGTCCAAGTAAACACGTGTTTCATTACGCTTTCAATTCCATATTTTCCATGCAATTATTAAAGTTTTTGGAGAAATAGGACAAAATGCTCTACTTATCTTTGGTTTTCCTTGCGTTAGTATGATTTATCCGGCTACGAAGGACCAGAATGTTCCGGTACTTATAGGGTTGAAGGACCAGGTCCGCACGTTGACCAAGTTTGATTGCGCCACATGTAATCTGGGCTCTGTTTAATATCCTCTCGTGATATTGGCCTAAATGCTTCCTGCTCTATAAAATTTCTTTACTTTTGTTGCTTCCGCACGTGAAGAAAATGAAACACAAGAAATTTTATTATACTACCAACAACTTTATTTTGCACTTTGATTTTAACTAAAAGCCGATGTTGACTGTACAAACTACTGAGCAAGAAGAAGGAGCCTGACCATTTACAGCAACCTTTTTCTGAGTCTAGATTACTTACATAACTGTTCCCTATAGATACTATCGCAAAAAAGAACAATTTTAGAGCAACTTAATGTACATGACTAATAAAGAAGAAAGTATTCAAATTTTCAATATATGTATATGTCTAGTACAACAGAGTTACCAGTTTCCAGAATAATAGAAAACAGTCTGGTTCAAAAAAATTGGAATGTTAAAAGAAAAAATCATGAATAATATCAAATTCAGTAATTGAGGCTGAAACAGTGTTAGTAGACACTAATGCAAGAATTGAATTGACTGGACTGAACTTTGAATTGAATGACTGAATTTTGTATTTAATGACTGACTTTTGACTTTTATGTTATAAATATATCTGACAGCAACCTATCCGGCTCGAAGGACCATATGGTATGACCTCTTATAGTCGAAACAAATTTATTTGATTAGGATATGTGCTAAATCACAACAAGGATCTCTTTCAAATATATTTATTGATTGAATAATCTTACAAATTGATAGTGTCAATTCTTTATTTAATAAATATAATACGTATAAAAATTGATAATTATCGGTTATTTATATAATAACAATAAAAATATAAAAAAACTAATGATTCAAATAAATACAAAATGTTCTTAAAATTACCAAAATAACAAAATTCAGTCTGAAAATAAAAAAGAAAGATTCACGTTAGATTAATTTAAATTAAATGGATTCATCATATATTCAAAAAAAATATAAAAATGTCTATTTCAAAATTTGCAATCCAATTCTTGCTTAAAAGATTTATTATTTAAAGATATTCAGTTTAAAATTGCTTTCCTCTGGCTAATTCCATTAGCGAGCAATCCTAAATTGAATTTAATTGTTTTTATTTCTAATCTAAGTTAAAATTTGCTTTCCTCTGGCCAAATCCATTAGCGAGCAAATTTCAACAAATTTGAATTGTGGTTAAGCCCAATAATTCCCTACCTATCCACTCGGTGAAAGAAACCAGAATGAAAGTGTTCACTGTTGCAGCGCCCCTTTATCTAATTTCTTCACTGTGTACTTAAATGGAATTAATCCAGTTTCCATAAGTGCGATGGAGAAAGCGATAGAATTCTGCTCCAAAATGACGATAAAATTTCTGCCCGAAAAAGACTATTACCGACCTCTAGTTGTCACTTCAATAACAAATCTATTTCGCCGTCAATAATTAAGTATGAGTCACAATTTTTTGCCAATCGCTGAAAAATGTGACAGAGGCAGAATTGTTTTGTTTCTTTGGAGGTTGGAGTTGTGTTTTTTAGAAGGGTTTTTACTTATCATAAATCTTTAAAAAATATATATTTTTAGATTAGCGATGGCGCTGCAACATATATATATACCGATATATATATATATATATATATATATATATATATATATATATATATATATATATATATATATATATATATATATATATATAATAAATTCCAATAATCTGCAGGATTCTAAAGTACCCTAATAATGGAAACTTGAATGAAACTTTCAAATTTTAGTTTCAGCAACTGATATTTGATTACATTTCAAAATTGGAATTCATAACAAAAACAAACTATAAATTGACATTTTACTTAGAAATAAAAAGAAAACAAGTTTAAATATACCCAAATTTGCAGCTACATATGCCTTCAGTGTATTAATTCTAACAATTTTCTCTTTTTACACGTTCTTAGAGCGATTAAAATATCTATGAAACACTACATGCTTCCTTTCAGCGATTTACTGTACAAATCAAAGTTACGAAAAAGGTAAATATTTAACCTAACCCAAAATCTACCAGATAAAACAAACTATTTATCAAAAAAAAGTAAAAATGTAGAATTGTTTCAATAAGTCAAATTGAGCACTTTAACTGATAAATAGCTTTGCAATAAGATCATGATAATAAGCGCTGCTCATACGCTAACAAATTCTTTAAAGTGATGTCTTTTAAAATACCCGCTCAAAAAAAAGGAAATATGAATCTAATGATCATTATTTTATTATATTTTTACTAATACAAGTGATAAAGCAACACAAGCCGGAATGGAAAATACGTACGTTTTGACAGAGATTCCCTTTAGACGCTATTTGTTGGTTTTTATGTGTTTAAAACCTTTCACTGTGGAATCTTTACGATAGATCCCTATAGTATATCTTCTTCACGTTAAATTGAAATCTGTTTTCTGTAAATTATTCTGCCGCTTTCGCACATCGTAATTTAAGGAGACATGCTGATAAAATTTGTTGTTTTTATATAAAGTTTATAATACCTCACCGTTTACTAAAAAATTTTCTTTTTCTCACTGCTCATTCACTAATCACCTGAAGCACGGGATCCCTGCTGCTCCGGACTAATGTTTGCTCAAGGGCAATGTTAACATTTTTCGTTTTTTCTTTTCTTTTTTTGAAGGGCTGACTCCTCCGTAATTGTTCTGTAGCGGACGGCCTCCTTTATGGGTAACTTTGGGAGATATCGGGCCTCCAGAGGGCATCGGGTTGGATTATTGTGTGCGGCTGATGGACTTTTTTGGCTACAGATAAATTTTTTCTAGACAAATGTCTTGCGATGCAATTTAGTTTAAAATTGTTTACCTTTTTGTGATCCGGTTCAAGGCAGCTAAGGGCGATGAGCGGCCACAGCATTTGAGTACTAAATGACCTCATAGCCACGATGAGAAGGTAAGCTGTGGCCACACTATATGCCAGGGAGGTACACGCTGGGCAATTTATGCTCCTAGTGATTACAACTTCAGGGAAGTCCCGCAAAAAAAACAATTATACCGCTTTGGGTTGTATTTCACCCCCGACAAGTTGAAGTAAGGGTTTTTTCTTCGTGCTCGTGGAGCGTGGCCTTCCAATTCCGCTTTTAGGTTAAATTGAAAAAAAATCCGTGTCTAGCAATTTGACCAAACAAAAGAAATCTTTGTTGATTGGTGTGTGATTTCGAATGCTAATAATCATCCACTCTTTCATGATTTAGATAATATTCAGATTTAAAAGTGAAAATATGCTTACCTTTTGATGTTGCCCATCCGACAGCTGCCAAGTGTTTGACGTCTTCTCACGGAAGTGTGAAGTTCGTGGCAGTTGCAGGGTAGGCAACCACAAAAGTACATGGACACGTTCATAAGTTATCAAAGGTACGTTCGCATGGACATAAATCAATCAATCAATCAATCTTATAGATGGCGCTAGTTAAATACTAAACGTCATTTGACTCACATTACAACACAGGTCTCTCTCTCAAGGTCTGTAGCTCTAACTATCCGACGAGAGAGGAGCTGAGAACAGTGAGACAAGATCTGCCGGGGTTCATCAGCGGTACAGGACCATCCCAGGATCTGGCGCTGGTACGCTGCCGTGGCAGTCACTTCATTCCCTAATGCTTCCTCTCATTAGGGATAGCTGGTCGCTTCCACCTCGAGCAGAGAGTCAGATCTTTCCCCCTCCAAGCTCTAATGAGAAGCTGGAGAGTTCAGGTCTTTCCTCTTCGCTCGATCAAGACAACGTGTGGCACGACCACGGCCCTGCGAAGAGTCCCATGCTCTACCGGCAAAGCCGGGCATTCCTGTCTAGGACGGTGGACGGACGGACAAACAATAAAATTTGGACGGCTTTATATGTTCTGACGGACGGACGATTGAAATTGGACTGTCTTTTATTGGATAACCTTCATTGCCTGATGTCTTTGGCGTGAAAGGTTCCAATGGGCTTGCCTTGCATATCCTCCAACTGGTATAAACTCTGTCCCACGCGCTTAACAATTCGGGCCTTGTTTCGAATCAGTTGAAGGCGGTTTTCCACTGGTACGTCACCAGACTTCAGCTGGTCAAGTTGTCAGAGTACTGGGTATGTAGACCCATGCTGTACCATATGATGACCGAAGAGAGCGTAGTACGGGTCCATGCCAATCGACTGGTGGACTGAAGTGCGTAATGCCCTTCCTATGGCGGGGAGGTGTAGGTCTTAGACGCTATGGTCATCGTTCAAGTAAGCGCGGATGGCTGACAGGATGGACCTATTCACTCGTTCAGAAGCGGTAGGGTGCGGCGAGTATTTGGCGGTCTTCACATGCTTTTCTTTTATACGATGTGACCAAATCCTAGGGGAGAACCCTTTAATGCGTTAGCATGGTTTTGGCCGGAAGGGAATTCGGGTAAGGGAAATGAGGAAACTTGAATGTCTTGTTTTTGTATTGCTGCGAGCTAGACAACAGCCCAGAGATGGAGTGGATTATTTTAATATTAAACGAATTGATCTTACTCCGGCTCCTTAATACTATATTCAGTCAGCAACTTCTGGAGTGTATTGGACACAAACTGTGTACCATTGTCAGAAAAAATCGTCTCAGGGACTCCGAAGACAGATAGGACATCTTTCTCCAAGAATGCATTGACTAGGTCTGTTTGCGCAGCACGCATAGGTTGATCAAAACAAACTTGGTAAAGCCGTGTTGCCACCTTTTGTGCGGGGATAAGGTCCGAGAAAATCGATATAGAGAAATTGGAATGGACGTTGGGTTTCCAACGGCTTTCCCATGGGTGGTCGTAAGATGGTGTTAGACGCTTTCGTCTCCTTCATGTGTTACCATGTAATGCCAGTAGTACTTTTCGCGGAGTCTGGACAGTATTTTGTGAAATCCTCCATGCGCTGACTGAGGTGACTCATGAGCCTCATGTATTAAAACGTCCACCAGACCCGATGGGACCCAAAGCTTCCAGGCTAAGTCCTCATGCATCGAGTCACCGCTTCGGGGTTGGGTCCTCTTGTAAACATACCCGTCAGATACAGATCAGGGAGTTGTGTTGTGTTAGCAAGCACAGCCGATTTGAACTGCCATGAAGTGTGGCGATTTTAAGTCTACTTCGACTGCACTTACTTTCAGCTCCTCTGCCGTGTCACTGTGTTCTCGGGACAGAGTGTCAGGGACCACATTCTGCGAACTCTTGCGATGCTCGATCTGGAAGTCAAAAGCCTGCAGCTTTAAACTCCATCGAACCAATCGTGCTGTTAAGATTGGTGCGCTACACATTGCTTGCTTTAGGTCCTCAAAAGCTTGTTGTGCTTCTTCAGTCCTAGCAAAACTTTTGCACTTTTTTAAGCAGTCCGTAATCGGAGCTGCCAGGGTCGCATAATTGAGGATGAACCTCTGATACCAACCCGTCATTCCGAGGAATCTGCGGATTTGTTTAGCAGAGCGGGGGGAAATCCGCCACCGCTGCTACTTTCTCGGGGTCAGTTTCCAGAGTTCCATCTCCAATCATGAAACCCAAGTAGCGGACTTGCTTGACGCAAAAGCGGCTTTTCTCGACGTTAATCGTCAGCTTTGCGCTGCGCGGACAATCAGCTACTTCTCGTAATGTTTTAATTTGGGATCCAAAATCAGGTGACACGATAAATAAATCTTATAAATAAACAAAGACGTGTTCACGTAAACGACCTGGGATAATCTTATCAATTAAGCGACACATCCGCTGTGCATAACAGTGTAACAGTGGATGGATAAAGTGGTCTGCCGAGCACTGTAAAAGCTGTTTTTTCCCTTCACTGCTTTTCCAAAGGAATTTGCCAAAAGGCGTCCTTCAAATCGATGGACGAAATGAAGTGCGGATCCTACAGTCGTTTACACCTGGAACGCTTGGTTCTGTTACTCCTGGTTGGTACGCCACAGTTCCAGCAAGTCATGCGACTGGCAGCTTCAGGGGTGCGCCTCACTTCCTCCACTCCATGTAAACTACTGGGGTGGAAGGCGCAGGTGTTCGTCTCAATACAGTTCCAATAAGTCATCTAACTTACCGCGTCTGGGGTGGGCCTCACTTCATCCACTCCAACCACAGGAAATCCAGAGGAATCCTCCGCTTCCTGGATTGCGTCGAAGTCGATCCCATGTACATCAGGTCTTGTGGATCGCCTATATAGTTCACGGCGCTGTAGCCAGCGTTCGGTTTCACGACACAGTTCTTGTAAATGGTCCATGGACCTAAGAGTGACCGTGGAAAATTGTTGACCGATGCAAGGATGTAAATTGTCTCTGACTATCTGGACTAAATCGACTTCAGGTGGTGTCGTCCGCATGTGTCCCACAATCTACTAGTCTTTACGGAGCTAGCTGTCGCAGCTCTCCGAACTCTGACGAAGCTCCATCAGAGTCCGCATCAGATCGAGATCAAAGTCCGGAGAGGCGCGACAGAATTGATTCCAGAACCATTGCCCCGCCTCATCTCTAAGCAGAAGGTGTATGTTAGCACATAACTCATCATCAGGTACACGCGAGCTTACAGCTAGTCCACCGTCCACCGAGAAGGACGGATTATTGCCAGTAAAATGTATACCCCAAAACGCCAAGATGGAAGGGCGTCTGGGTTGGTAACCTGCCGTTCTAGGCGCGGGCCCCTGTCTAGCTTAGGGTGGTTAGGGAGGAGCGTACTCGTAAGCCGGGAGTTGCCAACGTGGGCTTACTTCGGCCGTTAGGTGTTGTACTGGACTCCTGTAAGAGGCTGGGCACGCGTCAGCAGCACTGGCCGGACTACTGACAGAACCTGATCTCTCCAAAATGGATTGGGCCAGGTTTGTCCTTAGCAAACCCAACATTTCCTTTTTAAAATTTGCCATGTGTGTTGCTAGCTAATCGGCCGTAATCACTGTCTGAGTTACTAGGGGTTCTATCTTGTCGAGAGGAAAGCCTAAGCTGGTGTAAGTCCTCGAGCTGTCTAGATTGTTCCGGAGGGGGAAACGCCCAAGCCCCGTCTAATGACTGGCTTGATCCAAAGACAGGCTGCGCGGAATTGTCATTCTGATGTTCTTGCTGTCTCACTTGGAGGCCTACTAACATTATAAACTGGTGGAGGTTTTGAGAAATCGGGCTTTGACGCCTGCGCGCACCGGTGGCAGAGTCGTTCGACAGTCTCTTCTGTGCAAAAGTTTGGTTGAGAGGCTTCTGCTTCTGTTGAGAGGTCTTGCTTCTTGAGGTGAGGAGAGAGCTGTTGCCTGTTTCGGCCCGTCAGATTCAGTCCCATGCCTTACCACGGGTGAACGGAACATTATAAAATTTTCTTGCTTTAGGCAATTGTTGAACGTCGTTATGAAACAATGACGTTATGATTTTTGCAATTATGAATTAATACTTACGCCCTCGATGGAATTGCTGCACTAATAAAACCAGTGTTGAACAAAAAGATACTCCACACCACACTTATATTGTGATGAAGGTACACCGACCATAATGAGATTCAATTCCCTTTTTTTTGAATTCAACGCAGTAAAACGAATTATGCAATTAGTGAAAATAACTTCAACGCCGAACTTGTTTCTCATATAGAAAAAATAAAGTGTAGCGGAAAATAGAAAGTTCAATAGAAAACAACGTGCTATAGTTCAAATTGGATTATTTTATTTAAAGGAAATTCAATCGATATATAAAAATACTAAAGAAACGATCAGGATTCGCAATTCAATCACAATTCATATATAAACAATAAATGGAAATTAATAAAAACAAAATAAATAAATTAATTCAAAATGATAATTCACAATAACTTTATCACTCAAAAAAATTCACTGCTGAGAAGAAAAATTTATTAACAAGAGGCACGTGGTGAATAAAATACCTTTTAGAATTTATTATTCACTGTGACACTCTGAACCTACTACCTTGATGAAGAATGGAATTGAAAAGAGGTAGATCGGCTGGAAGATGCTGCTTATATAATGTTGGCGGCGATTTTCTTAAAATGTCGTTGTAGCCATGTTGTCTTCCGACATTTTTTGAGAGTTTGAGAATTTCAACTGGCATTGGCGCTCAATTTAAACGAGAGACGTGCTATCCATAATCGAATTAACTATTTTCTGAACACTACATTCGCTGTGAAATTAATTTATTTCGATGAAAAAATTAATTTCCCACATTATTCAATTCGCTAATAACCAAAATAATCCAAATAAAATTAAATATTGTATTATGAATTTCACATGTAGGTGGCACTTAACGTACTTTTTTCTCCACCTTGTAATCTCCACTTCGAAGTGATCTTTTGTCTCTTTTACCCGCGCTATCTCTGTCCAACTCATTATGAGTATTGGGAAAATTAAATTTTATTAATAATTCGTTAATGCGACAAAATTGGCAATTTTAAATATTGCCATTAAATTCCCCGCGAAATTCTACTTAGAATTCATGTGCAATCTAATGGCAGCACATAAAATTTGACGGGTTTCGTATTCGAAAAAGTTTGACGTTTTATGTCATCGCGAGTGTTGTGTTTATTTGACTTTACAGGTAAGTTTTAATGTTTTGTTTTGTGTTTTTGATATAATCTTGTCTTGTGCAAGTGTTTTTAATTAAATTAATTGAAGTGCACATAATTTCAGTGATTTTTTTCTTAATTTCAGACTTCACCGACTTGATTCCAGTGAGGCAAAGTTGTGGCCAGGGAGTTCATCTGGAGCTAGGAGTTCAACAAAAACAGGTAAAATATTTTAATTTAGTGTGTAATTCATGTTTATATTATGTAATTGTGTGTTAATTATGTTCTGTAGTGCATGTAACCAAACTTTGTTTACATTGTTCTTGTCAACTTTGCTTACTTCTAATTATAGCTTAATTTGTACTTTAATTGTGTAAATTCATTACTACTTCATTCTATACTAAAATTTATTATTAATTAAACCTTTTCTTTTATTTCAGGTGCAGTTCAACATCATTGGCTTAGTGGAATTACCAGGTAAGTATACTGGTCAGGTAACTGTGTATCTTTTAAAATTTCAGTCTCTATTTATTAATCTATTCTCTTTTTAGGTGAATTGTGTGAACAGCAATAGAGCGCAATAAAATTACAGTCGGCAGTGTAGCCGCTTACGTATAATTGAGAATAAACTTACGAGACAGAAGCTCTCAGCCAAATGTGCGGGAGATCCAACTCCTAAAATAAATATGCGAAGGCAATTCGAAACTTCTCGATGCCACATTCAACAAAAATGTTCAAAAAAAAAAAACCAAGTCAGGATGCTGGTCAATAACCAAAACAAACAAAAATAAAACGAAATGTTTGGAAGAGAAAAGTGCAGATTTACAGAGCAACAAACAAATTCAGAATCAGAAAAAAACAAGTTTGGCAAAAAAACATTTTTCAAAAAAAAAACAAATGATGTCAATAACCGAAAAAATGAACCATCCAAAATAAACAAAAAATGAGAAAAAAAAATCAAAATACTTATAAATGAACTTGAATAATTCCAGGTTCCCTCAATGAAGCTTCTTCTCCATACCTGCCTAGGATGGGAAAGGATAAAAGACGGTAGGAGGAAAGGATCAAACACAAAAACAAAATTCAAAACAACAACAACAAAAAATCAAAAAAAGAAAGGGGGTTTAAAAAAAATATAAGAAGAATTCATGATATTCACCAAAGAAGAAAAAGAATTTAAAGAAAGAGGAAAAAGAAACATACATAAAAAATAAAAATAAAATAGAATGTGAGAACCTCTGTTAAAGTTCGCAATACCCACAACATCTGTCCTGCCTGTGGAGCTGTTCAAGCGTAGTCGACCAAGTGAAGAGTCACGCTGGCCACATACCTAAGTCGGGTATTCGCCCGACTCACCAGCTCCCTGCATGAGACACTAATGATCCCTGAGATTAGGCATGTCAGGAGCAACATCGGACATCGCTAATCCCGAGCATCAGTCATCCCACGCCGAGGACAGGGTAGAGTTGGCTAAAGTGTGTCCCTATTTGCGAAAACTGGCATGCCTATGGACATCATTAGATATGTTAGGACAGGGGCACTAGACCTCGAAGGTGCTTTAAAATAAAGGGAAGAGACCACAGCCGTCCAGGCCGACATCGTCTAAGTCCGTACAGGACTAGCTGATCAGCCTAAGCTGACATGCCATCTCTTTAGAGGCGAGAAGTGCATCAGAAGATGCTGATGTGCCTTCTTGTAGGAAGGCGTACTTCTCGATGGGCGCCATTGTATGTAATGTGTCAGCCATATAATGCAACGTGAAGTTGTCGCGTGATGTCAAGGTGGCACGCCTAGCTGGCAGCACGTGCATCGCTCGTCTGCTTGGGGTCGGGTTCTGGGACATTAAATCACACACCTCAACAGTATTCGCGTGCCTGTGGCGAAAGAAGTTTGTGAATTCCTTCCTTCAGGTCTGCCACTAAGGATAAAAAACACAAGAGAGACAGATATTGAAGGAAGAACAGCAGGTCTGGTGTCACCTGTTGTTCCTAGCCGCACTGAACTGTCATGAAAAATTCAAACAGAAAATATACCCCCTAGTTTGACAGTTCAGGTATCAACCCACTCCATTCCTACACCTTGCTAGGGTGTGGGCCCACCCTATAATGAAGGACATGAAGGATGGAAGAGGGAGGAACTGGGAAGCAGGGCGAAGAAGAAGTAGCTTCATTGGCTTTTCCTGAAATCAAAATAAATAATCTAGTTCATTATATAATTTAATAACAATAACCTAAGTTAATACAAAATAAAGTTGCAATGTTCAACCTAAAGCTAACAGTCTTATTAGAGTATTCCTATAAATGCTAAGAACAACAGAAAAAGATCAATTGAATCGGAGGATATCAAACATTATAAAGCTTCTTAGCTGTGCAAAAAAAAATAGTTCACGTCATATGTTTTAGTCATAATTAACTAAGATTTATTCACGTAAGCGATAATAAAACGAGCTGAGTCCGCAGACGACTATTATATACTTCCCGAACGATGTATCTAGCTAGATTCATAGTTAATGTCGCGGTACTTTAAGACAATTACAAGTTTTCACGGTTGTAGTGCCTAAAACCTGTACAGTACTGTGAACTGCCGGGAACTTATTTACGTTAGTTAATAAATCCTTTCAAGGTAACATTTTTATGAAGTATAATGCACAGCTTAATCGTTCTAGCTACACATCTAGCCTGGGCTCACTTCTAACTAAGCATTTACATAATTGTAAGTGTTCAAAACAATAATAGTATTGTCGACGAGATTTAAACAAAGTGTTCAAATCAACAACAATGTCGATGAAATTACTCAATTTGGAGACAGAGGAAATCACACGATAAAGAAAAACTAAAGCAAAATAAAAATATCTGATTAACCTCAAATAATTCAAAACTGTGAAATCAAGATATAGATCAAATTAAACTTTAGGAAAAATAAAAAAAGGAAACACGCATACAAATATGGTTAATCTTCACTTTTAATCTACACTTGTACAAGTTTATACACGATTCGGTAAAAATAAATTCACTGTTAAAATTAACGGTCATAAAAAAAAATATTCAGTTATTACATGGGCGAGAAAATAACCAACTTAATGAATCCCATACATGAATAGCATTACCGTAATGAAGTTTCATCTGAATAATTTATGCCTTTACGACGTAAAGGCATAAATTATTCACATGAAACTTCATTAAATTGATTATCTGCACAATAATTGGGCCTAATTGAATTTTAAACCTTTATTTTTGCGTATAAATACAAATTCACTACTACTCTAGAAATTCACTCAAACAAAAATCTTAACTACACTGCTGAAATAAATGATTAGATAAAAAATATAAAAAAGTCCAAAAAACAATGAATAAAATTATCAAAATCCGTCACCAAAATTTATGTTTTAGTCAAATGCTAATCTAAGCATATTTTGACTAATTCGTTCACCGAAAACTATATAAAGAATTCACGAAAATAAAAATAGAAAAAAATTTAATTTAGAAAACTTCACAGTGATTTTTCAAAAAGAATACTCGTTAATTGTTCGACGCACAAAATTAATTGCAAACCAAATCAAATTTCAAAAAAAAGATAAAAACCTTTTTGCTTGACTTTAAAAAAATGGCTGCCAAACTCAATGTTCACTAAAAAATTTAAACCCTTGATTAACACACTTGCACTTTTAAAATTCACTATTAACAATGAGAGTGAGTTGACATTTACAAGCCCCTTTTATACCTTCTGCTGTCGCCATTTCCCCTCCAAAATTCTATAAATTGCTATTAATTTAAGTATTTCTAACTAAAACCTTTTCGCAAACTCGTTTTGCTAGATTCCTTATCATTTTCGTGAATTTATTAACCTAACTTCATTAATTTAAAACGTATGATTTGAATAGAAATTAAATTAAATTAAAAATGTCCTATAAAATGGCGATAGCAGAAAAGTTCATAATTTTAGCGAACTAAACCCAAATCCTTGCGCGTTTCTCGTTCTCGTTTTTACCTTGTCTTTCGCACTTATTGCGCAAATATAAATTAATTAAATCGCGAATTATTCAAAATTCACGCAATTCACCGCGATTCTGGCATCACTAATAAATTCCCAGCGAAAAGCTAACTCAATTTCATATAACAACCACTGTCAGAAATTGAAGTACTGTTAGTTCGCGGTTTTCAACTTACGTTTCGCGGTCGCGAAGCTTTACCTTAATTACGAGTGATTTGTACACAGTAAACAGGTAAGTGCTTTTTATAATTATTGCATGTGATGTGTTAGCTGCAAACATCGTGAAAAGTGCGTGAAAAAAGTTGAATCTTGTGTAATTGAAACCAAGTGCATCAGTTGTCGCAGGTGTGATAAATTGCTATATAATCACCTGTAATTGATGCACCCGGCTTCAAAACACATATAATTCTTGCTGCGGATACCTGTTTATGTTTTTATAACATCAGGGTCGCAACATATAATGTTTTTTACATGCACTAGAATTGCATGTTGTTGTTGTTGTGCTCCAAGAAATTTGTTTAAATTTTGTAAGTTACAAATTTCTTGGAACTTTTTTCTGTTTTGTTGTTTTAAAAATGCCTTAACTAATCTCTTCTTTCTTTGCAGGATATGCAGGACATTAATAAGAGGAGAAGGGGTGCATGCAGAGTTCCCAGGCACGTCAGGTGAGTATAATTGAAGATAAGTTATTTATTCAATTTATATTCTTTTTATTTTTTAGGCATCATCGAACATTCTCTTTTTGTTATAACCCTTTTATGAAAATTATGGAACATCAAAGTGCCATTCTCCCTCACTCGTATTCGCACCTGATATCGTCCCGGAAGATTAATAATTTTCTCACGACGCGGTCTTCTGCGGATGTCTTCAAAATCCAAAGCCTGTATCACGTTGTTCGGCAAATAAATGTCCAGGCCTTCTCGGGTACGAAATTTCTGATGCATATTGAATATGAGCAACATCACTTCTTTTATGGTGAGGGATGGTCTGAGGCGTTCCAAGGTGTCTAAATACCGCCCGTTGATGTACTCCGGTGTAGACAGATTTGGGTTGGTGTAGGGTGTATTCAACATGGGATCTGGCTGAGCTGACTGTGTGGGCTCGCTGGGGCCCGCTTCTGGAACACCTTCGACCGTATCCTTTGGCATCATTTTATTAGCCACTACTGGTTTCGGACTGCTCGGTGGTGTAAAAGCCCGTAGAGACAAAATTCGGGCCCGGGGAATACCACATACGGGCCCCCGCGAAAGGAATTGCGGACCCGGGATTAGGTCCCATATACAATCGAATGAGTGACTTTCAATTTCAAATCTGTCTAGTACATTACACTTTTTCGATCGTGAAACATTTTTTTTATATATATAACTAAAATGTAAAAATTTTTCTGTTGATGACTTAGATGACGGGCCCCTTCTGAAAGCCCGGGCCCGGGGGGTTACCCTCTTCGCCCCCCCTCTCGACGGCCCTGTGTAAAATAGATCTCCTCGTCAATTTTGAGGAAGTCCTCGTTGCTCGATTGTGACGACATCTGAAAAAATTGGCCTGACTTACAGAGATGTCGTGAATATAAGGACAACACAACATAAACAACATCAACATGCACCGTCATATCAAAGTTTGGTAATGTGTAGATGTCTCTACCGGTAGATGACATAACTTTGTGATTGGGCGTTTAAATGAACTATCCCGTGTTTTGACCTGCACAACTCTAACTAGACCATCCTTGCCTGGAAAGACTTCTTCGATTATTGCTAATGGCCTGTGAGTCGGGAACAACATTTCGTTCTTCAACAACACGACATCTCCTTTCTGAATATTTTCAGTATTCGTATTCCATTTCGGTCATTGTTGTAACTGATTTAAGTAATCTTTGGACCATCTCTTCCAAAAATGTCTAGCTTGTTGTTGCATATAACTCCATCTTGATGCATATGATATCCTTTCTGTATTGGCTTCTGGTATAGCTGCTAATGACTGTCCGATTAAAAAATGGGCTGGTGTCAACACGCTAGAATTTTCTGGAGAGTTGGTCACGTAGCAAAGTGGTCTGGAATTCAGACAGGCTGCAATTTGCGTGAGAACAGTAGCAAATTCCTCGAATGTTAAAATTGCGTTACCTAATGTTCGACGCAGATGAAATTTAATTGATTTTACGCCTGCTTCCCAGATTCCTCCGAAATGAGGCGTAGCTGGTGGGTTGAAATGCCAATTAATGGCTTTGGATGCAAAGTATTGTGCTGCGTCGGTTGTTGATTCCTTAATTGCTTGTTTTAAATCCTTGTCCAATATTGCCTTACCACCAACGAAATTTGTACCACAATCTGAATAGATATCTGTACATAATCCTCTTCTTGCTACAAATCTCTTCAATGCGGCGATAAAGGCTTCTGACGTTAATGCAGATACTAGTTTGATGTCTATGAACATAAAGCTAAACAGGAATGGCAGTAAGCCAGAAAAACGTCGGCATTTTCCTTTCTGTAGAGGTGAGGGTTTTCTATGTGTTTGAAGCCCATGACAGTAGTGAAATTTGAGATTTTTTGAAGCGGGGTTGATATATCTTTTGAATAATTACCAATTGTGTTAAATCAAAATTAATAAATATTTAACATTTTTAAAAGAAGAAAAAAGAAAACAAATCACTTGTTTTTTACTTTTCCACAAATTATTTATTAAATTTATCGAGTTACAATCGACGCGTTTCGACTTTCTGGGTCATTTTCAAGATTGAACTAAAAGTTAACTGGTTTAACAAACAATTATATACTTATTTGGAGAGAAAAACGCTATTTAGGAAAAAGAGAATCTATGAAATTACAATCAAGTAAAATACTCTTGTTGTTAAAATCAATAAGGTCATTGACCAAGAAACAGCCATGATTTTTAGCTTTGTGTATTTCATATTTTTCGAATCTATCTAATATTTTATCATCGTTAATGTGATGTAAAAGTTCTAGGTTATCAATATTAATAGAATGTCCAGTATCAATTAAATGTTTGCTTAAGCCAGAACTAGGTCTGCCTGATTTAGCTGATGTAAAGTGTTCTTTAAATCTTGTCCTAATATTTCTCTTAGTCTTTCCTATGTACAGAGCATCACAATCACTACATTTAATACGATATACGCCACTACATTTTAAAGGGTCAAATTTAGGTTTTATTTTATAATTACATATTCTAGATTTAAGGTTATTTTTATTTGAAAATGCGGGATAAACTTTTACATTTTTAAGACAATTTTTTAGTATTGAACAAGAATTATTTAAATATGGGATTTTTTTACGCATGAATGTGTCATCATCGGATTTATTATTGCAAGGGTATATAGATTCAACGGTCAATTTATACTGTTTTTTCTTTAATAGTTGATAAATAATCTTTGGTTTATACCCATTATTAATAGCAATTTGTTTGATCACATTTAACTCTGACTTAAATTTATGGTGGTCTAAAGGCAGTTTCACCAATCTATTTATCATAGAGTGAAATGCTGACATCTTAGTATTCCAAGGGTGGTTGGAATCGGACGGTATTACAGCATCACAGTATGTTTCTTTTCTAAATATATTGAAAGATAATTTTTGATTAACTATTGATAGCGTCAAGTCTAAAAAGTTGATGTGTTGGTTACCATTTTCGATTGTGAATTTTATATTATTGTCAAGTTTGTTTAAAATATTATCTAAAAATATTTTGAGTTGTCTATCAGTCCCTGTCCAGATACAGAAGACATCGTCAACATATCTATACCAGGTAAAAATATTATTTAGTAGGTTGCTGTCAGAATTAAAAAGTTTATTTTCTAAATAGTCCATAAATATTTCAGCGCAAAAGGGAGAATAAGGTGACCCCATGGCAAGTCCATTTGCTTGCATGTAAAATTTATCATTAAACATAAAATAATTTTGTTCAATACAACAATTCGATAGAGTGACAAATTGTGATGCTCTTGTGTCATTGTCAACCGCACTATGAATTTTTGAATTTAAAATTTCTTTTAGTGTTTTTGTGGGAATGGAAGGGAACAAACTATTAACATCAAATGACACTAATTTAGAGTGACGCGGTAATATCAAGTCTTTGGTTTTATTAACTAAATCAAATGAATTCTTAATAGAAAAGTTAGGTTTAAAGTCAAGTAGGACAGGCATAGTTCTGGCTAAGAATTTAGATAACTTATAGGCTGGAGATTGAAAAGCTGAGGCTATAGGACGCATGGGAATATTGTCTTTGTGCAATTTAGGAAGTCCATATAATATCGGTATCGCTGGATGGCTGGTTCTTAGCTTTACTTTATCACTTTTACTTAATGCTAGGCTACTATTATTTAATTTGCTGATTAATTCTCGATTAAATTTATCAGTAGGATCATTATTAATTTCCAGAACTCCTAATTGACCTAAGACAGTATTCATTTTATCTAAATATTCTAATCTATCTATAATAGCTACAGTATTACCTTTGTCAGCTTTACTAATTATAATTTCGTTCGTCGCAGTTTTTGTTTTTAAATTTTTGATTATTATAGCGTCATTCGAATGGTTAGAAAATGTTTTTGAAATCTTCGTGAGAGAATTCGCACAGGTCGATTGAATCACCGCATCGTCCCCAACAGCAGCGTCGATATGTGCAGCTAAGTTGATAGCATCAGTCTGGTTCACTCTCGATAATGGTGCATATTTCAAACCTTTTTTCAGAACTTTTTCCTCTGAGGGAGTGAAAGTGAAGTGGGATAAGTTCACCAAACGAGGATAGAAGCTCACATCACTGTATTTTTCTTGTGGTTGTGTATTTCGTTGTGCAGATCTTAGTCGGTTTAGCTTCTGCTTCTGCCTAGAATATTGACTGTAGCTTAATTTTCTAGCTTTCTCTCTAAAGAGAAACTGCACTTGATCAAATTCAACTGGATGCAAGAGATGCGCTAACGCAGAGTGGAGAACCATCAAATGGAAACTAATGTTGTCTCTTTTGAAGTAATGGTGCTTAATTTCAGCTTTTAACCAAATTAGTTTTGCTTTGTAGATAGATTTCTTGGCCAGCGTCGATCGTGAATTACATTTAATGTTGATGTATTTTGGGAAAACTTTATAACGTTTACACATTTTAAAAATGTTGAGTGAAAAGTTTTTCCACCAAGTGCCGAGCAATAAATCGGTTAATTGTATAAAAAATGCTAAATTAAAGCAGTTATTAGTACTATACCAAAGATTACTGATTTCTTTTCAAATAATAGGAAATCATATCTGGTTTAACACTATGTGTAAACGTTATAAAGTTTTCCCAAAATACATCAACATTAAATGTAATTCACGATCGACGCTGGCCAAGAAATCTATCTACAAAGCAAAACTAATTTGGTTAAAAGCTGAAATTAAGCACCATTACTTCAAAAGAGACAACATTAGTTTCCATTTGATGGTTCTCCACTCTGCGTTAGCGCATCTCTTGCATCCAGTTGAATTTGATCAAGTGCAGTTTCTCTTTAGAGAGAAAGCTAGAAAATTAAGCTACAGTCAATATTCTAGGCAGAAGCAGAAGCTAAACCGACTAAGATCTGCACAACGAAATACACAACCACAAGAAAAATACAGTGATGTGAGCTTCTATCCTCGTTTGGTGAACTTATCCCACTTCACTTTCACTCCCTCAGAGGAAAAAGTTCTGAAAAAAGGTTTGAAATATGCACCATTATCGAGAGTGAACCAGACTGATGCTATCAACTTAGCTGCACATATCGACGCTGCTGTTGGGGACGATGCGGTGATTCAATCGACCTGTGCGAATTCTCTCACGAAGATTTCAAAAACATTTTCTAACCATTCGAATGACGCTATAATAATCAAAAATTTAAAAACAAAAACTGCGACGAACGAAATTATAATTAGTAAAGCTGACAAAGGTAATACTGTAGCTATTATAGATAGATTAGAATATTTAGATAAAATGAATACTGTCTTAGGTCAATTAGGAGTTCTGGAAATTAATAATGATCCTACTGATAAATTTAATCGAGAATTAATCAGCAAATTAAATAATAGTAGCCTAGCATTAAGTAAAAGTGATAAAGTAAAGCTAAGAACCAGCCATCCAGCGATACCGATATTATATGGACTTCCTAAATTGCACAAAGACAATATTCCCATGCGTCCTATAGCCTCAGCTTTTCAATCTCCAGCCTATAAGTTATCTAAATTCTTAGCCAGAACTATGCCTGTCCTACTTGACTTTAAACCTAACTTTTCTATTAAGAATTCATTTGATTTAGTTAATAAAACCAAAGACTTGATATTACCGCGTCACTCTAAATTAGTGTCATTTGATGTTAATAGTTTGTTCCCTTCCATTCCCACAAAAACACTAAAAGAAATTTTAAATTCAAAAATTCATAGTGCGGTTGACAATGACACAAGAGCATCACAATTTGTCACTCTATCGAATTGTTGTATTGAACAAAATTATTTTATGTTTAATGATAAATTTTACATGCAAGCAAATGGACTTGCCATGGGGTCACCTTATTCTCCCTTTTGCGCTGAAATATTTATGGACTATTTAGAAAATAAACTTTTTAATTCTGACAGCAACCTACTAAATAATATTTTTACCTGGTATAGATATGTTGACGATGTCTTCTGTATCTGGACAGGGACTGATAGACAACTCAAAATATTTTTAGATAATATTTTAAACAAACTTGACAATAATATAAAATTCACAATCGAAAATGGTAACCAACACATCAACTTTTTAGACTTGACGCTATCAATAGTTAATCAAAAATTATCTTTCAATATATTTAGAAAAGAAACATACTGTGATGCTGTAATACCGTCCGATTCCAACCACCCTTGGAATACTAAGATGTCAGCATTTCACTCTATGATAAATAGATTGGTGAAACTGCCTTTAGACCACCATAAATTTAAGTCAGAGTTAAATGTGATCAAACAAATTGCTATTAATAATGGGTATAAACCAAAGATTATTTATCAACTATTAAAGAAAAAACAGTATAAATTGACCGTTGAATCTATATACCCTTGCAATAATAAATCCGATGATGACACATTCATGCGTAAAAAAATCCCATATTTAAATAATTCTTGTTCAATACTAAAAAATTGTCTTAAAAATGTAAAAGTTTATCCCGCATTTTCAAATAAAAATAACCTTAAATCTAGAATATGTAATTATAAAATAAAACCTAAATTTGACCCTTTAAAATGTAGTGGCGTATATCGTATTAAATGTAGTGATTGTGATGCTCTGTACATAGGAAAGACTAAGAGAAATATTAGGACAAGATTTAAAGAACACTTTACATCAGCTAAATCAGGCAGACCTAGTTCTGGCTTAAGCAAACATTTAATTGATACTGGACATTCTATTAATATTGATAACCTAGAACTTTTACATCACATTAACGATGATAAAATATTAGATAGATTCGAAAAATATGAAATACACAAAGCTAAAAATCATGGCTGTTTCTTGGTCAATGACCTTATTGATTTTAACAACAAGAGTATTTTACTTGATTGTAATTTCATAGATTCTCTTTTTCCTAAATAGCGTTTTTCTCTCCAAATAAGTATATAATTGTTTGTTAAACCAGTTAACTTTTAGTTCAATCTTGAAAATGACCCAGAAAGTCGAAACGCGTCGATTGTAACTCGATAAATTTAATAAATAATTTGTGGAAAAGTAAAAAACAAGTGATTTGTTTTCTTTTTTCTTCTTTTAAAAATGTTGAGTGAAAAGTTTTTCCACCAAGTGCCGAGCAATAAATCGGTTAATTGTATAAAAAATGCTATAATAAATATTTATTTTCAAAATTGTATTATTAAATTACATTTAAAAATGTGCGCAAAGATGAAATTGATTTTCTAATTATAATAAGATCTAACACAATTTAGAAAAACAGTTGCGAAATGCTTTGAAATTTTCAATAATTTATGCATTTAAACTGTTCCACCTTCTCTTTTAGCCAAGTGAGCATTGTTATTGAATACAGACAGTTCTCACTTGTTTCCAGGGACCACCACGTGGAGGTTGAGATAGGTGATTTAGATAAATAAGTTAAAATATGATATTATAACTTATGTATCTTTTTTGGTCCCCAGTGGTTTGTCTTTTGTCAATTGCACTTAAAATTATTTATTGTAAGTACTTATGTAAATTATTTGCTATTTTTGGGAAATCTATATAATTATACTTAAAATATTTTTAGTTTTAAATCGAAAAATATGTTCTGACCCCTTCTGAAAAATTGTTCGCGAGCCGACAGTGACAATAAGGGCAAAGCTATATTTGGCTAGATTACAAATGTAAACAAAGTTCTATAGCCAGGAAAATAGTGAATATTTACTATTATAAGTCACTGTCGCTTAATATAATCGCAGTAATTTAAGCAAAGAGACCTTAGAGATTGTATTATAACCTATACTTTCCTGAAAACAGATTTTCTTCGCGCTCTCCGGCGATAATGTTTGCAGCAGTACACAGCACACTTTATCACTAAATTTGTGATTGTTTGTGGAGTTTTACACAATAAAAGGACACAATAAGATATCACAAGGTATTTTAACACTTAACTAGGCTATAATTAGCAATCGTTAATACTAATCACCCCGATAAATTCCTGTTTTCACAAAACTTTCACAGCACAACTAAAAATTTGACATTTCCGAAAATAAAAGCAAAACACTTCGATATGGGGACAGTACCTCAAAACTTTCCCCACTTCCACACTTCTTCTATCGTTCAGATACCAATCACACCTACAGCACATATACGCGATACTGCCATTCCTGTTTAGCTTTATGTTCTAAGATTTAGCGGTACTTTTTTGACAGAAATATGTGATTCTCTCCGAATGAGAACAGAATTTTGACAGGAATAAGTGATTCTCTCAAATAATTTTGACAGGAATAAATGACTGCACACTACCTGTACTCTTTATTTGCATGTATATTCTTATGACTTTAAAATCTGAATATATTTCGTTTTACTGTGGTGCCAGTGTTACTTTTTCAAGATTAGCTGGGTATTTTAGGGAGCCGGTTATCTAGTAGTTAGTAATCTTTGGCCATAGTATAGACAAAGATTACTCTACTAGATAACCGGCTTCGAACAAAGTACTGAAAATTTTTTGGTTGCTTTTATATATTTCCCACATCGGGCAACCCTGCAGACAGAACTAAAAATTTGTTTTCTGGGAGAGTTTGTGGGTAAGAGACAAGCATTCTTTTCTATTGTATATTTACAAATGTCAAATGTATAATAAGATTGGTTATGAAGCTGTTTGTCAATTTTAATTATTAAACTATTTAAGTAGTAAATTATTAAAGACGAACAGATTAGCGCTTGCAAATCGACCTTCTTACGAGCTAAACAATGCGCACTTGATGACTTGTGGCAACATAAAGCTGAGAACTGAAATGAGTGGGAATATTTACATTTTTACTGCTAATTTCGTTTTCATTATCGTAAACAGCGAAATTTATTTAGCTTTCATTACTTAATGTTAAGACGCTAGCACCTTGTCCAATTAATTTAGACTTTAATCTACCATAAAGTTCGACAAAAGCGCGAGATAAGAACGATAACTTGTATGAGCGAATTGGCAACAGCTTAAAGTCAATAACCCCTGCATTTGGAATTCTGCGTAAAGTTGAGCATTTATATAATAAATTTGATTCCAATGTCCTGAACAAGAGGAAGGTAAATCGACACACTAGAATATTTCAACATTTTACATCTAATCACATTCATTCTTATCACTAGGGCGAACTTCTCGCAAATACTGTAACATATGTCGACGTCATGAATAAGTTGTGCAAATATTCTACACCAAGGATCAAACTGATCGTATCCGTACATGTGCCATTCTATCACATAATCTGTGGAGATTGTGTGAGAGATATTGGCAAACAACTGAAATTTTAATGCATGCATGATGCATACTTCTTTTATTCTTTGGGAGTGCAACTAACTTCTAACTTCTATTTGCCGCCTCTGACGATGTTTAAACAGTTTGTACCTGGATATGTAGGTTTATTAGTCACAATTTGAAATTTTTTTAATTTTGAAGTTAAAGCTGGCTACTATTTATTTGATGCAACAATGGAATGGCACGTCATTAATAATAAACTCTTTGGTATTATTAAAAAAAAGTGACGTTGAATTAATCTACTGAAATAAGAATAATGTCGGAGAAAAAGAGTAAATCTTTTAAATTTTAATCAGATTTAAGTTTATAGAGTTTGTTCTTTGCAGATATATATCCCTCAATGCCAATTGCTCCTACTGGAAATGTAGGGAACAATGATTTCTTTCAACATGCAAGTTAGTTTCGTACCCATGGGTGACATTTTCATTGTGTAACTTGTTTAAGAGAGGTCCACCGCCAACCTATGAAGATAGTCAAAGGCCTGATGTTCGGCCTCCCCCGCCAATTTACTTTTCATCAGTAAATACTGCTCAAATTATAGGATCTCAAAGTTATCAATATCGGTCTTTTGTTGCTCATCCATCTCCACCATACCCTGGACATGTCAATTCTTCCATACCAGGACATTAATTTAAAGTTTAATTAACTTTATTAAACGTAGTTGAATTCGACGCTGGAGCTAGGTTCAAAGTTCGAGGCGCTGGATCAATTTCGGTTCCACCGCCACCCTCTGGTTATGCACCTACACCTGCATAAATGGCTGCTTTGCAAGGACATCCCGTAATTACTTTATGTTATTTAATTTTTATTTATTAACATCGCTGTTTCTTTCAGTTCAGAAAAAGAAAAACTCATTCTTTTGAATTTCCAATTTTATTTCTCAAAATATTATCCAATTGTAATGTGCTGTGGTTATTGATTTGTAAGGCTACATCTAAGTTCGCCACAACGATAAAACAAACGATATGTTTATAATTGTTAATTGCTGACCAAATTATATTAATTTACAATTACATACATATAATCGAACATAATTGCTTTTGATTTGAAAATTTTATATCATATTTTTTTTTAATATTTGCTTTTAAATGTTTTTTAATATGCATAATAATAATAAACCTCATCCACGGGAAATGTACATGACTATCTTTTATGGATACGAAGAAACTAAACTGTACACTCACCAGCTACGATAAAACCGCATAAGTATAGGGAGGGGGTTGAATAGTGATTATGTCAGCAAACAAACGCTCATGCGTACAGCTTGATAATCTTTTCAGATTCATGCGCATTTAGAGTTCCTCGAAACGTTTTTGTATGTCTAGCAATGTCGGATCCCTCCCACTTTACTTTGTGCCTCCTCGTTATCCATTTATTTTTTGATTTACTGAAAATGGGGATGCTCAAGTTGAGTTTTATTGGAGTGTCTTCATTTGCGCCTTTCTGCACTAGCTCATTTGCTTTTTTATTTCCTGGGATACCGCACGTACATATATTAAGGTGACATCATTTTGTCTCGATAACCCCGTGAGGGCTTGTTTACATCCCTCTATCATTTTAGATCTTACCGCGGCGATTTTAGTGATTTGATGGATGCCTGATTATCTGTACATATTGCTATCCTGAGGATCCAGAGCTAGTAAACATAAAAAATGGATGATTATCATTTTATTTAATAGGGAAGACTTTTCTGAGATTTTTTTTTTTAATGAGGTGGAAAGCATCGAAAGCCGAGGTGTGGGACTTTAACCCACTAAAACCACCTCTCCTCACCCAATTCCCCCCTCCCCCTCCACACGTAAAGTGTTGAACTGACAATCTTTTATTTCTGGAGCTTTGCAGTTTCACAGAATTATTATAAAACTTCAGCGCGTAATATATGCGAACCCTAACAAAGAACTTTATTAGAAAATCTATGGGGAAGTCTTCGCAAAAGTGGCAGCGTTCAATGTCATATAGAATTGAATAAAGTTCTTGCTCTAAGCCCTCATTAGTGACAAATCTATTAAAATTTGTTACAAAACACTCTTCCAAACTCTTTATGAAGTCAACAATTTGAATACTCGGAATTCTCAGCCTGCAGTCCTCATATTGTTTTGAATTTATGAAGTGAGAGAATTCAGTTCCTGCAGAATACAGTAATTCACAACTTATGCAAAAATGCCTTTCTGAACACTTTTTCAGTAAATATCCTGAAAAGTAATGCATTGTATTTTCCTGAACAAAGTCAAGGTGTAATCTGCACTGTTAATAAGTACAGCATCAACAGCATTTTCCGCCTCTGCCATAATTTCGTGATATGCTGGTACCAGTAAATCACCTGGACTGGTAAGAAACTCGATGGAAACTTCTTGTTCTGCCTCACAGTTTCCATTTTCCACTAAACCCATTAATTCCACGCTATAACTTTTTTTAAATAAATGGCAAAATTGTATAGGTGTTGGGTTGTGGCTGTGCCCACCTTGACTGCGAATTGTGCCGAAATAATTCTCAAGAGGGTCTTGATTAAAATGTCTTGTTAGCAATTTATCAATACCCTCTTCATTCAATATTTGCGACAATTTTAAAAGGGATGAAATTCCCAGCTGCCAGCCTCCTAAGCACTTAATTGTTTTGGTGTGGTCCTTACCGTTCCTATCGATTACCCGAATTGATGCAATGAATATGCTTAATTCATCTAAAGCTGCAAGTTGACTCTCACTCCCACTGAAAGGAGCCTTATCCGGATTTGCATTATAGTATCTTGAAGAATTAAAGATATCAAATGCCCCATTCCAGGTTCTTACAAATTCGGCTGTTTCCAGAGCATTTAAAGGTAACAACCCTCCGTTAGCCAAAGTGTCAATTCCAGCTGCTACGGTTGAGCTTAAAACTTGCGTTGCAAGTTTTACCTTCATTTTTTGGAAATTGTCAACTTATGAGCAAGTCTAATATTAGACTGAATTTCATGCTCCTATAATTTTTCTACAAATTCCCAAGAAGCTTTTTTGTTGGTGTCGAAACAGAAATCGTACTTCATAAACATGTTTCGAATACTTTTAATAAGATGGGGAACATCGTGCATAAAGCAAACGATATGATCGTCTACTTCAAAAAAAGGACGCGATGGACTAACTTGAAGGTGCTTGAGAAGGCTTTGAAAGTTTGTTGCTTGGTCTGTAACAACAAGTCTTGGCTTAAACCCGATGTCATATAATTTTCGTACTACATCAAAGATTATATTTTTTAATTCTTTCGAATTGGAAGACTTGTTCAAAAGAATATATCCCAGTAAATGATTCCAGTTTGCAGCAATGCCCCGAACCATTACAACCATTGCATACCTAGCTGGTAGATTAACCCTTAATTTTCCATCATCCTGAAGCCCCACAATTTTCCCTCTTTTTTTGTCATAAAACATGTTTGTTTTAATTGACATTTCGTCGATGCAAATGGCTGAATTTTTTGACTTTTCATCCATTTGAGTTCCTTTTAATTGTGAGGTTTCAAAGTACACGGCATGAAAACCTGGGCCAATTGGCCAATCTTTCGTGATTTCCTGTAGGGTTGTTTTGGAAGGTAGTATGAAAACTTTCCTTAGGAAATTGTAAGCTATAGGAGCTATGAAGTACATGGTTAAAGCAAACTGCTTAATTTCCGCAGAATACCGTACACCGTATTTATCCCGCGAACAGTTTTGCACTTCATTTGCTATGAAGGGAACAATATGGGATGGAACATACTTCTTCGCGGAGTCCAAAAATTCTGCCTTACTATTAAGAGTAGTCGTTTTTGAAGATTTTACGACTCTATTTAATTCGCGAATTTTAGATAATGCACTGGAGTACTTCCGCTTTACATTAAAGTATTTCCTCCTGTAGCTACAATTTACACAATTCTTTCGGAATTTCTTTGGAACAATCCTTTTAACAGATTTATTCTTCTCTTCCATGTGTGGTAAATTGGTCGTACCCACATTCGCCGGAATTTGCCCTATCGAATCTATTGTTGGACTACAACTTAAACCTACTTCCCCCGAGATTTGCCCTACCAACTCAAAGGGTTCTATATCCACACTATAATTTGGCCCTATATTCTCCATTTCCCCTACAGATTCTGTATCCCCAAGGTTTGGAAACGAAAATGAACTAATATCTACTTCTGATAGGTTGACCCTAATAAAATTCACCTCTTCGATGTTGTCCGGGGAAGTTTGCAACTCAGTAACCTATGCAGGACCAATTGAACAAAAAAGTAAAACAAAAAATAAAAGAAGGAAATAGGCAGGGGATCGAAAATATTAATATATGTATAAAAAAAGTAATGGGTGAAGAATATACGGATTAAATAAAAATAAGAAGAAATGGAAAAAAACCAATTATGTAGAAATTTGAAAATATGAAAACTAAAATTATTACATTTGACTCCAAAGCTTACGGAAATTCTCCAGTTCTCTGGTCATCTAAAACACTGCGCCTTAAAAAAGGCACTAAATTTTTTGCGACATCCCCTCGACATCCCAACAGCATCGACTCCGAAAAGTGCTCTTGGCATACCTTGAGCCTCTTCACCTTAGGAATTTTAAATGGTCCTGAAATTCATAAATAAGTATAAGTACAATAGTAAGCAAACAAGGCCAACACCAATAAAATATTTTACTGATTCATATCAACGCAAACGATAATTTTATAATAACTATAACTAATTGAAGGGTTACTTTTAATGTTACTATATTTTAATAAGCAGTGGTAATTTTAATAGTCATAATTGAATATTGTCAAATATATAGAATATTACGCAACACATAAATTAGGCGAAGAAAGTCATCAATTAGATTTGTTAGGAAAAATAGGCTAGGATAAATAAAACAAACCAAATAACTGAGCTTGAAGTGGCAAAATCTTAAATTATTTCACAACGTTAAAAATGTTGTACTAAACGAATAATATAAATAGCATTTGTGTAGCTATTTTCTAACCAGTTCACATTTAAATTACACGCAATTATACAATTCTCTCATCACTCACCCACCCCCTCCATCTGTCCAGCAAAATAATCACAAAACACACTTGCAGGCCTGCTTAGCGACCTATATGCTACGAGTAAGAAACTAAATGGAGTGGCCCTAGTGTGTAAAATCCGTGTACGTGAGTGTGCCGATTTCTGCGATTTTTTTGCTCTTATTTTTCTTCACGTGTTGTCACTTGCTTGACAAGTGTTGTTGTTGTTTTTCTTTAACCGAGTGTTGTGGGTTAAAAATTGCTAATTTTATCGTCCTGGGGGTCTATTCGCGTTCTGTGATAACCACTGTGAAAAAAGTTTTCACGGCGGTGCGATTCCGGTTCTGTGTAAACATGAAAACATCTGTCAAAATTTTATCATTCGAGAAAAACTTTTCACCGCCAAATTCTTTTGTGAAAAGTTTGGAAAAGTGTAGTTTACAGTAAGCAAGAAATTTTCAAAATGGATAAAATTAATTTAAAGCGGGGAAAAAGAGCGAGTGAGCAGCAAAAGAATCAACTAATTGATTATTTAGAGCTGCACGTTGATTTAGCTCATGATAGAAGTGGAGACAATTTTGGCTCGACTTAAGGTAAACCCATTTATGAATAATTTTCAAAATAATTACTAAATACATATTTTATTTCAGGCAATTCTAATAATTTAAAATTATTAATAAAAAAGCTTTCCTAAAATAATAATAAAAATAAATGATTAAAAAAACTTCGGGAATTTTTTATTTTAGTTCCATATTTTCGTGTGTAAAATATATAATTATTTAGGTAAAAAATATTGATTAAATTTGAGAACCTCTTCTAATTTCTCTTAAAAGAATCCGAATGAAAATTGAGGACATTTTATGTTAAAATTCTTGCTTTTATTGATGTCTCACAGTATACAGGGTAAGTATTTCACCAAAGATATGACTATCTTCTCAAGTTCGCAAAATATGGTACTTTCTTTAACAATAGCTCAATTACAAATGTTGCGATATTACTGAAACAACTTTTCACCTGACAGCTTTCAAATGAAAATATAGGATTCAGCACTTGCATTCAGCGGAACTTTTCACAAAGTGAACGAGAATCAGCATGCTGAACAAAATGAAAAGTTGCAGTGAAAAGTGGCGGTGAAAACTTCAGTGAAAAAGTTTTTTTCATTTCATTTTTTCACAGAACGCGAATAGACCCCTGTAATGTTGAAGTAAGAATTAAATTGATTGCGAAGGACAAAAATATAAAACTATTGCGTGTTGTGTCAAAATTATTTGAGAAAAGTTCAAGTGTTAAACGATTAGTAACAATGAAGTTTGTATTGCAATTTTGCAAAGATTCAAGTTATTTAAAACACCCCGGGATTTCATGTCACAGATAAAGTAGAGAAAATAACTTCCTTTTGTGATAAGAATATTTCAGGCGGTGTTAAACACACTATTAACTTATAAAATACCCACTTTTTGCGTTAAGGTAGACTTTGTTTACCTTTGGGTTAGCAGCCATATTTTCTTCAGTTATCACTTACAAAGGCGGTGGTGTAATTAAATTAAGCAAGGAGTTAGTAGATGAAAACTTTATTATTGAAGTGTTTACTGATTTGCAAATTAATTAGTTAAATTTCTTGTGATGAAAAGCCGTAATAAAAATTACAAATTTTAGTGCAAAACCGGCTTTTAAATTGCAATGTTAAACAGATTTCTCCAGAAGTTTAAAAAGTGCACCAAAGCACCCCCATATAAAGATTTTTTCTTCGGCCTGTCCTGTACGGTTTTTCTTGTGTGCGTGTAAGCTCACACATTTTAGGCACAGGCTACGGAAATCTATGCTGTTGGGCCACTCCATTTAGTTACTTACTCGTAGCCTATATGTTACTGAAATTACGAATTATTAAATGATTAATAATTTTGTACCTAGTCAATTGCCCACACGACCAGCTGATGCAAATATTTTGTATTTTATTGCGAAGGATTATCAGGATCAAAAAACTACCAGTTTAGTAGCTTTCGGTACGTCAAGTATAGGGTTTTGATACAAAATTTAAAAACTTACCGTATTGTCAACATCATCTCTCTATCAGTACAAACTACGATTGTTCCGATGCAAAAACTTTCTTTAGCACTCCATTTACAATTAGTTCGTAATACTCAAACTGCCTTCAAATTCAAATTTCCCATCAACTTCATCAGCTTGAATAATTGCACCTTCAATACGTTCGATCACGAAAGCAGTAGGTTTTCGAGGTTTTACAGAAACCTAAAAAGCGTAACCCCATCTAAAATGCAAGAAAGATTATTTAAAATATGGCCAATATACAAACAAATTTTACCCGCTTAACGAATCATCCTTTTTAATATATTTTGCAGATTTTTGGCAATGAAATCTGTGGTGGTCTGATCTATTTACAAACCAAGCTCTTTTACAGTGAGCAAATTAAAATAAATTTCCTTACTCGACATAAAATCATTCGTAAGCAAGTTAACTGCATTTGTTATTGTTGCACAGTTCAGTAGTTTATGAATCGCAACTAAATAGAAATTCTATTCAAACTCCTGAAATAGTGTTCAAAGAGTTTGCGTATTTTACTAAAAAGTAAAGTCACTTGCATTAAGTTTAGATTCAGCATAGGCCTCCTTTGCTTTACTGTATATGGTCTGCTTTTCATTGTCTGTGAATTGGTCATAATTTAGAGAGGAATAATAAATTGATTGGAGATCGGCAGACTTGAGTCCTTCAGCAAACACCTTTTGTCCGAGGCAAATCGAAACCGCTTACGTAGCTATCAGTAGTTTTGGCTGATAAATTTATTTTCACTTCATAGGCAAGTAACTGAGAATGAAAATACTTGACAATTTCATTAGGTTAGCCGGTTTTCACCGTTTAAAATTGAGAGCTAAGTATATGTATGTTTTATAAATATTTTATAAACTAAATTATTTAAATACACATAATTTCAACATTGTAAAGGCAGGTAAATGCTTGTTAAACTAAAATTAAATCGCTTAAGCTTAAGAGCTTAGTCGAATTTTTAGTTTGTATGCTGAAACAGAATTGGAACAAAAATTTCGACACTTTTTGTTACAAATGCACTTATTGTTATACACTGTACACTTAAGACTTAAATAAAATACGTTCCAGACGCGTTCAATACATAGTTTATAGACTTTTTGCCCAAAAAGTCTGTATACCGAACTTGGAAATGTACATGACTATCTTTTATGGATACGAAGAAACTAAACTGTACACTCACCAGCTACGATAAAACCGCATAAGTATAGGGAGGGGGTTGAATAGTGATAATGTCAGCAAACAAACGCTCATGCGTACAGCTTGATAATCTTTTCAGATTCATGCGCATTTAGAGTTCCTCGAAACGTTTTTGTATGTCTAGCAATGTCGGATCCCTCCCACTTTACTTTGTGCCTCCTCGTTATCCATTTATTTTTTGATTTACTGAAAATGGGGATGCTCAAGTTGAGTTTTATTGGAGTGTCTTCATTTGCGCCTTTCTGCACTAGCTCATTTGCTTTTTTATTTCCTGGGATACCGCACGTACATATATTAAGGTGACATCATTTTGTCTCGATAACCCCGTGAGGGCTTGTTTACATCCCTCTATCATTTTAGATCTTACCGCGGCGTTTTTAGTGATTTGATGGATGCCTGATTATCTGTACATATTGCTATCCTGAGGATCCAGAGCTAGTAAACATAAAAAATGGATGATTATCATTTTATTTAATAGGGAAGACTTTTCTGAGATTTTTTTTTTTAATGAGGTGGAAAGCATCGAAAGCCGAGGTGTGGGACTTTAACCCACTAAAACCACCTCTCCTCACCCAATTCTCCCCTCCCCCTCCACACGTAAAGTGTTGAACTGACAATCTTTTATTTCTGGAGCTTTGCAGTTTCACAGAATTATTATAAAACTTCAGCGCGTAATATATGCGAACCCTAACAAAGAACTTTATTAGAAAATCTATGGGGAAGTCTTCGCAAAAGTGGCAGCGTTCAATGTCATATAGAATTGAATAAAGTTCTTGCTCTAAGCCCTCATTAGTGACAAATCTATTAAAATTTGTTACAAAACACTCTTCCAAACTCTTTATGAAGTCAACAATTTGAATACTCGGAATTCTCAGCCTGCAGTCCTCATATTGTTTTGAATTTATGAAGTGAGAGAATTCAGTTCCTGCAGAATACAGTAATTCACAACTTATGCAAAAATGCCTTTCTGAACACTTTTTCAGTAAATATCCTGAAAAGTAATGCATTGTATTTTCCTGAACAAAGTCAAGGTGTAATCTGCACTGTTAATAAGTACAGCATCAACAGCATTTTCCGCCTCTTCCATAATTTCGTGATATGCTGGTACCAGTAAATCACCTGGACTGGTAAGAAACTCGATGGAAACTTCTTGTTCTGCCTCACAGTTTCCATTTTCCACTAAACCCATTAATTCCACGCTATAACTTTTTTTAAATAAATGGCAAAATTGTATAGGTGTTGGGTTGTGGCTGTGCCCACCTTGACTGCGAATTGTGCCGAAATAATTCTCAAGAGGGTCTTGATTAAAATGTCTTGTTAGCAATTTATCAATACCCTCTTCATTCAATATTTGCGACAATTTTAAAAGGGATGAAATTCCCAGCTGCCAGCCTCCTAAGCACTTAATTGTTTTGGTGTGGTCCTTACCGTTCCTATCGATTACCCGAATTGATGCAATGAATATGCTTAATTCATCTAAAGCTGCAAGTTGACTCTCACTCCCACTGAAAGGAGCCTTATCCGGATTTGCATTATAGTATCTTGAAGAATTAAAGATATCAAATGCCCCATTCCAGGTTCTTACAAATTCGGCTGTTTCCAGAGCATTTAAAGGTAACAACCCTCCGTTAGCCAAAGTGTCAATTCCAGCTGCTACGGTTGAGCTTAAAACTTGCGTTGCAAGTTTTACCTTCATTTTTTTGGAAATTGTCAACTTATGAGCAAGTCTAATATTAGACTGAATTTCATGCTCCTATAATTTTTCTACAAATTCCCAAGAAGCTTTTTTGTTGGTGTCGAAACAGAAATCGTACTTCATAAACATGTTTCGAATACTTTTAATAAGATGGGGAACATCGTGCATAAAGCAAACGATATGATCGTCTACTTCAAAAAAAGGACGCGATGGACTAACTTGAAGGTGCTTGAGAAGGCTTTGAAAGTTTGTTGCTTGGTCTGTAACAACAAGTCTTGGCTTAAACCCGATGTCATATAATTTTCGTACTACATCAAAGATTATATTTTTTAATTCTTTCGAATTGGAAGACTTGTTCAAAAGAATATATCCCAGTAAATGATTCCAGTTTGCAGCAATGCCCCGAACCATTACAACCATTGCATACCTAGCTGGTAGATTAACCCTTAATTTTCCATCATCCTGAAGCCCCACAATTTTCCCTCTTTTTTTGTCATAAAACATGTTTGTTTTAATTGACATTTCGTCGATGCAAATGGCTGAATTTTTTGACTTTTCATCCATTTGAGTTCCTTTTAATTGTGAGGTTTCAAAGTACACGGCATGAAAACCTGGGCCAATTGGCCAATCTTTCGTGATTTCCTGTAGGGTTGTTTTGGAAGGTAGTATGAAAACTTTCCTTAGGAAATTGTAAGCTATAGGAGCTATGAAGTACATGGTTAAAGCAAACTGCTTAATTTCCGCAGAATACCGTACACCGTATTTATCCCGCGAACAGTTTTGCACTTCATTTGCTATGAAGGGAACAATATGGGATGGAACATACTTCTTCGCGGAGTCCAAAAATTCTGCCTTACTATTAAGAGTAGTCGTTTTTGAAGATTTTACGACTCTATTTAATTCGCGAATTTTAGATAATGCACTGGAGTACTTCCGCTTTACATTAAAGTATTTCCTCCTGTAGCTACAATTTACACAATTCTTTCGGAATTTCTTTGGAACAATCCTTTTAACAGATTTATTCTTCTCTTCCATGTGTGGTAAATTGGTCGTACCCACATTCGCCGGAATTTGCCCTATCGAATCTATTGTTGGACTACAACTTAAACCTACTTCCCCCGAGATTTGCCCTACCAACTCAAAGGGTTCTATATCCACACTATAATTTGGCCCTATATTCTCCATTTCCCCTACAGATTCTGTATCCCCAAGGTTTGGAAACGAAAATGAACTAATATCTACTTCTGATAGGTTGACCCTAATAAAATTCACCTCTTCGATGTTGTCCGGGGAAGTTTGCAACTCAGTAACCTATGCAGGACCAATTGAACAAAAAAGTAAAACAAAAAATAAAAGAAGGAAATAGGCAGGGGATCGAAAATATTAATATATGTATAAAAAAAGTAATGGGTGAAGAATATACGGATTAAATAAAAATAAGAAGAAATGGAAAAAAACCAATTATGTAGAAATTTGAAAATATGAAAACTAAAATTATTACATTTGACTCCAAAGCTTGCGGAAATTCTCCAGTTCTCTGGTCATCTAAAACACTGCGCCTTAAAAAAGGCACTGCATTTTTTGCGACATCCCCTCGACATCCCAACAGCATCGACTCCGAAAAGTGCTCTTGGCATACCTTGAGCCTCTTCACCTTAGCAAGGTCACCGTTAAGGTCCGCTCTGCCCAAAGAATGGAGCCATGAAATCACCCTAGATAATGAAATTAAATAACATAAATAGAGAGCAGAATAAAAGTAAACAGAAAGGTAATTAGAAAGGTAAAAATAAAGGAAATTAGTACCGTTAAGGAGCAGATCGTGAAATTTACATAAGGAAAAGATCATGAAATTCAGGAAAAGAGAGGGAATTTTAAATGGTCCTGAAATTCATAAATAAGTATAAGTACAATAATAAGCAAACAAGGCCAACACCAATAAAATATTTTACTGATTCATATCAACGCAAACGATAATTTTATAATAACTATAACTAATTGAAGGGTTACTTTTAATGTTACTATATTTTAATAAGCAGTAGTAATTTTAATAGTCATAATTGAATATTGTCAAATATATAGAATATTACGCAACACATAAATTAGGCGAAGAAAGTCATCAATTAGATTTGTTAGGAAAAATAGGCTAGGATAAATAAAACAAACCAAATAACTGAGCTTGAAGTGGCAAAATCTTAAATTATTTCACAACGTTAAAAATGTTGTACTAAACGAATAATATAAATAGCATTTGTGTAGCTATTTTCTAACCAGTTCACATTTAAATCACACGCAATTATACAATTCTCTCATCACTCACCCACCCCCTCCATCTGTCCAGCAAAATAATCACAAAACACACTTGCAGGCCTGCTTAGCGACCTATATGCTACGAGTAAGAAACTAAATGGAGTGGCCCTAGTGTGTAAAATCCGTGTACGTGAGTGTGCCGATTTCTGCGATTTTTTTGCTCTTATTTTTCTTCACGTGTTGTCACTTGCTTGACAAGTGTTGTTGTTGTTTTTCTTTAACCGAGTGTTGTGGGTTAAAAATTGCTAATTTTATCGTCCTGTAATGTTGAAGTAAGAATTAAATTGATTGCGAAGGACAAAAATATAAAACTATTGCGTGTTGTGTCAAAATTATTTGAGAAAAGTTCAAGTGTTAAACGATTAGTAACAATGAAGTTTGTATTGCAATTTTGCAAAGATTCAAGTTATTTAAAACACCCCGGGATTTCATGTCACAGATAAAGTAGAGAAAATAACTTCCTTTTGTGATAAGAATATTTCAGGCGGTGTTAAACACACTATTAACTTATAAAATACCCACTTTTTGCGTTAAGGTAGACTTTGTTTACCTTTGGGTTAGCAGCCATATTTTCTTCAGTTATCACTTACAAAGGCGGTGGTGTAATTAAATTTAGCAAGGAGTTAGTAGATGAAAACTTTATTATTGAAGTGTTTACTGATTTGCAAATTAATTAGTTAAATTTCTTGTGATGAAAAGCCGTAATAAAAATTACAAATTTTAGTGCAAAACCGGCTTTTAAATTGCAATGTTAAACAGATTTCTCCAGAAGTTTAAAAAGTGCACCAAAGCACCCCCATATAAAGATTTTTTCTTCGGCCTGTCCTGTACGGTTTTTCTTGTGTGCGTGTAAACTCACACATTTTAGGCACAGGCTACGGAAATCTATGCTGTTGGGCCACTCCATTTAGTTACTTACTCGTAGCCTATATGTTACTGAAATTACGAATTATTAAATGATTAATAATTTTGTACCTAGTCAATTGCCCACACGACCAGCTGATGCAAATATTTTGTATTTTATTGCGAAGGATTATCAGGGTCAAAAAACTACCAGTTTAGTAGCTTTCGGTACGTCAAGTATAGGGTTTTGATACAAAATTTAAAAACTTACCGTATTGTCAACATCATCTCTCTATCAGTACAAACTACGATTGTTCCGATGCAAAAACTTTCTTTAGCACTCCATTTACAATTAGTTCGTAATACTCAAACTGCCTTCAAATTCAAATTTCCCATCAACTTCATCAGCTTGAATAATTGCACCTTCAATACGTTCGATCACGAAAGCAGTAGGTTTTCGAGGTTTTACAGAAACCTAAAAAGCGTAACCCCATCTAAAATGCAAGAAAGATTATTTAAAATATGGCCAATATACAAACAAATTTTACCCGCTTAACGAATCATCCTTTTTAATATATTTTGCAGATTTTTGGCAATGAAATCTGTGGTGGTCTGATCTATTTACAAACCAAGCTCTTTTACAGTGAGCAAATTAAAATAAATTTCCTTACTCGACATAAAATCATTCGTAAGCAAGTTAACTGCATTTGTTATTGTTGCACAGTTCAGTAGTTTATGAATCGCAACTAAATAGAAATTCTATTCAAACTCCTGAAATAGTGTTCAAAGAGTTTGCGTATTTTACTAAAAAGTAAAGTCACTTGCATTAAGTTTAGATTCAGCATAGGCCTCCTTTGCTTTACTGTATATGGTCTGCTTTTCATTGTCTGTGAATTGGTCATAATTTAGAGAGGAATAATAAATTGATTGGAGATCGGCAGACTTGAGTCCTTCAGCAAACACCTTTTGTCCGAGGCAAATCGAAACCGCTTACGTAGCTATCAGCAGTTTTGGCTGATAAATTTATTTTCACTTCATAGGCAAGTAACTGAGAATGAAAATACTTGACAATTTCATTAGGTTAGCCGGTTTTCACCGTTTAAAATTGAGAGCTAAGTATATGTATGTTTTATAAATATTTTATAAACTAAATTATTTAAATACTCACATAATTTCAACATTGTAAAGGCAGGTAAATGCTTGTTAAACTAAAATTAAATCGCTTAAGCTTAAGAGCTTAGTCGAATTTTTAGTTTGTATGCTGAAACAGAATTGGAACAAAAATTTCGACACTTTTTGTTACAAATGCACTTATTGTTATACACTGTACACTTAAGACTTAAATAAAATACGTTCCAGACGCGTTCAATACATAGTTTATAGACTTTTTGCCCAAAAAGTCTGTATACCGAACTTGCAAACGATAATTTTTTGGCGGGAAAACATCTACTCGCCTTTTTCGTTATCCTAGTTGCTGTAGTTATTAAAAATATAACGAATTTGCTTCCTTACCTGTCTGGCTCTTCCGGAAACTTAAAAAACTTTAAGGAACTGCCCGCGGTTTTCTTATTCTGGCAGTCCTTCGCGGAGCACTTAAAACTTACGCGACTGAACATAATGACACTCGCGAATAACAGGACGTTAATAAAATGTAAACCCACTAACACAAGAAACCTAAAACTACAAATGTATAGCAATATATTGAGAATTATTATTCTTACTGCTTTATTTATTTATTATTCTTGTTGCTTTAATTCTTCTTGTAATTTAATTACATTTAAAAACACTAATATTTGCACTTTTGTTGAGAAGCTGTCACAGATAGAGGAAAATAAGAGATGACTATTCAAATATTAAATCATCTACAAATTTACCTCCATCCACTAACAACACAATAAAATGTTTAACAATTATAAATTTCATATATAATTAACATTAAAAAATTACAACACATACTGAACACTAAACAAAATTAAACTCTTTTAGAACAGTTTAAACTAATGTTAAATCAGTTAAATGTTCCCTCACTATTTCACTTATTTCTTTACAGCCCGAAAGTAAATCACTATACACTTCAATATAACATTATTTTTTCTTTAATCTGTTAATTTTTGTTTTCAAACAAATATCTGAAAGAAAACAAATCGCGTCAGCTGATATTGACAGTTTGAAAGTTTCTTACGCACACAAATAATTAACTCAGTCATGTGTTTCACATGAATTCTTTTTATTGGTGGTACTTTTTGGTACATTTTAATACTTCGACAAAATTTGGCGGTACTTTTTTGACAGCTTTATGTGATTCTCTCCGGAAGAGAGCATAATTTTGACAGAAATAAGTGATTCTCTCAAATAATTTTGACAGGAATAAATGACTGCACACTACTTGTACTCTTTACTTGCATGTATATTCTTATGACTTTGAAATCTGGATATATTTCGTTTTACTGTGGTGCCAGTGTCAAGAAGAGCTGGTTATTTTAGGGAGCCGGTTATCTAGTAGTAAGTAATCTTTGGTATAGATATGATATAGTAGACAAGCTTCGACCAAATCTGAAAAAATTTCCTGTCTCTTATTTTCATTTTTCATTTAAGCCCGGTATGCAGCTCAAGCGAAATTTTCGTTTCCTATACCAAACCTATGTAAAAAAAACGCTCACGAAAAGTGTGACCGAAATTTTCGTTTGCCAATTTCGCAAAGCAGTACGCAGCTCAAGCGAAAAAATGTAAGTTAAGGTATTGAAATGAAGATGGCGCTGGTTTGGAGTGGAGACATTTTTTCGCAGCGATTAAATGCCTAGACATTTATTTCGTACCGAAATTTTGACAGATCTTGAGATTTTGTTGTCATTGTTAAAGGTTTTTCTGAGGTATTTTAAATAATTAATTTTGAGGCAAATACACAGTTTAAATATTAAAATTAATTATTAAAATTTGTCAAATTCTACACAAATTTTTTCCGTGACGACTTATATGCCAAAGAGGCAAGCGAAAATTTCGCTTGAGCTGCATACTAGGCTTAACAATAAAATCTTAATAACTGTCAAAATTTCGGTACGAAATAAATGTCCAGGCATTTAATTGCTGCGAAAAAATGTCTCCACTCTAAACCAGCGCCATCTTCATTGCAATACCTTAACTTAAATTTTTTCGCTTGAGCTGCGTACTGCTTTGCGAAATTGGCAAACGAAAATTTCGGTCACACTTTTCGTGCGCGTTTTTTTTACATAGGTTTGGTATAGGAAACGAAAATTTCGCTTGAGCTGCATACCGGGCTTTAAAAGGTAATGTCCCTGAGAAGAAATTACCCAAATGGAAAATCTCTCATTCATCTTGTATGTGGTAGTTCTAAATGTCATTTCGTAAAAGGTTTGGTTATGATTTGCTACGATGAAGTGGAGTGCCAGAAGAATTAGCATCTAATGCAATTGCTGCAAAGAACGATTTATTAATTGTATGGATTACAAATAAATAAAATGTTTAAATGTTTGTTTTTAGGGTTACGGAGGAACTGGATATCCTTTTGGAGAGGCTCTAATCAGTGTTATATTTTCTCAACGAAGCGCCCGTCAGTTATTAGGCTTAAGGTTGATTGAGATTTATCCACACCTCAGTATGGCCCAGCGATTGTTCTTCATAATAATAATTTGTGGCGTGAAACGAGGAAACGTACCTTACAGCACCTTTTAGCTTTTCGAGAAAAACGTGTTTGAAAGGGACGAGTCTGTGGGTCCCATTCAAGCAGGTATAGAACACTTCTCCTACGAGAGTTCCCCATCAGCGTATTTTATTCCCAAACAATTGATAAATCACTTTCAGAATCACTATATTCTGATAAATCACTATCACAATCTTCACGTGATGTTAAATATTCGCGATCAAGTGCAGCAAGTTCTATGTCGACTTCCATTGTTTTTAAATTATTACACAATGAGCAAGCAGGAGGATATAGAAAACTAACACATATTCAAATAGTTCAACTCTATTTGGAATAAAGTAAAAGTTTTCGATGGAAACGCGAAACCGAAAGGAGAACTCGATAAAAAAATTTTCACGTTTTTCTTTCGATGGTCTATCTCCGGCTGGAGGGAGTGGACCTTTTCCCCTCGCGCGAAGCTCGTATTCTCAAATAGGTTTTACAAAATGCGCTATAGATTTTTCAATTTTTATCGCACAAACTTGAAGGTATGCTCATTCGATTCTACGTACTTTCTTCATGCAGGTTCATTAAAAACCTGAAATTCGATTTTTGGTGCTGTAAGGTACGTTTCCTCGTTCCACGCCACATTTGTATAAAATTGGAGGAACTACAGGGTTCAAATATACATATGATGTTCAACGCTTAGATTTATTGACAAAGCGATGGCAGACTGTTTTCCTTTGTCACCCGGAGAGAGATAATCCAATCCAAGTGGAAGATATAGATACGAAATTGTTTACACTAGTAAATTTGTATAAATTTTCGGGGAAGGAACTGCACAGATAGTGTTCGATCTAATAAACTTACGTTCTTGACTTAGAAAACAATTGTTGGATATACGTAAAACATAGCCAGATCTAAACATGGCCGGGGGTTTTGGTGAAAATGACAAATATTTTGACGACATGTGGAAATTAAATTTTAAAACATTACAGTGGTAATTAATATAAACAGCAACTCTTCCACATCCCATTGATTTCACTTAGCAGCTACACCAGGTAACGGCTGCGTGTACATATTTCGAGGCGTAGAAATACAACATAGGCTTGTTAGGACTAATGATTTATATAAACTATGGACGACAATTCCGAAGCTATGTGAAATTTGCTGGGATGATATTTGTAGTTATAATTCGCACTTTAATAAATATTCTAAGAGCTATCTTGCACGCATCGGAATACCAAGAAATTTTATTGACAGTACCTTAACGTAAAAAGTGGGTTTTTTATAAGTTAATAGTGTGTTTAACCCCGCCTGAAATATTTTTATCACAAATGAAAGTTATTTTCTCTACTTTATCTGTCAAATTAAAACCCGGGGTGTTTTAAATAACTTGAATTTTTGCAAAATTGCACTGCACACTTCATTGTCACTAATCGTTTAAAACTTGATCTTTTCTCAAATAGTTTTGACACAACACGCAATAGTTTTATATTTTTTACCTTCGCAATCAATTTAATTCTTACTTCAACATTACAGGACGATAAAATTAGCACTTTTTCACCTACAACACTCGGTTAAAGTAAAATGTCAAACAAGTGACAACACGAGAAGTAAAATCGTAGAAATCGGCACATCCTTCCGGAGTCCCCTGAAGATAACATTAAAGCTTCAAATGTTATTTCCGAAGATGTCACTATACGAGGTAGACTTTTTGATCAATCGAAACCAGTCGAAAAAGTTCTGAATTAACCGAGGAAGGAAAGTCTGTTTCAGAAAATGGGAGTCATGAAGCTGTAATTTACAACTTGGTCCCATCGGAAGGCATTGCACAATCAGAAATGATGAAGACATCAGTAGTATAAATATGTATGTTCTGGCTCAAATGTGCAAGGTACACCTTAAAATTGGTTAAATTGTGAGGGAAATCGAGGTCTGACGTCACATTTTCGCACATTTTACGTGAGGCAGAAACCCCATAACAATTTTTGGAGGTGCAGAAGAGAGATAAGGATGTCGGCCATCTTGGATTTTCGGTCTTGTAGGCTACAATTGAGAGATAAGAAAGAGAGATAAGGATGTCGACCATCTTGGATTTTCGGTCTTGTAGGCTACAATTGAGAGATAAGGAAAAGAGATAAGGATTGTCGGCCATCTTGGATTTTCGGTCTTATAGGATACAATTGAGAGATAAGGAAGAGAGATAAGGATGTCGGCCATCTTGGATTTTCGGTCTTGTAGGCTACAATTGAGAGATAAGGAAGAGAGATAAGGATGTCGGCCGTCTTGGATTTTCGGTCTTGTAGGCTACAATTGAGAGATAAGGAAAAGAGATAAGGATTGTCGGCCATCTTGGATTTTCGGTCTTATAGGATACAATTGAGAGATAAGGAAGAGCGATAAGGAAGAGAGATAAGGATGTCGGCCATCTTGGATTTTGGGGTTTTCGGTCTTATAGGCTACAATTGAGAGATAAGAATGTCGGCCATCTTGGATTTTGGGGTTTTCGGTCTTATAGGCTACAATTGAAAGATAAGAAAAAGAGATAAGGATTGTCGGCCATCTTGGATTTTGGGTTTTCGGTGTTATAGGCTACAATTGAGAGATAAGAATGTCGGCAATCTTGGATTTTGGGTTTTCGGTCTTGTAGGCTACAATTGAGAGATAAGGAAAAGTGGTCTTCTTCTTCTTCTTTGGTTTGCATCTAGACTTAGATCTAAACCTTGGATCTGAACCTGGATTGTTTAGTAAGATAAGGCACCTGTCGGCTATCTTGGATTTTTGGTTTTCGGTCTTGAAGGCTACAATTGATGTTGAAGATAAGAGTTTGTTGTTTTGAGTCTTTAATTACGAAGTACAGCTTTATCAGCTAAATGAAATAACATGATGCGAATTTAGTTGGAAAAACAGAATATTGCGTAATAAAAGATTTCACCACTTTGAGTAAATAGATGAAGATTATTTTTTATTTCTTTTGCAAATTCTTATTTCTATGATATCATTTGTTTTCAAGCAAGTTTTAACATGTTTTTCTGGTCGAGCTGTGATTGATAAGCGAGCTGGTGACTGCGTAGAAATTAATAATTTGGCGGCAATGTTAAGCTCGTTGAGTGATAAGGTTTTGTAGATGAATCTGATCTCGTGCTGAAAATAAGAGTTTGTTGTCTTGAGTTTTTAATTACGAAGTACCCCTTTATCAGCTAAATGAAATAACATGATGCGACTTTAATTGGAAGCAGAATATTGTAACCTCGAACTTTAAAAGATTATCATGCAATTTCTTTTCCAGATCTAAATATAGCCATTAATTCGAGGTTATATTATTAAATAATTTCGTGTTTTATGCAACTAGCAAGTAAGTCATTCCACCGATTACGTCATCTGGACCTTGATTACTAGTTAATATAACACCATTGAGGAATAGTTAAAGGAATTTCTGTAATTAGGGAAAAAAATCTGATGTTTAAAAATAACATGCATCGCTTTGCATAAATCCGTTAATAAGTAATAAACGTCTAGTCAAGATAGCTAGAATGGCTTCTTTCGGTACTTTGGAGAGGTTTATCATGTGAAGAACTTGCAAAGAAAATAAATATCTTTTCATAGCCTTAAACTTCGTTTCTTTATGATTCAGCCGTGATAATCTTAATAAGGGAAACCATTGATTCGTAATTATGCTTTAAATTTATATCAAACTAGCAGCTACCAAACCCATATAACAACCTTGAACTGCAGAAGAAATGAACAAGATCATTGCCGTTGTTGTAGCACTTTGTAAAAATTGTCTCAAAACTGTGAATTTAGACTAGAACAAACAAAATCGAAGTAGCTGAAATGTCCTCTTTCGATACTTTAAAGAGATTTATCATGTGAAGAACATAAGAAAATAAATTTCATATATGCTTCATGTAACAATAGACCCAAATTGTGATCTCACCGAGTTCAGTTTACTTTGAGTTTGTTATGTAATGTGGACAAATGTCAGCTACCGGGTTTGTTGCCGTTGCAGCACTTTCTAAAAATAACCTCAAAAACTTTGAATTGAGCCGATAGAACAAACAAAATCGAGGTAGCTGGAATGGCTTCTTTTGGTAATTTAGAGAGATTTATCATGTCAAGAACTTAAGAAAATAAAAAAATCTTTTCATAACCATAAACTTCGTTTCTTCTTTTTTCAGCCGTAATAATCTTAATAAGGGAAACCATTTTTTTCTTGAATCATAATTATGTTTTAAATTTATACCAAACTGACAGCTAACAAACCCATATGACATTTAAAATTAAATTTTTGTATACGTCATGTAACAATAGACCCAAATTGTGAGCTCACCGGGATAAACGAACGAAAAACTTCAAAATTTATAGAGAAATGCTTTATTATTCGTATTGAAAGCTTTCTATTGGAAAAGGATGATGAAGGAATTTTGGATCCAAAACAATTTTTCTACAAAATCAAACCTCAAGTTATAAATCTTCTTGAAGCAAGTTTACAGAAAATCCTCTGAATTAGGCTCTAGGAAATTGATATGTTACTTAGAAGATACATTTCATTATATAATCCATTATAGAAATCTTCAAAAAGTAGTTTAAAGTATGAATTGAAGTTTTCATACATTCATAGAGCTCTTTGATTCAGACAATGGAATTGATTAAAACTCATACATTCATAGAGCTCTTTGATTCAGACAATGGAATTGATTAAAACAATATATTAATCTTAGTACTTTGCATAGATCAAAAGCTGTTAACACTTTCCGATCTTAAGCTCTTATGATGGAATTTGTATTAATCACGAGGAATGACACTAATTTTGTGTTCTTAAGTATATTCAAATGTTCAACAGATGCTTACTATTGTCAAGACTTATTCTAATATCACCATTAAATCTTTTGGTTGAAGCACAGTTCGGTTTACTAAAATTATCACAGTTTAAAAAATTATTAACTTTATTTTTGGTTTGTCTTTTACTTTGTTTGCATTTTAGATTCATATAGATTAGATTTCTCGAGTATAGAAAAATTAGCGAATAATTCATCTGATGAAAACTTAATATTAAACAGATCCTTTTATAAAAATGACGATTTATTATATAGATTCAGGATAATTTTGGGGTGCTATGCTTAAGTATTGAAAGATTGAATTACAATAATTATTAACTAACGTTAATGTGTATAACTTTATATGTTCTCGCAGGCATTCTACTGCTAATAATAAGTGTATGGAAAATGTTATCCCATCACAAAGCTCAACATATTTAATTTACTTCGAATGCAATAATTTATATGGGTGAGACATGTCTGAATTCTTAGTATGTGAGGAATTTCAATGGGATAGAAAATACTCAAAGTTTAGAAATTGAATATATGTATTTGAAGTAGATTTAACTTATCTAGAATCACTTCATGACTTACACAATGATATACCATTATGCGCAAATAATATAAATATCCTCTGAATTAGGCTCAAGGAAATTGATATATGACTTAGAAGATACATTTCATTACATAATCCATTCTAGAAATCTTCAAAAAGTAGTTTAAAGTATGAATTGATTAAAACAATATATTGATCTTAGTACTTTGCATAGATCAAAAGCTGTTAAAACTTTCCGATCTTAAGCTCTTATGATGGAATTTGTATTTATCACGAGGAATGACACTACTTTTGGGTTCTTAAGTATATTCAAATGTTCAACAGATGCTTACTATTGTCAAGACTTATTCTAATATCACCATTAAATCTTTTGGTTGAAGCACAGTTCGGTTTACTAAAATTATCACAGTTTAAAAAATTATTAACTTTATTTTTGGTTTTTCTTTTACTTTGTTTGCATTAGCAAGTATAAACATGTATTTGAAAAAGGTTATATCCTAAACAAAATGTGATTACAAAATACTAAATTTCTTCGAAATAAAAACACTCGTAATTCGCTTAATCAATTTTTATTTAAAATCGGTAGAGTTCTATTAACTCTTCCTGACATATCATTATTTTATATAATTAATTTACATATTTCTAAATCCTGGTATTTCGTCCATTTTGTTTTCGATAAATTTTAAATTGCAATCTTCATCCATCTCATACACAGTGTTGTTGATCTCCACTGTTTGAATCTCTGACTGCGGTTCCACTGATTGATGATTTTCGAAAATGAATTTTACAAAGCATATTGTCAATACAAGAACATCTTTTTGTCTCTGAAATTCCTCCATTTTCTGAATTATAGGCTGTGTTACTTTATTTAGATATTCCTGTTTAATTTCACCATCCTTAAGATTTGTATTAAGTTCGATGATTTGGGTGGGACATGTCTGAATTCTTATCATAGGGGGGGAATTTCAATGGTTAGAAAATACGGATATTGGTATAATGAGCATTCCTCAAAATTCATATATATTTGAAGTAGATTTAGCTTATCCAGAATCACTTCATGACTTACACAATGACTTACCATTTTACGCAAATAACATAAAAAGCCCTGAATTAGGCTCAAGGAAATTGATAGCTGACTTAGAAGATAAGTTTCATTACATAATTCATTATAGAAATCTCCAACAATGTTTAAAGCATGGATTGAAGTTTTCATGCATTCATAGAGTTAGGTAATAATGCTGTCTACGGCAAAACAAGGGAAAATGTTGATAAGAGTAGCGATATTAAGATAGCTACGGAATGGGCAAGTCGAGGTAAACATTAGGTCTTATGCTTTATTTGTAAACCCAATTTTCATAGTATTGTACAATTTACAATAAATATGGCAGCAGTAGAATTAAGCAAAGTAAAAGTGACTTATAACAAACCAGTTTATTTAGGTTTTATACTTCTTGAAATATTGAAATTAAAAATGTATAAATTCCATTACAAATTCAGTATGTGGATAGAGTTATGTTAAATTATACGGATACAGATTCCTTTATTTATACAATTAAAACTATTGATTATTATAGTGATATTTCAGATGAGAGAAATGAAAGATTTGATACTTTAGAATACAGTCCAAACAATCCTTTTAGTCATCCACTAAAAAATAAAAATAAATTAGGTTACATGAAAGATGAGCTTAATGATAACATAATGGTAGAATTTATAGGTTTAAAGTCTAACATGTATTCTTTATCTATACGAAATGTTGAATCTATAAAAAAGCGAAGGGTGTTAAAAACAGTTCTGTTAACAAGTTCACTATAGGTAATAATAGAGATTGCTTGTAAAAGAAGAATAATTTTAACGGTGATATGCTTATATTTAGATCTAAGTTGCAGCAGCTTTATACACAATATATTAATAACGTAATTTTGAGGTCATCAGATGACAAAAGATATTTAAGAGAGGATAGAATTGAAACGTATGCTTGGGGGCATTATATAAAAGTATAACTTTATAAATAAAGGAATCAGAGGGGGGGCTAACATAATGTTCTCGCAATGTTCTTAAAATTAACATCCCATTTATCTTCTTACGAGTAGACAACAGGAAAGAAAGAAAGATATTAAGAAAGCTACATTGTAAACTGCTTGCTCCATTCAATTATTAGTAAAATTTGATTTTGTAAAATATTAATCCTTGAGTGTTAATTACACTGAATATTCAGAAGATGGAATAAATAATTAATTTTTAAATTGTAATTAGTTTTATTTTCAAACATTTTTATACAATGACATTGAGCATTCTTAACTGTTTTAGAATTTCTAAAGCCCTTCCTCCTGACCTCCTCCTTGATGTTAATTTTAATTCATCCACCAGTATATTGGGGTCTGTAATATCTTGAATTTCATCATCGCCATTGGAGTCTTCATCACAACTTCGGTCATCATCCTCAACCGCGGAATCACAACTTCGGTTATTATCTTCAAACGCGGCGTTGTCATCTTTAACAGAATTTGAGTTCACATCTTCATTAACTCTTCTATCAGCGATGCTAAAATATCCATTATTCTCACCCTTTAAAGATTCTTGAGAATGCCCCCGATTTTTTCTGAGGGATATAATTTTATTTCTAATAATATTCCTAACAGGATCAAAACCGGCTTCATTGATGGGTGTTAATAAATGGGTATTTTCATCTGATAAAATCTCTTCTTCACGATTGTTATCTTTCAATAAATGTGTTGACCGTCTCTTATGTCTTAGAAGACTATCTTTCCGGCTAAAGAATTTGTTGCATTCTATGCATTTAAACATATTGGTGGTTATCTAAACACTAAAAATGACCTGTTGAAATCGATATTTATAACTTATTACTCCCGCCAACGCCAACAACAACACCAACACCAACGCCAACATCAACACCAACGCTAACACCAACATCAGCATCAACACCATGATAAAGCTGTTCATAGACATGGTAAGAGCTGTTTGTAAACCTGGTAAAGGATAAAATTGAAACGTATGCATTCCGCACTAAAATCGTCACTGCTTATTCCTTATGTTGTCTAATGTAATAAATATTATAAATATAATAAATATATTAAAATTTCTTAATATCTTTCTTTCTTTCCTGTTGTCTACTCGTAAGAAGATAAATGGGATGTTAATTTTAAGAACATTGCGAGAACATTATGTTAGCCCCCCCTCTGATTCCTTTATTTATAAAGTTATACTTTTATATAATGCCCCCAAGCATACGTTTCAATTCTATCCTCTCTTAAATATCTTTTGTCATCTGATGACCTCAAAATTACGTTATTAATATATTGTGTATAAAGCTGCTGTAACTTAGATCTAAATATAAGCATATCACCGTTAAAATTATTCTTCTTTTACAAGCAATCTCTATTATTACCTATAGTGAACTTGTTAACAGAACTGTTTTTAACACCCTTCGCTTTTTTATAGATTCAACATTTCGTATAGATAAAGAATACATGTTAGACTTTAAACCTATAAATTCTACCATTATGTTATCATTAAGCTCATCTTTCATGTAACCTAATTTATTTTTATTTTTTAGTGGATGACTAAAAGGATTGTTTGGACTGTATTCTAAAGTATCAAATCTTTCATTTCTCTCATCTGAAATATCACTATAATAATCAATAGTTTTAATTGTATAAATAAAGGAATCTGTATCCGTATAATTTAACATAACTCTATCCACATACTGAATTTGTAATGGAATTTATACATTTTTAATTTCAATATTTCAAGAAGTATAAAACCTAAATAAACTGGTTTGTTATAAGTCACTTTTACTTTGCTTAATTCTACTGCTGCCATATTTATTGTAAATTGTACAATACTATGAAAATTGGGTTTACAAATAAAGCATAAGACCTAATGTTTACCTCGACTTGCCCATTCCGTAGCTATCTTAATATCGCTACTCTTATCAACATTTTCCCTTGTTTTGCCGTAGACAGCATTATTACCTAACTCTATGAATGCATGAAAACTTCAATCCATGCTTTAAACATTGTTGGAGATTTCTATAATGAATTATGTAATGAAACTTATCTTCTAAGTCAGCTATCAATTTCCTTGAGCCTAATTCAGGGCTTTTTATGTTATTTGCGTAAAATGGTAAGTCATTGTGTAAGTCATGAAGTGATTCTGGATAAGCTAAATCTACTTCAAATATATATGAATTTTGAGGAATGCTCATTATACCAATATCCGTATTTTCTAACCATTGAAATTCCCCCCCTATGATAAGAATTCAGACATGTCCCACCCAAATCATCGAACTTAATACAAATCTTAAGGATGGTGAAATTAAACAGGAATATCTAAATAAAGTAACACAGCCTATAATTCAGAAAATGGAGGAATTTCAGAGACAAAAAGATGTTCTTGTATTGACAATATGCTTTGTAAAATTCATTTTCGAAAATCATCAATCAGTGGAACCGCAGTCAGAGATTCAAACAGTGGAGATCAACAACACTGTGTATGAGATGGATGAAGATTGCAATTTAAAATTTATCGAAAACAAAATGGACGAAATACCAGGATTTAGAAATATGTAAATTAATTATATAAAATAATGATATGTCAGGAAGAGTTAATAGAACTCTACCGATTTTAAATAAAAATTGATTAAGCGAATTACGAGTGTTTTTATTTCGAAGAAATTTAGTATTTTGTAATCACATTTTGTTTAGGATATAACCTTTTTCAAATACATGTTTATACTTGCTAATGCAAACAAAGTAAAAGAAAAACCAAAAATAAAGTTAATAATTTTTTAAACTGTGATAATTTTAGTAAACCGAACTGTGCTTCAACCAAAAGATTTAATGGTGATATTAGAATAAGTCTTGACAATAGTAAGCATCTGTTGAACATTTGAATATACTTAAGAACCCAAAAGTAGTGTCATTCCTCGTGATAAATACAAATTCCATCATAAGAGCTTAAGATCGGAAAGTGTTAACAGCTTTTGATCTATGCAAAGTACTAAGATCAATATATTGTTTTAATCAATTCATACTTTAAACTACTTTTTGAAGATTTCTAGAATGGATTATGTAATGAAATGTATCTTCTAAGTCATATATCAATTTCCTTGAGCCTAATTCAGAGGATATTTATATTATTTGCGCATAATGGTATATCATTGTGTAAGTCATGAAGTGATTCTAGATAAGTTAAATCTACTTCAAATATATATATTCAATTTCTAAACTTTGAGTATTTTCTATCCCATTGAAATTCCTCACATACTAAGAATTCAGACATGTCTCACCCATATAAATTATTGCATTCGAAGTAAATTAAATATGTTGAGCTTTGTGATGGGATAACATTTTCCATACACTTATTATTAGCAGTAGAATGCCTGCGAGAACATATAAAGTTATACACATTAACGTTAGTTAATAATTATTGTAATTCAATCTTTCAATACTTAAGCATAGCACCCCAAAATTATCCTGAATCTATATAATAAATCGTCATTTTTATAAAAGGATCTGTTTAATATTAAGTTTTCATCAGATGAATTATTCGCTAATTTTTCTATACTCGAGAAATCTAATCTATATGAATCTAAAATGCAAACAAAGTAAAAGACAAACCAAAAATAAAGTTAATAATTTTTTAAACTGTGATAATTTTAGTAAACCGAACTGTGCTTCAACCAAAAGATTTAATGGTGATATTAGAATAAGTCTTGACAATAGTAAGCATCTGTTGAACATTTGAATATACTTAAGAACACAAAATTAGTGTCATTCCTCGTGATTAATACAAATTCCATCATAAGAGCTTAAGATCGGAAAGTGTTAACAGCTTTTGATCTATGCAAAGTACTAAGATTAATATATTGTTTTAATCAATTCCATTGTCTGAATCAAAGAGCTCTATGAATGTATGAGTTTTAATCAATTCCATTGTCTGAATCAAAGAGCTCTATGAATGTATGAAAACTTCAATTCATACTTTAAACTACTTTTTGAAGATTTCTATAATGGATTATATAATGAAATGTATCTTCTAAGTAACATATCAATTTCCTAGAGCCTAATTCAGAGGATTTTCTGTAAACTTGCTTCAAGAAGATTTATAACTTGAGGTTTGATTTTGTAGAAAAATTGTTTTGGATCCAAAATTCCTTCATCATCCTTTTCCAATAGAAAGCTTTCAATACGAATAATAAAGCATTTCTCTATAAATTTTGAAGTTTTTCGTTCGTTTATCCCGGTGAGCTCACAATTTGGGTCTATTGTTACATGACGTATACAAAAATTTAATTTTAAATGTCATATGGGTTTGTTAGCTGTCAGTTTGGTATAAATTTAAAACATAATTATGATTCAAGAAAAAAATGGTTTCCCTTATTAAGATTATTACGGCTGAAAAAAGAAGAAACGAAGTTTATGGTTATGAAAAGATTTTTTTATTTTCTTAAGTTCTTGACATGATAAATCTCTCTAAATTACCAAAAGAAGCCATTCCAGCTACCTCGATTTTGTTTGTTCTATCGGCTCAATTCAAAGTTTTTGAGGTTATTTTTAGAAAGTGCTGCAACGGCAACAAACCCGGAAGCTGACATTTGTCCACATTACATAACAAACTCAAAGTAAACTGAACTCGGTGAGATCACAATTTGGGTCTATTGTTACATGAAGCATATATGAAATTTATTTTCTTATGTTCTTCACATGATAAATCTCTTTAAAGTATCGAAAGAGGACATTTCAGCTACTTCGATTTTGTTTGTTCTAGTCTAAATTCACAGTTTTGAGGCAATTTTTACAAAGTGCTACAACAACGGCAATGATCTTGTTCATTTCTTCTGCAGTTCAAGGTTGTTATATGGGTTTGGTAGCTGCTAGTTTGATATAAATTTAAAGCATAATTACGAATCAATGGTTTCCCTTATTAAGATTATCACGGCTGAATCATAAAGAAACGAAGTTTAAGGCTATGAAAAGATATTTATTTTCTTTGCAAGTTCTTCACATGATAAACCTCTCCAAAGTATCGAAAGAAACCATTCTAGCTATCTTGACTAGACGTTTATTACTTATTAACGGATTTATGCAAAGCGATGCATGTTATTTTTAAACATCAGATTTTTTCCCTTAATTACAGAAATTCCTTTGGCTATTCCTCAATGGTGTTATGACGTAATCGGTGGAATGACTTACTTGCTAGTTGCATAAAACACGAAATTATTTAATAATATAACCTCGAATTAATGGCTATATTTAGATCTGGAAAAGAAATTGCATGATAATCTTTTAAAGTTCGAGGTTACAATATTCTGCTTCCAATTAAAGTCGCATCATGTTATTTCATTTAGTTGATAAAGGGGTACTTCGTAATTAAAAACTCAAGACAACAAACTCTTATTTTCAGCACGAGGTCAGATTCATCTACAAAACCTTATCACTCAACGACCTTAACATTGCCGCCAAATTATTAATTTCTACGCAGTCACCAGCTCGCTTATCAATCACAGCTCGACCAGAAAAACATGTTAAAACTTGCTTGAAAACAAATGATATCATAGAAATAAGAATTTGCAAAAGAAATAAAAAATAATCTTCATCTATTTACTCAAAGTGGTGAAATATTTTATTACGCAATATTCTGTTTTCCAATTAAATTCGCATCATGTTATTTCATTTAGCTGATAAAGCTGTACTTCGTAATTAAAGACTCAAAACAACAAACTCTTATCTTCAACATCAATTGTAGCCTCCAAGACTGAATACCCAATATCCAAGATGGCCGACAGGTGCCTTATCTTACTAAACAATCTAGGTTCAGATCCAAGGTTTAGATCTAAGTCTAGATGCAAACCAAAGAAGAAGAAGAAGACCAATTGTAGCCTCCAAGACCGAAAACCGAAAATCAAAGATGGCCGACAATCCTTATCTCTTTTCCTTATCTCTCAATTGTAGCCTACAAGACCGAATACCCAATATCCAAGATGGCCGACAGGTGCCTTATCTTACTAAACAATCTAGGTTCAGATCCAAGGTTTAGATCTAAGTCTAGATGCAAACCAAAGAAGAAGAAGAAGAAGAAGACCAATTGTAGCCTACAAGACCGAAAACCAAAAATCCAAGATGGCCGACATCCTTATCTCTCGATTGTAGCCTACAAGACCGAAAACCAAAAATCCAAGATGGCCGACATCCTTATCTCTCAATTGTATCCTATAAGACCGAAAACCCAAAATCCAAGATGGCCGACATCCTTATCTCTCTTCCTTATCTCTCAATTGTATCCTATAAGACCGAAAATCCAAGATGGCCGACAATCCTTATCTCTTTTCCTTATCTCTCAATTGTAGCCTACAAGACCGAAAATCCAAGATGGTCGACATCCTTATCTCTCTTCCTTATCTCTCAATTGTAGCCTACAAGACCGAGAATCCAAGATGGCCGACATCCTTATCTCTCTTCTGCACCTCCAAAAATTGTTATGGGGTTTCTGCCTCACGTAAAATGTGCGAAAATGTGACGTCAGACCTCGATTTCCCTCACAATTTAACCAATTTTAAGGTGCACCTTGCACATTTGAGCCAGAACATACATATTTATACTACTGACATCCCCCAATGCAAAGGTCGGTTTTAGCAAAGCAATGTCACACGGATGGATATACCTCGATAAGTCTGTAAGTCCTCCTGTTGTTAAACGGAAAGTTGATTCAATTTCAGATAAAGTTAAGGAGGACTTAGTAGCTATTTCGAAAGGCGATTACAAAGACATCTCGGATGGTGTTAAAAACGAATACAAGAAAAGGAAACATACAAGAAATTGTAATAAAAAGTTTCATCGCAACAAAAGGTTCCGAGTTCTCTACGACCTTGCAAAAATTGGAAACTGACGTAACTTCAGATATGCTCGGGATCTTGGAATGATGCTAAATTCAAACCTTATAACTTTGATGCTTTAGGAGCACCACCTGCTCAAGGACAGATTTTCCTAGAAGTTGGTTTCTCTGAAATGCCAACAAATAACTACGTTGAATCATCTGGAATTTCGATGCCCTCTTTCAACCTCAACAACATCCAGCGCGAGATGCTCATGATACTTTCTTTGTAAGTCAGCCAGAGAAAAGTTATAAATTTCATCAAGAAAGCCCGGAAAGCTAGCACCGTGGGCTGAATAAGGGTGGGAACTTGTTAAATTTGATTTTTTGTTCTCGAAATTCTTTCATCCCCCGAAAGTTTATTTTCGTAATTTTTCCTCGGAAAGTATTTTAGACACAGCTCTCCCCAAATTAAGGTGAATTGAATTTTCAGGGCTCATAACTCAAAGAGATCTTGGTGTGAGTTCTATCTAATGTGGCGTCACTTAGCTTAATATGATCGATTACCATCGACGTTCCAATGTAATAGGGTTATTTTGAGATTTCTTTATATGTTCCGGAGTGAGGTCGTTCGAAAGGAACAAAAAAAAACTGCTATTCATGATGACGATGAACATTTTTTACAATTCTGCTTACTGCTCTAGACTTTAATAGAATTATCCATTTAATTTATTTACAGGTGTGTTCACCTCTCAAGTACTTAATTATTTTATTTTATCTTTCAGATGCTGCTCCAAGCCAATCCACTCCACGCAACACTTTACGACAAACGAAAGCCAAAATTTAATTAGATTTCCACAGCTCGCGTAAAATTCACCTGCCACAGGATAAACCCGTCGAGAGGACCTGCGTTTTATTTTACTTCTTTGTTTTTCATTGTACAAAATTGAATTTTTTTATATTTGGAAAAACAACAACCGCTCAATCAAATTAATTTTTCATTTTTTTTTTGCTTCAATAAAATATGCAAAACTGAATATTTTACGAAATGGCTTGGTATTATACAAATCGGATCCAGCCGCAACAGTCTGTATCTTCACTGTATATAGTCAAGTTTAAGCCAATAAAATCCTCTTCAAGTATTTGTGGAAATCGATAAATGTGAAAATACTTAATCATACCTAGACGTTATATAGCACCTACATGAAGAAAGACTTTTGTTTCGAATCAAACTTAATAGGATTCCCATAATGCGATGCCAGTTTTGGGGGACAACGTTTAAGAAGAATCACTTCTAGTGTCCTCCCAAGAGAAGGTTCCCAAAGTTGAACTAAGTACGATTTCGTGTTGATGTTTTACCCATTGTGCCAAGGACTACGAGGACGATGTTTGTGAATTAACTTAAATCCTTATTTTTTGGAAAATCAAAACTAAACTAAACTTTAAAAAGCGAATTCATGTAAAATTACACAATTTATGATTAAAAAAACTTTCAAATTTCTCTAATCGGTATTAGAGAATCTTTCTCAAATCTTATATAAGTGTTGATTATAACTGTGTAAAGCGACTATAACGAAGAGATTACTTATTGTATTTATAGAGGATTTAAGATTAAAACAGGGTTACGTTAAAACTAATGAAATTTAAACAATTTTTCTATGATGTTGTATTCTCTTTTAAAGTGAGTATCATGAATGCATAAATAAAATATTAAATCAATTTTAAGAAACTAATTTAAATTTGTTGTATCCTTCTTTTTCCCAATTTATATTCCAACCAACAACCTTCGTTTGGGTTGATGTTTCTTTTCAAATTGCCGGCCCAGATCAAAAACGTTTATAAATAGATGTCTACATCGAATTTACGGCGTCCTGAGCTTTCGCTGAGGAATTTATCAATAAGGTATCAATGTAACTTTATATAGAGGATATAGAAATGAAGAAAATAAAATAAACTTACTCCGATGGCAACTACCTGTACCGCAAGAAATAGTTTGCAACCCTTAACTTTTTTCGTTAAGATGGGCCGAAGTGAGTTGAGTTTAGTCTCACACTCGGCTACGCGTAAAATTCGTGAAACTAAATTGTTAATAGTGAAGTGTCATCTCACCAAAGGGAAAGGCTTTTATGCTCTATTAACAAAATGATTAAAAAAAATGTGAACCCACTTCACCAAAACCGCTAAAAAGTATAAAATAACATTAATTTATTTTATGTCTATTATGACATTTTGAAGTCGGTGAAAATAAACAAACAAAACAACTGCTCAAATATAATGAGGAATATTAATCCTGCCTCCCTTACGATCTTGCATACGGAAATATTTAGACAGTTTTCTATGGTGTCTTTGATTGTGTATAGGTAGTTGTTTTACTCGTTTTAAGCTTTCGCGGTTGTTTTCATTTGCCATCAAATAAATTAGAAGAGAATGAAATAATGGTAACTTTTCATTTAATATCTTTCTTCACAAACGTACCTGTTCGGGAGAGCATAGACATAGTTAAAAGTAGATTACAAGCCAAAAAATTTATTGGGCGATAGCTTTGGAACTGTACGTTACAATTTTGGTGATATGTGGTGTTGCTATGGGTTCGCCTGTGTCACCTATAGTGGCGGGATTTATTTATTCAGAATTTTGAAGTAAAGGTTCTCTTTTTTATTGAAGGTGCTGAGAAAAGAAGATGACAGTTTGGGACAGTCTATATGAAAGGCACACATACTGATTGATATCTAAATGGAACTTTGCAAATTCGAGATCGGTTGTATCAACACTTTTAAGCAGAGCTCATCGGATGTACGACTCAGTACATCTATCTGAAAAATTAAAACACATAGAACAGCGTCAGTGGTAGCTACGACCATCGGCTGGCCAGCAACTTGAGTCTTGTTTTTTGCATTGCTGCGAGCTAGACAACAGCACAGAGACGGAGTGGATTATTTTAATTTCTTAATAAAAGCTCACGGGGTCATCTGGTCTCGAACCCAGGACCCATGTATTGTTGGTCGTGCCGCTTAACAAATTGATCCAACTCCGTCTCCAAAGAGAAAGAAAGAATTAAATGGATTTATGCCACTCATTTAGTTGATCCAACTTCATCTCCGAGAAAACAACATAGCTCAAGTAGTGAGTGTGGCTGTGGTTTTGGACTGTCATGAAAGGAACAAAACCTGGAGGTATGGGGTGGGTCGAATAATCCCTTCTCCTTTCTTCAGTGTGAGATCACAGCGATAGGGATAGAAGCACGGAAACTAGATCCTCTAAAACAGCAATATGTATGGGCAGCCAGGCGTCAATTAAATCATGGTGAAATGCAAAGCATTAGTGTTGTAAGCAGGCAGGGAACCAAAACGACGAAACAATAATGAACTTGCCAGGACACTGCGGAAGTCGTTTTAACTTTTTGGTGGTGTTGATAGATTTCATGGAAATTTTTAGCGAGAATACAAAAGCAACTTTTAACATTTTCGGCAGGTACCAGGCTCCTTGTATGAGGTGAGTACTAATATTAGCACTTATAATAATAACAATATAAATTTTACATATACATGAAGAAGTAATAATTTAAATTTGCAAATTAAAAGTAAAAGTAATTTTTTTTTATATTGATTAATTAATTAGCAATAATAACAAAATACTAGAATCAGTAAATTAAGGTACCCTGCAGTTGGTGTAGTGGAAAGATCTAATCTGATAAAACAGCGTACTTGTACTACCTACGGGAAGTACATTATGGTTTAAAGAATATCTCCTTTCAGCATGATCTTTAATGAAGAATTCAAATTATTGTGATATTACTTATTAATATATCTTTATTTATTTCTTAAATTATTGCCACTCTTAAACTATTATTTCGCTGCTAAGTAATCATATTGATTTAAGACTATTTCTGGAATTTTGTCTTCTAGAACCGAACAAGAAATTTTAGCAGATGTGATAAAAGAGATAATATTTAGTTTATTAAATTAAGAAAATTAAGTATGAAATATTCGTCACCTTAAACTGAGTTGTAAATGCGAAGTCCAAATAAAGGTTAGTAATCTCTTTATAGAACTGCTGCAGTACCGTTGATATGCCAAAGATTATTGCTACCCCATCTATGTGATCATTATACTTTTCGCCAGTAAGCTATTGACGCTTTGCATAAACTGAAGCCTTGGAATGTGCGAAACAGCAAATAAAACAAGAAAAAGAGACCAGCAAATTGTAGATAGTCATTAAGGTCAAATAGTAACTTGTTTCCGGGATATGGCTCGCTTGGATCAATTTGGTGAGCATTGAGAGCATTAAGGAGCGTCCTGAAATATTACAAGAATAAATATAGTTAAGTATTTATTAAAACATTGCATTACTGATTGAAGGTGTTGAGTGAAGATTCCAAATTTTTCGAATTGAACTTGTAGCTACTATTCAACTCGGTCGCAATGTGACGTCGAAGAATTTGTTTGTGACCAACTTCAAGAATCCATTCTAGAAGATCGGGTCATACTTTTGTCCAGCGAGATGTGTAATTAGTATAAATTTTCTTGGATTTGGAATTATCTTATTGGCTTCAAACTCTTTAGTAGGCGCGTTTAACATTTCCAGCCACATTTTATCAGTTGCAAAATTTTTTTTTATTCTTTGAAAATTCTGTTGCAAGTCTGTAATAAACATGAAGGTGTAAAGCTTATCTAACTTAACCAGTAGGTCCAATTGCTTCTCTAATTTTATTAAACAAACGAGAGTCAAAAACCTTCTTATGGGTTTTTCTATCGTAACAAGCACCTTTAAGATCCAAATAAATAACAACTCTATAATCGGTGCAATGTAGCACTTCTTTGGTTAAACGACTAATAAAATTATTGGAGGAGGAATCAGAAGCTAGAGGCGCATATGTTGGTATTGGAATCGTTGTACTTTAGTACGAACATTGCCAATCCTGCACTTTATTGCGTAGATAATTGTTGCACTCTCTCTACATTATAATTGATAACTCTGGATAGCTATAAAAGTAAAATGTGTATTAGTTTATATTTAATTAATCGCTGTTGCTCTATAGGACCTCCACCTTTTGCATGTCCATCTAACTTTGTTATTATGAACGAACCAATATCTACTTTTTCTTTGAACTTGAGATTCACAAGCGTATCCTATGGTTTGGCTTTCAATTAATAACAATCTATCACATAATATTGCTCGTATTACTATTGCGTTTGCTACTGCCAACATATCTTCAAACAACGATTCTACTTGCTTATGTCTTCCACTAGTATCAACAATTTTCATCTCGAACCATTTTTTCCTGAACATTTCTACACTATCCTGGGCTATAACTACTGGATCAACTTCTGTATAACTGCCAAAGAACGGTATTCGCGCTTTAGTTGCATTTTGTTTGATTTGATTCGTATGCACCAGCCCGGAATGTGTCAGCGCAGACTAAACAAGACTTCCAATTTTTCTTTTGATAGCGATAAGCTAGTTTCTTGCAAGTCGTTATTTCTCCAGAACTTTGCAAACCTACAAACATTATAATATTGGGGCGTCCTTTAATGGGTTTTTATGGTTTAAAACCAAGATCTACAAGCAATATATTCTGTTCAATATAAATCTATAAATTTTAGCAAAGTATGTTAAGATACATACTTCAATTCCTTGAAGACTGCAGATTGAATCATTCTTCGTATGTTGAGTCGTTTGTTGCTAACCTCGGCTGCATAGTTTCCATCACTTTAGATGATGTATCCTTTAACTTGTGTAAAAAGTTGCCAGATCCTCCACGAGGCACGAATAAACGAAAATAATCCTCCAGGAAGCATCATGTTGTGTTTGACATGAAATTTAGAACTGTCAATTACTTAACCAATGCATATGTCCGCTTATACGAATTAATCGACGAAAAGGGAAATTTCTTTTCTGAGAGTACAAAATTGGCTGTATTCAGCGGCACTCAGCCTTCTCAGCGTAGGCTGATTCAAGATTCAAGATTATCTTTATTAGACTTCCTATCTTCCCGATCCTTTCAAGTTAGAGCCAATGGACATCTTTCGAGCACAACCACCTTGGAAAACTCAATCCCGCAAGGATCTCCAATTTCCACGTCACTTTTCAATGCCTACATACACGGCCTCTCACAGAGGCTTAATGATGTACAACATCTACAACACTACATATACGCGGATAATTTAATATTTATAACGAACGAGCCGGCACCACAAAATATTTTCAGAAATGCCATCGTCCAAGCCCAAGCTTGGTGCGACACATCAGGAGCCTACCTTCCTATAGAGAAAGGTGAATACATCACCTTCTCTAACAAACCCATCCTCACCCTCCCAACGTTAACAATCGACGATCAGACATATAACAACCAAAACAGACTTAAACTACTTGGACTAACCGTTACAAACAGACTAGACTGGACACCCCACATAAACAACATACGGACGAAAATAATAAAGATTAATAACCTGGCTAAAACCATTAAAGCCCGTGGCAAAGGTACATCATATTCAGCTCTCCAGAGGATCGTCACTACCCTATTAAATGGAGTAGTCAACTACGGACTGCCGCTATATGGAAACACCCATACCACAAATCTAAAATCCTTGCAGATAGCCGTTAATAAAGTAGCACGCACCCTAACGGACTGCTTAAGGACCACACCGATAGGTGCCCTGATGATAGAAGCAGGCATCTCTACAGTAGTGGACAAGGTCAAAAAATCCCAGACCAATATTTTCGCTATCAATACAATAGACCAAAGCAGACCGCACTACAACACAATGCATCAGATATTGAACGAGGACCAGGGCGCACTAAGAAGACGACAACGAACGTACAGGTTAGGAGGGTTAAGAAATATTGTTCTAACTAGTCTTAAGTTAGGTCTACCCGTCCTCTCCCCACCCTCTCTCCCACTACAATACGTTCACACTCCCACCATCCCACAGCCAATACAAGAAACTAAAATACGACGTGCAGTAAATACCACCTTACATCTATCAAAAAATCAGCTGCCCCTGGAGGGCCATCGAAGGACACACCTATGGCACAGGCAAGCCACAGACGACTATACCCATATATACACGGATGGCTCTAGAAGAAGTGGCACATCAGCCGCGATAGTCCAAGTCACATCAAATAATAACCGACGGGTGGAGAGATCCTTTTGGCTGCATGATGGCGCTACAGCATACGAAGCTGAACTAATGGCCATCTTTTTCGCCATCAGAAATTGCCTAGTAAACAACATTAAAGCTGTAATATATACGGACGCCAAGGCGGTCCTAGAAGCCATTAAAAATCCTCAACAGATAGAACCAATTATAACGGAAATTCGCAGAGCCATAGTATCGTCTAATACCATCCAACTCGTATGGATCCCCGGACATATCGGCATTTGGGGCAACGATAGAGCAGACCACCTTGCTCAGAATCCAGACATCCCGCATATAGAGAAAGAAACCCCAATCACCATCAAGTTCCTCAAAAGATGTGCCCTCACTGAGCTTCAAAGACTGAGGCAAAGCAAATGGGACGCCAATGCAACATTTTTACGAACCCATTGGCCTCCTATCTCCAGACGATCCATCCACCCTCTTCAACCTACTCGCCCACCTCCAGATCACTCACCTAATATAGCGTAAAATAGGCACCCGTACTTATTCAGATAGCATAGTTTTTATTTTTTCCGTCCATTTATTCTTACTTTAACTTTCGTTAGTTTCTATTTCAAATTTTTCCATTAGATTTTAAGCATTGCAAATATGAAATATAATAAATCATAGAATACAAAAACTCGTTTAAGCAATATACATGTACACAGATATAGCCCCTTCGCAAAATAAGTAGAATATTTAAGCATAAGTGTAGCATAATCAAACTGAATTGAATGAATTACATTAAATAACCTAAACTATAAATATTATATATAAAAAATATGTAAAAAAAAAAAAATTATATATATTTTATTGATATAAAAATGAATGAAAGGGGTAAAATTGTACACGCCATATGGGCTGGGCACCCTTGGCGTTAGTCATAAGTTTATTGTGTCCTATATGTGCCAATAAACGAAAATTTGAATTTGAATTTGAACAATTTTCATTTTACTTATTTTCTATACAAGCATATTTTTACAATACGGAGCTATAAGCTAAAACGTTTGGCTTAATAAACCTGTTATACTTAAAATTTTCATACATACGAGCTCAGTTTTATTCAAGTGGTAGAATTTACACAAAGCTAAGAATCTGACATTTATCCACACTTGCGACCGGTGTGTCTCACCTATACTTCGACTCAAAGTCCATATATAAGGCTTGGCTAATCTACTACATCGAAAGTGAGGGTTTTTTTACATTTTTTCCCCTTCACTAATATCACGAAAATGTTACATAAATCGAAATTTACAAAGTGGGGTACATTGAATGTACACTTAGGTTAAAAAATTACTCCTGGTTCTTATCTGCTAGACACATGAATACTTAGGATTACCTCAGATAAATATTCGCTTAATTAGTTATGTCTAGTTTACAGATGTTTTCGTTATGAAACTTAGAATGATAATTCTAATATAAAGAAGAATTTGTATCACAGTTTTTTTTTTCCTCTCTTTCTTACTTTGCTAACATCAAGAAAGTGTCTCTTTTTTTTTTTTTTTAGTCTAATATCACAAAATATGGTACATTGAAGTATACTTAGGTTGTAACACTACGTTAGCCTTACTCTTATCTGCTAGACACATGAATACTTAGGATTACCTGGTGTAAATATTCGCTAAAGTTAGTTATGTCTAGTTTACAGATGTTTTTCGATTTTAAATCTAAACAATGATTCTTAACTAGGGGGGAAATTGTATCACAGTCATTTCTTAACCTGTTCGTTACTAGTTAATGTTATCCTTAAAGAGTTCAAGCAAGTTACAATAAATTTTTTTTTCTATCGTGTGATAAGCTACTGTGTACTAAGTCTAGATGCTAGTAAGAGGGGGCTAGGCGTGGGAGGCCATCTCTTCTCTTGTCTATTAAAAAGTTCAAAGAACTCTTGTTTCGACTTCCTCCACGGTCGTTGCAAAGTGGAGGCCCTTTAGTAACAGGCTTGTGGGCTTGTCTTCTTTAGCTGTATAGGTAAAGAACTCAACTTTATTTTTTTTTATTAAATCTAAAATAATATTTTTTCCCCTTGGATCTGTTGCATAAATCTTACTGGCCCCTGCTTTGAGGTTAATTATCTCAGCTTTTACCCCTGCTTTGAGCAATGCTTCTCTTAGCATGCTGATGTTAAGGTTTCTCGCTATTATTGGTGGAGGTTTCTGGCTTCTGTTAGGTTTGTCGTTAAGTATTGTGTGCCCTACATCTATATCTGTGCCTTCGGAAGTTCTCTTTTTAGCAGGTTCCGAGGATATTTCAAGGTCACCCCCCGTGTTTACACGTTTTTGTGTAACGTTATTTTTTAAGGATATAAAAGAGTTTACATTTTCGTTAACACTAACTACCTTACTTAATATATTGAATTTATTTGAGTTAGTTAGATCATCTACTCCTAAATCATAAAAAGAAGTATTGTTATGTGAAATGTTTGACTTACAGGTTTTCTCCTTTGTCAGTTGTTGGGTAACTCTTGAAGCAATTCCGCTGATGAGCGCACTTGGTCCAGATCTTCCGTTTCTTGGTCTGATGGTTATCCAGGGATTTTGCTGGTTACTTTGTTTCCCCTCATTTGTTGCTGAAGGGTGTCCTCTGTTGTGATGGTTGCCCAGTAATTGTATGCTGTTGGGCTCTGTGATGTCCATGGTATGGTCGGTTATCGGCCCCGTACCATCATCCTGGCCAAAGTTAACGTTCGTAGAGAGTTCCTTATGGAACTCCGTTATTTCCCTAAGAGCTTTCAGTTCGGTGGTGGTGTCCGTTTTTTTTGAGCGTTGTACGGATTGTTTAACCATAAAGTCTGCGATGTCCAGTTCACTGTTTCGGCGGTTTGGCGCGTCGTCCTTCAGGCCACGTGTCAAGTGTGCCTCCATATTTTCCCCTTTTATGATGATTGTCGGGGTCCTGGTTTTGTCCTTATTCTTGGTGCTTTTAGTTTTAGCCCTTTTGTATGGGCTGGACTTGTCGGTTTTGCCCGCCCTTTCTAAAATTTTGGTGGCTGTAACTGGGCCGGGTGCGCCGTTATTTGCACCCGTCCCTTTATTCGTGATAACTTTTGTCACTTTTGGCAATTAGTGGTCCTGGCACTAGATATTCTACGATCTTACTGTTATTTGGTGGTTAGGGGGGCTGAAAACTAATCCCCCTGGAGCCTAAACCGTTACTCACTTAAACTTTTCACTTTTTCTTTGTCCAGCTCTTTATGGAAATTATTTCCGGATTTTAAGATCACCCTCACGCAGCGATGACAGCGGTGCTGATTTATGCTATTAAATCTCATCAGTATTCGAGATTTCCCTAGCATTTCCAGTCCAGCGTAGGATGATGTGCGTGACGTTAGGCTATGTTACAGCGGCTTGATTGCGCTGAATGCAAATTCTAAGTTAGCTGCTAGTTTAGTTAATTACCCGCTGTTTTTAGTTATTTAACTGCTGTCAGCTTTTTTAAAACTTGTGTATTGTCTGTTACAGAGTAAACTTGAAAATTTTTAATTTCCATTTTCACTAAATTTATCACTAAACAAAAACTGACGGAGCAAACAAATCGTCTTCTTCTTACTCAGCCTAATTCAGCCGAAAATATTTGGGCTGGAAAATATGACAAGAGGCTGAGTTAGCGGCTAAGTAAGCAAATGCATTCAGAATACCTCAGCCCTTAGCCGCTGCCAGCGGCTGGGAAGGCTGAGTGCTGCTGAATACAGCCATTGATTCTCGCCTACTAGGAAGAAACTAATGGAGATGCCCTAAACTCGAAAAATCGTGGCAAGTTTAATAGTGTGCGATAATCTTTCCCACACTAAGTAAAACGGCACTGCAGGCGGCGCAAAATTATTTTGCTTGAGAGGGTTCTTGGCGCGTTTTTTAAACAACTAAGCCACGTTCAAATAAACAAAATGTAAATACAAATTTTACCATATAAAATTGGAAGTTCGTGTTCTCAATCTCAGCATTATTTAAAAGAATAATCTATATACCGATCTTGGAATAAAATATCAAGCTATAAAAATTGCTTAATATTACGACTTCATTTAAATTTGATGAATTTAATTCGTCCAATGGCTCAATGATTACAATGTTTTCCCTCACATTTAATGTGTGTGGATTTATTCAGAAAAGATAAGATTAGTTGTAAACAGTATTTCCAGTTATCGAAAATATTCAATTTAATTTGTATCACTTCCTAGCCTCATTCGTTGAGCTGAAATAGGTTTTGATTTAAAAATGCTCTGAACAAATCACTTTTCCCTTTCTAGTATGAAAATCTAACTTCCAAGAACTTTTGCTACTGAAAAAAGCATTTCCAGTTATTGAAAATATTCAGCGCTCGTTGAAATAAGTCTTCGTCTTGAAAATCTTCTTCCAAGAACTTTAAGCCACTTTTGGCGTAAACCTACATATTTTGGGAATCTAAAGTACAAGAAAACTAATCAATGTCAATATTTCTATTTATTAACTGCATAATTCATTGTTACATAAATATAAAATTTAACAATCACAAAATCTATAAATATTGATATAATAAAAATTGGCGGAAACCCCTGCCAGATAAACTTTTCTCCATCCACCAGTGCAGAATATTCACAGAACAGCTGGTGATCTCTAAATGAAATGTAAACAAAGTTTCATTTTTACGTAAATTATGAATACTTCGTAAATAATTTTAAAACTTTGCTCATTTCTAGATAACTGATTAATAGTAGCTTGTCTTAGGTGTGATAGAATATTCCAGATAGTCGACACAGGGTGTTATTTGGACAAAATTCCACTATGCACTTCACAATAAGTTTTCACTAAAACCTTGGCTATCTAATTAACAATTTCAGTTAAAGTGTATATAAATATTCTTTCACTTCAAGAATATAAATTTTTTAATGATATATATTACACCAAATTCATTAAATCAGAACTTTTAAATCGGTCAACAATTTTATCACGTCAAGTAAACAGAAAAGTGACAGAACTTCGTTCATTTGACAGCACAACGATTAATTTTGACATCACACGCATTAAAATCTGGCCAGGGAAAATCAGCGTATACATATACGTAAGGGCATCTCCATTAGTTTCTTCCTCGTAGATTCTCGCTCACTAATTTTTGACGGATAGCATTTACTTCTTGGAATTTTTTGACATTTAGGATTTACTTTTCCATACAAAATTGCAACAACATTGCCAAACTATTTCGTTCACGTTTGAACAGGGAAATTTAAGGAGCTGTTCTTCTATATGGTATCTATTCTAAGGTTTTGCTCCTTCTGTAAATGATCCCGTAATCGATAGTATTCTTCAAGTATCTGAATATGCGTTTTACTTGATTCCAATCTTGAACAGTAGGATCTTTCATGGCTCGAGCAGCTTTATTCACTGCGAAGGAAATATCTGGACGTGATATTGAACTTAAATATAGCAGACAGCCTACCGCTTCACGATAAGGAGTTTTCGTAGTTAGATTTTGTTTGACGTTGCTTTCTTTACGCCCAATTGGAGTAGACATTCCATTCGCCTCGCTCATTCCGAATCTTTCCAAAATGTTTCTTGTATAAATCTCTGTATTCACGGCTATTGAGCCGTCCTCGTTTTGCTGTACTCTCATGCCCAGGAAATGATTAAGAGATCCTCTTGTTGTGTGAAATATACGCTGCAACATCTCCATGAAATCTTCGATTTCTGTTTTGCTGCTACCCACAACCAGACCATCATCTACAAAGAATGCAACGTACAGACAGTTCTCTATATTCCTGCGATAAAACAGACATGGATCAGCATCACTGTTCTTTAACCCGGTTGTTGTCATGAATTCTACAAAGCATTTATTCCAGCAACGCGGTGCTTGTTTGAGTCCATACAGACTTTTCTTCAGCAGACATACTCGATCTGTGTCATCTTCATAGCCTTCGGGTTGTTCCATATATATATTTTCCTCGAGCACGCCGTTCAGGAAAGCTGTTTTTATGTCAAATTGAACGAGTTTCATTTTCTGTGCTGCTGCTACCGCCAAGAGAATACGAATAGTCTCATAGCGTACAACAGGGCTAAATGTTTCTTCGTAGTCGATTCGTTGGATCATCGCCCTGGACTATTAAAGATGCGGCAATGTACACGTAGTCCCCACTCGTTATCCATCCTGGCTTCTTCCTCGTACGTTTTTTCTCGTACTTTACTGCCTCTTCTTCTTGCTCTGGCTCTTGACTTCCTCCCGAACTGCACGCTGTGTCGAATTCTTCATCTTCTGAGCAGTCTGGTTTACTGCCGACTTTTCTTGTCATTTGCGTGACATTTGTCGTTAGATTCTCTTGACTCTCTATCTGGTTTTCTTCATTGGCAACTTCGATCTCGAGGAGGTTTGGACGTAGATTGCAGACAACCTCAGGCTTAAATATCAAGTCGTGACTCATAACAATTTTCCTCTGAGATGGAATCCAGACTCTGAATCCATTTGTGTCGTTAATGTATCCGACTAAATGCCCATGAACAGCCTTGTCGTCAAATTTAGAGCGAAAGTTCTTGTTCACGTGCACGTAACACTCTGTTCCAAAAATATTTAAGTGAGTTAATTTTTCTGGACTTCGACCATAACACAGCTCATAGGGAGATTTGCTTTCAACAGAGGACTTACCGGTTCTATTCAAAAGATAGGCAGCCGTATTACAAGCTTCTGCCCATAGTTCTTTTGGCAACTTACCTGGATTCGACATGGACCTCGCACATTCCACAATGGTACGGTTTTCTCGCTCCGCAACTCCATTCTGCTGCGGTGTATACGGTTGGGTTATACAGTGTTCTATACCTCGACCCGCAAGTAGCTCTGCAATTTTCTTATTGTCAAACTCTCTTCCTCCGTCACATCTAAACTGTTTGACAAGATGACCATTCGCTTTGGCTTCATTCAGGAACTGCTCTACAGCCACTGCTCTAAGAAGATTCGACGAAACTTGCTGAAATCATCTTTAAAACACACATAGTAGCGTGCTTTACCAAGAGACTCTGTGGTCATAGGTCCATTCAGATCAGCGTGAATTTGTTCACCTGTAACCGTTGGTCGATTCATTCGATTCTTGAAGGGCAAACGATGCATTTTCCCTAAGGCACATCCATCGCAAAATTCTTCTGTACAACCATCAACATTTACGTCCAACTGTTTACAAATGTTTTTCACATGACGTTTGTGCTGATGACCAAGCCTCTCATGGTAGACTTGCAAAATATCCGACGACTCTGCCAAGTTCACTTCAGCAGGCTGAGTTGGTTTTACAACGCGTATGTGGAGCACATACAAACCGTGCCTGTCGTGTCGTGTCGTTATCAAGTAGTGTTACGCTTCTATCATCAAGCACTGTACAATAGCCTTGACGTGTGGCTGCTTTCACGGAGAATAAATGGGCACTTGCTTCGGGAACATAGAGGACATTTTTCATCTCAGCATCGTACCAACCGCTGTGCAGCTTCACTTGAATTTTGACAGTCCCTTGTCCATAGGCTAGCATCATTATACCTCGTTTAATGTGTGCGCATGATTAGCAACGTGAAGTTGCTGCGAGATGTCCAAGTGGCACGCGCTAGCTGGCAGCACGTCCTAGCTCGTCGGTATGGGGTCAGGGTCCTTGGACATCCTATCACACATCGCAAACAGAAGTTCGCGTGCCTGTGGCGAAGAAAGGTTGTGGTATCCTTTCTTCAGGTCTGCCACAACAGGATGCAAAAAAAACAAGAAACAGATATTGAAGGAGGAACAACAGGTCTGGTGTCACCAGTTGTTCCTAGCCGCGCTGAACTGTCATGAAAATCACAAAAAAAACGAAAAGTTACCCCTCTTACTGACAGTTCAGGCTATCAACCCACTCCATCCCTGTACCTGGCTAGGGTACAGGCCCAACCTATAAAGGGTGCTGAAACAAAAAGAAATAAAATCGAACTAAAAATTTAAAAACATAGAGAAGGTGGGAGAAGGGATTCTGGGGACATTGGTGGATAATTGCGCACTTTTTGTCTGCATAATAAAAGTTGCCCACCTCAGATTGAGTCATAGTGGAGGGCGTGCGTAATTATCATCGTCATTACGAACGGAACCCGCCTTGGCGAGAAGACGCCAGTAAATTATGGATAGCGGGGCAAAAATTGTGTGCTCGGGGTCACCTATATAAGAAACGCAGTAAGTTTTTATGTCATAAATCTGTGAAAGTGAGAAATCACTGACTTTGATCCATTTTCATTTATTAGACTCACCTGTTAGACACGCGAGGGGTTAAACGCTCAACCCGTGCGTGCAGCTTTTGGTACCCCCCAGTTCTCGTCAGGTCCAAAAAAGAGTAGCAAAATTACAGCCTGTTTGCCCACAATATGTTGGATATGTCACCCGGGCATAACCATCGCTTTCAAGCGCAACCACACCATCCCGGCATCAGGAGACAGTCTACATAATCAACAAGTATCAAAATAGTGTTTGGGAGCGACACCCATTGTCAGCATATGCTAAGGTAATGTGCTTTAATTATTTATGTCCGCGGAGATGATTAGTCCTGCAAAATAATAGTACAAGGGAATAGAGAGGCAATTGAGTTTAACGCCACTTAGTCTTTACGTGAACCATGACTATTTAATAATATTGTAGAGTTATGTTTGATGACTAGTTAAATTTGTGTTACTCTTATTCTAAATTTTTAAACTTTCTCTTGCCTAGCAATAGGTATATTGAGCTTAGCATTAACGTAAATGTCGTAGTAGTTTCTTTAAAACTTTAAAGAAGGAAAGAAAATTTACAAATATTTTATACCGTGATTAAATAAAAACCAAGTCAGGGCTTATGATGAAAGAAAATTTGTTCAAATTATTGTCTTAGGGACATAAGTTCAAGGTCAAGAAGTCTTGATATAGAACGATAATATTGCTGTTTTTAAATCATAATATAAGTGGTCAAAAAAAAACCAAAGCGTGAAATTTTGAATATTTAAGTGGCAAATCCACCAGGATCAACATGGTATCAACATTATTAAAGGTGGAAATTATATGTGTTAGTTGGAGTTTTATTCCTAATAAAGGAAACATGATGTTTAGTGAGGAAACTAGATAATCTATCTATTTATAGTTTTTTTGTTTGTTTGAGAGGCTACGTAAGGTTAATGAAGCAAATTAGTTGAGCCTGATATCATTAAGATATAGTTTTATTTTTCGCAAATAATTTACTGATAAACGTTTAAGTATTGAGATACTGTGAGTCACAATGGCTATAATTCGTGTTCGGCATATCGTCATTGAATTTAGTTTTATTGTACCTAAAGAAGAATCAACTGCATAAATTTCATTCGCGAACACAAAATATCGGACTTAGCTAGCTAACCGCGATGTGAACCTATATTTTTTTTCTTGCTTAATTAAATGCGTTACGTGTGCGGCGTCGATCGTTTGAATCATCAGTTTTGCTATTCTTCTTCCTTGTATGTTCTTCGATGCCATTGTGAAGAAAATAATACTAATAATAGCATTATAAATTTATCGGGATTAGCCTATCTAGCTTATTGTCAATTTAAGTATATTTACCTCAGTAATTAGTATATATAAAGAACAACATTGTATCCCTTAAGAATTATTTCATTTTTTTGCTTTGAAAAATATATTATGATGAAGTTGTAAATTGAATCTGCTTTTGTTTCAGGTACCCTCATGAAGTTTCTCCCTCCTCTTGTCCCCAGAATCCCTTCTCCCACCTTCTCTATGTTTTTAAATTTTTAATTCGATTTGATTTCTTTTTGTTTCAGCACCCTTTATAGGTTGGGCCTGTACCCTAGCCAGGTACAGGGATGGAGTGAGTTGATAGCCTGAACTGTCAGTAAGAGGGGTAACTTTTCGTTTTTTTGTGATTTTCATGACAGTTCAGCGCGGCTAGGAACAACTGGTGACACCAGACCTGTTGTTCCTCCTTCAATATCTGTTTCTTGTTTTTTTTGCATCCTGTTGTGGCAGACCTGAAGAAAGGATACCACAACCTTTCTTCGCCACAGGCACGCGAACTTCTGTTTGCGATGTGTGATAGGATGTCCAAGGACCCTGACCCCATACCGACGAGCTAGGACGTGCTGCCAGCTAGCGCGTGCCACTTGGACATCTCGCAGCAACTTCACGTTGCTAATCATGCGCACACATTACATATACATGGCGCCCAACGTGGGGCACGTCTTCCCTAGGGAAGACACTCCAGCATCTTCTGGAGGCTTTGCGCCTCTGAAGAGATGGCTTGTCAGCTTAGGCTGATCTGCTAGTCTTTCTCGGACTTAGGCAATGTTTGGCCTGAACGGCAGTCATCTCGACTTTTTTATTTTTTTTTGTAAAGCACCTTCGAGGTCTAGTGCCTCTGCCCTGATATGTCTAAGAGTGTCCATAGGCATGTCAGCTCTTAGTAATAGGGACACATGTTAGCCAACTCTGACCTGTCCTCGGCATGGGAGAACTGATGCTCGGGATTAGTGCGTATGTCTGTAGCGATGTCCGATGTTGCACTGACATGCCTAATCTTTGGGATCATTACTGTCTCATGTCGTAGGGAGCTGGTGAGTCTGACGAATACCCGACTTAGGCAGTAGCCGGCGTGACTCTTCACTTGGTCGACTACACTTGAACAGCCCCGATGCCGTCTCGGTAGGACCGTGAACTTGCTCGCCGAGTTCGTCTAAGTTCAGGGGTGATTCCTAGTTCCACAGGCAGAATAGATGTTGTGGGTTTTGAGAACTTTTTGAGTTCTCACACTCCAAAAATTTTTGTTTTTTTTTTCTTTTCCTTCTTTTTCAAAAATTCTTCTTTGGTGAATACCGTAACTTCTTTTTAGTTTTTTTAAACCCCTTGTTTTTCTTTTTTTTACTTTTCTTGATTTTTTTCTGTTTTTGAATTTTGTCTTTTTTGTGTTTGATTCCTTACCTCCTTTCCCTCATACCCTTTCCCATCCCTAGCAAGATGGAGAAGAAGCTTCTGGGGGAACCTGAAATTATTTTGGTTGATTTTTTTTTCTCAAAGATAAATTTTTTTGTTTTTTTTTCGGATGTGTTGAATATTTTTCTTTCTGATTTTTTTTAAAAAAAAAAAATTAAAATATTTTTTTTTGGAATTTTGATCCTAGCTTGATTAAGTTTTGATGCAGTTTTGCTTATGGCGCTACTGTCAGCTGTTTAGGTCAGGAAACCGTGGAATTCATACAGAGTGTAGGATTAAAACTCTCTAGACTAATAGCCACAGTGCACACCACTGACGGCACTAGTCAAGCTGTCCTAGGCACAGTTACAGCTGCTGTGACTTATCGTAGGAAATCCAAAGTTTTGACACTGTTTGTTGTTCCGGCCTCAGATGGGGGCATCCTCATGTGAGCCCTGATTGACCATGCCCTGCGCAGGTAGCTGTCGCAGCTCTTCGAACCCTGACGGAGTTCCATCAGAGTCCGCATCAGATCAAGGTCTGTCTCGGCAGAGCCGAACTCTTGTCTGATACGAGCTCGGAATAATCCCCAGCCAAAGTTCGGAGAGACGCGACAGAACTGGTTCCAGAACCAGTTTTCTGCATCATCTTTTAAGAAAAGGTGGACGTTAGCACAAAGCTAACGTCGTCAGTTACATACGCACTGGACGCTAGTCGCTCAAGCCGAAATAGAAAGTCATCGACTGTAAAGGATGGATTGCGACCGCTGAACTGTATACCCCAAGACGCCAAGATGGATGGGCTTGATAGCCTGCCCCTCTATGAGTAAGTCTCTGTCTCGGCTGATGTAGCTGAAGAGACTCACGCTCATAGGCCAGGTATTGCCATCTAGGGTTGTCATGGGCTGTTTGAGTTCTAGAAGCTGTTTGATCTGGTAAAGCTGAGTTGTTATTAAGCTGACGAGGGTTTGGAAAAGGGACTGTATCTACTTGTTGGACTCCTGTAAGGCTACTGGCTGTGCCTGACCTTTCTAGAATGGATTGAGCCAGGTTTGTGCTCAACAGGTCTAGCATCTTGGCCTTGAGCTCGTCCATGATGGTTGCCAGCTGTTCTGGAGCGATTACTGCTGTTACCGGGTGAGTGTTTGCCCTTCCTAAATGAGGAGAAGGTAGGGGTTGGTTCAAGTCCTCAGGCTTCTGAATCGGCTTGGTGTATTGGGGTCCCTCTGAGGGATGGGAAATTATCTCACGACGACGGAAATCCTCTGCCGGTTCAGACTGCCTGGTATTGAAACAAGATCAAGCTCCGTCGAGAGACTGGCTTGATCCGAAGATTTGCTGAGCTTGGCTTAATGATTGGTCGGGAAACAGATCATAATTGGCAGTCTGCCTTCGCGGGTTGTAATCTGGCGGGGGTTTAGACAAGTCAGCCTGTGTTAGGTTCGGACGGAACGACTGAACTTGGTTCGAAGCCTGCAATATAGCAGGGTCCTGAAGGATGTTTGCTGCGTCAGCGTTAGGCTGAGCGACAGATCCCTGCGCCGAGTCAGACGACAGCCTGGCTAAACCAAAGGTTTGGTTTAAGGCCTTCGTCTTACTTCTCGTCTGAGGTGGGGCTGGCTGTCCGGGAGCCTGTTTGGGCTTAGCCCCTTGTGCTTCAGAAGCAGTGGTTGCCTTTCAGATCGGAGATCGAAACATTTCGAATAAAATAAAGCAAACTGTTATTAAAATTCTATGTCGCTATATCGCCGTTTATATCGACGTAAGATTCGGACAGCTGAGACTGAAGGTCTCTGCAAATAGTGCGGGAGTCTCAGCTCCTAAGATTTTCAGAAAAACTTTCAAATTTGAGACTGAAGGTCTCTGCAAATAGAACGGGAGTCTCAGCTCCTAAGATCGTAGCACGAAACTAAGTTCAACGACAACAAAAAGGAAAAGCAGAAAAAAAACAAGTCGCAGCACAAACTCAAGTTTGAACGCGCAAAAAAAATCAGAGAAGGAAACAAAAGGACCAAAAAAAAGATATGATAAATAAAGAAATATAGACATAAGAATCAATAAAAAAAATAAAAAAACAATTTTTAACTTTCGAAGAAAAATCAAAAATTCAACAAAAATGTTCAAAAAAAAAAAAAATTTAGAAAATAAAACCAAAAAAAAATCAATCAAAATAATTTTCAGGTTCCCCCCAGAAGCTTCTTTTCCATCTTGCTAGGGATTGGAATGGTGAGAGGAGGAAGGAAGGAATGAAAACAAACACAAAAACAAAATTCGAAAACAGAAAAAAAATATCAAGAAAAAAAAGAAGGGGTTTCAAAAAAAACTAAAAGAATTTACGGTATTCACCAAAGAAAAATGTTGAAAAAGGAAGGAAAAGAAAAAAATCAAAAATTTGTCCCACAACGTCTGTCCTCCTGTGGAGCTAGGAATCGCCCCTGAACTTAGACGAACTCAACGAGCACTTTCACGGACCTACCGAGACGGCATCGGGGCTGTACAAGCGTAGACGACCAAGTGAAGAGTCACGCCGGCTACTGCCTAAGTCGGGTATTCGTCAGACTCACCAGCTCCCTACGACATGAGACAGTAATGATCCCAAAGATTAGGCATGTCAGTGCAACATCGGACATCGCTACAGACATACGCACTAATCCCGAGCATCAGTTCTCCCATGCCGAGGACAGGTCAGAGTTGGCTAACATGTGTCCCTATTACTAAGAGCTGACATGCCTATGGACACTCTTAGACATATCAGGGCAGAGGCACTAGACCTCGAAGGTGCTTTACAAAAAAAATAAAAAAGTTGAGATGACTGCCGTTCAGGCCAAACATTGCCTAAGTCCGAGAAGGACTAGCGGATCAGCCTAAGCTGACAAGCCATCTCTTCAGAGGCGCAAAGCCTCCAGAAGATGCTGGAGTGTCTTCTCTAGGGAAGACGTGCTTCGCGTTGGGCGCCATTGTATATGAAATGTGTGCGCATGACTAGCAACGTGAAGTTGCTGCGAGATGTCCAATTGGCACGCGCTAGCTGGCAGCACGTCCTAGCTCGTCGGTATGGGGTCAGGGTCCTTGGACATCTTATCACACATCGCAAACAGAAGTTCGCGTGCCTGTGGCGAAAGAAGGTTGTGGACTCCTTCTCTCAGGTCTGCCACGACAAAAAAAAAATTACGAGAAACAGATGAAAGGAAGAACAACAGGTCTGGTGTCACCTGCTGTTCTTAGCCGCACTGAACCATCTTGAAAAGCAAACGCAAGAAAAATTAACCCCCATTACGCGATGGTTCAGTCACTCACCCACTCCATCCCTGTACCTGGCTAAGGTACAGGCCCAACCTATAAATGATGCTGAAACAAAAAAACACAAAGAAATTTAAAAACTAAACCAACAACATTGGGATAATGGGAGAAGGGTTGAGGAGGGTAAGGATGGGAAGCGAGACGAAGAAGAAGCTTCGATAGGTTCCTGAAATTAAAACATAATTAAATGCAAATAAACATAATCATATATATTCTTTTTCAAAAAAAAAGATTCGTAACAACTAAACATTTGTTGTATAAAAACAAGGAATTCAATACTAAATTTACAGTCTGCTTATGACAACTATTCACTTGACAATCCTCTGTTCCTATAACTAACTAGAGACAGTAGGAAAGCGGCTTAGGATTGCATTGATTTATCCTATTACAATAATGGCTCTCTCCTCATCATTACTTTCATTACTCCTGTTAACCTCTATTTGCAATATAATTCATAAAGTAAAAAAAATTTTTAGTCGTTAAATGTCCTATAGGAATGCGCTCAAAAACAATTCATCTACGACCTTTCTTTGTCGTCCCTTTTTATAATTCTATTGCCTAACCGATTGCCGATGCAAACGGAGAAATAAATCGCGCAAACTGACCGGCAGGTATCGTTCATACAAAATAAACGCGCAATAAAACGTAATTTTATCGTCGATCACAACTAGCTAGTCGTTACGATCCCGGAACTATAAAGCTTATTTCAAAAAAAAGAAATATCTTGTAAAAATCTAATATGAAGCAAAAAGAAAACTACGAGCAAATGTGAAATATTCACACATTTCAAAAACAAAATAATATTACGTTTAGTGATGTCATTAAGACCCATTCAATATAAGTAATGAAAAATTGAAACTCACAATTTTAATTTATCTTAATACCTGCATGACGAATTAGGACCTAACCATCACTATTTCCTTACACAATTTTGAGAATATATGTTAATAGAAAATACAAACTTTGAAGAGCTATGTTCTAATTTGAAACAAAAAAGTCTACTAGAAGAAAGTCTACAATTATAATCTTACTTGCTAATCTACCTTATTTCTACATATGTAGACGTTACAAGTTTTAAAATTGTTTTTTTTTCTTGTTTACCTCTGCTTAACCCAAATTAAATGCCTATGAAGCCACTTTAATCTCCTCGTCCAATAACGTAATTAAGTTCTTTTTTTTTCTCCCTAATTCATTCCTCTCTTTATTATTTATCTAGTTATCACCTCCCTTTCGGGCTTTGGGCGTATTTAATTATCGTTAAAAATTTGTAATGTGATGTTTCGTGATACGTAAGGTAAGGATTGAAAATATGCTCAAAAAGCTATAAAAATAAGCTTAGAACCGAATTGAGCGATAACCCTCAACATTTTTTTTTAATAATTAGACAGTTTTCATTATTAAATATAGAAAAAACGTCAATAAAAGGAAACTTTTTTAAAAAAAACTTGCCGACACCTCCCAAGTTGACCCATTCCGGGATTCCTGTCTCGAATACTAGTGCCAGACTAGATCGGTAGTTGAATGGCCACTACATCGTCACTTCGGTAATTACTCCTGACCCCTGACAGCGCCTGATTCTTTGGTTGGGTTTATTGAGGCTATATCGGGTGCCTCCGAACCTGAATGCTGGCAGATTCAGTTGCCCTTTTCTTGCCTATGTCGTGATTCCCTAATCGCCACGCTAATTGTGCCGAAATTTGTCAGCCAACTGCTGCTTAAAATAAATTCCTTATGTCACTTTTATATGTTTTGGAAGACAACGAAAAAAAATTTTTTTACCTGCTTATATTTTCCTGTTTAAATTGTTTAAACTGTTGCTATCTGCCGGAAGTTAAATTTCCAAAGAAAAGGTGATGGGTTAGCGATGCCCGTTGGGGTTAATTGTGAGGCAATCTCGGACCCCGTATGCTATCCGCTGGGAAATTGCTCACCAACAATGCAGGGAATCAAACTATCTGACCCCGTTTGCTAAAAGGGATAGTTTGTTTGTAATCCAATAAGTATCTGAACCACGATGGTTCAGATAAACTTGGATTAAATTAGAAAAATTAAAACAGGAAAATTTACCTTTAGTGTGTGTGCTCGCCTTGCTGCTTTTGCCTGTCACGGAATATAATGACTCTTCTTCTTCTTGACAGAAGTAGCACATTAGCTCCGCGCAAACGAGGCGGTTTTATCGAGCATCGAGTCTCGACTAATAAAGTCTTAACATGTGCTCACATTACAATGGCGCTGGCTCTACCTTACGCCAAAGATTACTAACTACTAGATAACCGGCTCCCTAAAATACCCAGCAAATCTTGAAAAAGTAACACTGGCACCACAGTAAAACGAAATATATTCAGATTTTAAAGTCATAAGAATATACATGCAAGTAAAGAGTACAGGTAGTGTGCAGTCATTTATTCCTGTCAAAATTATTTGAGAGAATCACTTATTCCTGTCAAAATTCTGTTCTCATTCGGAGAGAATCACATATTTCTGTCAAAAAAGTTCCGCTAAATCTTGTCGAAGAGAGAAATGTAGTAAAAAGTACCACCGAAAAAAAGAATTCATGTGAAGCACGTGACTGAGCTAGTTACTCGTGTGCGTAAGAGACTTTCAAACCGTCAATGTATTCTGATCTTTTAATGAGTGAAGAACATTTGGCATTTGTAAACAAACATAAGAAAAGTATACTTGTCTCTTATCCACAAACTCTCCCGGAAAACAAATTTTTAATTCTGACTGCAGGGTTGCCCGATGCGGGAAATATAAAAAAGCAACCAAAATTTTTTTACTAGTTTGTTCGAAGCCGTCTATCTAGTAGAGTAATCTTTGCTTACGCCCTGTAGTTATCAAGATGGCGTTGGTATTGCCAATATTTTGTGAACGACGAGAACTCACGCATAATTAATTAAATCTAAATGAAACTTTCTCGCGATATTATCTTACAAGTTAATTTTATCACACACTAGTTATTTCACTTAAATAATGTCTGAAACTCACACAATATTACTTTAAAGTCCGAGGCGAATTAGCCGAAATTTTCACTTTAACTAAAAAATATATACACTTCGCCACTTGAATGTCACAAAACTTTTACCGCAAATTACTCTTTATACGATTCAATATTAGTTTTTATTAGAGCGATTTTAAAACTTTATCACACTTCTTATAATTATCCAAACCTTCGGATGACAGAAATTAAACTTTTTCACGTTTTCCCTCATAGCGTGATGTCACTGGTCAAAACTGGCTCTACCTGTTGTGTTGCCTGCATTGTACTTTGCTCGATACGTTCATGTGTTTTTGAAATCAAATGACAGCGTCTTTTACGTCGTAAAATGTTGCGTACTCCTCATAAGCCAAAACTGCTGCCCAAGCCACTTTAATTATTCTTTTTAATTTACTTTTTGAAATGTTTGCCATTGTTAATAAAATTAGTCCTAAACAACACAACCCTCTAAGCATTTTGGCGAATTCGCTCTAGGCGAAACGTAAACGTAATGTTTACGAGTCGCTCTGACACTAACACTAATGTATCGAAGCGTGCCAAATAAAAATAACCCATCATTTGTTTACTCACAATTTGTGCAAAGGTTTGTGCTTCGCCATCTTGAGTTATTTTTAAATTGCTAGCAAATTTTTCCAGTTTTTATAAAATTATTAACTGATCGAAATAGTTTTAATAATTGTGATAGACAGTTTTCATTGAGACAAGGCAATTAGTGAATTCAGAAAATAAGTGCACAGGATTAATTATAGACAATTAATTTTCTTCTAGTAGTGAAGTTTTTCAAATAAAAATCAAACTTTGATATTTAATTTGGGCATGATAAAATATAAAATTAATGAATGAATTAGTTTTCTTTCTCCTCCAAATTTTTCAAGAAAGATTTGCATTATTAATTTATTTTGCAGTTGCAGTTCGCCAAAACTTTTGCGCTGAAGGTGAAGTGGAGTTTAGCAGTTAAAACCCATCATACATCTCGTGCAAAAGTTGTTACAGTGAGAATTCTCAAAATGTACTGTATGAAAAGGATTATCAGCGGTTAAAACTATTTCGTTTACGACACGCCAAAAGCATTACGTTAACGACACGTCTAAGGCATTTCGTAAACGACACACTAAAGCGTAGAGTTAGCGAAGTACCAACACATAAACAACTCTTCCCCGTTTTGTTTCACTTCTCTTTGGTCAAGTGAAACGTTAACGACTCGTTTCTGTTACGCCGGCGGCGTAACGTTGGCGAAGAGTTCTATGAAAATTAGACTTCGCCGGCGATACGTTTACGACTCGTCATGTTTAGAGGGAACTGTCAGAATTTTATTTCCAGAATGACAGGGCGTACTTGTTGCTTGTTGTTGTTTTTTAAGTCGTAAAATGTTGCGTTGCTCGCATTTTTTTCGGCCTTTATGCCGTAAAATGTTGTGTTCTCGCATTGTACCTTGCCCGATGCATTCACGTGTTTTCTAAATCAAATGACAGCGTTTTTTATGTTATAAAATGCTGCGTTGCTCGCATTAGGTCTGTTCACGTACTTAGTTTTGGGAAAATGCATTATGATATTTTTACCCAAACGTGTACACGTACTCATGAAATGGGGGAAAATTTGCTGACGTAACATTTCCCCTACTTAAAAATGTTAGTCCAAATTTACCCGATGAAATAAGTTGAGCACTTTTGTTAAGTATTGTAATAAAGCCACTAATTGTGACTTTGACAGTTATTGCTTTAGTTTTTATGCCCGGTATGCAGCTCAAGCGAAATTTTCGTTTCCTATACCAAACCTATGCAAAAAAAAACGCGCACGAAAAGTGTGACCATAATTTTCGTTTGCCAATTTCACAAAGCAGTACGCAGCTCAAGCGAAAAAATGTAAGTTAAGGTATTGAAATGAAGATGGCGCTGGTTTGGAGTGGAGACATTTTTTTCGCAGCGATTAAATGCCTAGAATTTTATTTCGTACCGAAATTTTGACATATCTTGAGATTTTGTTGTCATTGTTAAAGGTTTTTCTGAGGTATTTTAAATAATTAATTTTGAGGCAAATACACAGTTTAAATATTAAAATTTGTCAAATTCTACACAAATTTTTTCCGTGACGACTTATATGCCCAAGAGGCAAGCGAAAATTTCGCTTGAGCTGCATACTAGGCTTTATCCAAGACTACTCAAACTTGTTCACGTACTTTTGGTATTTGGTAATTTCTCCTATTTAACATTTTTAGGGCTTGTTCATAAGCGCGACGCGACTCCGTGCGATTTTTTCGTTCATCTCACTTTTTGAATACTTTTGTTTCAGTCTGCGATTATTTTTCATCGTATGCTCGTTCACAAGGTTGACGAACGAAAATTTGTAGTTTACATTTGAATTTGCACATAATTAGTGCTTTTAAGTACATAGTATATATCATTCCAAATATAAATATTAACAGTGAATCGGGAACGCGAATGTGTTAATATGTTAATAATTTTTTTAAAGAAGAAAAGCGAATATTTGTTTTATTGCTATTTCCTAATTTACTGTAAAATAATAATAAATAATTTTTATATCTAATAACACATATTACATACATATTATATTTATACAAGCCCTTTTTCATTCAACAAGCACTTTTAAAAAAGGTAAACAAACCAATTATGTTTGGTTATGTTTAACAATCGCACCAAATCAAGAGCATTGCTGCGATTATTTTTACAATCGCAGCGACGTTAGACAAAGCCAGCATTTCAAGAAACAGGTATATGACTTCAGCCAATCAAATTACAGTCGCATGCGACGAATCGCACTCGTGAACGAGGGTTTACTCAGAATATTTCAGATCAAAAAGTACATGAACAGACTACGAATAAAGTATGAAACACAATTGCGACTGCCGACGTACAACGCATGAAAAAGGTCGCTGTCAAAAATATGAAAGTCCTACGCTACGAATAAAGAACTGAAGGAAAGGCTCAACTCAAAATATCGTGAATACAAATACTGAAACACTTTCCACCACACGCACATATTCATCATGGCAGTGGTACATTTTTTCTTTCAAGTGGGGGTTCCTTCTAAAATTCTTCGGATAATTAGTATTTTCCAATTCCACCACCACCAATTCCATATGACATTTATATATTTTACTCTTGGGAATCTATAACAAAAATTAAATTGTTTTAAACGCTTTAAACAATATTTCTATAATACTGATAACCAATTTAATTTTGGCCTCTCAAAACCGAATATTTACGACGTCTCTGCACCAAAATACGCAACTTACTGCAAGAAGAACACAACTTGTAAACAATAATAATATTTAATTGTTTCTTCTTTTCTGACTGAAACTTCATTAGAACTTGCTTTTGTTGTGTTACTATGGAGCTATCTTAACATTTACATTAAAAAATTTAACGAAAAAGATGTTCCCGGCAGTCGGCAACGGAATTTATTTCCACAGTTTGGCACTACACAACTTAATATAGTTTGTTTCACACACTTTTTAACAGTTTTTTACAACTAACTATGTTCAAAAAATCTATTTAACTGCACAATTTCACGACTTTCGATATCGGAAAATAAATTTCCAATTAAATGACAGCCCAGGTGCCTTATTCTTATTGACGAATCTACAATTCTCCTTACATCTCTTCCACTTCGCCTAAAAGCTTTTTGCTTCATTCACATATACGACTTTTACGAGTTAGGGCCTTTCCTTTAGCTCTTTATTCGTAGGTCCTACGTTTAATGGGTATGCACAAAACTGCAACTGCCAACTGCCAGCATCCGACGAACTGGTCGTCGGAATAGAGCAATTTTCTAATTTGGGAGTCGGACGTTCAGTATTGCCAATATAAGAATGATATTTTAAAATATTTTGATGTGCAGCCAATATAAAATTGGTACCTGAAGCCATTCTTCTTCGCTATTCGCCGCCGCCGCAATTGTGTTCCAACTTTGCTGACTGCAACTTTTGACAGCGAATTTGGGTCGGCAGTTGGCAGTTTTGCAGTCGATTCGTCGCAATTGTGTTTACACCTTAAAGAACTTGTGGTGACAGTACAATTGTAGTACCAAAACCACTTTAACAATTGTAACGTTTTATTATTTTTGGCTCCGTTCGTACATTCAAATTACTTTTTGTAAATGCTAACTTAGTAGGTCGGAACAATTTTGTTTAAATAAATTTTGTATATAAAGTCAGAAAATTGTTCCATAGTTTTAGTCTTTCAGTCAATCTCTTAGAATATTGTTTAAAATATTATAAAATAAAAAATAATAAATTAAATTAATTTAATTTTTTTTAATAGCTACTTTTGGAGTTCTGCCCTCTCGAAACCCCCTTGGAGTTCTGTTCTCTCAAGGCCCCTTGTTGAAAGTGAAGGACCCCATCACAATGCTTTAGTGGATACTGAGGCTAAACCAAGTACCCACAATTGGTGACCCCGACGTGATCTGAAGAGATTGGAAGACTACAATTCTTTTTGTGAACTTGATGAAGTTGCCCCCCACCAGTGGTAAGGCATACTTCCATCAAAACACAAAACCGTTATACAAGCCTCAATGAATATTTAGCAGAGTCGTCCCCCACCACTCGCTAACATAACATTGTAAAAATTACCATTGGTACCTACAATACAAGTGCCCCCCACCAGTGGTAAGGCACTTGTAATCGAAGATTGTTTTCTTTATTTATTTTTTTTAATAGAGGTGACCCCCACCAGTGCTAAGGCACGCTCTATTAAAAGAGAGCAAACCCATAACTAATTAACCGAAGAACAACATTTTCTTTAACAGAGATACCCCCCACCAGTGGTAAGGTACTCTTCTGTTAAAGAAAATATCCTAAGTTCTCATCAGAACCAAACCAAAGTATTATCAACACAGCTGGATAGGATAACAAAAATTCTAGAAAGGATAACGAACATCCTTAATTTTATCTACGGGAGCAAAATTTAAGAAGAAGGAACATAAGAAAAAGGAACAAAAGAAAAGCTACGGCAAAGAACATAACAGCAACCAAGACAAGAAAGAACATTGACTACAACAAGAAAGATAAGTTTACCATAGTTTATTTTATTTAGATCAATATATATACTTATATAAAAATAATTTATCTTTATCTCAAAATTATTCAATTGTAAAGCGTTTATAACATGAACGGGTTTAACGATTTATTTGATGAACCTATTGTTAAATCATGTGTTTCTGACACAAATCAATTGTCTGCTCCTCTATCTCCGTCTCCAGCGTCTATATCAGTCAACGCCGTTTCCATTAAGACCATACCATTTTGGCGATCCAATCCATTAGCGTGGTTCTTTCAACTTGAGTCACAATTCGACCTTGCAGGAATTACACAAGATAGCACAAAACTTAACCATTTACTGAGTGCTTTAGATGAATGTGTATTCCAAGACATCAGTGATATCATTGCAAATCCTCCAACACAAAATAAATATTTAAAATTCAAAGAAACGTTAATTTCACGGCTTTCTAAATCAGATAACGTTAAATTAAAGCAACTCTTAAATGAGTTGACTTTAGGAGATTCTCGTCCTTCATATTTATTACGGGAAATGAAGACGTTGAATTCGGGAAAGTTAAATGACGAAATATTAAAGTCTTTATGGCTTCAGAGGTTACCTGGAAATGTACAAGCAATTCTAGCTTGTAGTCCAGGTACATTAGATTATCTATCAGCCATGGCTGATAAAATATCGGAAGTAATTGGTCGAACTGAAGTATATTCAGTATCGACGAATCAAAATCCAAGTAACTCGGTAATATCAACACTTCAAAATCAAATCAGTGAACTTTCAGAACAGGTTAAAAGAATTTCTCTATCATCATATCAAGTCAACGAACTTTCAGAACAAGTTAAAAGAATTTCTCGTTCATCATTTCGGCCTTCAACTAGAAATTATTCAAGGCCCAATTCTCGAAGTCATTCGAGAAATCGAAACCTTTCTAAAAATAGAGAAATATGCTGGTACCATAGTAAATTCGGCGTTAAAGCCAATAAATGTACCCAGCCATGTAAATACGGTATTCAAAATTCAACAAACTAATAGGTCAGTCTCCATTAGCGACGGGAGAATCTGACTTAATAAAAAGTCGCTTACACATTTTTGACATTTACAGTAAAAGACATTTCTTAATCGATACTGGATCAGACGTTTCAGTCATACCGAACTTTCATTCAAAAATCAGTAGCTCTAACAGTCTTAAACTGTTAGCAGCCAATTCAACAATAATACATACTTATGGAAGAAAATTATTAGCTTTGAATTTAGGTTTACGTCGAAATTTTCAATGGAATTTTATCATTGCTGACGTTTCGAAACCTATTATTGGTGCAGATTTCCTGCAAAAGTTCGGATTATTAGTGGACTTGAAGAATAAAATACTTATCGATCCTCTTACTTCATTACGGTCAAACGCTAAAGTAGTTAATGGTCCCTCAGAATCATTAGCAATCTATACTGATCCATCTTTTAATTCTAAGGTATATAAATTACTTCAAAAATTCAAATCAATTACAACCGAAAGCAATTTCACAACAGAGGCCAAACATAATGTCTTACATTATATTCCTGTTGAAGGTCAACCCAAAGCTACGAAAGTCCGCCGACTAATCGGCGAAAAACTTATGGCAGCTAAAAAGGAATTCCAATTCTTATTGGATCAAGGGATCTGCCGCCCTTCTGATAGTCCTTGGTCGTCCCCACTTCATCTTGTGAAGAAAAAAAACGGTGAATGGAGACCTTGTGGCGACTACAGAAGGCTCAATGCTAAAACGATTCCGGATAGATACCCGATCCCACATATTCAGGACTTCGCAAATCAATTGGAAGGAAGTAAAATCTTCTCAACAATTGATTTGATAAAAGCTTATCACCAAATTCCAGTAGCACCTTCAGATATTCCTAAAACGGCAATTTGTACACCTTTCGGTCTTTTTGAATTCACACGGATGACTTTCGGCTTATGCAATGCTGCCCAAACTTTTCAAAGATTTATTCACTCAGTATTGCGCGATTTACCCGTTTGTTACGTTTACCTCGATGACATATTAATAGCTTCTAAATCTGATATTGAACACCTAGACCATCTAAATCAAATCTTTGTTAAATTTGAAAAATATGGTCTCGTCATCAATTTAGACAAATGTAATTTTATGACAGAAGAAGTGAAATTTCTAGGACACTCAGTTTCAAGTAAAGGTATCAAACCTTTATCAAAGCGTGTTGAAATAATCAACTCTATAAAACTTCCTGAGACAGTAAAAGAATTACGACGTTATTTAGGTATGATCAATTTTTATCGAAAATTTTTGAAAAATGCCGCAATGATTCAAATGCCATTAAACAAATTCTTAAAGGGTGACAAAAAAGATGGTAAGAAAAAAATTACCTGGTCGAAAGAAGCAATAAATGCATTCGAGGAAACCGAAACTCAATAATGCAAAGCTACATTATTAGCATTTCATTCTACAGACGCACCATTAGCTTTAGTGGTCGACGCTTCGGATTATGGCATCGGAGCAGTTGTACAACAAAAATGCAACAACGATTGGCAACCATTAGGCTTCTTTTCTGCAAAATTATCAGTCGCTCAGATGAAATACAGCACTTACGACCGAGAGCTGTTAGCAATCTATAATGGTATTAAACACTTTAGATTTCTTCTAGAAGGAAGAAAATTCACTATTTACACCGACCATAAACCATTAGTCTTTGCATTTCTACAAAATCCTGAGAAAGCCTCACCCAGACAGTTCAGACACCTCGACTTCATCGGTCAATTTTCAACGGATATCAGACATATATCCGGTAAAGAGAATGTAGTTGCTGACACGTTATCAAGGCTTAATGAAATCAATATCGTCGGTGCAATAGATTTTGAAGCTGTGGCAGACGCACAGGTGGATGACACAGAACTTCAACATTTAATTCAAAATTCTTCTTTGAAAATGATTAAAGTAAAATTAGTCAATTCAGAAAAAGAAATTTTTTGTGATACCTCAACCAAAAACATGCGTCCTTATATCCCCATCAATTTTCGAAGGGAAATATTTTCAATTATTCACAACTTAAGACATCCAGGGATAAAAGCATCAATTAAACTTATGGTCAATAGAGTTATTTGGTCTTCAATAAAGAAAGATGTTAAAGAATGGAGCAGAAGTTGTTTATCATGTCAAAGAGCTAAAATCTCAAGACATGTTAATCCTCCCATCGCTGATTTTCACCATGAAACAGAAAGATTTAACACAATTCATATAGATTTAATAGGCCCTATGCCAAATTCAGAAGGATTCAAATATTGTCTAACAATCATCGACCGATATACTCGCTGGCCAGAGGCAATTCCAATCGAAAACATTAGCGCAAAAACAGTAGCTTCTACATTATTAAAGAACTGGATATCTAGATTTGGCATTCCATCAAAAATTATTACGGATCAAGGTAGACAGTTCGAGTCAACTTTATTCATGGAACTAGTCAGATTATTAGGTATTAAGCGTTGCCGAACAACGGCTTACCACCCTCAAGCTAACGGTTTTATAGAACGTTGGCACCGGTCGCTCAAAGCATCATTAATGTGCTACCAAAATTCAGAGTGGACAAAATATTTACCACTTATTCTCTTAGGTTTCAGGTCAATTAGTAGTGACGAATTCCGATTTTCTCCTGCAAAATTAGTCTATGGAGAAAATTTACGGTTACCCGGCGATTTTTTTAATAAACGAATTCTTTAAATAACCAAGATGAATTCGTTAAACAACTCGAACATCAATTTCGAAATATACAACCGTCACCGGCATCTCGGCACACACTTCAAAAGGTTTTTATTTTCAAAGATTTGAAAAATTGTCCTTTCGTTTTTATGAGAGTTGATAGCACTCGACCTAGTTTACAACCTCCTTACGAAGGACTTTACGAGGTAATATTAAGAAACGAGAAATTTTACAAAATTCTGATTAGAGGAAAAGAAGTTAACGGTTCTATTAATCGATTGAAACCTTGTTTTACAAATTCTTATTTAAAAGACTCTGAGGAAACTTCACGTTTTGGAAATGCAAATTCACCAGAAGTTATACATAGGTCGCAGATGCCAGTGTCAAACGACCATTCACCTAACAACCAAAGTAATTCGAGGGCGTCTTTACAGCCAGCGCTCAAGAGCCCAGTAAATTTGGTAAACAACCAAAGGTCGAATCATAATCCATTACACAACTCACAAGACTTAAGTGATAACACTCCAACACAGAGAACATTAGAGCCAGTGAATGATGATCTACCACGAAATAGCCGAATAAACCTTTCTTTTCAGCCAGTGCTCAAAAACCCAGGAACATGGGCCAATACTAACAAATCACACATAAGACAACCCCAGACAATTAATGACAAAAGTATTATAAAACGAACCGTAAGATTCGATCAAAAAATCAGATTTTCACCAGGTGGAAACACATATTTCCCTATCAGAAAGACAAGAGTTGGACGCACCACAAAACCTCCATCGCGTTTCGCCCAATCCTAAGGATTCGCTGGCGGGGGAGTACTGTGGTGACAGTACAATTGTAGTGCCAAAACCACTTTAACAATTGTAACGTTTTATTATTTTTGGCTCCGTTCCTACATTCAAATTACTTGTTGTAAATGCTAACTTAGTAGGTCGGAACAATTTTGTTTAAATAAATTTTGTATATAAAGTCAGAAAATTGTTCCATAGTTTTAGTCTTTCAGTCAATCTCTAAGAATATTGTTTAAAATATTATAAAATAAAATATAATAAATTAAATTAATTTCATTTTTTTTAATAGCTACTTTTGGAGTTCTGCCCTCTCGAAACCCCCTTGGAGTTCTGTTCTCTCAAGGCCCCTTGTTGAAAGTGAAGGACCCCATCACAATGCTTTGCATACTGAGGCTAAACCAAGTACCCACAAACTGAAGGAAAGGCTCAACGCAAAATGTCGTGAAGCATTACACAAATACTGAAGCACTTTCCACCACACGCACATATTCATCATGGCAGTAGTACATTTTATCTTTCAAGTGGGGGTTCATTCTAAAATTCTTTGGATAATTAGTATTTTCAAATTTTCTTTTTTAATTGAGAATTAAAAAAATATTTAACCAATTCCATATGACATTTATATATCTTGGGAATCTATAACAAAAATTAAAACGCTTTAAACAATATTTCTATAATACTGATAACCAAATTAATTTTGATAATTTTTTGGCCTCTCAAAACGGAATATTTACGACGTCTCTGCACCAAATTACGCTACTTACTGCAAGAAGAACAGAACTTGTAAGCAATAATAATATTTAATTTTTTCTTCTTTTCTGACTGAAACTTCATTAGAACTTGCTTTTGTTGTGTTACTATGGAGCAATCTTAACATTTACATTAAAAAATTTAGCGAAAAAGATGTTCCCGGCAGTCGGCAACGGAATTTATTTCCACAGTTTGGCACTACACAAGTCATTTCAACTTAATATAGTTTGTTTCACACGCTTTTTAACAGTTTTGTACAACTAATTATGCTCAAAAAATCTATTTAACTGCACAAATTCACGACTTTCGATATTGGAAAATAAATTTCCAATTAAATGACAGCTCAGGTTCCTTATTCTTGTCGACGAATCTACAATTCCCCCCACATCTCTTCCACTTCGCCTAAAAGCCTAGTATGCAGCTCAAGTGAAATTTTCGCTTGCCTCTTGGGCATATAAGTCGTCACGGAAAAAATTTGTGTAGAATTTGACAAATTTTAATAATTAATTTTAATATTTAAACTGTGTATTTGCCTCAAAATTAATTATTTAAAATACCTCAGAAAAACCTTTAACAATGACAACAAAATCTCAAGATCTGTCAAAATTTCGGTACGAAATAAATGTCTAGGCATTTAATCGCTGCGAAAAAATTTCTCCACTCCAAACCAGCGCCATCTTCATTTCAATACCTTAACTTACATTTTTTCGCTTGAGCTGCGTACTGCTTTGCGAAATTGGCAAACGAAAATTTCGGTCACACTTTTCGTGCGCGTTTTTTTTACATAGGTTTGGTATAGGAAACGAAAATTTCGCTTGAGCTGCATACCGGGCTAAAAGCTTTTTGCTTCATTCGGATATACGACTTTTACCTTAGAATAAAGAACTAGAGGAAGCGCTGTACCGTGTAAAATTCCTATCCGTGAGTGAAGCTGCTCGAGGAATTTAAAATCAGCTGGGGTCTTTGACAAACAGAGACGAAAGCATATAAGAAAATGGGACAAATATATTTCGTACTCTCAAATGTTATTTACTTTTGTGCGTGAAAAAGTTTCCTCGAGTGAATTAAGTTAAATTTTGTTAAATTTGTTAAAGTAGGTTCTTTTAAATCTTTATGTAATCATTCCAATAAAGTTTTTTAACTACTTTGTGATTTTTTTGTGAACCGACTTTGCCTTAACACACAGAATTTGTTTAAATTAATCAGCTTAACATATTCGGGTTTTTCGTGCGCAAATAAGTAGAAATAAGATGATGGGAAGTCGTTTTTCCTGTAAATACATAACTGGAATTACTTCTAAATTCATTCTATAAACATATGAAGTTCAATTAAAACCCCAATTTATGGATAAAAGCAAAAGTTTCGTAAGAGTATTTGTAAGGTTAACGTGAAAACTGATTTTAATGTTTTGGGTCTCTGGCACCAGGAAGGCGTCAAACAAAATTTTTAGGAGGCATCAATAGGAAATCTTAAATAAGATTGAATCAATAAAAACCAAAATTTATGATTCGCTTGACCTATAATATAACGTCAAAATTAATATGCAGCTTAAATATTTGATTTAGAGAAGATAAAATTAAATTATTCCTTAACGAATTCTCAAGATTTTAAATTTACTTTTGGCTCCACTTTAAATCTGACTTAATTTACGCCTGTATTGTTGCTACCACTACATCGCTCGAAATTCTAATACAAAAGAAATTTGCTTCACTAAAATCGAGTTACAGCGCTTCCTCTAGTTCTTTATTCTAATAGCAGCTAGCATCTAATTTTAGAGGTTATGTTGACATGTCAAAGCGTCCGAAGCTTTCAAAAGTAGAAAGTTGGTCAACTTTCGCTTCAGATGCTTTGCTTGCTTCGTTCGTTTGATTCGCACTCACACAAAATCTTTATTTCAATCTTCTGTCAAAGCAAGCGAAGCAAATCAAGCGCGCATTGTACTTCCGCCATAAGACTTTTACGAGTTAGGGCCTTTCCTTTAGCTCTTTATTCGTAGTGAACAGATCTATCGTGATTTGGCCTTAAGAGTGCGTGCCGTTCATTCGGAGGGTGACGTCTTTTGTAAGCTTTGAGCTAGTAGCTGAACAACGCCCAACCGAATTAAGCGCTCTCGAAGTTTTATTTAGTGTTGACATTAAGTACTAAAATATTGAGCAGTAATTATTGAAAGGACGACGGGTAGATTATGCTTTCTTTACTATAAAGTGAAGTATTTTAAGTTTATTGGATTAAAAGCTAGTTGATTAGTTTGCCTTGAAAAGTGCGGTTGATAGATTTTACAAATAAACACAAATAAGACTAGAGAATGGATAAGCGGAAACTGTCGTAAGTTAAGTTTGTCAAATTGATTTTTCATTTTATCTCACGAAAAGTGTGGATGAATTTCTTCGTTCTATTCTTTCGCCAAAACTAGAAATAAATACTATTTTTTTATGTTAGTTTTCAAAAGTTTTTCAAAATATGTGAAAGCTTATTGAATATTCATCATTACCTATTAAACATTTTAGTTTTTCTTATTAATTGTTCAGAACTTCGGGGGATTCGCTATATCAAACACTGGGATTGCCAAAGACAGCTACAGCCGACGACATTAAAAAGACGTATAGAAAGCTTGCGCTAAAGTACCATCCAGACAAAAACCCTAATAATTTAGAGGCTGCTGAGAAGGTACAAAGATTATCACCTCTATAGTCTCTATTTCAAGTGATAAGTACTATTTTTTACCTATATCCGGATGGTGTACATTATTTTTAATAAATGCGTTAGAATTACGGAGGTAGTCAATTTAAAAATTTTTATTTATCTATAAATTTGTTAAACCGTTGGTACAGTGCTGTATTTGTTTATAGGCAGTTGTTATTTGCATCGCGCGTGTACGTTTAAAAACGCGTGTACACGAAAGTACACGAACCAATCGGAGCTATAAACGAAAGTATAGCGAGTACACGAAATTACACAAAAGTACACGCAATGTAAAAAAATATGTGTACACGAAATTACACAAAATAACACGTAATGTAAAAAAATGCATACACGAAGTTGATTATCGATCGCTTATTATGACAATCGAGTTTACGTTACTACTACGAAACAGCGTTTCGGAGTGACTGCTTCAAAGCAGATTCAAAGCAGATTTGGAGCAGCCTATTTTTTATAAATATTTATAAATATATATATATATATATATATATATATATATATATATATATATATATATATATATATATATATATATATATATATATCATATGTTATATCAGTCATGTGCATTAAAATAGCAGTGCCGGAATCAATTTAAAAAAAGTGAATTTTAATCATCCCACCCTTAGTGATTGGAAGTACATCTTTTGTAATTAATCTCTTTACTGTTTTAAACCAATGTGTGGTGGCAAGACTTTAATTAAGAATGCTTTTAGGGTATTCCCCGTTATATTAATAGCAAACTGCAAAATTTGATTTGATTTAAAATAGCAGTGTTACTTTGTTTCTTTGATAAATTTGTTGGAAAATTCGAAAGTGACTCTTTATTTTTTCATCGGTGTATATTTCAATGTAAGGATTATTCTGAAATATAATGTATAGTATTAAGAAAGTTTATCTTTAGAAAAAATGAGCCGGGCAAAGCATTGCACAATTGGGGAAAGGTCACTTATCAGGCAGCTACTTAGAGATGGCAAAACGGGCAAATTTATACAAGAAACTTTAAAGTGTTCAGCCAAAAGGATTAGTAATGCGAGAAAATGGGAAAATGTGACTGAAAAACGGGGCGGAAAAAGGAAAACTACACCTCAAGACAGGAATATTATAACTTCTTCAAAAAAGCAACCGTTTAAGACTTCGACACAATTTAAGCAGGATCTGAATCTTTCAATCAGTACTTCATCAATAAGAAGACGCCTCATAAAAGCTAATTTAAGATCGAGGCGTCCTAAAAAGATGCCATTATTACATATGAGACAAATAAATAACCGCCTATTATTTGCTAGAGAGCACGAAATGTGGCCCTCTTCTAAATGGCGTAATATTTTATGGAGTGACGAATCAAAAGTAGTTCTTTTTGATTCTAGTGGATGCCAGAAGTATGTTCGGAGACCAATCTGTTCACAATTTAATCCAAAGTATACCAGAAATAAAGTCAAACATGACGGTTCCAGTCTTATGGTCTGGGGCTGTTTTTCTTGGTATGGTGTGGGTCCGATCCATTGCATTAAGGGAAAAATGGATGCAGATATTTATGTAAACATATAGCAAAATGTAATGCTTGCATTGAGGAAGAAATGCCTTTACGGTGGACTTACATGCAAGATAACGATCCCAAACACACTTCCCGAAAGGCTAAAAAGTGGTATATACATATATATATATATATATATATATATATATATATATATATATATATATATATATATACAGTATTGTGCAAAACATTTGCAACTTATATCACAGATGTGTATTATTTATGTATTTATGAGGCAAAAGTAAATAAAATACCAACATTTTCACCACATCTTATTTGTATTGTGTGTTCTTCCAAATATACAAAAATTATTAAAAAATTGTAAACATAACAAACAAACAAAATTAAGAACTTCATTTAAATAACAAATTCTCCTGTGCAAAACATTTGCAACTATGTAAAATAATTGACTTCGTCAAAATAAAAGAGTGAATATTGTTAATATTTCGTAAATAAACCTTTATTTTTGATAACAGCATGACATCGTCTTGGCATGGACGCAATGAGGGAATCAATATATTGTTTTGGAATTGCTGTCCATTCTCCTTCCAGCTCTCTGAAAAGTTCGGATTTGTTGAAAAAGCCTTTCCCCCCGATTTTTCTCTTAACACATTGCCATAGATTCTCTATGGGGTTGAGATCGGGGGATTGAGATGGCCATTTTAACACAGTAATATTTTGTTCGAACAACCAGCTTTTTACGAGTCTAGAGGTGTTTCGGATCATTGTCCTGTTGAAACCTCCAAACCAAGGGCATGTTTTCCTCCGCATAGGGAAGCATAACTTCTTCCAATATGTTTTTGTAATCTAGAGCATTCATTACGCCCTCGACTCTATACAAAGGACCAAGACCTTGACCCGAAAAAAACCCCCAGACCATAATGTTGCCCCCTCCATGCTTGATAGTTGGGATTGTATATCGGGGATTCAATCGCTGTCCTTTGGGTCTTCTTACATGTTGAATACCATCCGAGCTTTTCAGATTAAATTTTGATTCGTCTGAAAAGAGAACAGTTTTCCACTTGGCAACAGTCCATGCCAGATGATGCCGAGCGAATTCTAACCGAGTTGTTCGGTTTATTCTCGATATGAAAGGCTTCTTAGCTGGTCTAAAACTCTTGAGGTCAGCTTCACAAGCTCTTCTTCGTATCGTTGATGCGTCGATTTCCAGGCCCAGTGATTTCTTAATTTGAACAGATGAAATTCCTGGATTTTGTCGTATCATCCTAGCAATGGCTTTGTCCATTCTGCTTGTCGCTTTTCTTGGTCGACCTCCTTTATGATTGATTTCGATACTTTTTCTAGTGTTAAACTGATTAATAATCCTAGACACTGTAGATTTTTTCATTTTGTATTTCTCACAAACATCCTTTTGTCGCATCCCAGTCTTATAATCACTAACTATCTTCAATTTTAATTCAACACAGTATTTATTTCCACCCATGATGACGATTTAATAAAAGAACGATTCGTAATGAAACTAAACACTTGAAACTTCCAACTAAAACTGAAAAAGTGTCAAAATTGTATCAATTCACTTAACGGAATTTTACAAATTGTCTAGCATGCGTCATTAAAATGAAAGAAAAAATCATTGTACATTAGCGCTCCTTATCTCGGTACAAACAATAGTTTTTTGTTTGTAGTTGCAAATGTTTAGCACAGTAGAATTTGTTATTTAAATGAAGTTCATAATTTTGTTTGTTTGTTATGTAACAAATTTTTAATAATTTTTGTATATTTGGAAGAACACACAATAACAAATAAGATGTGGTGGAAAAGTTGGTATTTTATTTACTTTTACCTCATAAATACATTAATTATACACATCTGTGATATAAGTTGCAAATGTTTTGCACAATACTGTATATATATATATATATATATATATATATATATATATATATATATATATACAGTTGCGGACAAAATAATAGCAGTGCTTGAAAAAAAAACATAAAACTTCAATTTTGTTTTTAATGTTAAAAAAATTTTAAATTTCATTTATTTGTAAATATTTAATACTAAATTTACAACTAAATTAAATTTATTTCAAAGATTTATATTTCATTTTATTTGATGTTAGTGAAGAAAAAGATAAAATGTGCTGGACAAAAAAATAGCAGTTTTAAACAACATTAAAATAATATTTAAAAAAACATTAGAAACTTGTTTGTAAGTTTTAATACTTGGTTGTACCTCCTTTATTTTTGATGACAGCTAAGCATCTTCACTTCATAGAGTCAACCAGTTTGTTACACCTCTGCAAAGGTATAGCGGCCCATGCTGCGCGAACTACATGTCACAACTCCTCGGCGTTCTTGGGCTTAGCCTCAGCAACTGCAACTTTAACATCACTTCATAAATTTTCTATGGGGCTTAAATCAGGAGATTGTGCTGGTCATTCCATAACATTAATTTTTTTGGGTTGGAACCACGATTTTGCCCTTTTGATGGTATGCTTCGGGTCATTATCCTGTTGATATGCCCATTTTAGTGGCATTTCATACTCGGTCCATGGCAGCATAATTCGTTCAAGGATGTCGACATATTCTACTTGCTCCATGATGCCAGGAATTCAATATATGGGCCCAGTACCATGGTAAGAGAAACAACCCTAAATCATAATTTTTGCGCCACCATGCTTAACGGTCCTTACAGTGCATTGGTTTTTGTATTCTGTACGTGGAGGTCTTCTAACGTATTGCCGTCGACCTTTAGATCCAAAAAGTACAATTTTACTTTCATCGGTCCATAAAATATTTCGCCATTTATTCAAAGGGACAAACGATGGTGGAAAATGTACAATGTACCAAAAATACTGAAGGTAATTAGCAATTGATAAAAACCTTAGAATAAAGAACTAGAGGAAGAGCTGTAGCTCGATTTCAGTGAAGCAAATTTCTTTTGTGGTAGAATTCGAGCGATGTAGTGGTAACAACAATAGAGGCGTAAATTAAGTCATATTTAAAGTGGGGTCAAAAGTAAATTTAAAATCTTGATAATTCGTTAAAGAATAATTTGATTTTAACTTCACTGAATAAAATATTTAGCTGTGTATTCATTTTGACGTTATATTATAAGTCAAGCGAATCGTCAATTTTGGTTTGTATTGATTAAATCTTATTTAAGATTTCTTATTGATGCCCCTAAAAATTTTGTTTGCCGCCTTCCTGGTGCCAACGACCCAAAATATTAAAATCAGTTTTCACGTTAACCTCGCAAATATTCTTACGAAACTTTTGCTTTTTTTCCATAAATTGAGGTTTTAATTGAACTTCATATGTTTAGAATGAATTTAGAAGTAATTCGAGTAATGCATTTGCAGGAAAAACAATTTCCCATCATCTTATTTCTATATATTTGCGCACAAGAAAACCGAACACTTCATGCTGATTAATTTATACGAATTCTGGGTATTAAGGGAAAGTCTGTACACAAAAAATCACAAAATAGTCTAATAACTTTATTGGAGTGATTACATAACATTTTAAAAGAAGCTACTTTAACAAATTGAACAAAATTTAACTTAATTCACTTAGGAAACTTTTTCACGCACCAAAAGTAAACATTTGACAGTACGAAATATATTTGTCCCTGTTTTTAGTATGCTTTCGTCTCTTTTATTCAACGACACCAGCTGATATTAAATTCCTGGAGCAGCTTCACTCACGGATAGGAATTTTACAGGGTACAGCGCTTCCTCTAGTTCTTTATTCTAAGATAGAAACATTCGAAATGTCGAGGGCATCTGAAAAGGATTGCGTAGTTAATAAACCCAACATTACCAAATTCAACGAAAAGAAAATTGAGTCTGTATCCGCTCGATTAAAAGAATTTTCGATTTTGACGAAAAAACTCTTAGCTAGCTTGAGTGTCGGGACTAAGTACCAAAATCGAAGAGCACTCATAGAGCATATTGCGAGGGAGTGGGAGCATAGTAGGGAAATACCAACATCATTTAAGGTCAATAATGACATTTCCAATGATTCTAGCACGACCGAAGTTCGTTTAGATAAAAACTGTCAAAACTGTTTGTAAGCAAACTGTTTCTAATGTTTCTATAATATATATATATATATATATATATATATATATATATATATATATATATATATATATATATATATACACATATCTATATATATATATATATATATATATATATATATATATATATATATAACGTTCGATTGGCAATAACTTACAAAATAAAAAATACTTTGTGCAAAAAATGAGTTGTCAAATTTATTGTTTACTTTTCAATTAATTAAAAACTGGGAGTAAAAACTAAATGCAAAGTAGAGCTGGAGAAGTTTCATCCTCTTATTTTTACTGGTTAGAGAGAGGCTGCTCCAAATCTGCTTTGAAGCAGTGACTCCGAAACGCTGTTTTTGTCAGGACGGTAGTAACGTAAACTCGATTGTCATAATAAGCGATCGATAATCAACTTCGTGTATGCATTTTTTTTACATTACGTGTACTTTTGTGTAATTTCGTGGGCACATATATATTTTTTACATTGCGTGTACTTTTGTGTAATTTCGTGTACACGCTATACTCTCGTGTACACGACTCTTGTAGCTCCGATTGGGTCGTGTACTTTCCTGTACACGCGTTTTTAAACGTATAAGCACGATGCAAATAACGACTGCCTTGTTTATAATAGCTTAATTATATCAATTAGAACCAGCACAATTAAACACTAGGTTTTGCGACTCTATGGTGAAATGGATATCGAATGAACAACGAGCTTTTCAAAACTGTTGCGATTCCAATTTTTACTTAAGAGAAGTTTTGTCCTTGATTTCTTATAACGGATATGATTTTCTATTACATTTACGTCAAAGGAGCAGAAAAGTTCTTTTTATATGCACGCGGCCATCCTTTTTTTTGTTTTTTTTTTTTGCTACCATGATTTCTAACTACATTAATTTTACTTATATTAAATTCGTAAATTCCGAAATTAAAATATTCACCTAGTCTTACGAATTGAATTTTTAGTTGTACAACATTTAGTCTGTTCTCTGACTTTCAGTGACAAAAAGGCTAGTTGATGGGGGTAACACTGCACTGAGTTGAAGAACGCAGAGTGCTTTTCAGTGCCAAGAATGAGAAATGTCAAGTAACAGTTTACTTTAGCAAAGCTGAAATTTAAGTATGTTATTCTTTGATTATCATATGAATTATAATTAATTTGGCAGACGATAATTCCATTGTTAAACAAGTGCCAGACCGATTTAAACCTTTGAGACAATAAGAATATACCTCAAAGCAAAGCAGTATAAATAATTATTGCTCAATGTGAGTTGTTATCAATTCTCAATTATAAATTTAATTTAGTTTAAATTGGTGCTGTACTTCTTCCTGCAAGTTGTTAAAAATTCTCTATTTTTAATAAATTATTTTTCTAAGAGTAATAGCTTACAACTAACAGCAACATAAAGCGACGAACAGGTAAATGAACTTACTTATCTTATTATCTACTACATAATTATTGCTTAATATCAGTTTTTACCAATTTTCAATAATAATTTTAGTTGACAAATATTTAGTTGACTAGTTGACTAATTAGATAAAAATCAAATAATAATAAAAGGCTGATACTTGAACTTAGTACATAAGTTTTATTTAAAAATTCATGTATGTACTTATGTATATACATATACATTTAATTTTGTTTAATAATAAACTGTAGAAAAATACAAAAAGAAAATCAGGATAAAAGATCATTGATCATTCTCACACTCTTCATCATCGCTGCTATCATATTTGTTTTTGAGAGTGTCGTCATACCCATTATTCTTTGGATCTTGTACGTGGTTTTCCGTATTTTGGTCGTGATCTTCCGTATTTTCATTTTCTGCAAAGAGAATAGGTTTGATATCAAAATTTAGTGAACTATAAGTTTATAATCAGCTTTATAATCTTAATTTACCTTTAACAATAACGTGGAGAATTGATTATATTCATTCATTCATTCATTCATTCATTCATTCATTGAATCATATTTATCATTATCGATAATCCATCCACAATTTTTCGGTGACTGTAAAATTACTATAACACTCAGAATGATATCCATCATGAGAATTGACACTATTGGGTAATTTTACATCACTATGTTGTAATGCGTGTTTAACGCGACATTTAATATATTTAACGTTTTTTATTTGAACAATAATTTTCCCCGTTCTATCACAACAAAAAAGATAAATTTTTTCATTATCAGCCATCGCGACAAAATTTATTGCAAAAATACAAATAATATACATATATCACAAAAATTCGTTGATAACAACTAACATTGAGCAATAATTATTTGTAATGCTTTGCTTTGAGGAATATTCTTATTTTCTCCCAGGTTTAAACCGGTCTGGCATTTGTTTAACAATGGAATTTTGGTCTCGCAATGGAATTTTGGTCGCGCAGTGAAAGTTGGGGAATGCTTTCAATAGGTCTTTTCACGTACTTTTTGATCTGAATATTCTGAGTAAAAATGTTAAATAGGAGAAATTACCAAATACCAAGAGTACGTGAACAAGTTTAAGTAGTCTTGCACAAAAACTAAAGCAATAACTGTCAAAGTGACAATTAGTGGCTTTATAACAATACTTAACAAAAGTGCTCAACTTATTTCTTCGGGTAAATTTGGACTAACATTTTTAAGTAGGGGAAATGTTACGTCAGCAAATTTTCCCCCATTTCATGAGTACGTGAACACGTTTGGGTAAAAATATCATAATGCATTTACCCACAACTAAGTACATGAACAGATCTAATGTCTTTTAGTGAGCACTCGTTATCACTAGTGGACGTTCGGAAACAGACCTATTTTAAGACTCCCCAAAGGTTCTTTTAAGGGATCTTGTATTTCTGGATCATAACCACTCCTTCGATAGCCCAGAATTTATGGTTCCGAATTACTCGGTTGAAACTAGTTTTTATTAGTTGATAAACATTTATTAATGCTTTATAATGTAAAATGTGTGCGCGTGTGCAACGTGAAGTTGCCGCGGGATGTTAATTTGGCAATTGTCCTTGAACATCCGAGTCACACACTCATAACTGAGTTTCGCAAAGACAAATTTAGTCGTAATAAGTAGAACGAAGCTAAATTCTCTCAGAAACTATCTATATTTAATAAAGCTTAACATTAAGGTGATTTCCTTTTTTGCACTAATTATATTAAAATTAACTGAAGAAGATACAAGATTGTGTCACCTATCCTGGAATCAAACATATTGCGACGTAATGACTGATTAAACTTAGCAAGAAAAAATCTAAAGCACTTAGTTTTTCATTAAAATAATTGAACAATCTAGGTTTGCTCTATTGTGTCCCCCCTTAATTGGCAAAATTTTTGCTTGTGCCGTACTTGAGATTTGGCCATTTCGCTTTATATTTTTAAGTAAATTCTACTCACTTAAATTAACGTCCTAGAGTTGACTCTTCTTTTTCTTGTTGATTAGGCTTTCCGAGACTAATGTCTAGGGGATATTGTGGCAACCAGGTTCCTGCTCCAAATGTAGTCCGAACAGTCACACTGTTACAGTTGGTAATGCAAACTTAGTTAATCCCAGTACAGGTAGAATGAATGAGGGAAAAGATGCTGGAGCTCGTCACTAGGCGGCTTGTCGAGCTCAACAACTTAATCAAGTGCAGCATATAGTTTAGAATTCCCTAATCGTAAACTTGCTAATGAGCATCACATGCCCTCAGCTCAGCTGGATTTTACATTATCTAATATTGGAAGTGATGTTCTGGAAGTTTAAATTTTCGAGGTGACGTTGTTAGGCGTTCTAGACACATGTGCATCTCGTACTGTCATTGGTCAATCAGGATGGAATAAACTCAAAGGAGTGGGCTTAGGAGTTGACACGACATTGTTCGTAGTCAGTTATTTTGGCAACAGGGGAAAGAATTCAGTTTATTGGGGAAGTAGTTATACCCATTCAACTAGAGTAAATATTTTAAGGTACTCGTGGTACCCGAACTACCTCATATCCTCATATTAGGGATGAATTTTTGGTGCGAATTGGGAATCAAAGTGAATTCGCAAAATAGATTTTAGGATTTGCGACTGATTGGATAGCACAGGTGTGCTCTTTAGAATCAAGAAAATTCATGGTACGCACATTACTCTTTAATTTTTATCTTTTGATCTACTCAACATAGCGACATCAAACAATCGCTAAAAAACTACTACCCCAATAACCTTTCCAAAATCTTCCGTGGGTAGACAGATTCAACCTTCAACCTTATGAAGACCGTCTGAAACTGATCGACTTACAACCCCTAAGTAAACGTCGAGATGTTTCCGACGTTCTCTTCATTCATCAGCTATTAACTGCCCTTCAATCCTGCAATCTTTACCCATCTATACCAACCCTCGCAACCTTAGGTCCACTCCTCTTTTCCGACTCGACCGCCATCGCACGAACTACGGTCAACGCGAACCAATTACCAGGATGCTACGAAAAGTCAACGACCTTCCCTCCTTTGACTTCCATCTGAGTAAATCATCCCTTCTCAAAGCCTTATATCTTTCTCCCGCCCATCTTGAGCGCCTTTCTTAATTCTTTCCCCCAGTTTATATTTATCATAATCATAGCTCATATTGTAGCTTACATTATCTGTTATGAATTATTGTTTATTTTAGTTTGTAGTATTTGTTCTGTTATTTGGTATTATTATATAATAGCTTGCATTAAGCTTAAATAAATAAATCAACATTGTTGACATTTTTGGAAAGGGAATAGAATAGAATAAAGGGGATGAATCACACTGTATCATTTGTATTCGTATTTACCTCTAGAAACGTTACACTCTGTGTATATATATTATATACATATGTACAGTGCCGGCAAACTAATTAGAAACGGTGACTTGTGGTACACAAATGTAAAATATTCTGCACATATTTAACAAATATTCCACTCAAAGTATTTAAATTTGAAACTGTTGAAATGTGATATTTTCCATAGATAAGTCCCTTTGAATTCTCGTACAGAAAAACAAATACCGTTAGGCCGCGTACACATTGAAGAGCAATAAGCGATGTGCGATGAGCGGTAAGCAGGTTTGATGCAATTTTTAAAAGCTTAGTACTTTACAAAATGTTATCTAAGACTGTAAGAAAAGTTATTTTGCTTGAAAATTCAAAATTAAGAAGGTTGATTTTGAAAAGGAGGAAGGAGAGGTTAGTGACAAGTGAATTAAATAAAACTCGATTGGAACTCGGAGAATTTTATACCTTATATGAGGACCTACGGAAAAACCCATACAAGTTTTCTGATTTTTTGCGTATGTCAATTACAACTTTCTAAAGTGAAGCATTGTTTGGAAAAGAATAAAACAAATCCCTTTATAAACCATGATGAAAAATAAATACTACGAAATCCGCTGATTTTTATTATTGTAATCAAAATTATATATTTCGTGAATATTAATATTTGATGTTTGACTATTCTCGGATCGTTGAATTGACGCAATATTTGTAGGTTGTCCGAATTGCGTGCTATTATTTGCATCTTCAGACACATGGTTCTTTTTGTACGCTTCTAAAATAATGTTATGAATTTTTCCCCGCAGCACTAAATTTTTCAATGGATGCAATTTCTCCATGAACGGTAGGAGACTTAGAAAGAAATGGTAATCTGGTTTGCTTGTTAAAGCATTATCCTTTTCTTGTTCTTTCCGACATAAATTCAATTTTTCGTTCTCCATTTTAAAATACAGAAGATCTATGTCTTTATCAGTCTTCCTTTTGCAACTCCTGTTTGTCATGCTAGAAGAGCTACGGGGAGTCGGTTGAGGATGTAAAAATTTTTCCGGTGGAAATAAACTTGTCAAACATTCTACGGTTAGATTGTCTCCTTCTTCTTCAAAGTGTGCTGCTGGGTTGTAGTGCATCTCTGACAAAATTCATAATTTCACAGAAAGACCATTTGGATTGATATTCAACATTTCCTGGATCCAATTTAGGCTTTGGAAATTTTTGAAGATATTTCGAACTGGACTGGAGTAAGTACAACTGCTCAGATTGTAAACGAAACTTGCAACACTTTATGGGAAGAGTTAGTTGAAGAATTTATGTCCATCTCACGCGAAGAACAATTAAAGAGTATAGCACTCGACTACTTCCCACGATGGAAATTCCTAAATTGCGTTTGGTTCAAACGATCAGAAACCCTGCCAAGTTAAATATCCCTCTGCAAGTGGGTCCAGTTATTTTAATTATCTGAAGTATTTTTCCATTGTTCTGCAAAGAGTGGCCGACGCTGATAAAAAATTCATTGTCATTGAAATAGGAGCTAAAGGCAAGCAGAGTGATGGAGGGAAATTCGCATCCTCAAATCTTTTTAAACTCATAGAAAAGCAACAATTTAATATGCCTCCCAACAGTCCATTACCACGAAGCAACATCAAAATGGACTATGTTTTGATAGGCGATGGGGCATACCCCCTAAAACCTTATCTTCTCAGACCATACCTTCACGAAATTTAAATTATGTAAAAGAAAATTTCAACAATCGCTTATCAACTGCTAGAAAATGCGTTGAGTGTGCATTTGGAATTCTAAATGGGAAAAGATATTGAATTTTGTCCAGAAAAAGTAATTGCTGTAATAAAATGTGCCTGCGTATTGCATAATGTGGTCAGAGAAAGGGATAGGGACAACGATCTAGATTACTTTCGACAAATGACACGTTATTACACCGAAAATGTAATTACATACGAAAGTGTAGCGGAACGCGGTGAATTACGCAATTACTTTTTACACTTTTAATGTTTAATAAGAGAAATAAACATTAAGCACAATTTAATAAAAATCCTCGAATAAAAATGACAAAACGTCTGTATTTCACAATAACCTGAATAACCCATCTGTTTTCCTATCTCTTCCCACAATTTGTTCGTTATTTCCCATTTCTTGTAATATGGGTGACGGTCGTTCCACAAACACTCTTCAGATTGCACTTGTGAAATTAAAATTTCACGATCGGATACAGACAATTTATTTTTTTCCGACATTTTCCACTTTGAAATTTATAGTTGGTATGTTATCCCGACGTGTATGTTATCGAACACCTTTGGGAGACTCTTAAACAAAAAGTTTCGGAAAAAATGTGGTAATATGAAAGAATTGTTTAACGCCGTTAAAGCAGCTTGGACCGAACTACCCCTTTCTAGATGTCAGAAACTGATTGGCTCGATATGCCAAGGCGATGTGCAGCTGTTTTGAAAAATATTGGATGGCCAACAAAATATTAGGTAGCAGATGTAAAAAATCAATTATAACTTTACTATAAAGCTCTCTATTTTACAGATTATAAAAACGATAACCAACCGTTTCTAATTAGATGACCGCATTGTATTTATTTATTTTTATTGTTTCTCTCAAAATTTTATTAACATATCAAGATTATGAAAAAATTTATATAAGGTGGGTCTGGTAGTAAATCCCGAAAAACAAAATCCCAAAAGCAAAATCCCGAAAAAAAATCCCGAAAAGACAGTATCCCGAACACAATCTGGGGCAGCCCGCGCGGCCAGCCCCCCACGAAAGGCTTTCCGGATTGTGTTCGGGATTTTGATATTAAAATTAAAAAATGTTGAAACCAGGTATATATGCATGAATATTTATATATTTATCAAGTTAGTTTTAAATGCAAATTTGCTAATTTAGACTTTTCATATTTATCATAAATAATTTTTCGTAGACTTTTTTTTTTGTAATATGCTGTTTTGCGTCCATGGCAAATTTTCTTCTAAAAGTTCGGAGGGACTCAAAAAAATGGTTCATAAGAGGGTTTACTGACTATTGGAAGCCCATTGAATCTTCTTTTCTTAGTAATTCCTGATCAAAATTAAATGTAATTACATTTAATGTAATTATAAATTTTATCTGCTAAATAAAATATCTGCGGAGCCAACAATAAAAACAAAATTGTGCAAAATTTACACAAAACCGTAAATGTCATAAACACAAAGGCATTGTGATGCATTTTCTGCATGAGGAAAATATATTTGTTTAGTCATACGGTTAGGAATTCATTCTGTTTGGCCATTTCGTTTGTTCATATGTATATATATAAAAAAAACATAAGCAACGTGTAATATTTTTGCTTTCTGATTTTTCGGAATTTTTTTTTCGGGATTATATTTATTCGGGATTTTTCTTTTTCGGGATTTTGGTTTCGGGATTTTATTTGTCGGGATTCTGACCTACTCCCATATAAGATATATAGAATATACTTAATTAAAAATAAAATCATATGTCTTATTATTGAAATCTTGTATTTTAATTTAATAAATTGTCAGTTTACTTTTCTTAGCACATCGTTTCTAATTAGTTGGCCGCCACTGTATATAAATGTTAAATTCAGTGTTCAATGTTTAAATACAAGATGGCTGTCGCAATATGGCGGCTTGAACGAGAGCACTACCTAAAAAAATTAAAATTCAGTGATTAATGTTTTGTAAAATGAGTTATTCGTGCGTAAAAAATGATCTGTAGTGTAGGGGGTACAAATGTTCTGTCAGGATCCAAAATTTTTCTTGAAGTGTCTACTTTATAATGACATTAATACTATTTAAAAACTGAAGATGGCGATTCCAATATGGGAGTAAATTCCCAAAAAAAATTACACAGGGAATTGAATTTAAAATTGACTTATCAGTTCGTAAATATAGGCATTCTCTACGTTCTTAACATATTTCTAGGTCTCTTTCAAAAGCTGAAGATGGCGCAGTGGGAAAAAAATCTGCCGGCAGTTCAAATCTTAATGAAAATCAAATTGTTTTAGTGTGAAATATTCGTTACTAATAGTAGTTTTTAGTACCACTGCTTCCTTTTATTAAAAAAATTATCCTTACCTAGAAATACGGGATTAGTCCATTGTCTGGAGGAGGCTCCAGTGAACATTTTCTGTCCGCGAAATGTTATTGCTTTATTATATATTTTTCGGGCCGCTAAGTGTGCTAGTCATTAATTTTACCAAAATGTAATGTGTGTGCGGATAAGCAACGTGAAGTTGCCGCAGGAAGTCCAAATGGCACGCGCTAGCTGGCAGCACGTCCTAGCTCGTCGGTATGGGGTCAGGGTCCTTGGACATCCTATCACACATCGCAAACAGAAGTTCGCGTGCCTGTGGCGAAGAAAGGTTGTGGTATCCTTTCTTCAGGTCTGCCACGAAATGAAAAAAAAAACGAGAAAGCAGAACTTGAACAAGAGAAAAATTACCCCCATAGCGATAGTTCAGGTCACTAACCCACCACTATACCTACACCTGGCTAAGGTGTAGGCCCAACCTGTTGAGGAAAGCTGAAATATATCAAAATAAAATTGGAACTAGAACATAGAAAAAAAAAGGAAAGAGGAAAGAGGAGACAAGAGGATGAAGAAGCCTTAGGGGGGGGGGGGGGGGGTGTTCCTGAAATAAAAACTTTAGCTTGTCATTTCATATAATTGTTAAAAAAAATATATTTATAATAAAGAGCAACATTCATTTGTATAGCTTCTGTTTCCTAAAAAAAAACAGGGGATAACTATCTTATTAAACTACAAAAAGTACATAATGTGAATTACGAATTACTACCAAAGTCCTAACACTAAAATTTCACTAACCTTAAATGTTTAATTACATTTGAATAGTCACCTAGACTCTAACATTATACATAGGATTATAGTAAGTGATTGTCATTGAAATCGAGAATAATGAAATAATAATAATACCAAAAAGTTTCATTAAAATTATGAAATAACGAATTGCCATAAAAGACTAAGGAAAACGATGACGGTTCCCGGATATCATTACCTGAATGGTACCATACTGAAACTAAGCAATAATCCTGAATCGAACTTTGGAAGAAAGCAAACGGGTACACATATGAAACACCGACCAGGAATGGATAAAAACATAGTGCGTGTACACAACTACTAATCACAAAGCAAGAGAAAGTATCACGTCGTTTTGTTCTAGAGTCCGATCTGCTCTATTTAATAAATCATAAATTTGTAGATAGTTATTAGGACGCCTACGTCTTATTTACGCCCTTATGTCTCATATGTAAATGTATATTTTATTTTATATATATATTACCCTATACCTAGATTGTGCACAGTCCAGACATAAAAGGTATTTCGCCCTAGTTCCCTTAAAACGGATCAGGCAGGTAAGTCTCATACGTTCCAATAAAAGTTTTGCAAAAAAAAAGTTATTTAAACCCTATATACTGAAAATTACCACTATCAGTTAGCATTGAGCAACAGATTTAGTGCTCTTCCCGTGCGTGACAACAAAAGCTTTTGGGCAACGCAAGTTCCATTTATCTGACGAAAACTATAAAACTTTCCTGCTTGCTTAAATGTTTTCCAGCAGGTCTTTACACTAAACCGCAATTCCGTAAGTATTTTTACAACGTTTATGGCACTTCGTCAACGGCCTATTATATATTTTTATTTCCCTACCTTATCAAAAGAGAAGATTCTTTATATCTCTATAGGCTAAAATTAGCGTTATAAATTGCGACATAATTATCGTAAAAATTACACAACACTCTGAACTTCAAGCCATCTTATTCTTTGAATATTTAAATATTCCTACTATGAACTAACGAAATTCTTGTTTATTGACACTACTAATTAGTTTTCCTATATAATAATACTTTCTCCATCACTTAATTTAAACAATACTACTCCCAAAAAAAGAAAATTTTTCAGCGCAAGCCTAGAAGGAATGACATCAAACCCTGGAACTTTCACCTAGTCGTGCAAATGGTTTAATTATTAGGTCTGTCTGTTTACTTTTGTACTTAACCAAAACTTTACGGTCAAGTACCTTTTCCTTTTTCCAAATTTTTTTCTGTGCCGATTGTGTTTGGCAAGTTAAGACTTATAAATTGAATTTGAATTAAGCACAGGGAACTATCAACTTCCTCTGCCAACTGTTAGCTATTTACACTCGCCTGAACGAGTCATTCTCCCCAGAAGTAAACAAACAGACCCCTAACCTCACTGCCGCACCTTGTTTCTCGGGGACAAGCAACCGAGTGTCCTTATTTCTTTCTTATTCCGTTTCTCCTTTTTAAGGCCTAGTAGACAGGCTGTGGTGAATACCAGCTGATCAGCCTGATTGAGGTTTTTTTTTTTTTTCTTATCCCGCCGATTTGTTAATGCCTACAAATTTAGAAAGGAAATTAGTCATTTCTCGCGCGCCTGGTAAAGACGAGAATTACCTTGGAATTTTTCTTTTCCTTTGGATCGTATACTATGGGCGAGGAGTTGGGGGAGTTAACGCAAATATAAGAATGGGGCTGTCTAATCTTAGAGCCTACCCTGTACATGCCATTGGACGTGATATGCTTGCAATCACTGCCGTCGTGCCGGTGATTTTATTGTTGTTGCGGTTGATGTTGAGCACGTTATTAGATCGCACAAAAGAAATCCCTGGAAGTGGTAATAGTAGGACTACAAGTCCACGTCTAACTGGACGTTACCAAACAGGTGGCTTGTAAAAATGCCGAGTCCCTTATTCCATCCCAATTTCAGTCCTCAACTGACGTTAAATTCCTGCGGATTGAGGTTTTAATATTTACAACTTCACTCAAGTCGGGATGACTTGAATAAAGTTGGAATATATATATTTTTACAAATTTTCCTTACCTCATGCAGTCGCCTGTTCCCTACCAGCTGTGACGGAATGAATGCTTCTTCTTACCAGAAGTGCAGCATCCATGGCAGCTAACAGAGCCGGCAACCGCAGAAGCGTAAGGTGCATTCAAAATTGGATGTATGAATGTCTTTCAAATTCAGCATACAGATGGCGCGCAATTTTTAAAATAAAAGGCTCACATTACAACACAGGTCTCTCTCTCAAGGCCTGTAGCTCTAGCGATCCGATGAGAGAGGGGCTGAAAAGAGTGAGACAGGATCTACTTGGACTCATCAGCGGCACAGGATTTCCCCCCCCCCCCCCCCCCCCCCCGGATCTGGCGCTGGCACGCTGCCGTGGTCATTTCCGGTACCACTTCATTCCCTGATGAGAGGAAGAAGGATAGCCGGTCACTTCCACCTCAGGCAAAAAGTCAGATCTGTCCTCTCCAAACTCTAATGAGAAGCTGGAGAGTTCAGGTCTGTCTCAGTGCTTGATTCAAACAACGTGTGGCACGACCACGACCCTGAGAGTAAGTCTCATGCTCTACCGACAGAGCCGGGCATTCCTGTCTAGGACGCGGACGGACGGACTAACAATAAAATTCGGACGGACGGACAATTGAAATTTTGCTGTGTATGGTTGGGTGGTATATCTCACTGCCGGATGTCTTTGGCATGGAATGTTCCCAAGGACTTGCCTTGCATGTCCTCCAGCTGATATAAGCTCTGTCCCACGCGCTTGGCAATTCTGGCTTTGTTAAATTTGTTAGCCAACTTAGCACTAATGCCTTTCTGCATGTCGCTCTGTATAAAGACCCTACAGTACACTTCCTGACCAGGAGTATACGTAACGTCGTGACAGCGGGTGTTGTAGGCCTTTTCGTGTCTTCCGTGTGCGTTTTGGAGGTGGTCGGAGATACGGGACCGAATTACCTGGAGGCGGTCTGCCGCGGGTAAAACTAATATATCGCCAGATTTCAGTTGTTCTAGTTGACGAAGTACGGGATATGCCGACCCATGCTGAACCATATGATGACCGAAAAGAGCATAGTACGGGTCCATGCCAATCGACTGGTGAACTGAAGTGCGTAATGCACTTCCGATGGCGGGAAGGTGTAAGTCCCATGCGCTATGGTCATCGTTCAGGTAGGCGCGGATGGCTGACAAGATGGACCTATTCACTCGTTCCGATGCGTTAGGGTGCGGCGAATATTTGGCGGTTTTTACATGTTTAATACCATATTCAGTCAGCAGCTTCTGGAATTTATTTGAGACGAACTGCCTGCCATTGTCAGAGAAGATCGTCTCGGGGACTCCGAAGACAGAAAGGACATCTTTCTCCAAGAAAGCATTGACTAGATCTGTTCGCTCAGCACGCATAGGCTTCATCAAAACAAACTTGGTAAAGCCGTCTAACGCGACGAAAATTACCGTGTTTCCACGTTTAGTACGAGGATATGGTCCTAGGAAGTCAATATAGAGAAATTGGAAAGGACGTTGTGCTTCCAGAGGCTTGCCCATAGGCGGTCGCAAGATGGTATTAGGCGATTTGGTTTCTTTGCATACTTGACAACTTAATACGTATGCGCGTACATGAGTTACCATGTATGGCCAGTAGTACTTCTCGCGGAGTCTAGCTAAGGTCTTGTGAAAGCCTCCGTGTGCTGACTGAGGTGACTCATGAGCCTCACGGATCAAACCTTCCACCAGACCCGATGGAACCCAAAGCTTCCAGGCTAAGTCTTCCTGCATCGAGTCACCGCGTCGGGGTTGGGTCCTCTTGTAAATGTACCCGTCCGAGACACAAAGATCAGGGAGTTGTGTTGGGTTAGCAAGCACAGCTGATTTCAACTGCTCATACTCTTCCATGGAGAAGTATGGCGAGTTTAGGTCTACGTCAACTGCACTTACTTTCAACTCCTCTGCCGTTTCAGTGTGTGCTCGAGACAGAGTGTCAGGGACCACATTCTGTGAACCCTTACGATGCTCAATCTGAAAGTCAAAAGCCTGCAGCTTTAAACTCCATCGAGCCAATCGTCCAGAGAGATCCGAGTGACTCATCAGCCACTTCAGACTGGCGTGATCAGTAATGATAGTAAAGGGATGTCCCTCGATGTAAGCTCGAAATTTCTTTACACTCAGCACAGCCGCATAACATTCGAGTTCTGTAATGCTATAATTACGCTGTGCTGGATTAAGCTTTTTGGACATGTATGCGATTGGTTTTTCTGCATCCGATTCATCTACTTGAAACAACACACTACCAACACCAGATGTACTAGCGTCACATTGAATATAAAATTTTTTTGAAAAGTCCGGTGTTGTGAGAATCGGTGCACTGCACATAGCTTGTTTAAGATTCTCAAACGCTTTCTGTGCTTCTTCCGTCCAAGTGAAGCTTTTGTTTTTCTTCAAGCAGTCCGTGATGGGAGCTGCTAGGGTCGCATAATTGGGGATGAATCTCTGGTACCAACCCGTCATTCCGAGAAATCTGCGGATTTGTTTAGCAGAGCGGGGTATAGGGAAATCCGCCACCGCTGCCACTTTCTCGGGGTCAGTTTTCAGAGTTCCATCTCCAATCATGAAACCCAGGTAGCGGACTTGCTTGACGCAAAAGCGGCTTTTCTCGACGTTAATTGTGAGTTTAGCGCTACGCAGACAGTCAGCTACTTCTCTTAAGATTTTCAGGTGTGTTGTGAAGTCAGGTGATACGACCAATAAATCGTCCAGGTAGACAAAGACATGTTCGCGTAAACGACCGGGAATTATTTTATCCATTAAGCGACACATTCGTTGTGGGGCATTACACAACCCAAAAGGCATAACCGTGTATTGGTAGAGTGGCCTGCCGGGCACTGTAAACGCTGTCTTCTCCCTTGACTGCTTTTCTAGAGGGATTTGCCAAAACGCATCTTTCAAATCGATGGACGAAATGAAGTGCGTATCCTGCAGTCGCCCGAGCAATCCGTCGATGTGGGGTAAGGGGTAGGCGTCCTTTTTCGTGACTAGGTTCACCTTGCGAGAGTCCAAACAGAGCCTGACCTTCCCAGGTTTACGTACTAGTACAACTGGGGAATTCCAGGGACTGTTGGACTCTTCAATTACCCCTAACTCCAACATACGGTCGAGTTCTTCGTACATCAGCTTTTGGATTGCTGGAGAGATGGGATAGTGCTTTTGCTTGATCGGCAAAGCGTCGTCGGTGTCGATAATATGCTCCTCTAGGTGTGTTTTTCCCAAACCTAGAGCGGTAAACGAAGGGAATTGCGCAATGACTGCGTCGAGTTTTGTTCTGTCAGGGTTACTCAAGGAGTGAAAGTTTGTGTCAACCGAAGAAGAGGGCGGGACGTCGAGAGAGGAGATGATACTTGGAGCCAGTTGAAATGCTCGCCAGAAATCGACGCCTAAATATAATTGTTGGCTGAGGCCAGGAACAACGAACAAGGTAAGAATTTTTGTCTGTTCGCGATAGGTTATAGCAGTTCTGACTGTGCCGGGGACGGACTTGCTAGTACCGTCGGCGGTACGGACTGAGGCTGACAATGCGGAGAGTTTTAAGCCTGAGCGCTGGACAAACTCTAGGGCTCCTTGTCCCAAGCAACTCACGCTGGCACCGCTATCGAGCAAACCCAGGATTGACTCGTTGCCTATTTGCACCTTGATGTAGGGACGACCGTCGTCCTGGTTCGTTATTACCGTCGAAATTAAAGACTGTTGAGTTCTTTTCAATATTCGTTTCCGTTCTCTAAATATCTTCCATCGTCGTCTTTTCCGGTTGAGAGGAAGCCTCACTTCCTCAGCGAAAATGCGCGCTCTTACCTTGTCGTAATTTAGTTGTCTCTCATGCAAGGACATTCCTCGCATGAGGCAAAAGGGATCTGTCTGTGTGCTGCATTCTCCATGCGTTGGACCAGTCTGTGTTTCTTTTGACAAGGCCGAGGGAATCAGGGGGTTGTCGAGGTCGCCTTGCTGATCATTATCTTCGGCGAGTGGGGTCCCCTGCTTCGACCACTCGCCCTGGCGTTTTCCGGGTTACACCTGGAGCACTTAGGTGACACTACTCCTGGTTGACCACAGGTGTAGCAAAAGAGTCTCCTGGTCTCACTGGGACACTGGAACGAGTGTCCCACTACGCCACAGTTCCAGCAAGTCATGCGACCGGTAGCTTCAGGGGTGCGCCTCACTTCATCCACCCCACAGGAGTAGGTGGTGGTATCACTGCCGGAGTGGAAGGAGCGTCCCGCAATGCCACAGTTCCTATAAGCTACACGACTTGCCGCGTCTGGGGTGCGCCTCACTTCTTCCATTCCCGTCACAGGGAGATCAAGGAACTCCTCCGCCTCCTGGGCGGGATCAAAGTCTACTTCATGGATGTCGGGTCTGACAGATCGTCTAAGCATATCACGGCGTTGCAACCAACGTTCGGCCATGCGGCATAAATTCTGAAGCTGATCCATGGACCTAACAGTGGCAGTTGAGAACTGCTGTCCTATCTTTGGATGTAGGTTATCCCTAACTATCTGTACCAAGTCGGCTTCAGGTGGTGGTATCCTCATATGCGCTCGTAATGACCAGGCCTTGCGGAGATAGCTGTCGCAACTCTCCGAACCCTGACGGAGCTCCATCAGAGTCCGCATCAGGTCGAGGTCTGTTTCAGCAGAGCCGAACTCTTGCCTGATGCGAGCTCTGAACAGATCCCAGTCAAAGTTCGGAGAGGCGCGACAAAACTGATTCCAGAACCATTGTTCGGCCTCATCTTTAAGCAGGAGATGTACATTCGCACATAATTCTTCATCCATTACACGAGAGCCTGCTGCTAACCGCTCTACGCGAAACAGGAAGTCGTCGACAGAGAAGGACGGGTTGCGGCCGGAAAAACTTACCCCCCAGGACGCCAAGATAGAAAGGCGTCTGGCTTGATAACCTGCCACTCTAGGAGCGGGTCTCGGTCTAACATAGGATGGTTGTACAGGTTGGTGTTCATAGCCTTCGGTTTGCCATCGCGGGCTTACATCAACTGGATGTGCAGGGGAGGCTGGCTCATGACTATGGTAAAGCCGGGTGTTAGTATATGGGGCAGTGCTACCGTTGTGAGCTTCAGCTGGACTACAGGCCGAACCCGATCTCTCCAAAATGGATTGCGTCAGCTTCGTCCTCAACAAACCTAACATTTCTTTTTTTAAGTCGGCCATGTGAATTGCCAACTGATCTGCCGTAATCACCGCAGCCTCTCTTGGATTGGGAGCAGTACTTGCCGAAGGGCTAATCCTGGCATTGCGCAACTCATCAAGCGGCTGCGCCTGATTAATGGGAGGGACGGACCAAGCTCCAGTCAGGGACAGATTTGAGCCAAAGTTCTTCACTACCTGATCTCCAATTACGCCTGAGAATGGCGTCGCCTGTTCGTTCGATCTAGTCGATACATTAAAGTCTGGGGGCGGTTTCGAAAAGTCTGGTCTGGCGGGGCCAGTAGTACTCATGGTAGAATCTGAGGACATACGTGCAGTGCCGTAAGTCTTATTCAGGGACTTTTGCGCCTTACTTCTCGTCGTCGGAGGTGATGGAAGGGATAATACCTGCTTAGGCTTTGCTCCCTGCTCTTCAGGACCAGTTGTCCGCTTCACAATCGGAGACCTATACATTTCCTTGGTTTATGAAGGATTACGCAAGCAAGGGGTCGGCAATGTAATCGTGTTTACAAAAAAAATTCAAAGTTGAGACAGAAGGTCTCGCTAATAGTGCGGGAGTCCAACTCCTAAGGTCGTAGCGCGAAAACAAGTTTGAGAGCGAAAGAAAAAAAATCAAAAACAAAGACGAAGGTCGTCGCACAAACTCAAGTTTACAGGTAGCCACAACCAAAAGATCAAGAAAAAGGTCGCAGCACAACTCGAGCTTGAGGGCGGCAAAATGGAAATCAAATAACGAAATAAAAGAAAGAAAAAAACTATGATATATCAACAAAAGAAGAAAAAAAAATAGATAAAAAAACTCAAAAAAACTTAAGCGAAACTGAATAACAGCTTACTCAGCAGGAGATCTGAAAAAAAATAAATTCAACAAAATCTAAATTGAAGAAAAAAAAAAACATGCTTTTAACTCATCAGAATTAAACAAAACCAAAATAATTTCGAGAAAGAACAATCAAAGCAATCAACCGAAAAAAAAAATCAAAGAAATCAAAAAAAATCAATCAAACTAATTTCAGGTTCCCCCCAGAAGCTTCTTCTCCATCTTGCTAGGGATGGGAAAGGGTATGAGGGAAAGGAGGTAAGGAATCAAACACAAAAAGACGGCACCGAGACGGCATCGGGGCTGTTCAAGTGTAGACGACCAAGTGAAGAGTCACGCCGGCTACTGCCTAAGTCGGGTATTCGTCAGACTCACCAGCTCCCTACGACATGAGACAGTAATGATCCCAAAGACTAGGCATGTCTGTGCAACATCGGACATCGCTAAAGACATACGCACTAATCCCGAGCATCAGTTCTCCCATGCCGAGGACAGAGCAGAGTTGGCTACAATGTGTCCCTTTTGCTAAAACTGACATGCCTGTGGACACTAAAGACATATCAGGACAGAGGCACTAGACCTCGAAGGTGCTTTAAAAGAAAATGGGAAGAGACAACAGCCGTTCAGGCCAACATCGCCTAAGTCCGAGAAGGACTAGCGGATCAGCCTAAGCTGACATGCCATCTCTTTTGAGGCACGAAGCGCATCAGAAGATGCTGATGTGTCTTCCCTAGGGAAGACGTGCTTCGCGTTGGGCGCCATGTATGTAATGTGTGAAACGTTGGGCGCCATGTATGTAATGTGTGAAACGTTGGGCGCCATGTATGTAATGTGTGTGCGGATAAGCAACGTGAAGTTGCCGCAGGAAGTCCAAATGGCACGCGCTAGCTGGCAGCACGTCCTAGCTCGTCGGTATGGGGTCAGGGTCCTTGGACATCCTATCACACATCGCAAACAGAAGTTCGCGTGCCTGTGGCGAAGAAAGGTTGTGGTATCCTTTCTTCAGGTCTGCCACGAAATGAAAAAAAAAACGAGAAAGCAGAACTTGAAGGAGGAACAACAGGTCTGGTGTCACCAGTTGTTCCTAGCCGCCCTGAACTATCTTGATCAAACAAACAAGAGAAAAATTACCCCCATAGCGATAGTTCAGGTCACTAACCCACCACTATACCTACACCTGGCTAAGGTGTAGGCCCAACCTGTTGAGGAAAGCTGAAATATATCAAAATAAAATTGGAACTAGAACATAGAAAAAAAAAGGAAAGAGGAAAGAGGAGACAAGAGGATGAAGAAGCCTTAGGGGGGGGGGGGTGTTCCTGAAATAAAAACTTTAGCTTGTCATTTCATATAATTGTTAAAAAAAATATATTTATAATAAAGAGCAACATTCATTTGTATAGCTTCTGTTTCCTAAAAAAAAACAGGGGATAACTATCTTATTAAACTACAAAAAGTACATAATGTGAATTACGAATTACTACCAAAGTCCTAACACTAAAATTTCACTAACCTTAAATGTTTAATTACATTTGAATAGTCACCTAGACTCTAACATTATACATAGGATTATAGTAAGTGATTGTCATTGAAATCGAGAATAATGAAATAATAATAATACCAAAAAGTTTCATTAAAATTATGAAATAACGAATTGCCATAAAAGACTAAGGAAAACGATGACGGTTCCCGGATATCATTACCTGAATGGTACCATACTGAAACTAAGCAATAATCCTGAATCGAACTTTGGAAGAAAGCAAACGGGTACACATATGAAACACAGACCAAGAATGGATAAAAACATAGTGCGTGTACACAACTACTAATCACAAAGCAAGAGAAAGTATCACGTCGTTTTGTTCTAGAGTCCGATCTGCTCTATTTAATAAATCATAAATTTGTAGATAGTTATTAGGACGCCTACGTCTTATTTACGCCCTTATGTCTCATATGTAAATGTATATTTTATTTTATATATATATTACCCTATACCTAGATTGTGCACAGTCCAGACATAAAAGGTATTTCGCCCTAGTTCCCTTAAAACGGATCAGGCAGGTAAGTCTCATACGTTCCAATAAAAGTTTTGCAAAAAAAAAGTTATTTAAACCCTATATACTGAAAATTACCACTATCAGTTAGCATTGAGCAACAGATTTAGTGCTCTTCCCGTGCGTGACAACAAAAGCTTTTGGGCAACGCAAGTTCCATTTATCTGACGAAAACTATAAAACTTTCCTGCTTGCTTAAATGTTTTCCAGCAGGTCTTTACACTAAACCGCAATTCCGTAAGTATTTTTACAACGTTTATGGCACTTCGTCAACGGCCTATTATATATTTTTATTTCCCTACCTTATCAAAAGAGAAGATTCTTTATATCTCTATAGGCTAAAATTAGCGTTATAAATTGCGACATAATTATCGTAAAAATTACACAACACTCTGAACTTCAAGCCATCTTATTCTTTGAATATTTAAATATTCCTACTATGAACTAACGAAATTCTTGTTTATTGACACTACTAATTAGTTTTCCTATATAATAATACTTTCTACATCACTTAATTTAAACAATACTACTCCCAAAAAAGAAAATTTTTCAGCGCAAGCCTAGAAGGAATGACATCAAACCCTGGAACTTTCACCTAGTCGTGCAAATGGTTTAATTATTAGGTCTGTCTGTTTACTTTTGTACTTAACCAAAACTTTACGGTCAAGTACCTTTTCCTTTTTCCAAATTTTTTTCTGTGCCGATTGTGTTTGGCAAGTTAAGACTTATAAATTGAATTTGAATTAAGCACAGGGAACTATCAACTTCCTCTGCCAACTGTTAGCTATTTACACTCGCCTGAACGAGTCATTCTCCCCAGAAGTAAACAAACAGACCCCTAACCTCACTGCCGCACCTTGTTTCTCGGGGACAAGCAACCGAGTGTCCTTATTTCTTTCTTATTCCGTTTCTCCTTTTTAAGGCCTAGTAGACAGGCTGTGGTGAATACCAGCTGATCAGCCTGATTGAGGTTTTTTTTTTTTTTCTTATCCCGCCGATTTGTTAATGCCTACAAATTTAGAAAGGAAATTAGTCATTTCTCGCGCGCCTGGTAAAGACGAGAATTACCTTGGAATTTTTCTTTTCCTTTGGATCGTATACTATGGGCGAGGAGTTGGGGGAGTTAACGCAAATATAAGAATGGGGCTGTCTAATCTTAGAGCCTTCCCTGTACATGCCATTGGACGTGATATGCTTGCAATCACTGCCGTCGTGCCGGTGATTTTCTTGTTGTTGCGGTTGATGTTGAGCACGTTATTAGATCGCACAAAAGAAATCCCTGGAAGTGGTAATAGTAGGACTACAAGTCCACGTCTAACTGGACGTTACCAAACAGGTGGCTTGTAAAAATGCCGAGTCCCTTATTCCATCCCAATTTCAGTCCTCAACTGACGTTAAATTCCTGCGGATTGAGGTTTTAATATTTACAACTTCACTCAAGTCGGGATGACTTGAATAAAGTTGGAATATATATATTTTTACAAATTTTCCTTACCTCATGCAGTCGCCTGTTCCCTACCAGCTGTGACGGAATGAATGCTTCTTCTTACCAGAAGTGCAGCATCCATGGCAGCTAACAGAGCCGGCAACCGCAGAAGCGTAAGGTGCATTCAAAATTGGATGTATGAATGTCTTTCAAATTCAGCATACAGATGGCGCGCAATTTTTAAAATAAATGGCTCACATTACAAAAACGAAGTATATTTAGTTATGGAGCATTTTTGGGCATTTTTTGTAGTTCTCTGCGATTGTTCATCTTAAAAATATTTTTTACTATATAAGTAATAATGTGTCCTTTTTTAGTTGTGTGACAATTTTGAGGATTTTTGAGGCTTTTTGAGGCTTTTTGGCAGTTTCCAGCGATTTTTCGACATACAAATATTATATTACTCTATTATTCTATGTTTCTTGCCTTCATAATCATTTAAATTATTTACAGAAAAATTTAAGTTATATCAAACTATTTAGGCGGATTTTATTCATATTTATTATTATTACAACTTCAGTAGAACGTCGATAATCCAGATTAATTGGGACCTGACCTCGTTCTCGTGCATTGCCTATATCTCGGCCGTTTTTCATCGTAAAAAAGATACGATTGTAGAGGGCGCTTCAAGCGCTACAACTTCGCTCATGACGACTTTTGCGCTATCGTCAACCCTTAACACCGAGGGAGTGGGGGAAACATTTTCGGAGCGCAAATTTTTTTTTCATTGAAATTGACTATTTGCTATGCATTGTTAAACATTTCATGCATATACACATAATTAGTAATTATTAATTAGAAATTAGTAACACATAATTAGTATAAAATGGGTTGTAAGTTGGGAATGTTCGTAAAAGTACATATAAAATGATTGGGCACGGTTTTTCCTTCACAGGCCAGCTTTCATTTTTATTTTTACACATTAAACGTATTGCAATATAACGTATACATTTTATATAGACTCTTTTCCACACCATCATTGAGGTAGAGCCCAAGGCGCATTGTTTTTTACGTGGTGTCGTCAGTTGGTATAATCCACGGCTCTGTCCTCTTTTACTCTGCTCTTCTTCACTGTGATCTTCTCGTTTGTTTAGGTCTGCTTTCGATGTTCTAGGTTGCATTTTCGTCTCCACAATTACCCTCGTTTCGTTGAGTGTCTTCTAAATTGTCCACAATAGTATTAAAAAGGAATTATGAGCTTAAGTTCATAAATTGTACTTACAAAGTCGCGAAATTATCATAGCATTATTAAAAACATTATTAATGCATAGTAAATAGTCAATTGCGATGAAAAAAAAATGTGCGCTCCGAAAATGTTTCCCCCGCCTCTTAGGTGATAAGGGTTTACGATAGCGCAAAGTCGTCATGATCAAAGTTGTAGCGCTTGAAGCGATCGTATCTTTTTTATCGCCGCACGATGAAAAATGGCCGAGATATAGGCGATACAAGTTTTCCACCTGTTCGATGGAGACAGAGTTGGATCAATTCTTTGAGCGGTACGATGACCATACCATGGTCTCCGGGTTCGAGACCAGGTCTCCCCGTGAGGTTTTATTAAGAAATTAAAATAATGCATTCCGTCTCTGTGCTGTTGTCTAGCTTGCAGCACTGCACAAACAAGGCATTCAAGTTTACTAACTTCCTTTACCCTGATTCCCTTCCGGGAAAAACCATGCTAACGCATCAAGGGTTGTCCCCTAGGCTTTAGTTAAATTGTATAAAAAAAAAATTTTAAGCCACTATCCTGAAATTTCCGAATTGCCTTCAAAACTCATTTCAGTCACCGTTTTGCAGCCGCCATCTTGAATTTACATTTACATTTACGACCTGATAACTCAATTTTAAAGTCAATTATCTGTGTGCCATATTTTAGGAAATTTGCTCATTTAAGACGCCATATTCATCTCTTAATTTGATGGTTTTTTTAATTTTCCTGTTTAAGCCGCTATTTTGGAACGACCATCTTAAATTTTGAAATAAAACTAATCTCATTTTAAAGTAGACACTTTAAGGAAAATTTTAAGCACCTACAGATCATTTTTTTATGCACGAATAACTCATTTTATAAACCATTAATCTCTGAATTTATGAATTTTTTAGGTAGTGTTCTCGTTCAAGCCGCCATATTGCGACAGCCATCTTGAATTTAAAAATTGGACACATGGAATTGGCATTAAAAGTAGATAATTATAAATTATATATAAATGCATATGGTATATATATATATATATATATATATATATATATATATATATATATATATATATATATATATATATATATATATATATATATATATATATATATTATATATATATAATAACTCAACTTGTAACTGGAGGTATAGATAAACAGGTATATCTGCAAGGACAGATAACTGGTAAAGCAGGTAACGCAAATAAACCAGTAACTGTTAGCTGTGACTATAGAATAAATTTGTTTGTGAAAAGACAAAATGCGATTAGTAAATTTCATCGCTGTTTATATTTTGGTAATTTTATAAATATATACGGTAAATTTATAAATATATACGAATGTTAATCAATAACAAACAAGTTATAATTCTACTGTTATCTGTTATTTATAGTTTTAATTTAATTCTATAAAATCAAACTGTACTCAAACATAGCTGCTCAGTAAGCTTCTATACAGTTCTTAATTGAGCGTGTGTCTACCTTAACATAACTAAAATTAGCGACATACTTTCGTCCAACGCACATCAAATCTTACCCGAATAGCTATTCCTCATTTGATGTACAAAACGAATTGAATCATGTTACAACGGTGTAAGGGGCATTTCACGCGAAGCGGACAACCACCAATTTTGAAAAATTTATGTATGACCTGTTTCAAAGGTAATTAATTATATTAAGAAACTTATATAAAAATAAGTAAAATAGTGATTCTTATAGGAAATTGCATGCTCTTCACAGTCGTGGTATCGAATTCAATATTCATTCATATAAAAAATCCAAAATTAATATTTAAAATTAAATTTTGACAAACTTCGACATTTTTAATTTTTTTTTTAAATAGCTCAAAAAATAACTTAAAATGTATAGTAAATGCCTGTTCAGTTTCATAATGGGATCTGCATTCGAACACAGTGCAGCGCGTAGTCGGCGTTTGGCCAGTGCGATAGTTTTGTATGGAAACATGAAAAAATTTAAGTTTAAATTCTCTATCTCCGATACGAAAGCAGATCCCATTCTATAGATTTGGCTCTGGCAGTGTCGGATGTCTTTTTGTTTTTCTCTTATATTTCGTGATATTTTTCAAGACTATTGATAGTTTTCTCTAAAACTATGCTATCACAAAGTGATGATAAGAATTGCGGAAAATGTGGTGAATCGCTGTTTGAAAAAAGTGTGGTGTGCGGTATTTGCCAACAAAAATTCCACAAACGTTGCTCAAATCTAAATGACAGTGTGCTTAAGGTTCTTGATCAATTCAAAAACATTACATGGAGGTGCAATATGTGTATGAACTTGTGCTTGGATGACTTGATAAAACAATTGAAGTGTGTTTCTCAAGAAATTTCCAAGTTAAATCGAAGTATTTTACCGTCTCCTCACACTAGCGGTAAGAAACAGCTCACGGTAACTGAAACTCTCAAGGTGCCTCAGCAAATTCAAACTAGTAAACAGGTAACTGGTAGTTGTAAACAGCTAACAGCTAATCCCTTTCATGGAATGAATAAATCAAAATCTATGGAGGAGATTAGAACAAACCCCGTTACTGTTGATCGTTCGTCAACATCAGGATTAGCGGATTTATCAACAAGTGCTTCACATACACCTAAGGCTCACAATCACACTGATTGGGTCACAGTAAAACACAAAAAGCATCGAAACAAACATAATTGGAACAGCACCTATTAGCGCTGATTTACATATTGTCTCAAAGCTAAAGTGGATCCATTTGTCTCGCCTTCACCCAACTACTACAGAGAGTGCACTAATCAAATTCATTTCTTCATCTTTTGGGATTGATAATTCTTTGCTAAAATGCAGTGCCCTGGTAAAAAAAGATGCGGATCTATCTGAGTTAAAATTTATTAATTTTAAAGTGGGAGTTCCTGAAAATCTTTTAAACAACATGTTGGATTCTTCTTTATGGCCTGTTGGATTACATGTACGCTTATTTAAACATTATCCAAAAAACCAGAATGCGCTGAGTCAGCCAGCAGTAACTATATAGGCAATTCACTTCCTAATTCATCTTCGATTAATGCATGTAAAAACAAAATTTCCTCAAATTCTAATAAGCAGTCAAGGTCACTGTTAATTTATTATCAAAATATCAGGGGCATGCGAACAAAATTAACGGAAATATATCTTGCAATTTTGGAAAGTGATTTCGATGTTATTGTTTTAACGGAGACTTGGTTACATGCAAGTATTTTGTCGACTGAGTTTATTGATGACCGCTACATTGTTTACCGAAAAGATCGTTGCCCTTTGGCTTCTGGTAGCAGCAGAGGTGGAGGTGTTTTGATTGCGGTGCGCTCATCTATATACAGTGAAGAAGTTCCCTTGGCTATTCAAGATCACAACGCTTCCATTGAAATGCTTGCAGTTAAAATCTCAAATTCTTCATCTTTTTCTAGGCATTCCCTTTTGATGTGCGTGAATTACATTCCTCCCTCATCAACCTGGGATACATATAGAATGCATATGGACAACATTGCATCGTTATCAAATTCGCTCTCCGATGAAAATTATTTATGCGTGCTGGGGGATTTCAATCTAAGCAACGTTAAGTGGCGCTGGATGGACGACGATGAAATGATGTTTCCGTTTAATGTTAATTCGGATATTGAAGGTTTAGTGTGTATTGTATATGTTTATCTCTCTCTCGTTGAACACATGTAACGTAACCAAACTTAGTGAAATAAAGTCCTCAGACAAGTACTAAAGAAGTTATTAGAACATGGGGTCACGTTAAATAAAGACAAATGTAAAATTGGTGTCTCATCAGTAAAGTTTTTGGGTCACCGCATAGACCGAAATGGCATACATCCATGCGACTCAAAGATAAAAGCCATTGAAGAATACCCGAAACCCACGAATATCACCGAACTAAAGAGATTTCTCGGCATGGTCAATTTCTTAGGGAAATTTGTTCCTCACTTATCGGATCGTTGTCAACCATTAAACGAACTACTACGAAATAATGTCGATTTCCAATGGGAAGCACCACAAGAAGCAGCATTTACCGAATTAAAAGGAATGTTACTCAAAGCACCGATACTAAAACCGTACAACATACATCATAAAACTATTCTATCATCTGACGCATCATCATATGGACTGGGATCAGTTTTGCTACAATTTGACGAACACGAAAATCTCCGGCCAGTTGCGTATGCATCACGAACGTTAAGTGAAGCGGAGAAAAAATATGCCCAAATCGAGAAGGAAGCTTTGGCACTCACATGGGCGGCAGTAGAGAAATTTCCATACTTGTTAACAGGCATAAAGTTTAGCATAGAAATGATGAAATTTACATATGAAATTTACTACACGGCGGGTAAATTCTTGAGTGCAGCAGATGCACTGTCACGGCACCCTATGCAGAACGAGAAAAATCCTAATGAAAACAGCGCAGAAGAGGATCTCAAAATCTTCGTTAATAATATAATCGCAAACTTGCCAGCTACTTCAACCAAACTCAAAGACATCGAAAAAGCACAAAAAAACGACAGAATCCTTCAACTAGTTGTCAGTTATTGCTTAAAGGGTTGGCCAAATCAATACAAAATCGAGCCAGAAATCCGAAAATTTTACAACGATAGATTTAATTTAACATTGAACAACGATATTCTTATGTATAATCAGCGAATTGTAATTCCCTCTAGTGTACGTTTAGAGACACTAGAAAAAATTCATGCCGGTCACCTCGGTATAGTTAAATGTAAAGCCAGAGCGAAGCACGCCATTTGGTGGCCGGGATACTCGAAAGATGTTGAAAATTATATAAAAAAATGCACAATCTGCATTCAACAGGTCATTCCACGTCACGAAAAGCTAATCAACACCGAATTACCACAACGTCCTTGGCATACGGTGGGAATGGATCTGTTCTACCACAGTTCGAGATGCTACTTACTTATAAGCGATTATTTTTCAAGATACCCAGAAGTGGCCCTTCTTGAAAACCAAACCACGAAGTGCATTATAAATTATATCAAATCTATCTTTTGCAGACATGGAATCCCAGAGGTAGTACGAACGGACAACGGTCCACAGTTTCAGAAACTAAATCACTCGACTTTCGCCAAATTTGCCAAAGAATGGGGATTTTTACACGAGACATCGTCACCAAGGTACCCTCAGTCTAACGGATTCATAGAGGCAAGCGTGAAAAATGTAAAAATGCTGTTGCGGAAGAACAACGATCCATTCTTAGCCTTGATGGAGTATCGCACAACACCACTAGCAAATGGACTCTCACCCGCTGAATTACTTATGGGCCGAAGAATCCGCACTATCTTACCTATCGATGACAGTCATCTTCGTCCGAAATTTAATCTACAAGACGCCATACAAAACGATCAGAAGCTCAGGGAAAAGCAAGCTGAAAATTATAATAGAAGACATGGCGTTATTTCACGCGCCGATTTTAAAGTGGGCGATATAGTTTGGATTCGCGACATCGGCGAATGGGGGAGAATCGAAAAATTAGCTGAGACGCCGCGATCATATATTATCAACTCTAACCGTGGCACTTTTCGACGAAATTCGTTTCACCTAGTCCATGCTAGACGTCCAAAAATCCCGCACGTCCCAGGTGAAATCAGAGAAAAGAGGTCTTCAGATCCACCGCAGGAAGAGCAACAAATGTCGGAACCGGACGGGAAAAGTACAACATTAAACCGGAACGCAAGCATCTCGGAGAAAAATCATCAGGGATACCAATCACTGCATTTATCAGAAGATATTCCTGAAAGATACGTCACAACAACCAGATCGGGACGAATCGTATCAACGCCAGAAAGGTATAATCCAAGCTGAGGAGAAAACTACTTTACAATAAATTTTAACAGAATAAATTAAGTAAAAATAGTAACCGGATAAAATAGACAAAATGAAGTAAATAATTTAATTTTTTTTCTTTTCTTTCTTTGAAATAAAACGTTGAAATATAAACACATTGCTTAAGAGGGGAGATGTAGTGTATATGTTTATCTCTCTCTCGTTGAACACATGTAACGTAACCAAACTTAGTGAAATAAAGTTAGTTGATAGCTAGAACTCAAAGAGAGTGTTTCAATCCTTTAAGCCCGCACCTCAAACACAACAGTAGATACCTTACTTGGGTAAGGATTGCTGCAAATTAACGGTGTCAGTAATATGCTTAATAGATTCTTAGATTTAGTTCTCTTAAATGACGATTTATTTGGAAAGGTGAATGAATCTTTTAGGGCTATAAGTAAATGTGATGTACACCATAAACCTATTGAGTTAGATATTCTATTTTATGAATTTTCGAAATTTAATGTAAACTCTTCGATAGTGGAATTGGATTATTTTAATGCTGATTTTTCAGGTTTAAATACCTATTTTCTAAATATAGATTGGTTAAATATATTGTCCAATAATTCAGTGGAAGAAGCATATGACAGTTTCAAATATAATATAAGTTCTGGTTTACGTCAATTTGTTCCTAGTAAAAGAAAATATTTAAATTCACATCCTAAATGGTACAACAAATCACTTTTGAGGCTGAAAATGCAAAAAATAAAGCTAATACGCGTTTTAAAAGGTATGGTCAACTATACGATTTTAACAATTTTAAACGCCTCCGGAAAGAATTTGAATTTTTGCATAGATTCTTGTATAAGCAATATGTTTGGACCGTTGAGGAAAATATAAAAAAGGATAGTAAGTGTTTTTGGTCTTATATTAACAATAAGAAAAGTTCTTCACACTTCCCTAGTATGATGGAGTACAATAATACGAAATCACGTAATTTGCAGGAAACTTGTAATCTTTTTGCTCAATTTTTTGAATCACTTTACAGCGACTCTATAGTGAATGACTCTTTCAATTTGCCCGAAGTTACATCGTTTCTTGATGTCGGGGTATTACTAGTTGATCAGAGTGACATAGAATTAGCAATTCAATCACTTGATAACAATTATAAACAGGACTCTGAAGGTTTTTCTGCAATACTTTTAAAAAGTTGTATTTCGTCACTTCTTGAACCGCTTTCTATTATATTTAACCGTTCTCTTACATCGGGAGTTTTCTTAGATGAATGGAAAACTACCGTTATTAAGCCCATTTTTAAGAGCGGGGATAAACATTTAGTTAAAAATTATAGAGGTGTTGCAATCATGAATGTAATACCAAAAATTTTAGATTGCATTATTGCAAATAAACTTTCTTTTATCTGTAAAGAATGTATATGTGCGGAGCAACATGGATTTCAGAAGGGCAAGTCAACAGTAACAAATCTTGCGCTGTTTACAAACTATTGTGTGAATGTTATTGAACAGGGTGGCCAGATTGATACTGTATATACGGACTTTTCTAAAGCTTTTGATAGAGTCAATACCGAGTTACTGCTAATAAAATTATTTAACTTAGGTTTTCATGGAAGATTTTTAAAGTGGATATCATCCTATTTAAGGGGAAGGAAGCAATTTGTTCGTATATCGAATACAACTTCTAAAATCATCAAAGTATCATCAGGTGTTCCTCAAGGTAGCCACTGCGGACCCATCTTGTTCCTTCTCTTTATAAATGATGTTGTAAAATGTTTTTCAGTTGCTCGCTGCTTAATATTTGCGGATGACCTAAAACTTTTTCATGAAATACTTTCAGATGAATGTTGCCTTTTACTACAAAATGATCTTGATAGTTTAGCTGACTGGTGCGAGTCAAATAATCTTTCTTTGAATAGCTCCAAGTGTTCGGTTTTATCTTTTCATCGTTCTTTAAGACCCATCAGTTACGAATACACTGTTAAAGATTGTCCTCTAAATCAGGTAAACAAAGTAGTTGACTTGGGTGTAGTGTTTGATAACAAGTTATCATTTACAGAACATATTGAGTATGCCACGTCAAGATCATTTAAACTCTTAGGCTTTATAAGGAGAAGTAGTCGAGATTTTAAGGATCCATTTACCATGAAGTCGCTCTATGTGTCTATAGTCAGACCAATTTTAGAATATGCTTGTGTGGTTTGGAGTCCAGGCTATCAAAATCATATTAACAGGCTTGAATCTGTGCAAAAATCAGTTACACGTTCTTTGTGTTGCAAACGTCAATATTGGAGAGATAATATTCCTTCATATGAATCCCGAAGATTGTTGTTTGGTTTACAAAAATTAAGCTTCAGACGTGATTGCTTTCGATCTATATTTGTTAAAGATATTTTGTGTTACAATATTAATTGTCCAGAGTTACTTAATTTGATTAATATCCATGCGAGTGAGAGAATGATGCGATCAAGAAGTTTGTTATATGCTCCTTTCCATACAACTAATTACGGTCGTCATGAAACCATATCAATGAGTATATTAAAATTTAATGAGTTTAACCGTTTTGTAGATTTTACTCTTCCTAGGAATTTGTACAAAAGTGAATTATTTGCTATTGAAAATATTAAATATTGAAATATATAAATCTAGACATTTAGGAGTTATAAGTTAGTTAATGCAATAGTCTGTAAGATATAGATTCTGTAGACTGAAATAAATAAATAAATAAATAAAATTTTACACATATTATTTATGAACTATAAGCTACATTTTGAGATAACAAAATTTTTTAAAAATGTCGAAGTTAAGTAAAATCCGATTTGATATGTTTACTTCCGGTTTTATATACGAAAAACATTTTTTTTCAACTCTGTAATAACAGTCAAGAAAAACATTTATTTGTCTTCAAAATAACACTATTTTCTTTTTTTCTATCACTTTGAATAATAGCAAATTTTTTTTTTCAAAAAACCTGCTCCTCAAATATTGTCAATTCTTTAAAGGCTTAGAAAAGGGCAACTAGGCTTCATAGAAAAAAAATAAAAATGCACATTCATTCAGGACAAATAGAAGTACAATTAAACCAAATATGAACAAAATCCAGAACCTGAAATTTTTTTCGCTGTCCGCTTCGCGTGAAATGCCCCAAAAGCAGATAACACTTCAATAACAGAGTTTTTCTTACTTACGCAATTAATAGGTAAGGACTTTAATTTTTGAAATTTGTAATGTAAAATTGCATAAAGTTATAGATTTTAAAGAACATACATCAGCTTTTTTAATAATAAGAATTTATTTATTGTACTCTATATTGTCGATATGTTGTATACTATTCCAAAAGAAGTGAAAGGATGCAACTTTGTTTATAGTCATATGTACCTGTGACTGCAGTACATGTAACCATACATTATTTACTTGCGGCTGCAGATGCAAGTACAAGAATATATGTACCTGTATTTGCGTTATCAGTTCAGGTTCACAAGTATCTGCGCAGGTTTATAATTCCTGATGCAGTACTCTAATGGGGACCTTGAATTTGAGTAGAAATTACTTTTCAAGCTCAAATGAAGGTCAACTTTTGTTTTTTAAAAGGAAACCTATATTTTTTTATTCCAAATTCTTATTCTACGCGAAAAATACCTATCTTTTGTAGAAAATTTTTTTTTAAGAAAAATTATTTGAAATTAACTGAAATTTTAAGATTTTCAGTTATTTTTTATTTGAAAACTAAAGCTTTTTTAAAAAAATTCCAAGAGACTAAAAGTACTTAGACTAGGGGTCCCTCCTTAAAGTTGTCAATTGGCTAGAAAATATGATTGCCTAAGTTTCAGCTGAATCTGATAATGTTAAGCTGTGTCTACTGATGTTAAAGTTTCGAAAAATTTCGAAATTCGCCTCCATAAAATGAACCATACGTCACAGAAAGCTAATTCTTATCTCATAGGGATTTGTGTTTCCTTGAAGTTTTATTTATATTAATTTTTTGCTAAAACTTATAGATTTTGTGATATTTAGTTTTTTTCAGGTCAGTTTGTGGTGCATATCCTCAAAAGTGACTTTTCAACTTTTGATGCTGAAGCCTAAAAAATCATTACATCTGTTTTCCAGATTTTACTTTTAGTAATTATCGTTTGCACATTAAAAAGAGTTTCGTTGGAGGTGTTTTCAAAAGTAAGTGTAACAAAATCCAAAATTAAAATGAAGCTACATGTTAGGGGAAAAGAAGAGTAAGAAAGGTTACTCGGCGATTTCCAAGGTTGAAATCATTTGCGATGGTATCTGTGGTGGTTCGTTTCATGCTGCATGTTTGGAACGCCTCTCAAGATCGTCTGCGACGGCACTTACTACGTGCAATGAGTGCCTCGATATTAAGCCCTGTTATGTCCTTCGACTTATGAAGGGCATTGCAGAATCGCTTTCTGCTGAGCAGTCTTTCGACGCCAATAAAATTAATAGTATGTCTTCCAACTGGGTACCTCTGCAAACTGTTGCTGGTGACTTTGGCTGCTTGATCGGCAAGTTGGATGGACTCGTTCTTGTTGTGGAGGACCTTAAATCTAGCTCTAAATCTCTGGTAGAGAGATATCATGATCTCTCATCTAGGTTATCTCACCACGAACATGTCTGCTGAAAGACGCGCTGCCACTTCATTCACAGGGACCTCTTCTACTCTCCCATTCCCCCTGCATCGGGCCCAGCTGTGGGCCCAGGGTTTCACTCTGAAGATTGCGCAATCACCAAAGTCCTTCTTTGTTTTCCGACTTGATCCATCGACTTCTGTTGATGACTCTACAGAAATTCTTGACGAGTCCTATCAAATATTTCGTAGGGATATATACTCTCCACTGATTCCATGGCTCGTGGTGGCGGTGTGTTGGTTGCTTGCAAATCGCATTTGGATTGCAGTTTGGTCGATATATCTACTTTTTCCGACATACTCGCAATCGAACTCTTAGCTCTTAAGATTTCTCTGGTAAAGATGTACTCCCATTTTCTTGACACCATCTCCTCCTCTTACACCAAATGAGTGATGTAAAGAACTCTATGGGAAGGCAGTTAGATCTTATCTTTTCTTCTGATTCGAGTAACACTATAGTCGAATCGGTTTCTCATAACTTATCCCCTATCGACAGTTTACACCCGCCCATTTTCATTTCTTTCTGCTATGATGGTTCTAATTCTGGTGATCCCAACTTGGATCAGTTCGTTTTTGATTTTAAAACGGCGGACTTCTCTAGGATCCTCTTAATCGATTTCCCATCTCTATTTTATAATAAAGATATCGACGAATGCGTATTATAGTAGGATTTACGATCTGTTTAACACATATGTACCACTCAAGCTGTCGAGATCTTCCTGCTGCTCTCCCCCATGGTATGCTAGAGAAATTCGGGGCCTTAAGAATAAAAAAATAAACTACGAAAAATCTACTTACGCTGTCACACGTCAGCTTACTGTGATTTTGTCGATTGTTATGACAGCTTGCTGGAGTTGTCTTCATTGTTATACATCGTGCCCTCGCAGGTAAGGTTTCTTATAGACATACTTCGTATAGCTTTAGGAGACTGTCGTTCACTCTCGGTGTAACTATGGTATGCACGACCCCATAAATCGCATGTGTAGAGCCGTGAATGTGTGCCCTTTTTTCGACCTAAGATTCGCTGAAACGAGCTCTGTTCTCTGTGCACTCCTAATTGTTGCGTTGTGCGTAGTCTAGTTTTGATTATTTATGTTTTTTGCGTGTTGGTGTAGGAGCCTCATTCACCTCAATATATTCTATATTCTGGTGAATAGGTGAACTGATTCTTCTCCTACCTGAGAAGTGCGTCTTCTGAGTTAGAGGGATTAATTTTATTTAAAAATAGTAAAAAAGAGTGTTTAACTGCATTTTATTAATTATATCAGTAAATTGTACATATTATTAAATTATTAATTTTTACAATCTTAAGATTAACTTAAGCGATAATGGCTTAGATAAGGTAGCTTTTGAAGAGCCAAGTATTTAAAAATTCTGTATCGATTTCAAATCCCTTAGAGAAACTTAAAGTTCGAGGAGGTACAAAAAAAAATCAATTTATTTGTCTAATAAATCATCAACTTGTTTAAGACTGAGTGTTGCTTTTACATCCATGTCCTCACAATCATCTTTATCATATTTTCCTTCGGACGTTAATTTTTCAACCATGCTTGCTTTAAAATTTTTTCCCAAAGTATTATAGAAAATGAAAATGCAACTTGCTCTGAGTTGAGATACCACAAATAGTTTATCATTTTAGACAGTGCTTGATCTGCGACCTTTTTCAATCTTCCGGTATTTGATAATTTGTAGGTCTTGATTGGGGGCCAAAATGAGTATGAAGGCGTTGAGCCAAGTTTTTACATAAATATTGATTAGAAATAGACAAATATCTTGAATACCTTCTTTCTCTTAACCAGTTAATGGAAATTGATCTCTGAAAAGATATATTTTGAGAGAATTTTGTTGTTAAAAAAAAATTTATTGCCGCACTCAAAGATGCCTTTACTCGCTATGGGAGACAGCTTTGCACGTACGAAATGCATTGTCCTAAATTCAAAATTAATCACTGAATTCATATATTCGTTTATTTAACAATTGCACCATAAAAAAATTAATAGTTCATTATAATTTTTTTTAGTTTTAATTTTAAGAAATAAAGTCTTATGAAATACATTAATGACTATGTGTGCTCATGTCATTACATAAAATTTGAAATATACTTCCTTTTATCTATCCTTATTATTTAATACACCTCTATGTTTTCTTTACTCAATATATCTGGAAGCAATTTCCCATCCTAGTACACAACAGCTCCTTCTTGGTTAGTTATTTGCTACACCGAACTAACAATAAAGATAATTTTTCAGTAATGATCTCTTCAGTACCTACATATACTATACTTCTTTTTTATTTCTGGTACTGCTTTTTCTGGGTATGGGAAATTATACTCCATATCTTCTTGTATTGGTTCGTCTTCCTCTGATGTGCTACTAGTGCTTGGTTCAGATTCCAGTTCAAGAAACTCTTCACCTTATAAAAATAAAATATAAGTATATATAGAAATTAAAAAATGAATGAAAAAATCAAACACCTTTTTTTTATTTTTCCAATCTTCTCAGCTGCTCGTCTTTTTTCTCTTCGTTGTTTTACTTTTACAAATTTCATATCAACGTCTCCTATACAGCCAGGACATCCTTTTTCTCTCTGAGTAACAAAAACTGCCTGCCATCTTCAGTGGTGTTTGTAAATGAACCTTGATGAGCAACGTCTAATAAGCCGTCAACAGTTCACTTGCAATCTTCTACTTTTTGATTTTGAATGACGCTTGTTGATCTGGTAGCTTTTTTTTGCAGTTTTCTCCACTCATCATACAGTTTTTCTAGCTTTGCTATACAATGTTTTACTATATATGTCTGTTTGATATCTTAACTTTTTCAAAAAAAAGTATTTGTAAGTCTTGCAGCTTCTCTGTTGTTCAATTTCACTTGGCGCATATTATAAAATAAAGGGTACTTTCATTAATGCATGTTTGCGCATATTTGCTTTTGCATAAAGTTCATTAAAGCAAGAAATCAAAACATGCGTTTGCACAAATTTCATTAATTCAAACGTGCGAAGCAAATGAGCGCAAGTTCTGCATACATTTTTAACTGCGTGCGGCTCTTATGTTTAAGAAGAAGAATGAAATTTTAGGAAAGCCAACGCCGGTTCTGCTTTTATTTACTAGTATTTAGTTCATATTAAAATGGGTACTGTAATTTAACTAATTGTATAAATAATTAATACCATTTGTAATTATGGCCAAAGAAGTTCACTAATGCATGCATGCATACAGGCGCAAAATGGCTTGTTGCAAATGTCACGAAAGCAAATTTCTTGCATTTGCGCATATTTGCGCACGCAAATATGCATTAACGAAAGCACCCAAACTGCTCAAGACTTGCCAATTACTAGGTAACTTACTGCCAGTGATTTGGTGAGACATGTGTTCAATTAAAAAATCTTGTCCTTCTGAAATGATGCTGTAGAAATCGAATTTGGTTCCATTGTCCTTTAACCCTCACGGAAAAATACACTAAACGAGCTTCAATTCACTACACTATGTCCAAGTAAAAGTTAGCCAATACTTTTTCAGCAATGAATGTGAAAAAGAGTTTTTTTTCCTTATTTCTATCGAAAATAATTTTCCCCGAACAAGATAGGGTCACAATCCATATCAAATCAACCAATTTAATTAGTAAAGGTCAGTGACAAAATTTATTAATTTTTTATTTTTTTACCTAAATTTGTACTATCCTTAGAGAGTTGAAAAAAGGTATTCATTAATTTTTTAGATGTTTAGTTTTTTTTGAGCCGCCATTTGGTATTGGTGCGTCAGCCTATTTTGCATTTTACAGAGATTTGTGTCAAACGCTGTAACTTCTTGGTTTTTAAAGATATTCAGTTCAAACAAAAACCATGTAAAAGAGCATGAAATGTACAATATTTTTTGTCCGGTATATATTTAAGCCAACTTAACTGTAAATGCGAAAAAAAAAATTAACGTTTTCAAACTAAAAACCTGCGCTTTTAAAATTAAAAATGCATGCATCTTTCACGCATGCTGAAAATTTGCAAATAATTAAAACTTCAGGGAAACACAATTTCCTATAAAATGATATAAGAATTAGGTTTCTAGGACGTATGTTTTCCATTTTATTACGGAAAAACTTTTGCTAAAAATCGAAATTTTTAAACACTAACCTCAGTGAGGCACATTGAGCTGAAGCTTTGGCTTGAACTGAATATTTCAGATCGAATGCTGTGAGGTCGAGGATGTAATTTTAAAGTACATTAACCTATCATAAATTGTTACATCAAAGCTAATTTCAATTTCACTACGACTCTTTCAACAATTTGAATTCTTGATTTCACATTAGGGGCCGTTCAAGTATTACGTAACGCAGGTTTTGAAGATTTCTAACCCCCTCCCCCCTTGTAACGCTCCGTAACGTTTCGAGTTACCCCCCATGTTGCGCAAAATACCGGAATAAGAAGCAATGTAAATTAAAAGCCCACTTTTTGCTTTTTCGCAACGGTCGGACTCTTAGAGTCCAAACTATTGACTCGTGGTACACGGCTTATTGTGGTTATTTGCCATATATGTATATACTTCTGTATACTCAAAGACGCCACTTTTTTCGGACAAAAACTTAATGTTACGTAACGCGTTGCTTCCCCCCCCCCCCCTATTACGCACCGTGCCGTTTCACAAGACCCCCCCCCCCTAACTGCGTTACATACTACTTGAAGACCCCTTACCGCGCATTTAAATTTGAAATCGTTAGAGCAGCCATACCTAAGCTCGTTAGAGGAGCCATCTTTATTAGCGATGCCATATTTTGACTCCTCATGGGAGCCATGTTTTTTTTGGAAAAGATATAAATAAACGCAACCATGGAGGGCTCGCGCGCTCTTTCTTTTTATTTCTTGTGCTCAGTAGTTTGCTGGGGCTTTAAGAGTAAGTTAAATACTTTGAAATTACATATATTTGGTAGAGGTAGAGAATTTGGAGTATAATATAAATTATTACCGATACCAATATATTATGTTTAAATAGATTTGAATTTTTCAGTGCAGTCTATTTATTTCTTTCTTTGTTTTGTGCATAAATGTTATCCATCTGAAAATCTGAGTTTCTCTATTCTAAAGAAGTTAAATTTTGAGTTGTAAAATATCAAGTGTCGCCCAATTAAAAAGAACCGACACACCGTCTTCACTGTGCAATTACCGGCAAGGTTACGTAACTCTTTCCCAGAAATTTACCACTCTAAAATTAATCCGATAGATTATTCAAATGGAAATTAGTGCAACGAATTAAACGAATATTTTGGAAGCGTTAGCAGAAGGAGTAGCTCGTTACATTACAACAACCATCAAAATGGAACAAGAAAGGTCTTAACGCTAGAATCAGGGAGCTTGCTGTTATCCATGAAAATAACTTACCGACAAGTTCTTGGGCGTAAGGCCGAATTGAGGAAATTCATCCCGAAAAGGATGGCTTAGTTAGAGTAGCTACACTTCGTACTAGTAAAGAAACGGAAGAGGATAGTGATTATAGTGAACAAGAGCTTTATATCTTGCACTAAAAGCGATACCTCTTAATCAACGCAGCAACTCATATTAGTTTTTCATCTGTTAATTTTTAAACAGTCAGTCGTAAGATAGAAATCCTTATAAAAACTCGTACACAATAAATTGATTTTAAAACCGAATCCTTCTTTTTGTTAGTTTTTCTTTTCTCTCCCTAATGCAACCCATCCCAAACAGTCCATATGTAATGTCGTCTTTTGTTTAACCGCAGCTCTTATTTATTCTTACCATATCTTATAGTATAAGAGCTGGCAACGTTTTTGACAAAGAATTTCAGGTAGGCTGATTTGTTGATATCCGGCCTCTTTGACTATCACGGTAGGCATGGGGACTGTCTGACTAGTGGGAGAGGTTGCGTTTACCTGCGAGCGTAACATTAATACAGGTAAAAATATTAATTTTAAAATCATTTTAGGTACATTATTTTTTTTTTAATTCGGTTTTATTAATTTGCAGCAACACAAATTTATTGTTGCCAGACACTTTTGTTGTTGATAACGCTGTGCCAGACACTATTTTGTAGTTAAAAAAATAATTATTTTCAAAGAATTTCAGTATGGCTGAAGTTTTAATATGATGTTAGTCAGCTATCAAATGATGTAAAATTAATTTTCCAGACAATAATTCGGTTGTTTAATTAGGAGCCAGACCGTTTAAGTCTTGCAAGTATTGTGATAATATGCAGGTAGTAAAAGAGAGATAGTTGCAAACAAGACAGCCGAAAAATATGCAGTATGACATTAAAATTAATTTATTTTGCATTACAAATTTATTACAATAGAATTTAATTATAGAATTAGAATCAGAATAGATTTAGATGAGAAGCATAAAACAAATTACTTGAAATACAAAAAATTCATTTCTTTTTTATAAATAAATAAATAATAAAATTTATAAATACGTTGACAATCACAGGCAAATTAAATTAAATTCTATTATTTTATAATTGCGTCACAAAAATCTCATCTTCATCAGAGTCATCGTCATCGTAGCTGCTTTCATCATTATCATTATTCTCATAATTGTCTTCTGATAAATTGCCATTTTCTAGCATTTGACTATCTATAATGAAAAATATTAATTATAAAATTTAAGTCAGTAGTTCCATTTGTTGTTTTTTTTTAATCAATATTTACCTCGAACAATAATATCGGCAACTAATGATGGTAATTGATCTCCATTAAACCATACGAAATCATATTTATCCTCGTTGATTGTCCAGCCACAAGCAAGTGGTGACAAAGATTATTAGATGAGCATTTATCCAAAATTTTGTCACGTAACGAACTCGTAATAAGTGCTGTCGTAATTCAGCTTTACACGGCGGTAAATTTGATGAGTCGAAATTTCGAAATTTTTTTTCAAAACTGTCGTCGAAATTTTTAGATCGATAAGTATTACAAAATAAATAAAATCTAACATATGACGGACCCCATACATATTACAAACAAATTTCTCTAAGGTGACAAATGTACGCTCAAGTATTTCTTCGTCATCGGTAACAATATTTTGAAATGCTAACTGATAATCTTCTGATTCTTCGAGTAATTTGAAAGGCCTAAGTTTGCCTTTTCGGAAAAAAACCGGTGTGTAATCACATCCTGTGATTGCGTGAAAGCCCGGAAAAGCTTTAGATAGAGAACTACCCAGAATACTGTACATTTCATTGATGTTGATATATCGCTCATAATTCCCTACGCCTATTACGTATAATTAGAATGTCAGAGTCCGAGCATCTTACAACAACTTCAGCGTCAAAATCAATTTGGCAAATATTATATATAATTCTAGAATCTGCTTCTTCGTGTTCTTCACATGATAATGAATCTTCTTTTGTTCTAATTACTTTATTATTTTCAACGCGATAAGAGTAACACTCGTTGAAACTTAAGTAAACTGTTTTATGCCCAATAAAAGGTGTCATTTCGTCATTCGACCAATGGTTAATAAAAAATTTAACTATTGATTCTTTAAACCGAATATTTTTGAGTTCAGCAGTAAAATTATGCGGTCGAATTTGATTGGGCCCAATTGAAACATGGCTGGTGGATTCATCCCGACGTGTACGCTCACAATCTTTAATTGAAGGCGTAAAATACTGGTCGAACACAATATCAATGCGATTTGATTTAAATTGAGATATCATAATGCCTTATCGGTTTTACAAATAGTTCCATCAACATGACACATTGAAGTCGGCACCCCGGTGTAAGTGGAAAGGTCAGTATTTTTTCAATGTCCACTTTGTGAGTCAAAGATATTCCCAACATTCAACCAAATATATCTCTTTGCATTCTCAATTCTACTACTTTGCTGCCAAGAGTGATTTTTTTTTTTTTTTGAGTATCAGCAAAGTTAAGCACTCGATTTTTTTTATAGGTTTTTCGAATCTATACTCGTTATCAGTACATTCACTAATAAACTGTTTTCTTAAGTCTTCACCACTTTGTTCAATTTTTAATAAAAATGCAGCTACATCTGGAGAAGCAGGCTTCGTAGTGGAAATATTATAGAGATTATCTTTATCTAAATTGGGATCAAATGGATTACAATTTTTCTCAAGTATTTCTACAAAATCTGCAATTTGTTTTCCGTAAATTTTTATTCTATTCGGTTCTAAATCTGCAGTGATGTCTTGTAATTGTCTTAATCCACAGACATCAAGAACATGAGAAATTAAAGCAGCTCTAATACTGTGGCTTTTTGCCCAGCGTTGACGTGCTACTATAGAGTTTGTAAAATGTGCAATTCCAGTTAGTCGTTTAGCGGCATCAGCATTAATTGTTTGCTCCAGTGTATTCTTGAAAATGGCTTATCAGTTCTTTTAATTCCAAAAAACCGCTCTTGAAATCATCTTCAAGTCCTGGGTGCGTTTTGTTGACATTATTTAAATTTTCTGAATATTTGACACACCATCGAGCGTAGTTTGGTTGATTAACAATAAAAAATAAGTTAGTTATTTTAGGGATTATATACTTATACATCTCAAAATCCCCCATGCGTATGCTTCTTGATAGGATGACGTAATAATTAACATAAAGATAATAGTCTGATTCTAATTCTATAATTAAATTCTATTGTAATAAATTTGTAATGGAAAATAAATTAATTTTAATGTTTTACTGCATATTTTTCGGCTGTCTTGTTTGCAACTATCTCTCTTTTACTACCTGCATATTATCACAATACTTGCAAGACTTAAACGGTCTGGCTCCTAATTAAACAACCGAATTATTGTCTGGCAAATTAATTTTACATCATTTGATAGCTGACTAACATCATATTAAAATTTCAGCCATACTGAAATTCTTTGAAAATAATTATTTTTTTAACTACAAAATAGTGTCTGGCACAGCGTTATCAACAACAAAAGTGTCTGGCAACAATAAATTTGTGTTGCTGCAAATTAATAAAACCCAATTAAAAAAAAATAATGTACCTGAAATGATTTTAAAATTAATATTTTTACCTGTATTAATGTTACGCACGCAGGTAAACGCAGATGTCTAAAGTTAGCAGAGCAAAATGGGCAGAACAAAAATTTTAATACAAAAAATTAAAAGGCTCATTAAAGGCTAATTAAGTGCCCAACTGTCGATTTAAGTGCTCTTATATTTTTTTCAAAAAACCATGTTCTGCTAACTTTTGAAAAAGTTAGCAGAGCATACAGTTCAAGTCAGAACAAAATGGGCAGAACCAACATTTTAATACAAAAAATTAAAAGGCTCATTAAAGGCTAATTAAGTGCCCAACTGTCGATTTAAGTGCTCTTATATTTTTTTTAAAAAACCATGTTCTGCTAACTTTTGAAAAAGTTAGCAGAGCATACAGTTCAAGTCAGAACAAAATGGGCAGAACCAAAATTTTAATACAAAAAATTAAAAGGCTCATTAAAGGCTAATTAAGTGCCCAACTGTCGATTTAAGTGCTCTTAAATTTTTTTCAAAAAACCATGTGCTAACTTTTCAAAAAGTTAGCAGAGCATACAGTTCAAATCAGAACAAAATGGGCAGAACCAAAATTTTAATACAAAAAATAAAAAAGGCTCATTAAAGGCTAATTAAGTGCCCAATTAAATAACTTTTTAAAAAAAGTTAGCAGAGCATACAGTTCAAGTCCTTAAAAAAATAACAATGATTAAATGTTATAGAAAAATGTCTTTTTACGCAAATGAATTTTATTGATAATAAACATTTCGTTTATACAGCAGAGCGTTCAAATAAATTTTTTTAAATTATGCAATCAGAAAAGAGAAGCTAAAATTATCATACTTTCTACCAATAAAGGGAAAATTCCAAATTTTGGGACCTTTCAACCAGTTTTCTCATATAAAAAATACCGAAAATCTTACTGAATATGTTAAAAATGCATTAAAAAATTTACCTCGTTTGCTAGAGAGATGGTAATTTTTGTTCTTTGTTCTTTTCCGTGTAATAATTGAAATTTTAATAATAAATATTAATAATTTAGTTTATTCTTTCTAAAAAAAATCATCCAGTGCTTGATCTTTTGAATTTGTGTAATTCTTCGAATTGCGCCCGTTCTTACCCTTAGAATAAAGAACTAGAGGAAACACTGTACTTTATTAAGATAGCTTCTATTCAAACTGTATATTATCATTGTAATAAAATTATTAGACTATTTTGATTTTTTGTGAACTGACTGACAAAGAACAGAATTTGTTAAAACAAACCAGCACGAAGTGTTAGATTTTTTGGTGCCCAAATAATTAGAAATAGCATGACGGGAAAACGCTTTTCCGGTAAATACATTATATAAATTACTTCTAAATTCATTCTATAAAGATGTCATGTTCCATTAAAACCTAAATTTGCGGAAAAAAGTGAAAGTTTCGTATGAATGTTTGTGTGGTTTATGAAAACTGATTTAATGTTCCGTGGTTGTTCGTTTTAGTGGTGGCGCAAAAAAAAAATTTTTAGGGGGCATCCATAGAAAATCTTAACTAAGATTTAATCAATTAAAAGCAAAATTGATGATTCGCTTGAACCTATAATATTACCCTGAAAGAAGTTAAAATAAAATTATTCTTTTAGGAATTATAAAGATTTTAAATTTCCTTTTGGCCTCACCTAAAGTCTGAGATAGATTACGCCTATATTGTTGATACCACTACTAGTTCTATATTCTAATGCCTTACCAACATTCCGTACGGATTACCTTCAGGCCGAAATATCAATGATACCTATATATTATACCTAACTGCCAGTATCTGGGATTGTCGTGCGTCGCTTTTTCATGTATGTGCGAATGTTTTTCTTGAAATGCCTCCTCAAGTAAGGATTCCCCGAATAAGGCCAAGTATGTTGGTGAATTCCCTGTTAAATTACAAAAATGACGTTATACAATCTGGGAAGAATTTCGGATGAATTGGAAGGGAACATTGCTGCAAAATCGCTCTACTGATTCGTTTACGGCAACAACAGACAGAGAGTTTACTTTGAAAAAGTTAGAAGAACTTGGATTTAAAAAAAAATATAAGAGCATTTAAATTGACAGTTGGGCACTTAGTTAGCATTTAATTAGCCTTTTAATTTTTTGTATTAAAATTTTGGTTCTGCCCATTTTGTTCTGATTTGAACTGTATGCTCTGCTAACTTTTTCAAAAGTTAGCAGAACATGGTTTTTTAAAAAAAATATAAGAGCACTTAAATCGACAGTTGGGCACTTAATAAGCCTTTAATGAGCCTTTTAATTTTTTGTATTAACATATTGGTTTGCCCATTTTGTTCTGATTTGAAATGTATGCTCTGCTAACTTTTTCAAAAGTTAGCAGAACATGGTTTTTTAAAAAAAATATAAGAGCACTTAAATCGACAGTTGGGCACTTAATTAGCCTTTAATGAGCCTTTTAATTTTTTTGTATTAACATTTTGGTTCTGCCCATTTTGTTCTGATTTGAACTGTATGCTCTGCTAACTTTTTCAAAAGTTAGCAGAACATGGTTTTTTAAAAAAAATATAAGAGCACTTAAATCGACAGTTGGGCACTTAATTAGCCTTTAATGAGCCTGTTCATAACTTTCATAATTAATTTGTAATATAATAATTATACTTAACTAATTTGCAAAAGATAAAATAGAAATTTAAGCATTGTAAATCACGCCCAGACTATTGCACATATTGTTTACATAAAATCCGCTATTGATTTGGCTTATTTATTATTAGCTATACAGTTAGACTAAAGAATTAGAATTTGCTCGGAAAGAAATGTATTCAGTTCGTTGTTGTCACTACTAGAGGTTTCATTTTCGTTGTTGTTACCACTTCAGTAATTAAAGACAATTATTAATTACATTGAAAGTGCGTTTAATTTTTTGAAGTTAAGAATTTACATATGCAAAAACTCTTGCATATCAAACATTGGCGACCGTGACAGGACTTTACCTTGAATTTGAAAGCTACATAAGATCATCGTTGGATTAAACCAGAAATTTGCTGAGGAGCACCTGTATCATAATGAAATTTAGTTGTGCAGGCACACACCAGTCATCAACTTTAAGCTTTGGAGTTATTTTGAAAGGTATTAACGCAGCAATTAATAATTAAAAAGTACGACTTATATTACGTAATTCATGTGCACGTAGAAAATCATTGAAGGTTGATTGCTAAAGTGAAAAATGGAATGCAATAACCACATTTATAATATTTGAAATGCAATTATTGAATTTAAGAATTTATAAATTTATAAATAATATTATATTCAACTGGATTCCCAAAAAATTTTCTACCACGAGGTGACATTTTACCGTTACATACAGTTACCGCATTCCGCAATTTCATTTGCAGCTTATTAGAAGTTAAAAAATAAATAAATTGAATTTAATTAATGAAAAAGAAGTATTCTATTCTCTGCGCAATGATAAAGAAGTTGATTTGGAAATACCAAAAATGAGTTCGGACGAAACAAAACCAACGCAAATCGAGAATTTAAAATTGCAACGTGCAAATACAAAAGGGTGCATTACTCGAATTAAAACACTTATTACAAGTAAGGGCAGTAATCTTAGTGCTACTGAATTAGAATGTAGACTAGGAATTTTAGAGTCTTATTGGAAAATGATTCTTACTTTTCAATCATCTATCGAAAGGCTATCACCTAGTGATGCCACTAACAATATAGTTCGCGGAGACTTAGAGGATTTGTATTGCGAGGTTAAGTCAAAAATTTTTTCGTTGTTGCCCAATCAAGGAAGATTTAGTTCATCAGAAGGAAATACGTCACTTATGTTTCCTGTAGTGCCTAAATCAAATCTTTCGCCTTTGAGACTGCCTCAATTCTCAGGAAAATATTCAGCTTATCCAAATTTTATCTCCACGTTTAATAAACTAGTTCATTAGTTATCCGGGTCAAGTCTGTAACAGAAAAGTACAATCATTTAAGGAATTCTTTATTTGGCCCGGCATTATGTACTATTGAATCGTTAGGTAAATCAGCTGAAACGTACCATGAAGCTTTAGATAAATTGAAAGAGAGATACGACAATAAGTTCCTAATTTTTCAGGAACACGTAACAGAGCTTTTTGATCTCCCAAAGGTAACCAAAGGTTCAGCAAATCAGCTGAGAAGTTTAGTAGATAATGCAAGCGCCCATCTCAGCGCTCTACGAGTACTTGGAAGTGACACAGATATAACTAATTCTATCATAATTCATCTTGTTAGTACAAAACTAGATTCGGAGTCTCAGTCGCGTTGGGACGAATCAGTCGATTATAAGAAATTTTCGACATGGACTGATTGCGAAACAGTATTGAGTAGACGGTGCCAGTTTCTTGAGGCCCGAGAGAAGAAACCACCTTGCCAGCTAATCGATAATCGTACTAATAAAGGTCAGATTTATAAGCAAACTAAAAATCCAACCTCTTTAAATGTTACGAAATCAATGTGCACATTCTGTACAAAGTCTGATCATAGCATTAAAAATTGCCAATCTTTTTCCCAATTGTCAGTTGTTGATCGTTTTGAAGAAGCAAAGAAACTTTCGTTGTGTATAAATTGCTTATCAAAGGGACATTCTGTTGGACATTGTCGTGCATCAAGATGCCGAGTTTGTTCCAGACCGCATCATACCTTGTTACATCGTTATCAAAACCAAGGTCGGTCAATACAATCTTCGCCACTATTAACTTCGTCAGAGTGTGAACCTAAACAACATGAAACAGTAGTTTCAGTGAGATCGACTAATCAACTAAATCAAATGACATCTTCAAATGCAAATTCCACGTTATGCTCTGCTGCCTCTGAAACATGTTCCGAAAGAGGTAGACATGGTAATGTTTTGTTAGCTACCGCTGTAGTCCAGATTAAAGACAGATCTGGTTGCTACCACATCGCTCGGGCGCTATTAGACTCGGCCTCTCAGCTAAATTTTATTACCACAGATTTAGCACAAAAACTTCGGCTTCAACGTCAACATATTAAAGCAGACATTAGCGGGATCGGAGACGTCGCATCTCGGGTAAATTTCGAAACATGGGCTACAATCAAATCTCGAATAACTGACTATCAAACTGATCTAAACATGTGGGTACTACCCTCAATCACAGGTATTCAGCCGGAGTTAGAGATATCCGTAAACAATTGGAGAATTCCTAATAATTTAGAGCTTGCGGATCCTAAGTTTTATAAGCCTCAAGTCATTCATTTGCTCATTGGAGCTGAAAAGTTTTTCGAACTTCTCTCTGTCGGTCAAATAAAGATTGGTGATGATCTTCCTACTTTGCAAAAGACTCTGCTGGGGTGGATTGTTTGTGGAAAATACAAGATGCCTGAACACGTTAAACAAATTTGCAATACTTCATCTTTGACCGAACAAGTACATTTAGATGATCCACTTAATAGTCTTGTTGAAAAATTCTGGACCATCGAAAACGTCATCAACGAGGCACCCAAACTGACCGAAGAACAGCAACGATGTGAGCGATTATTTTTAGATACTGTGAAAATATTACCAAATGGAAGGCTCATGGTTAAGTTGCCATTAAAGGAATCACCAAAGCTGCTCGGCAATTCCGTTGATATTGCTAAAAGACGCTTCCTCGCTTTAGAACGCAAACTAAATAAAAATCCGAACCTGAAACAACAATACGTCGACTTTATGAGAGACTATGAAAGTCAAAACCATATGGAGGTAGTACCGGACGACAGGATTCCACTCATACATTGTTATATGCCTCATCAGTGCGTATTACGTCCTGAAAGCTCGTCAACAAAACTACGAGTAGTTTATGATGCATCATGCCGGACAACATCAAACATATCGTTGAATGACATCCTTATGATAGGTCCAACTGTGCAAAATGATCTAATTTCGATTTTACTTCGATTTCGTTGTTGGAAGTTTGCGTTGACAGCTGATGTGGCACAAATGTATCGACAAATTTTAGTTGATCCTGCAGATGCCGACCTGCAGTGTAGTTTTTGGAGAGAGAATTCCCAAGATGAGTTAAAAACTTTTCGTTTGAGAACCGTAACATATGGAACAGCGTCAGCACCGTACCTGGCTACTCGGTGTCTGAACTATCTTGCCGATATTAATGTTAAGAGATACCCACTTGCTGGAAAAGTAATTAAAGAAGATTTCTACGTTGACGATCTCCTAACAGGAGCAGATACCACAGATGAGATCGTAGACATTCAAAAACAGCTGAAGATAATTCTCCAAACAGCTGGACTAAATCTCCGAAAATGGTATTCCAATAATGACGAGTTCTTAAAAAATATACCAGAAAAGGATCGAGAGAAGCCCATTAAATTAAACGACTCAGATGTAATTAAGACGCTTGGTCTTGCTTGGGAACCAGGGTCAGATACATTTCGATTCACGTTTAAAGCATCCGAACGGTTGTCATCAAAAATTACGAAGCGATCGGTATTGTCAGATATTGCCCGATTGTTTGACCCTTTGGGATATGTGAACCCTGTGATACTTCGAGCAAAGGTGTTTATGCAGGAATTGTGGTTGCTTAATCTTAATTGGGATGAGTCGTTGCCACTAGAATTTTACTCTCGATGGCAAAAATTTCAAGATGAACTTGATGAACTAAATACAATTTCGATTCCTCGTTGGATTATGTCTGACACTCAATTGAATAGTACTGAAATTCATGGATTTTCAGATGCTTCTCTCCGAGCTTATGGTTGTTGCATCTACATAAGGAATGTTGATAATTGCGGTAATATTTCAGTACGTCTCTTAATAGCTAAATCTAAAGTAGCACCTACAAAAACCACTCGAACTCTGCCTTGCTTAGAACTTTGTGGATCGGAACTATTAGCTAAAGTTTTAATTAAAGTTAAAGAAAATCTGCCAAAGCCAATAAGTAACGTGTTTCTTTGGACTGACTCTCAGATTGTGTTGGGATGGCTTGCATCACATGCATCAGTGTGGCAGACCTTTGTGGCTAACAGAGTCTCAATAATCCAGGAAATTACAGCTAACGCAACATGGCGATATGTCCCAAGCAAATCGAACCCTGCGGACATCATTTCTAGGGGATCATCCGTTCACGATTTAAAACAATCTTGTTGGTTTACCGGCCCGAAATTTCTATACGAATCTAGCGAATTTTGGCCAGAGAAGAAAAGCAAGTTAACTGATCTTCCTGCTAGAAGAAGGATAAAAGAAGTACTGGTGTGTGCGGTGCAAAAATCATTTTTGGATACGGTCTACAAGTTCAGTACCTTTTCAAGGACCAGAAGGATTTATGCTTATGTATTGCGTTTCATAGAGAATTTAAAAAGAAGAAGAAATAAGAAAATACTTGTTGTTGGAGAGCTGTGTGCACAAGAATTGGAAAATGCTCTTTTGAAACTTGTCTGGTTAATTCAGCAGAGAGAATTTTCAGAAGAAATTCAAGCTTTGAAAGAAAAGAAAATGATCAGCCCCAGAGGTTGTCTGCAGAGTCTTAATCCTTTCCTTGACAACCATATGCTCTGTCGAGTTGGAGGGCGTCTGCAGAATGCAGACCTTCCCTATAATGCAAAATGTCCTATCCTGTTGCCGAAAAACAATCCTTTCATAAAATCCTACATAAATTACCTTCACTTTAGACATTTTCATGCAGGTCCTCAAGCGCTGATTGCGATCATACGACAGCAGTTTTGGATTGTAAACATCAGAGACTACGTCAGAAAAATAGTGAGGGAATGCATTCATTGTTTTCGTTACCGGCCGAAGCTGTTGCAGCAGATGATGGCAGATCTACCTAAAGATCGTGTTACAGGATCAATGGCGTTCACAAATGTAGGCGTCGACTTCTGCGGTCCCATTTGGACCACATATAAGATACGGGGAAGAAAACCATACAAGTCATACATCGCAGTTTTCATCTGTTTTTTGTCGAAAGGGGTTCACCTGGAAGTTGTGTCTGACTTATCTTCAGAGGCATTCATTTCAGCATTAAAACGTTTCATTAGTCGTCGTAGATTGTGCAGAAGACTTTATTGTGACAATGCCACAAACTTCGTTGGTGCCAAAAACCAGCTGAAAGAATTTCGAGAACAGTTTCTTGCAGAGAACTGTCAAAAGGCTATCACCCAGTGGTGTTCAGAAGAAAGCATTGAATTTCGTCACATTCCATCTCGGGCCCCGCACTTTGGTGGTGTGTGGGAGGCGGCAGTCAAGTCAGCAAAATCACTTCTTTTTCGTACTCTTCAAAACTCGCTATTGACCTTTGAGGAGTTAACTACAGTTTGCAGTCAAATAGAAGCAACACTAAATTGCCGTCCAATATGTAAGTTATCACCGGACCCAAGTGATGAGGAGGTTTTAACACCAGCGCACTTCTGGAATCAAGCACCTTTAAGTTTTTTTGTTGAACCTAATTTTACTAACGAAAAAATGTCTCATTATGTTAATAGATGGCGCCGCATTTAAATTATTCAACAGCACTTCTGGCAACGCTGGTCAGCAGAGTACCTTTCTTCACTGCATAATAGGTACAAATGGAAATTTTCGACTTCTAACGTCGTAGAGGGAATGTTGGTATTACTCCATGAAGATAATCTTCCGCCACAAAAATGGGTATTGGGACGAATTGTCAAGGCTATACCAGGTAAAGATGGAAAGGTGCGAGTTGTAGACGTTAAAACAAAATCTGGAATACTGCGTCGAGCCATCCACAACCTTGCCCCCCTGCCAACACCGAAAGACAATTGACAGTGTTGGTAAAATCTGTCAAGGCTGGCGGCATGTTCATAACTTTCATAATTAATTTGTAATATAATAATTATACTTAACTAATTTGCAAAAGATAAAATAAAAATTTAAGCATTGTAAACCACGCCCAGACTATTGCACATATTGTTTACATAAAATCCGCTATTGATTTGGCTTATTTATTATTAGCTATACAGTTAGACTAAAGAATTAGAATTTGCTCGGAAAGAAATGTATTCAGTTCGTTGTTGTCACTACTAGAGGTTTCATTTTCGTTGTTGTTACCACTTCAGTAATTAAAGACAATTATTAATTACATTGAAAGTGCGTTTAATTTTTTGAAGTTAAGAATTTACATATGCAAAAACTCTTGCATATCAAACAGAGCCTTTTAATTTTTTGTATTACAATTTTGGTTCTGCCCACTTTGTTCTGATTTGAACTGTATGCTCTGCTAACTTTTTCAAAAGTTGGGCACTTGATAAGCCTTTAATGAGCCTTTTAATTTTTTGTATTAAAATTTTGGTTCTGCCCATTTTGCTCTGCTAACCTTAGACATCTGGTAAACGCAACCTTTTAGAGCAAATAATTAAGGGATTCGCTAAAATCTGTTAATCCTGACGAACTGTCGTTTTCATCTCTAAGCCAATACTTTTGTTATGTTTGTTTTTATATTTGTTAACTGAATTTAAAGTGTTGTTATTTGAAAATGCTACGACGAAATTAAATCCTTGATTTTCCAATACACCTAATACCTATTTAAATTTTTTTTAAGAAATCGTACTGGCAAATTCTTTTAAAAACCTATCTATCTCTATAGAAAATCTAGCAGCTACAGAAAAATTATGAAGTATGATTTTTAGGACCAAATGTTAATTCATACGTTTTTTTCCTTTCAGTTCAAAGAGGTAAATAGAGCTCATTCAATATTAAGTGATTTAACAAAAAGGAATATTTACGACAATTACGGATCCTTGGGACTTTATATAGCTGAGCAGTTTGGAGAAGAAAATGTTAACGCATATTTTGTGGTTACGTCACCGGCTTGTAAAGTAAGTGTTTAAGTATTCTAAATATTTAGAATGTGGTCAACACATCTTATGTCAGCATAAGGAATTATACATGCTTTATTAAATTTGGTTTAAAAATGTTGTTCTATACTTACTCAAAAATTTTCGCTATGATATTGTTAAAAGTGTAAAAATTGTGCTAAGAAATCTAAGTACCTAATATTGAAACGTTTAAATTATATAAACACTCTTTGAGGTTTTCTGTTTTTGTCTTTAAATCTCTCCCCTGTAAAATAGATTATTTTGACATAAGATGTTTTGGCGTTTACCACAAAACGTTGAATAATTTTCAAATTATCAGAAAATGCATGAGTAAATAATATATTCTTGGTTATACTGTTATTGTGCTGAAAGTAGGATGTAGAGTAGAACATTTCTGGTGAACATACTTTTACAGCTTGTAGAAGAAAATATTTGAACGATCTCCTCCTGGCGTGATTAGTAACACAAAAATATCTATATTTTCAGCAACAATTGTTATAGAAATATATAGTTGGGCTTTGGGGGTGTTCTGGTTCATATACTTCAAATTTAGTCCAATTTCTTTATTGGTTTTCGGTGAATCAGTAAAATTTTTTTATTGGAGACTTTTTGGCAAATAATTGCAAATATAAATATTATCAAAAAACTTTTTTTAGAATTTTTTGAAAATATGCAGGATTTTGGACCCACCTTTCCTTTGAAATTAAATTAGAAAATTTACTATGAAACTAGAATAAATTCAGTGGAACTCAAAGATTTGTTTCTGATGTCGACAATTGAAAATTTATTGGAGTTTCCAAATATGCACAAATGTACACTTAACCCGAGTTAATTTGCAAAAAAATTCAAAATTAACTTTTTAAAACTCGATGTAACAAAATTTCGCAACACGATCAGCGTTTCTGAGAAAAACTAAACTCCCTTAGCTAAGGGTTAGTTTGCTTTAGCTTAAGAAAAACTAACCCTTTGGTGTTGCTGTTGAGAAAGAACCAAAGGAGATTAGTTTTTCTGTATAAGAAACGCTGATCGTGTTGAGAAATTTTGTTATATCGAGTTTTAAAAAGTTAATTTTGATTTTTTTTTGACGTTTCAAACTTAAAAATTCATTTTTGTGCTATTTTTTAATTAAAAAGTATTTAAAAAAAAAAACCAATAAAAAAAAGATAAGTTTAAAGAAAGGTCAAATCGTTTTCTTGCATGTAGTGCCGTAATATATACAGCGTGTAACATTTCTAGAGGTCAATACGAGTTTAAATGATAGCTATCATCTAGGCAAACAAAAATTGTATGGCAATCTGAACCGTTTGGGAGTTACAGGGTGATTCATAAATTTCAGTTTTTCATGGTATGCACATTACTCTTTTAATTTTACCTTTTGATCTACCTAACACAGCGACATCAAACAAACGCTAAAAAACTACTATCCCAATGACCGTTCCCAAATTGAGAACAGTGTTGATCTAACTCCTATAATTGCAGGTACAGTCATATCTAAAAGTGAAAAAATTCAGCATTTTACCAAATTTTCCCCGAAATTCATGGAATAAGTCCACCCCTTTTTTATATGTATTGGATTGCCCATCTTATTACCTTTCCAAAAAGGTACAACATGTCCAGATAGAGAAAGGATTAGAAAAACCGCATCCTTTGAAATCCCTGACTACCTAATTATTTTATTGCACTTTAGGTAGGAAATTCTTTAAATAAACAAAATTTTTAAGATACAGGGTCGAAAATGTTTGTTTTAGGTTAACAGTTAATTGATTTTAATTATTACTGCAAAAAAAGTTGTAAAAATGTTAGTTCAATTTTGTGTTATTGCCAATATTAGCTCGTGTTAGCCAGAATTCACACCTAAGTATCCTGGGGTCTTGTTACTCGTACCTGATGGAAATTTTGCTATAAAAAAGGATCAGTCAGCAAGAATACCTATCATAGTAGAAAAACAAATCAATAAGTATGGGTGTTTTTAAGCAAAAATTATTAAAAAATGGTATTATAGAATTTACTTTTGCCCTGTTAACACTAGGGATAATTTAGTTAGCAGAATTGGGAATGCGCCGACAAAAATACGGGTGAGACTGGCTGCAATACGCCTTAAACAGGGACTTGGAAGGATATTGTGCATGCATCCAATATGGTGGTGGACATTTTGAACAGCTTTTGTAATTTACTAAGATTAATTTTAATTCGTTTTGAATTAAAAAAAAGGGTTTTCGAGTTAATATGAGTTTATAATTAACTCCCGACAAGTTTTCTACTTATAAATTTCTACACCCTTTCTCTACCTGTGCATGTTGTACATTTTTTGAAGTGCATGTTGTACATTTTTTTGCCATCTTATTGGCAATTAAATCCAAATACTAAAGGGGTGTACTAATTAGATGAATTTCGGAGAAAATTTGGAAAAATGCTCAATTTTAGGTAATCGCAATCCATTTTGTTCACTTTTGGAAGTGATTGTACCTGAAATGGTAGTAGTTAGATCAGCATTGTTGACAATCTTGGAAAGGTCGTAGGAAAAGTAGTTTTTTAGCGTTGTTGTTTGATGTTGGGTGGCGGAATTCGGTTTGTCGTGCAGATAGGCTAGAAATAGACGAACGTTTTCATAAATTCGGTGGTCCCGTAAACGGGAAACCGTAGAACCCAAAGTCAATTTAACTGTAGGTGGGATTAGGGGAGCGATAAATGACTCATGTTCGGATGAAGTAGTTTTGGTTAGCGGAAGGGGCGAATTAGTGGAGGTAGAAGTAGTTTGAGATGGGGCGATGGTGAAGGATGATGATGGCTTGTAATTAGGTGGGCATGCGGAAGAAGTTGGGAGTACGTGGTTGGGTGGATGCGCTGGATATACAGAATTCGAGATAGTGGTAGTAGGGTTGTCGGCTGGGATGGATGTATTCGAGGGCTTTTCTATAAGTAGATCAGAGGGGTTAAGGGTGTGAGAATAATTGATACTTGATTCGGGTACTTAGTTTAAAGTCTGGAAATGCACCCATTTTGAACTGCCAATTGGAGTTTGGATCACTAGGTTTAGGGCTAAAGGTGAGAGGTGCGGAAGAGTGATGAGAGATTATGTTATTACTAGTGCTAAGGTTCCTACTATTAGGCTGAATACTAAATTTAGAAAAAGAAGTAGGTCATTTGGAATTACCTCTGAAATAGGGTTAGATACAGAGGGCTTAGGGTTAAACTTAACGTACTTCTTGGTCCACTTAGAAATTTCGATAGTCCCGAGAGTGAAGATTTTGCTGGTGGGGTTACTGATGAGCCACACATACTTGTTCGGGATGGACATCTTGAAGTTGCTGAATTTCCTTGCGTCCAAGGATAACTTCAGGCAGCTAACGGGGATGAATGCAAAATTCCGGGAAAAAAAGCTATGTACCCAGGAAACGGTGGCGTTGTGCGGGGCACCCTTAAGGAGGAATTAAGTATGGTCGCTTGATTAAGATGAGTATTTGCCGCCTAGTCTCTTTAGTCTGTTGCCATTCCAATACAGTCCAGGTGGTGCCAAATTTGTTAATCGTAGGTGCGTTGGAAGTGGATTGGGATGACACTAGCGGAGAGACATTGATGACGACACCAGTACCCGTCGCCATCTGGGGCACGATCGAACCAACAGTAGCATCAACATCTGGAGCAGGCTGCGCCAAGGAGGAATGCGAGTTTGTAGGAACCACTTTCTCGGTTGATTGAGGTGGAGCTGCAGATGTTGAATTCCGGCGAGTGGGACAGTTCCTATTCGGAGATGTAGTTCCTGAAGAAGCAGAATCTGAACCAGAAGCAGCAATGGCGTCAGACAGATGAAAACAAGAGCCGAGAGAGCCTTTTGAAGTTAAACACCTAATATCAGAGAAAAATGAGCCAATGAGTTTAAAGTTTCTTTCAATGGCTGTAGAGCACGAATCTGGATCCTGATTGACGTACCGGACACCGCGCCGAATGTCGTCTATGAATGGCATCATTGACCCAGCAGGCTGGCCGATGGAGGGTGATGGTGCACCAGACGTAGATTGCGTTAAGCGAAGGTCATCCAAGGAAGCCCACTTAACTTCGAAGATATCTCATAAATCTTGTTAGAAAGCAGCGACGAGTCACTGCTCAAAGCCTCTGCGATTTGAATCAGCTTGTCCAGTTTTTAATTTAAACCGGCGCAGTCATCGGACAAAATCTGCAATCCGGCCAAGTTAGAAGATATCTCGTTGACCTTATTTCCTATAAATGTTTGGTCGGTGGAAAGCGTAGCAACGACTCCTTTCATAAGACGTAAAACATGGCAGGGCTTTATATTGGAGCAATCCTTGTATGTAGCAAGACCACCAGTAGAGGGCTCCAGACAAGTACCATGGAAAGTACCACCACAAATACCATCACAGGCCACACCATTGGTAAGTAACTCAATAGAGCACTCTTGCAAATTGCCATTACGTTTGGAAAGATTTCCACAAAAAATTTTTAATAATAAAAAAGTTAAATAGTTGAATTTACACCAGATTATAGTAATTTCCAGTGCAAAGCAAATATTTCACGAATAAGTAAATAAACAACTGAGTCACAAAAAAAAGGTCACTGAGAAAATAGTAAACACGCAGAAACTATGTCAATGTAAATAAACAACCGTTTCACAAAAAAAAAGGTCACTGAGCAATAAGAAAACACGCAGAAACTGTGTCACGAAAGTTTAATGATTGGGAAAAGGTGGCACTCACTTTGCTGACACAAGCGCAAAACACACGAACCGAAAATATTACAGTAAGACTTGGACAAATTATAGAGCGATCACGCAACGCGTCCGATCGATTAGGCAGCTATTGAGGAACTGATATATGTATATTAAATATAAAAACCAAAACAAACATTTAATTCTAGTAATTCAAAGAGTAACAAAAACATGTTAACTATTTTCGAGTCATTGTTCCAATATTAAACCGTGAAAAAATTTCATATTTTTAATACTTGGTCCATAAGCCTTGTGTTTTTTTAATCTGGGCAATCCTGTTTGGTATACTGTTATAGAGATTGTTGATAATTTCCTGGGATATGTTGTCCAAAATGTCATTTGTTTGAAGCCACAGGTTATTCATACCGTACGGTGGTTCTTCGTAATTTGCCAACTTCCTTTTGATATATATATATATATATATATTTCAGATCTGACGTGCCAAAATGAGTAAGATGATAGACCTCAACTAGACAAACAAATTTTATGGGGGGAGGGATTTCTCAACCGTTTGGGAGTTACAGGGTGAATCATAAATTTCAGTTTTTCATGGTATGCACATTACTCTTTTATTTTTATCTTTTGATCTACCCAACATAGCGACATCAAACAAACCTTTCTAAAATTGTCAACAATGTTGATCTAACTCCTACCATTACAGGTACAGTCACTTCCAAAATTGAAAAAATGGTTTGCGATTACCTAAAGTTCAGCATTTTCCAAATTTTTCTCCTAAATTCATGTATTTACTACACCCATTGCTCATCGTTTTACCTTTCCAAAAAGGAAATTTATACGTAGAAATCCTATTGGAGAATATTATAAAAATCAAACAAATTAAAGAAATTAAACTCAAATTAATTCTAAAATGCTTTTTATAGAATTTAAAAATAATTACAATTAATCTTGATATGTAACAAAGGCCGTTCAAAATGTTCACCGCCACTTTAGATGCATGCCAGCAATGTCCTTCTAAGTCCCTGTTTAATGTGTATTGCAGCCAGCCTCTCCCGTATTTTCGTCGCTGTATTCTTAATTCTGCCAACTAAATCCTCCATAGTGTTAACAGGGCTTGAATGAACTTCATTCTTCATTGTTCCCCATAAGAAAAAGTCCAATGGGGTAAAGTCTGGAGATCTAACATAGCAGGCCAAGGAACACCTCGTCCAATCCAGCGGTTAGAAAATTTTTCACTTAGTATTACCTTCACAATGTTAGCAATATGCGCTGGTACTGTGTAACATTCCCCTCAGATTATCCATAGAGTACTCCTCCATTATATCTGGTAGTGTATTGTCCCGCATAAATTTCACTATTAAGCACTTGCGGCAAAATGAATGGTCCTACCAAATGGTTGCCGATGATACCAGCCCAAACATTGACACTGAATATCTGCTGGAAGGAGGTCACCTTTGCCCTGGGGCTAGTGTTCGAGGTTATGGAGGTTATGGAAGTTCGTCATATCATTCGTGGTGAATTGACATTCATCTGTCCACAGAATTCTGTCCAGAAACGCTCTGTCGTCAATGTCGCTACAATGTCAATGTAACCCTCCAAACCTTAGATGAGGACACTTCTAATCGCTTTGCGAATCGTTTCGTGCTCGTCTCAGAGTCCTGCCTCACGATGGTGATTATTTGCTGCTCGACGTCGGCAGAAGTTCCCGAAGTTTCGAGTCGTGTCTCACTGTCGTGTGAAGTTACACTTCCTGTTTCTCTTAACCTTTCGAAAGTCCGTACAAATACCCCTCTTTGGGTTGCTCGCCGGTTAGGGAATCTCCTTTGATATTCCAGTACAGCCGCTCTCTCGTTTCCGTCTACTACACCATAAATGTAAATAATATCTGCGTATTCCTCAAATGTAAATTTTACCATTTTTTAATAACTTTTGCTTAAAAACACCCGTACTAATTGAATTGTTTTTCAACTATGATAGTTATTTTTGCTGACTGACCCTTTTTAATAACAAAATTTTCATCAGGTACGAGTAACTGAACGCCAGGATACAAGGGTGTGAATTCTGGCTACCACAAGCTAATATCAGCAATAAAACAAAATTACACTAAAATTTTTAAAACTTTTTTGCAGCAATAATTAAAATTAATTTCTTGTTAACATTTTCGACCTTTTATTTTAAAAATTTTGTTTCTTTAAAGAATTTCCTACCTAAAGTGCAATAAAATAATTAGGTACTCAGGGAGTTCTAAAGATGCGGTTTTTCTAATCCTGTATCTACCGTGCCATCTTGCACTTTTTTAGAAAGGCTATAAGATGAGAAATCCAATAAAAATAAAAGAGTGGTGTACTAATTACATGAATTTCAGATTATATATATACACTACCGACCAATAGTTTAAGTTCACCTTACAATTTTCACAAAATGTAAAAAAACCAAGGTTTTCCTCAATTATTGTAATTTATTAGGATTATTCATAAAAAAGTAATTATTTGTTAAACAAAATATGTCGACTTTCACAAAGATTTGGCAGTATTTTTTTTATATTTTTGATTCTTCGAAATATCCGCATTTTGCTTTCACAACAGCAGCGCACACTCTAGGCATCCTTTCAATCAGTTTATGCAATGATTCCGTTGAAATTTGACTCCAACAAGTTTGTAGAAACGTCCAAAGCTGTTTGGTTGCATTGTCCTCACTTTTCTGTCCAGCTCGTCCCACCAATCAGGCGATTAAGGAGGACATTCCATATATTTCAGTTCTTTTTGCTTTTCTTTGGCTGCGATATAATTTACTGAATTGCTTCGAAATTGACGATTGGTAAGTTCTCACAGTCGGTTATATCTTTCCCAATCGGCAAGTGTATGTATTTGGCTCTGACGTGGAACCGTCGAGATAGCTGAACAAATGTCTCAAAGGTAATTCTTTAAAATAAAGTAGGCAGATAAACTATTGAATTGACCTTTCTAGGCCCTCTTCAAGTAACTTAATAACACCTCCCTTGTGCCTTATATTTACTGGTGTCCCATCGCAACCAATAGCCTCAATATCATCCGTGGCTTCTTTCCTTTTATGCAGGAACTCCAAGATGCTGTTTGAAATGGAACGAGCAGTTCCCGAGGAAGCAGAGACGTGACCCCAGTATTCCGAGCCGGGCTCTTTAACAATTGAAACATGTTCTTTTATAATTCTCTTATGATATTTGTCACCTTCTGCTGCTGCTGATCTATCTGATATTCCGCATCGGTCACAAGTAACGGTGGTTTCTAAGAGTAACGCGATTCAGGAAATCGGGTTTTACATTTAAAATTCGGGTCCTTCTGGAGGAAATCATGAGACGAAGAGGGACGGGGATCGGATAATTCGCTGACAAGCTGTTGCTCCTCTTGTAAGCAACTGCGAGAAAATCATCAGCCTTGTGCTGGAGCTTTTTTTGAAGAACTGCTGTGACTTTTTCGTCCAAACCGCCAATGACAAGTTTTCGATCAGATCTCTGGTCGGAAAGAATTTGCTGTTTCCTGGCAGGAACTTTTTTGGACCGCTCGCACTTAAACGATCCGAAATCAATGCATTTGCAAGCCGAAAAGGCATTCCCCTTTCAGTTTAAACTGCTTTATTTTAAACGCAACAATCTGACTACTGGACGCTCTACCTAAAGATTTCTTTAAATTCGTATACTCAGTGTGATAAGGTTTAAGCAGTTCCGCATTCGTGTGTACCTCACACATGGAATAGATGCTTTTTCGTACAAACTTGTAATTTTCGTGACAACATTTTTAATTATATCTGATAAACCGGGAAAATATTCAAATGGAAGACCCTACTACAACACCTATATGTTTAAACTTTGGTTTAAAAAAATTTTATTTTGATTAAAAGGAAGCCAATAAATGCACAAACGGCACGGAGCTCTGTGGACAATAAACTAACATTCAACTTGTCGCACCACGTCACACCGCTCGTTGCGCTAGCACGCGGGAGAAATGAGAGGGGGGAGTAGACGAAGAACTCACAAGAAAAATTAAAGAGGGTCGCTCAAAAAGTTTTTATCATAAAAACTGTTTTAACTGACAAAAACAACTATACAGCTTGGGATTAAGAGACTGTCAAAATAATGCAAACTGTTTCTTAAGAAATCGGAATTTTGAGGTATATACCACTTCTCCGCCCCTGGCATTAGGAAGCTTAGAAAGAGGGAGGGAGGCTTTAGAATGATTTGACTAAATTTTTTTTTTAAATATATTGTATTTAATGAGTTGCAGTTAAGGATTATTGAATATAAAATAAAATTTCTTTTTTACAGGCAATTTTCTTGTGCTGTGCTGTTATAACAGGTTGTTACTGTTGCTTGTGTTGCTGTTGCTGCTGCAATTTCTGCTGCGGCAAGTATAAGCCTGCAGCTAATGAAAATAGCGGCGATTATCATCACTTAAACGTAAGTTCACATTTTTGTTTTTCATGATAATTGTTGTGGAACTCTGCCTTTTTACACTATTAGCATGATTTGTTTGCTCATTATTGTTATGATGTGTACCAAATGTATAACTGGTGAAGGTAAGTTGCGTTAGTTATAATGTAGAAATTGGAGTTACAATAAAAATTTAGAACCCAGTCCAAAGTTTAAAACAATACTGGTCCAGGAAATCTTAGAAAGATAAATTTGTCATTCACTTCAACTTGTTTTGTATGTTAGTTTTTAATATGTTTTCGCATAAAACAATCCATATCTCATGAAAATCATTTATGTTCCTAGAAAACTGAACTTTAACTATAAAAGATGTCTCATTTACATAGTTGTTTATTTATTTTGTGATTCACCACATTTGAAATTATTATTTTATTTGGTTGTTAGCGAGACGGTGGAAATTCAAGCAAAGATGGTACTCGAGGGGAATCTGGAACGCGAAATCACAAGCAAAGTGGGGTAAGTATTAAAAACGGGATTTTAGTTATGAAAACGTTTGGCAGTCCCTTTTTGATTTATTTGCAGTATAGTTTAATCAAAGATTGCTCTTAAATCTTTCGTATGGACCTAAAGAGGTCTTGGCCTTGGTGTTTGTATACTATAATTTGAGAGCAAACCTAAAAAATAACTATCGATATTTCGAAATTACACATCTAAACTCATAGCCATACATATGTTGCAGTTATCATTCTTCTTGTTCTCAATTCAGTTATTACTATCAACTTTAACTGATATGAGTTTATTAAGGCTGTAAATGTGCTCGACAGTGACATTTTATTATTTTTTTAACGTTATCGAAGAAAAGTTAAACATATTTTTACTATATTTCAGAGTGTTTATAATTTTATAAGTTATTGAAAACTAGAGCGGTTACTAGATGGAGTTAGATGGCGTATATTACATTGGTTTTCGTTTTATAGCACTTGATACTCCTCTGATGAAGGAATTTATTGGGAAATTTTTAGGGGAGTTTTCGATTCATAATTGAAAAAAATACACTTTTTAATATTTTTGTGTGAAAAGATTCCTGATTCCTTTTGGGCATTTTTATAAAACATATTAAGAATATAATTTTTTTTTGATTTTTAGTACATTTTGACCACTGCAGAGGACGTCTTCCAAAAGATACTTTTTTAAACGGCTCCACAGTTTTTAGTTTCTTTTAACAGATAGAGTAAAAATTCCAACAGGATTTAATTCATAAGACTAAATACTAGTAACTGCATCTAAAAAATATTTTACTTTTAATATTTTTATCATTTTATAAACATTTTTCAGAAAAAGAAAAAAACTATATTTTCGAGGGCAAACCCCTGTATAAAAAATAGGGGTATGTAACATAATAGTTTTAAAGGTTTAGTTACTAGTATTTTTTATAATTAATCGAATGGTGTTTGGATTTTAAAATCCTTTGACTAGTTTTCGAAAAAAGTGTGGACCCAAGTGAAAAACGTGATTTTGAGAAAAACGAGTTTTAAGGTTTTTGTAACATAATTTTTGCATATAAAACGCTCATAACTAATTTACAAATATATATATGTATAACTTTTTTTTCTATACGAATTTCTTAAAACGGTTTTAGGACAATATTTCTGTGATGTTAAGGAACACTTTTATGTAAAAAAAATCGAATATTTTTAACTTTTTGAAATGAAAAGTCCCCTTAAAAGCTACTTTTTAATCACAAAAGAAATTTATTATATTTCAAGCAATAAGAAAAATTTGCCGTTCTTCCTATCACAAGTCTGTTGCATGTTTAATCATGTTACAAAACAAGTCAGTTGAGTATCCTACAAAATTTGGTCAGTTTAGCATCACTTTTAAGTGAAGTACGAATTTAGCAAGTCAAAAGTAAGTCAACAGGACACATTTTTGGAAATTTAATAACAACTGTTACAGTCCTTAACTGCAAATACTATTTTCTTAAATACAATTAATTTTGTGCTATTTTCGGAAAGTTTGCAATAGAATTTGTGTAACTTTTCTGAAAATCTGGAATTTCTGTTATATAGTTTTTCAGAATTAATTGTCGAAGAGTTGCTGCAAAATTGGGAAAATTTATACATTTCGCGACAGAAGAACGGAGGGCTATTGCAAGGATGCGTTAAAATGGAAAAAGGATGTGGCTGTTGTTTACAGAGTATTAAGAGTTTGTAAGGAGGATAAAAGTATTATGAACATAAAGGTAAAGGTCGTCCAAAAGTGATTGATAAAAGACTGAATACACAAATAATAAGCTTAGCCACATCTCAGCCGTTCCTATTTGCGGAAGAAATCCGACAAAAATTTGTTAATGAGGATAGAAATTCTCCTTCATTAGAAACCATAAGAAGGAGATTACGTGAATCTGGCAAGCATGGATGAAAACTCCTTAAATTACCATTCTTAAGGAAAAAAAAGATTAAGAATAGTTTGAATTTCTACGCAGAGCAAGTTTTAAAGCCGTCAAATTTTTGGATTCAAATATTGTGATGGATGAGTCGATGATACGACTTCGGTACAGCTATGAGAATATGCACATGTGGCGAGGCAAGGATGAATTCCGTAATTTTAGAAGGCAGAGTAAATGCGCAAGTGTATGGTAATTTGCTGAAAGCAACCATTATTCCATCGCCTGATTGGAAAACTTTATGCTTTAGCTGGAGAATATGCCAATACTTGTGGTGAAAATTGTAAAATCTTTTTTAGAAAAAGAAAAAATATATGTTCTTCTATGGTCGTCTTAAAGCCCCGACCTTTCGCCCATCGAAAATCTTTGGGCATGGCTTCATCTAAAGGTATCAGAAAAAGCTCAAAAAATGTCCAGGAACTTAAAGCAGCAATTGAACAATTGTATTAAGTATGTGCTCACGATGCCCGGCGGGCTCGCAAAATTATCCTTGAATAGAGGTGGGATTTGTGGGTATTAATTGTCTTGTTGACATATTTTTGACCGACTGAATTTAGAGACTGTTTTTTTGTTTTTAAATCCCTATATACTGTTTTTTTGTACGAATTAATTTTGTCTTTTATGTATCTACAATATATCAAGGTTTTTTTTATGTATGCGTTTTTCAATTATAAAGCTAATTGTTTATTAGCTATATCTGTTTTTATATCCATTTCTCACCTGTTGACTTACTTTTGAGACTAACTGTACGGTACACTCTGAACACACATGTGCGCACGAGAACAGGGCAACTTGTTGCATTCTTCTAATATTTCTTCTTATCCATCGCACATTTTACAGGATGGCCATTTTCTGAAAAAAGCAGGAAAAATCAGGAATTTAAGTAGTACGCAATTTGGAGCATATTGGGGTAAATAGAGCAATTTTTTAAGAAAATACCGTTGAAGTATCTTCACTTCTTCATATAAGACAAAGATCCATACTTGTGAGGTATAACCTTAGATAAAGTAATAAACAGAATAGGCCATTACGTGTATGAACCGTGTACGTAAAACCAGACACTTTGCTCGTTGAAAAGGTGAAGACAGGGAGGAGGCCAAGTTCACTAAGTTGAGCTGTCAACTTTTAAATTTGGTGATTTCTGTTAAAGCGTTTGTCAGAAAAGTTTTTTTGAATTTATTATCAAGTTATAAGTGAATTATTAGATTTGTGTGACTAAATAGACAAAGAACAATATAAATAGTGTTTTAAAAAACTCTGTGAGAAGTTAAAGTGTTCTAATTAAGTTAATTTCGCAATGAATTGTGCTATTTTGTGCTGTGAGAATAATCGCTGCAATTCGCGAGGATTATCATTTTTCAGGAAAGTTTTAGTTAATAAGTAACTTCTTATGACAGTTTATTGTCTATATTTACTCACGAAAGTGTAAATAATGGAAAGGAAATGATAATTTTACGAAGTTTTTATTACCAGTTCCAGCTTGTTTACGTTCGGAAATTTTCATTTGTCAACTGTTCAATTGCGGTGATTTTTATTTTTATTTGTTTCGTACGCCTCCACAGAAATTCTACAATTTTACTGCTTCCATGATACCACATGAAAGGGCCTTTCCACTACTTAAATAGATATGCCGAAATTTTCTCAGCTTATGACACTTCCTTCTTAATTATATATTCTAAGGGTATAACACAATACAGATCTGGAGACCGCATCAAACAGCTTATCCTGGAATACGACCTGTTTTTGCCGTACGAAATCGGGTCATGTTTCATTAAGATTTCTTTTCACAGAAATAAGGCATTGCTTAAAATGTTCAGACAAAGAAAATTTATGGGTAACCGCCACACCTAAATATGTGTATTTCTTAACAATCTCAACATCCCTATTGCCAAAAAATTTAAGTGTTACAGTATTGTTTTAACTGACTTATCATTCTATGTAATTTAATGGGATCATCACAGAACATAACAATATCGTCAGCGTACATTAGAAGCTTGACTTCAAGGTTATCTAACCAGGAGCTGCCGGGAGACAATTAAAAATAAGGCGAAGAGCAAAGGGTTTAAAATACATCCCTGACTGACCCTTGAGTGGGTCACAAAGCTGGTCGACATACTGCTACCATCACACACTTGGACTTTAGTGTTTTGGTACAAACTTTTAATTAGTTGTACAGATTTAACTGAGAGTCCTAAATTATAAATTTTATATATGAGTGCTCCTCTATCAATCATGTCAAATACAGACTTCAATTCAAAGAAAAAGATAAAATCAAAGGATTAAAAATATAACCTTAAAAAATAACTTTATTTCGCTATCTTATTTTGTTAGGTTACAATATTATTGACAATTTTTAATGGTTTCGTAATAAATGGTTAATATGGTATGTTCTATTCACTAACTGGTGAATTTATTATCCTTTTCGCAGTTTAGTCTAGGACGAAAAACTTTGTATTTTTACCTGGCGAATAACTTTAAAGAAGGAATTTTATTTATTAAATACGTGCAAAGTCTATATTACATTAGACACAACGATTCCCTTTTCCAGACAATACTTATGCCAGGGACGATAATTGTTATAACTTCTATAATAAAAATTGCACTATAATAGTTATTTTTTGGTTAAATTTTATTGGTTACCTCCATTATTTAAATTTATTCGTTTTTTGTTATAAAATTAAATTGTGTAAAGTAAAAGGCGATTTGTAGTTGTAGTTTCTATAAATTAAAGGAACTTGTAGGTGGTGAGGGCGGTTGGTGCGTGAGGAATGTGGATTATACGGAAATAAGCATTATGGCACTCCTAAGGTGTTAAGTATTTCATTTGAAAGCGCTTCAGGAAACAAAAACGCTGTGTACGATCGGACAGATACGAAAACACCCAATTTACAAAAACAGAAGGAAAACCTAGAACGGGTATATTATAAATGAGAATGCAATCAACTTGCTCACCGGCTTCAAGGGAGGAAACGCAGTACTTAGAGAATTCTAATAAGTTGTTTGTAGTGGATTTACGATTCATAAAACCATGCTGAAAGGAGCCAAGAAATGGTTTACAGTGAAACTGAAAAACATGGAAAACTAAAGCTTCAAAAACTCAAACAAAAAAACAGGGCCGAACTACATGCGTTCAAAATATAGATTGGGATATCATCTGGACCGCTCCAGAAATTCGAGATGTACTTTATTATGGTAGCCTCGTCAAATACAAGATCCTTTAGTTGAAGGGAAGTCAGCGGAAGCTTCGTCAAGTGAATAAAATTCTTAGTACTAATATAACAATCATTGTAAAGAAAAGCAGTTTTGAAAAAGCGACCGAAGAGATTGGAAATAACCAGACGGTCACCACCCCCACAATCTTTCACGTTCAACATAGAGGGATATCCGTCACTATTACACTTCGAGTTCACGAATCTCCAGCACCGCTCGGCTCACTGCGCAATGTAGTCTTAATTCTGTCCAAATAAACGGTGTAAGAGAACTCTAGACAAAATATAAATTGATTGCGTAATTCGAAGTAAGATAAGTTATCAGCGTCGCTCCGAGAGGAATAAAACCTCTTCCAAGCCTTATTTTTTAAGTTCTTGATGTGTTTAACAAAGCTATTCAGCCATTGTTGGAAAGTATGCTGATATTTAGATTTTGAAATGGGAACACATTGAGCCAAGCAAAAAGCTAAATTGACAAAAAATTTAACACGGCTTTATGGACGTCGCATTTCTCAAGAACATTTGTCCAATCTAAGTCAGTTCGTTTAGTATCGCGAAATCAGTCTTTTTAAAGTTATAACAATTATCTACAGAATCGTAAGAATTAACAATTACAGGATCAATACAGAAAGTAACATGAAGCGCAGGGTGACTGACGTACCAAAATGAGTGGGGTGATAGATCTCAACTAGACCAACAAAAAATTTGTAAGGCGTGTGGGGGGGGGGGGGGGGGGGGGCAATCTCAACCGTTTGGTAGTTACAGGGTGATTCATAAATTTCAGTTTTTCATGGTATGAACATTACACTTTTATATTTGTCTTTTGATCTACCCAACAACATCAAACAAACGCTAAAAAACAACTATAGGGTCAGAATACGTGAAATTTTCACATAAAAAAGGGATTATTTTATTTTTTGTCGAAATTTTGGAAAAACACATCCTGACCATGATATTGATACTACTAAACAAAAAATTTTTTTTTTTATTTTAACCAAAGTTATTGCAAAATGAAGTTTTTGGACACTTTATAAACAAAAGCTTGTTATTCATAAAGTAATAATCCAATGTCAACGAAACTTGAGAATATTGAAGACAATAGAATAAACTTTAGTTAATTAAGAAAACATTGGTGAAAAAACAAATTTATTATAATTATTTAACCAATTGTTTATAAACAAATGATTTTTTTGTGTGTTCTGGGGCTATGAAAAATCTGAAAAAAATATCACTATACATCTAAACTCTAAAAAATAGAAAACTGTTGAGAAAAAACATGGATCTCAATCATTTCAAAACTTACAATGAAGAGACGCGCCCGCGTTACCTAGAAACGCTTTTACTGTGGGACCATATTTTACTCTAAATATTTTAATTTTAAAATTAAAAATGTATAACTTTACGCAGTTTAGAAAGCGTTTATTAATAACATTTCATTGTTTTTATGTTTTCCAATTATACAGAAGTTAATTTATAATTAGTGTACGCTTTACGTAGTAATTGGTAAGTACCGCGTTGCCAGTATAAGTTACACCAATGAATGAACATCGAAATCCGCTAAATATGAAATTTCCCTACATACAATACGTTTGAATCGGATCTCAATAATTTTAAAATTTACAATGAAGAGAATACTGCTCGGCGTATAGCACCAGGGCTCCTCGCGCCTCACCAAACGCCCACGTTACCTATGAACACTTTTTTAGCAGGACAGTTTGTAGCGATCAGTGGATTTAAAGATAAAGTGTGTAGTTCTGAAGTGGATTTAAAGTAATGTTCTTTAAAGTAGAATTCCATCTATAATAATGTTGCCACCGAATACATGTTGCAACCCCTTTAAGAGGGAAAAACATAATGGCGTATATAAAGGAATTTTAAAAGTTACGGAGAAGTGGAACGGTATTTATTCATAAAGAAGAGAAATACGGTTAATTTGTGGCCAAATCTGACGGAAAAAGTAGTTTTTATTTCCGAATCTGCAGATGATGAAATGTACACCAGCAGTGAATCAGATGATTCTGACTTCGAAAGTAAAATTTATTATACGTTACGTCAAACATATTTGGATTATATGCCTGCTGATCCATAATAAATAATAATAATAAAAATAATTCTTAACATCAACGTTAATAAATCATCTTCGTTTTATAGAAGAATTCTCTATAAATACAAGCGATCCAATGGAGAATAAAAAATGAATTATATTTGATTTCCAAAAAGATGTCGCCACCCACAGCAGCCGAGATCAAAATTGCTTTATCAAAGGAAGTGGACTCTAAAAAACGAATGCACTTACTGACAACGGTACCAATAGAATGGAATGCATTAAAAATTCATAGACTGTTGGGCGTCAGTCGCTACCTCGCAAAAACTGCTCTAAAACTTCGTAGATCATCAGGATATGGTGCAACTGCGAGCCCAAAAATTGGAACTTCTTTATCAAGAGACATTCTTGAAGATGTTCAGAAATTTTATGGTTCAGACGAACATAGCCGGGTTATGCCAGGAAAGAGGGACTCTATTACAGTAAATAAGAAAATTGTCCAGAAAAGACTAATTCTCGGCAATTTGAAAGATTTGTATGACATATTTGTGTTAAAACACCCGGACACAAAAATAAGTCTTTCGAAATTCACGAAGCTGCGACCAGCTAATTGCGTTGTTGTGGGTTGCAGTGGGAGTCACAATGTTTGCGTTTGCAAAATCCACAAGAATATGGAAATAAATCTGGACAAAAGTATGATATTGATGATCTAACGAAAAAAATTATGTGTCCCAATTCGAATCAATCTTGCAACTTGTTAATGTGTGAACATTGTCCTGATTTTTCATCGATATCAACAAATCTTGAAGATCTTTTTGAGGCTGAAAATGTTGCTGAAATAATTTTAAAAATTGGACTTGTACTGATAGGTAAAATTTAAATATCCTTTTCACTTTTACTTGGTTTTTGGATACAAAAGTCAGTTGTAAGTAAATAATATTATATAATATTATTTTCCAGGTGCGAACTGAAGGATTATGTAGAAAAATCTGACGTGTTTTTGAAAAACTTAGAGAAGGATATACTATTATATTTAAAGCATGATTATGTAGCGGAATCTCAAGTTCAGTATTTGTATAATGTGAAATACAATTTGAAAGAAGGAGAATTCATAATCACTCTTGACTTTGCCGAGAACTACAGTTTCAAGATCCAGGACGCGGTTCAGTCGTATCACTGGTCCAATGATCAGGCCACACTTCACCCCTATGTAATTTATTATAAAATGGAGAGGATTGAAAATAATTCTATTATAAAATTCATTGCTCATGAATGTTTCGTTGTGATTTCAGAGAGCAATTAGCATGATACAGTCGCGGTCCACTTGTTCAACAAAAAAATGATAGATCACTTGAAGCTAATTTTTGGAGAAGAAAAGAAAATGTTAAAAAATTATATATTTTTTCTGATGGCAGGAGAAAAAAATTTTGGAGGGATGGGGGTGGGGGGTGGGGGTGAAACCTAACTTTTTAACGCGTAGTCCGATTTCGATGGTTCTTTTTCTGTTGTATAGAGTATGATCCCTCATTACTAATAGAAGAATAATTTGGTCCTATGGTGAAAGGTGTAGGTGAAGGGACGGGTAGTCTAACTTCGTAACGTGCGGACCGATTTGGATAATTCTTTTTCAATTGGGTAGCATATGATGCTTGGTTGATACTACGAGTAAACAAATATTGCTGGGGGGGGGGGGGGGGGGGGTGGAACCGTGGACCGATTTGGATGGTTCTTTTGCTGTTGTATAGAGTGTGATCCCCCATTGCTAATAGGAGAATAATTTGGTCCTATGGTCATGGTGGGGGAGGGAGAGGGGTAGTAACTTCGTAATACGGGGACCTATTTCGATGATTCCTTTTCTGTTCGGTAGAGTATGTTCCTCGATTGATACCATGAGAAAAAAAGTTTAGTGGAATGGGGGTGGGGTAGGGGGTTATAACTAACTTTTATCGCGTGGACCGGTTTGGATGGTTCTTTCTTCGTTGTATAGAGTCAAAGACACTAAAAAGTTAAAAATAAAATACTTTTAAAAAAAAAAAGTTGAACCGACTTCACAAAAAGCGCTAAAAAGCATAAAATAATTTTTAATTTTATATCTATTACGACATTTTGAAGTCGGTGCAAATTTAACAAATAAAACAACTACAGAACCACAATTTAAAATTTACGTAATACTACCTGAACGTTTCAGCTTACGGGATCATAAGAAATGACGATTAAATATTTTTGTTGTAGTTGTTTTATTTGTTTAATTTGCACCGACTTCAAAATGTCGTAATAGATATAAAATTAAAAATTATTTTATGCTTTTTAGCGCTTTTTGTGAAGTCGGTTCAACTTTTTTTAAAAAACTATTTTTCACATTACATTGTCTTGTATCCAGTTTGCTAAATATGTCGTCATCACAAAAATTAATTTATTAAAATAATCGTACCCAGCATCATTGATAATAAAGAAAATCAAACAATTAAAACATTTATTAACTCCGCGCTGATCTTTCTCGAAATATCATTAATTCCTATTGCTATATATTTCTGTCATGTATGTGCAATCTTATACTGACGACAATAACATTATTTTGCTCGTCGTCCCTGCTGTTGCTGCTGCTGTCGGCTGTGGTGCAATGTGATATGACTATAAGGGAAAAAAGTTAAGGGCTTCAGTACAGGAAGTGTTCCTTTCCAGATCTATTCTTCGGTGCGATCATGCAAAAAACAATAGGCTTAGAAATAAAAAAATCAATACATTTTCAGGAATGCTACAGGAATATCCGTTAAATTGTATGCGGAAATGTTAATGGTAGCATCACAGATTTGTTGTCGCAGATACAGTGAGCGAAATTTCTTTAAACGCACTTGCAATATTTTGCAATATTTTTGAATTAGTTGAAAACTTGAAGTCAAAGTGTCATGATATTACCGTTATTCGTTCCTGTTAATCACCACTTTGCATTCTCCGAGCGTTATTGTTTGCAGTTGCGTTTATCAATTAACAGTTGATGATAAGTGATTACCGCCGCCGTTGTTAGTGCGAAATTCTTTAAACGCATCCGTTTGAATAGTGATTTTTCCTGGAAATTTTTTAATTGTTCAAAGGTAATTTTTAATTTTAATTTGCTATAACTGTTATTAACAATAAAATATATTTTTTTCAATTTGGAATATAAAAAGGGGAAGATGGCGAGAGGAAAATTTTTGTGTGAAGAAGAAAAGACAAAAATCAAAGTACTGAAGGAAGAAGGACTCTCAAACAGGAAAATAGCTAAGAAAATTGGACGCTCGGAGTATGTGATTCGCCATTTTTTAAAACTGGGAACGAAATACGGAACGAAAATGGCAGTAAAGAGAAATACGAAGGTTTCCAACAGACAGAAAAACCAAATTACAATTGAAGCGACAACAAATCGACTTACTGCGTCACAAATTGTTAGTAAACTTGACCTTCCAGTTACAAAAAGGCGTGTCCAGCAGATTTTACATGCCAATCCGAACGTTGTCTTCAAAAAGCCGGTCAAGAAACCACTACTGAAACCACACCACAAAGTTGCCCGTCTGGATTTTGCACGATCGCATATGGATTGGACCAGCAAATGGACAAATGTAATATTTTCTGATGAGAAAAAGTTTTGTTTGGACGGACCAGATGGCTTTTCTTCTTACTGGCATGACCTTCGCAAAAATAATCCACCAAAATTTAGTCGAAATTTTCGTGAAGGAAGTGTTATGGTATGGGGAGCGTTTTCATCGTTGGGAAAACTTCAGCTATGTTTTATTCCGACTAAAATGAATTCTGATATGTATATAGAAATGTTAGATGACGTTTTGATTTTCTTTTTGGGTGATGTAGTCGGCTCGCGCGAAGCGATTTTCCAACAGGACAACGCCTCTGTGCATGTTTCCAAAACATCTCGAGAGTGGTTTCGGTCCCGTAGCATCCCTTTATTGGAATGGCCTGCCTGCAGTCCTGACCTAAACCCCATAGAAAATCTATGGGGTATCATGGCTCGAAAAGTCTATGCAAATGGTCGTCAATTTGCAAACGTATCTAGTTTAAAAGCAGAAATCAAAAGTTGTTGGGAAAGCATTAGCCAAGAATGCATAAATAAGCTAATATCTTCAATGCCAGACAGGATTTTTGCTGTTATCCAAAATAACGGAAGGCAAACGAAGTATTAAATACATTTTAGTAGTTATAGGTATATAAAGTGGTTCTTTCGTTCGTTTTTTTTATGTTATAAAATGTGCGTTTATTGAATTTCGCACCTGAATATGAGTTTTTTTTGTTTTAATTGAAATAAATAAATTTGTTAACATTAATTTTATAATAAAAATAAATATTAATATTGTTAATATAATTTTGTATTTTTACTTTAAGCAGAAAATGCGTCTTCCATTTTAATATTCGACAATATCGGGTGCGTTTAAAGAAATTTCGCTCACTGTATAAGGGATGAGAGCATGCTTCGCCTCGATTTCAGGAAAGCCCATAACAATTAATTGAATATTGGAAGAGGAGTCATAAAGTACAGCAATACAGGAAAACTTATGGCTCTGGGATCAAATTGTTACTTGAAGCTAAACATCGTGGCATATGAAGACGTCGAGCTTTTTTCTTATGCAGAAGCCTTAGTCCGATCAAATGATCTTAATGATCCGATCAAAAGTTCTTGGTTAATCTAATAGAGCCAGATTGAATGTATCAAATAAGAAACGCTACCGTTGCTAAAGTTTTTTGACTATCGATGAAGAGAAAGTAGTTTTGGTACGAATCCGAAATTCCCGTGAAATAGGCATGAAATTAAAGGAACTAAAGTCTTTGGGTCATGGCGAACCGGCCGATGATATCGTACTAATGGAATATTCAAGGTTAAACGAAACCAAACAGCCGAAAAATGATGTTGCAAATCTAACAAAAGTGATACTTCTATCTAATAAATTCAACCACCGGGAGAACACTAAAGCAAAGAAGTTAATTAAAAAATGTGCGGATACATTTGCAGTACATGACGAAGACTATGGAAAACTGATATAGTGCAGCATAGGAACGACATTGGAGATGATCAACTCATTCAGCAGGCATCCAGAAGATTACCACAAAGAAAAATAACTGATTGAAGAATCGAAGAGCCCGTGTCCGTACTCGGAGGTGCTGGTAAAAAAGAAGGATTTCAGTACAAGATTATGTGTGGGCTATCGTCGACTAAATAATGTTACAAAGAAAAATATCCCCTACCTTGCATTGATGATGATCTAGATACTTTTTCAGGATCCACGTGGTTTTTAAAAAAACTTTTGAGAAAATTGTTTTCGAATTTTGTTCAAAAGGCGAACATAACAAGGAGAAATCAGCATTAAAAAACGTTTTAACAAAGCTGTGACAATTAAAGGAACGCGACAGTATCATTCGTTTATACCTATAGACTCGAAAAGTATTGCATGTAGGGAAATTTCATGTTTAGCGGATTTCGATGTTCATTTATTGGTGTAACTTATACTGGCAACGCGGTACTTACCAATTACTACGTAAAGCGTACACTAATTATAAATTAACTTCTGTATAATTATTAAACATAAAAGCAATGAAATGTTATTAATAAACGCTTTCTAAATAAATGTTATTAATAAACGCTTTGCGTACAGTTATGCATTTTTAATTTGAAAATTAAAATATTTAGAGTAAAATATGGTCCTACTGTAAAAGGGTTTCTAGGTAACGCGGGCGCGTCTCTTCATTGTAAGTTTTGAAATGATTGAGATCCATGTTTTTTCTCAACAGTTTTCTATTTTTTAGAGTTTAGATGTATAGTGATATTTTTTCAGATTTTTCGTAGCCCCAGAACACAAAAAAATCATTAGTTTATAAACAATTGGTTAAATAATTATAATAAATTTGTTTTTTCACCAATGTTTTCTTAATTAACTAAAGTTTATTCTATTGTCTTCAATATTCTCAAGTTTCGTTGACATTGGATTATTACTTTATGAATAACAAGCTTTTGTTTATAAAGTGCTCAAAAACTTCATTTTGCAATAACTTTGGTTAAAATAAAAAAAAATTTTTTTTGTTTAGTAGTATCAATATCATGGTCAAAAAGGAATGTTCTTCCAAAATTTCGACAAAAAATAAAATAATCGCTTTTTTATGTGAAAATTTCAAGTATTCTGACCCTATACTAATAACCTTTCCAAAAATTTCAACACTACTGATCTAACTCCTACCATTGCACGTACAGTCACTTCAAAAAGAGAAAAAAATGGTTTGCGATTACCTAAAATTCAGCATTTTCCCAAATTTTCTCCGAATTTCATGTAAAAGTACACCTCGTTTTTATTTTTATTGGATTTCCCATCTTATTACCTTTCCAAAAAGGTGCAACATGGCAAGGTAGACGAAGGATTAGAAAAACCGCATCCTTAGAAATCCCTGACTACCTAATTATTTTATTGCACTTTAGGTAGGAAATTCTTTAAATAAACAAAAATTTTTGAGAGAAAGGGTCGAAAATGTTTGTTTTGGGTTAACAGGTAATCAATTTTAATTATTGCTGCAAAAAAGTTAAATGTTAGTTTTTATCGCCGATATTAGCTTGTGTTAGCCTGAGTTCACACCCTTGTATCCTGGCGTTCTGTTAATCGTACCTGATGGAAATTTTGTTATTAAAAAGGGTCAGTCAGCAAGAATACCTATCATAGTTGAAAAAAAAATCAATTAGTACGGATGTTTTTAAGCAAAAATTATTAAAAAATGGTAAAATTTACATTTGAGGAATACGCAGATACACATTTATGGTGTAGTAGACGGAAACGAGAGGGCGGCTGTACTGGAATATCAAAAGAGATTCCCTACCCGGCGAGCAACCCAAAGAGGGGTATTTGTACGGACTTTCCAAAGGTTAAGAGAAACAAGAAGTGTACCTTCACACGACATGGAGACACGACTCGAAACTTCGGGAACTTCTGCCGAATCACCATCGTGAGGCAGGACCCTGAGACGAGCACGAAACGAGTCGCAAGACGATTAGGAATATTTTCATCTAAAGTTTGCAGGGTTATTCATCGAGAGGGATAACGTCCATATCACCACACCCAGTTCAAGGACTACTGGAAGGAGATTCCGAAAGAAGACTGAAATTTAGCACTTGTTTTCTGGAACGCAACATTGACGACAGTGTTTCTGGACCGAATTCTGTAGATAGATGTGTGTCAATTCACCAGGAATGATATCACGAACTTCCATAACCTCCATACCTGTTCGAACACTAACCCACACAGGGCAAAGGTGACCTCATTCCAGCAGAGATTCAGTGTCAATATTTGGGCTGATATCATCGGCACAATTTAGTAGGACCATTCATTTTGCCGCAAGTGCTTAATAGTGAAATTTATGCAAACTTTTTGGACAATACATCTCCAGACCTTACCCCATTGGACTTTTTCTTATGGGGAACAATGAAGGATGAAGTTTATTCAAGCCCAGTTAACAATAGGGAGGATTTAGTTAGCGGAATTGGGAATGCAGCGACGAAAATACGGGAGAGGCTGACTGCAATACGCCTTAAGGACTTAGAAGGAGATTGTTGAAAGGCATCTAAAGTGGTGGTAAATATTTTGAACGGCTTTCGTTACTTATCAATATTAATTGTAATTATTTATAAATGCAATAAAAGCATTTTAGAATTAATTTGAGATTAATATCTTTAATTTGTTGATTTTTAAAATATTCTCCGATAGGATTTATAAGTATAAATTTTTCCATATTTTCTCCACGTGGACATGTTTCACCTTTTTGGAAAGGTAATAAGATGGGCAATCCAATAAAAATAAAAGAGAGAGGTACTAATTACATTAATTTCGGAGAAAATTTGGGAAAATGCTGAATTTTAGGTAATCGCAAACCATTTTTTCACTTTTAGTAGTGACTGTACATGCAATGGTAGGAGTTAGATCAGTAATGTTGACATTTTTGGTCATTAGTATAGCTGTTTTTAAGCGTTTGTTTGATATCGCTACGTTGGGTAGATCAAAAGATAAAAATAAAAGAGTAATGGAAAATGAAAAACTGAAATTTATGAATCACCCTGTAACTCTCAAACACTTGAGATTGCTCCCCCTCCGCTCCCCCCCCCCCCCCCCCCCTCTGCTATACAATTTTTTGTTTGTCTAGTTGAGATCTATCACCCCACTCATTTTAACCCTAGTATATTTGTAAAAAAAACTTCAAAACAAACTTTTTAAAACTCGAGCGACGTGAGAAATGTAAAATAATTGCTGTGTTGAGAACACGATCAGCGTTTCTAATAAAGAAAGGTTAGCTTTTCTTTAGCTGCTGGACGCTTTCGCAATAAACTGAAAACTAGATGTAAATCCAGACAAATTTTTAATCGCCGATCTAGGCAGCTGTATCATATTCTGATCACTTACACTGTCACACCAATTTTGCGGTAAAATATTTTTGAAATATACACAAAATATGCACGAAATGTACACTTAACCCGAGTGAATTTGTAAAAACAAAAATTCAAAACAAACTTTTTAACACTCGAGCAACGTGAGAAATGTAAAATAATAGCTCAACACGATCAGCATTTCTGATAAAGAAAAACTGAACTCCTTTGACTCTTCCTCAACAGCAGCACCAAAGGGTTAGCTTTTCTTTAGCTGTTGGACGCTCTCGCACGAAACCGAAAACTAAATGTAAATCCAGACAACTTTTTAATCGCCGATCGAGACAGCTGTATCATATTCTGATCACTTACACTATCACACCAATTTTGCGGTAAAATATTTTTGCAATATGCACAAAATATACACTTGACCGAGTGAATTTGTAAAAAAAAAATTCAAAACAAGCTTTTTAAAACTCGACCGACGTGAGAAATGTATAATAATTTCCCAGGGGGGCGGGCACATCTATGAAATAAGTAGCCGCGTGGCACATTCGCGCGGTCGGCTTCCTACGCAGCGGAAGTAACCGACATTGAACATTTTTTGACTATTTTAATTGGCGCGGCTCATTCGCGCGGTCGGCTTCCTACGCAGCGGATGTAACCGACATTGAAAATTTTTTGACTATTTTAATTGGCGCGGCTCATTCGCGCGGTCGGCTTCCTACGCAGCGGACGTAATCGACATTGAACATTTTTTGTCTATTTTAATTGCAAATTTTTTTTCCAAGTTAAAAAGTTCTTCTCAGAACTAATTATAAATTGTTTATTCACACTTTACTGTTTATTTTTTATAGTATTCTCTCACTTTTTCAATAGTTAGTATTTATCAAAAGTTCTATTCTTATTTTATCTGATTTAAAAAAAAGTCAACAATACAAGGGAATCTAGTGCCGAACGTTCGCAACGCCTTGCTCAAAATAGTGACAGAATGTCACAAGCACGCGCGAGGGAATCTAGCACCGAACGTTCGCTTCGTCTTTCAGCACAAAATGCCCGATCATCACAACTACACGAACGACAATTGAGTGCTGAACGCTCGCAGCGACTTGCAGAAAATAGAGCTAGAAACTCGCAAGCACGGGCAAACGAATCTAGCGCAGAACGTTCGCTTCGCCTTGCAGAACAAAATGCCAGATCATCCCAACTATACGAACGACAATCGAGTGCCGAACGCTCGCAGCGCCTTGCTGATAATAGAGTTAGGAACTCGCGAACGCGTGCCCGGGAACCTAGCGCCGAACGCTCGCAGCGACTTATTGCACAGAGAGAAAGACAATAGTCGTTAACAACTAGGACGCGTAATAGAATTTTAGCTTATAGTAACAGATCGGCATTCAGTTACGATCCACATATTGATTATGCTCATCAGAACAGCATCCAAATCGGAGAAATGAATAAGGTTTGTCCTAAATGTTTTGCTAAAAAATGGAATGATGAAGCGAGCGGTATGTGCTGCGCGTCTGGGAAAGTTATTCTTTCTAATATTAAAGAGCCACCAGAACCAATAAAAAGTCTTTTGACTAATAATCACACATCTTCCGCCCATTTTTTAAATAATGCACGTAGATACAATAGCCTTTTTCAGATGACTTCGTTTGGGGCGAAAGAAATTAGAGAGGGAAATTTTATGCCCACCTTTAAGGTAGAAGGGCAAGTCTATCATCTTATAGGTAACCTCTTACCGCCAGCAGGACAAAGCTCTCAATTTCTGCAAATATATTTTATTTCAGAAGCTGACCAACTATCATTGCGATCAAACATGGCCCCTATGCTAAAAATAGATTTGATTAACGAATTGCAGACCGTATAAATAGCCACAACATGTACATACGAAGTTTTAAACATAGTATCGAATTTAACAACCCGGAAAGTTTAAAATTAATCATTCACTCTGATCGCACACCTCAGGCAGAACACCGGGGCAGATATAACGCTCCTTCCATAAATGAAGTGGCCATTCTATTGGTCGACGAAGACAAAGGACCCAGGGATATTGTACTGCATGGTAGAGACGGACAACTAAAGCGAGTGTCGGAATTGCACCGCGCTTACAATCCGTTACAATATCCACTAATATTTGTATCAGGAGACGACGGATATTATGTGACTCAGCAGAATGCCTTACGAAATAAGACGGTGTCATGTATGCAATATTATGCCTACCGTTTAATGATTAGGACCAACTGTTTTAACACACTGCATTATTACAAAGATTTGTTTAATCAGTATTGTGTGGATATGATGGTGAAGATGATTTCAGAAAGGTTAAATTTAATTTGCCGAAACCAACAAAAGCTTAGAGCAGATGACTATATTCATTTGAGGGATGCTTTGAACCAAGACGCAAGCGTAAATGCCGCCAATATAGGTCAGCATGTCATCTTGCCGTCATCATTTACTGGGTCTCCGAGGTATCTCCACGAAAAGACGCAAGATGCTATGACATATGTTCGCAATTAAGGAAGGCCTGACCTTTTTGTAACTTTCACGTGTAATCCGGAATGAAAAGAAATAAAGCAGGAACTTTTTCCCGGTCAGCGATCTTTCGACCGGCATGACATCATTGGTCGAGTGTTTCACTAAAAAATGAAAAAACTCATAAAAATAATTACAAAAGACGCGATTTTTGGGCCGGTCAAATGTTATATGCTTACTGTAGAGTGGCAAAAAAGAGGACTGCCGCATTGTCATACGTTATTTTGGCTCGACTCAAAAATACAGCCCGATGAAATTGATGAAATAATAGTTGCCGAGTTACCTAATAAAGACGAAGACCCAGAGTTGTTTGAAATAGTCACAAAAAATATGGTACATGGACCATGTGGGGAAGAAAATTTGACTTCGCCGTGCATGAAAAATGGCATATGTTCAAAAAAATATCCACGCCGTTTCGTAACTCAAACCCAGACCGGTGAGGATGGATATCCCGTTTATCGACGACGCGACATCAACAAAGGAGGGCAGGTCGCTACCTTAAATGTGCGAGGGAGAACAGTTAACATAGACAACAGATGGATCGTTCCACATTCCCCAATGTTGTGTCGATCTTTCAACGCTTACATAAACGTTGAATATTGTCATTCCGTACAAGCCATTAAATACATCAACAAAGGATCGGATCAAGCAACTTTCAGTGTCAGAAATGCTCATGACGAAGTTAACAATTATTTGAACGGCCGGTACATCAGTACATCTGAAGCAGTGTGGAGGTTGTTAGAGTTTCCTATACATGACAGACACCCTACCGTAGTACACTTAGCGGTACACTTAGAGAACGGACAACGAGTATACTTCTCAGCGGACAACATGCAGAATATAGTGGAAAATCCACCAAAAACGACACCGGCGTTTTTTGACCTGTGCAGTAGTGACGGATTTGCTAAAACACTACTCTATCACGAAGTCCCTCATTACTATACATGGGCTAACAATAAATTTTCTAGAAGGAAACGGGGCCAGGATGTAGTCGGACACCCCGGCATAAAAAAAGATGCGGCATTGGGAAGAGTGTACAGCATTCATCCTTCCCAGTCAGAATGTTTTTATCTCAGGATACTACTTCATCATGTACGTGGCCCAACATCGTTTCAGGACTTAAAAACAGTTGATGGAATTGTTAAAGAAACTTACAAAGCCGCTTGCCGAGATAGAGGTTTGCTGGAAAATGATAACCAATGGGAAATAACTTTGAGAGAAGCTTCGATTTCCCAATGTCCGTTAAAGCTGAGAGAATTGTTTGTGGTGATATTATTATTTTGTTTCCCCTCGGAAACTCTCAACTTATGGGACACTTTCAAAGACGATTTGTGTCAAGATATCAGACACATAGCCAAACAACAAGGTCAAGATTTTGATGTTTATAATGAAGGCTTGATACAGATCGAAAACAAACTTTTAGAATTGAACGACAAAAATTTAAGAGACTTTGGGTTTGGGTGGAAAATAACAAGGGTGGCCTATTTTTTTTGGACGCGCCTGGTGGAACAGGTAAAACCTTTCTTGCCAATTTAATATTAGCCAAAGTACGACAATCTGGAAGAAAAGCACTGGCAGTTGCGTCTTCCGGAATTGCTGCAACTCTATTAAATGGTGGGAAAACTGCTCACTCAACCTTTAAATTACCGTTGGCTGTGTCTTTAGAACAACAATCTGTATACTCAATTCGCAAAAATGGTCCACTGGGGAAACTCTTACAGGACACGTCGCTGATTATTTGGGATGAGTGCACCATCAGCCATAGAGCTCATGTAAAAGCTGTGGACCGCACATTAAAAGACATCAGAAACTCAGGCAATTTGATGGGGGGCGTAACCTTTGTGTTTTCTGGAGACTTTCGCCAAACACTACCGGTTATAACAAAAGGTACACGTGCCGACGTTATTAAAGCGTGCCTCAAATCATCACCTTTATGGCAATCAATTGAAACTCTTAATTTGCGCACATTTAAGTAATAACCACAATGGAAATTTCTCAAAAAAAATACTTCAACTTGGAGATGAAAAATTACCATCGACAGTTGCAAATAGCCCCCAAGTATTGTTGGACAATGAATTAGCTCAAACTGTTAACAGTCTAGAAATTCTTATAGACACAATCTATCCCGACATCGAAAATCTCACAGAAAGAAATTTCAATTGGCTCTGTTCGAGGGCGATAGTGTCACCGAGAAACGATTAGTAAATGAGATAAATAGAATGATTATGGAAAAAGTACCGGGTGATTTTAAATGTTACAAATCTATTGACACAGTGTGCAACATCGAAGATACAGTGCACTACCCACAAGAATTTTTAAATTCCCTTAATCCTGCCGGCTTGCCACCCCACGAACTGAAATTAAAATGAGGTACTCCCATTATGTTATTGAGAAATTTAAGCCCTCCCAGTATGTGTAATGGCACAAGACTTTTGATAAAGGAATTACGAGACAATGTGATTGTAGCTACAATCATCACTGGGCCCGCGGCCGGACAGCTCGCTCACATTCCGCGAATCCCGATGATTCCGACAGATTTGCCTATATCCTTTAAAAGGTTACAGTTTCCTGTGAAGATATCGGTTGCCCTTACGATAAATAAATCACAGGGACAATCTTTTTCGATTGTTGGCATCGACCTAAGAAAAGAGTGCTTCTCTCCTGGGCAATTATATGTTGCCCTTTCTCGAGTAGGATCTCCTGAAAATCAATATTTTGTTATCACCTACAAATACCACTGCCAACATAGTGTACAGTGAAGCTTTAAGGTAAAAGTTTTGTCAAATAAAAGTAAGAACCAATAGAATTAAATAAAGCTTTAAAATAAAAATGTAATTACAGAAATGTAAAAATTACAATGACTTAGAAAAACTCTTTAAAATAAATGCACACACCTAAAACAACAGAAAAAGTAAAAATTTAAAAAAACCAAAAAAATATAAATAAAAAATATAAATATATAAAAAACTTAGGAAATTTAATTAGGTAGGATCAGATAAAAATGTAAAATGTTGTAAAAATGTAAATAAAAAAATACTAAGTAATATGTCTCACTTAAGATTAAATAAGTTACTTACTATACATAGATAATGTGATACTGCGTTTAAAAAAAATATAGAAATGAAACAAACAAAAAATATAAATAAAAGGTAAAAATATAAAAGAAATCATGTCCAACCGTGTGAAGCCGGGCAGGCCGCTAGTGTTAAATAATTTCTCAACACGGTCAGCGTTTCTGATAAAGAAAAACTAAGCTCCTTTGGCTCTTCCTGAACAGCAGCACCAAAGGGTTAGCTTTTCTGTAGCTGCTGGACGCTTTCGTACGAAACCGAAAACTAGATGTAAATCCAGACAACTTTTTAATCGCCGATCTAGACAGCTGTATCATATTCTGATCACTTACTTTGTCACACCAATTTTGCTGTAAAATATTTTTGAAATATACACAAAATTTGCACGAAGTGTACACTTGACCCGAGTGAATTTAAAAAAAAATTCAAAATAAACTTTTTAAAACTCGAGCAACGTGAGAAATGTAAAATAATAGCTCAACACGATCAGCATTTCTGATAAAGAAAAACTAAGCTCCTTTGGCTCTTCCTGAACAGCAGCACCAAAAGGGTAAGCTTTTATGTAGGTGCTGGACGCTGTCGCACGAAACCGAAAACTAGATGTAAATCCAGACAACTTTTTAATCGCCGATCTAGACAGCTGTGTCATTTTCTTATCACTTACACTGTCACACCAATTTTGCGATAAAATATTTTTGAAATATACACAAAATATGCACGAAAAGTACACTTGACCCGAGTGAATTTGTAGAAAAAAAAAATTCAAAACAAATTTTTTAAAACTCGAGCGACGTGAGAAATGTTAAATAATTTCTCAACACGGTCAGCGTTTAAAATCCTTTGGTTCTTCCTCAACAGGAGCACCAAAGGGTTAGCTTTTCTTTAGCTGCTGGATTCTTTCGCACGAAACTGAAAACTAGATGTAAATGCAGACAAATTTTTAGTCGCCAATCGAGACGGCTGTATCGTATTCTGATCACTTACACTGTCACACCAATTTTGCGGTAAAATATTTTTGAAATATACACACAATTTGCACGAAATGTACACTTAACCCGAGTGAATTTGTAAAAACAAAAATTCAAAACAAACTTTTTAACAGTCCAGCGACGTGAGAAATGTAAAATAATTTCTCAACACGATAAGCGCTTCTGATAAAGAAAAACTAAACTCCTTTGGTTCTTCCTCAACAGCAGCACCAAAGGGTTAGCTTTTCTTTAGCTGCTGGACGCTTTCGCACGAAACCGAAAACTAAATGTAAATCCAGACAACTCTTTAATCGCCGATCGAGACAGCTGTATCATATTCTGATCACTTACTTTGTCACACCAATTTTGCGGTAAAATATTTTTGAAATATTCACAAAATTTGCACGAAAAGTACACTTGACCCGAGTGAATTTGTAAAAAAAATTCAAAACAAACTTTTTAAAACTCGACCGACGTGAGAAATGTATAATAATTTCCCAACACGATCAGCGTTTCTGATAAAGAAAAACTAAACTCGTTTGACACTTCCTCAACAGCAGCACCAAAGGGTTAGCTTTTCTTTATCTGCTGGGTGCTTTCGCACGAAACCGAAAACTAAATGTAAGTCCAGACAACTTTTTAATCGCCGAAAAAAGAAGCACGCGAGCAATTAAAGAAAGTTGTCATCTGATATTTACAGGTGAATGAAATGGACATGAGTATTTAGCGTATGTAATCTATTTAGAGTGATTATCAATAATGTAAGTATTCAGCACTTTGTAATAATCTGAATATTTAGCAATAATAATAACCTACTAAATTTATGTTAGCAAATAAGAACTTTGAACTTAGGTAGTAAGCAAAATATCTGTATAAATATAGTATGTTAAGTGAATAAATGACATTAGTCGAAAAACCGTCTTTTAATACAGGAGTTAATGCTTAATTAAGCTGCTCCTCAATTTATTTCGGAGTTAACGCTAATCTAGCTGCTCCATAGGAGTTAATGCCTTTCGGCTGCTCCAGGGAACTTAAACTTTAAGGTAAAGACCGCGAAGAATAAATAATTCGAATACCACATGGCGACCGTGACATTTTAACCTGCATTTTCGAAGTTCGCGATATTTTAGCCTGCAATTTTCGAGAATTCCGCGACAATTTAACCTACAGTTTTGAAGTACAGTGTCATGCTAGCCTGTAGAAACTCCTCGACATAAAGTTTTTAACCACAAGGAGCCCGCAAATAGACATCTTACTGGCAGATACTTCAAGAAGACAGTGCCAATTTATCCTGCAGTTTTTGAAGTTAAATAAATTGCAGTTAAATAATTTGAATAAAGCACAGAAAGTAATGAACAGCGAGATTGATAGAACATTCGAGAGGATATTCAAGAAAATAGAAAAACTGAAGCAACCGGAGAAGAACATGGAGGAGCTCACTCTATATCCGGCCGGCAAAACCATTCAGCCATATATACCAAGGACAATAGAAGGAACAACGCTCGAGGTCCTCGAATACAAACCTGGACCAAGGAAGATTACCATCGAGGAATACAGAAGAAGAACACAAAAACATAAGGAAGAGACACCAATAAATAAAAATAAATCAACTCGAGGGGGAAGTCGAAACCGAACTAATCAAGACATTGCGAAGTATAAGGAACTTCTCAAGATCGTCACCACAGAAGCAGAAATTATAAAATACACGGAGCTCATCAGGAAAGCCAAGAAGGAAATAAACAACATAAAAAAAATTCTAAGTAATAATAATAATACATAATAGATAAAATAATAGAAAAAAAAATATTTTGTATAGTTATTTATGAAAATTAAAATAAGATTTATTATAATGATCAATTAAAGAAAAAAAAAATAAATAAATATTTTATAAATGTTACCTACCCCTAAAGCATCTTATTGAAGACATTGTAATAATTAAAGTAGCTGAATTTATTTTCACGCTGTACAAACAATATTATAGAGGGCTGAGAAAGAAATATTTGTGAAAAATGCTCGGCTAACACATGCATATCCACGAATGGACGTATTAACTGAAAACAGGGATGCACTTCAAAAAATACTAACAAATTCCAATAAAAGTAAAAACCGGCCATACACCGGAAAAACATTGAAAACAAAAGAAGAATCAGTGAAAAACTTCTTGAAGAAGCAGAAAGCTTCGTAAGCGTACCAAGAGACGCAGAATCGACATTGAAATTCGCACCAGTTTACAAACAAATTAAAGAGCTAGCAGGAGATTTTTCGCAACTTATAATCATTCAAAAGGAACTAACTATGGCCTTCGATATAAAAACGGCTACCTCTTTGATCCCAACATATGATGCGAAACATGAGGCAACGGAAGCATTCATAGAATCGATCGAACTGCTTGATGATTTAACACCAGCAGAGCATAAAACAATAATGTTAAAATTTATCAAGACAAGAAAGCCAAAGCTGTAATTACAGCCGATACTAACTCGATCGAAGAAATAAAAACCAAAATACGGCAAAAATTTTCATCCAAACTTTCGTCGGACGCAGTTCTAGCACAACTAAGATTATCACGACAAGGAAATAAAAAATTGGCAGACTTTGCCAATCAAATTGAAAACCTCTCTAGTCAGCTCACTAGAGCACTGATAGCCGAAAAGGTGGCAACAGGAGAGACCGCTGAAAAATTTTCGGTCTAAGCATTTATCGATAATATGAACAACCGAGAAACAGCACTCATATTAAAAGCTAGTAATCTCACAACACTACCGGAGATAACGGCAAAGGCAACATCAGTAGACAAATAACAACCAAGTAACATCTTACACTACAGGGGCAACCATTCCGAAAGATCAGGGAACAACCCAAACAAGGGTAGAAATAATTGGTACAACTACAATAACAATAACGGCAGATATAATAAATATAACAACAGACAAAATTATAATTCCAATAGGCCGGTCTACAACAATCAAAACAGGTCCAATTATAATAATAACAATATCTATAATAGGAATTACTGGCCCATGCAAGTACAGCAGGCAAACCGGACTCAAAATATTAGCAATTAAACCTTTCACTGACATATTTTATACAAGCGCATGTGGAAATGTGCGACTCAACCTGTACATTTATCATAGACACTGGCGCGGACATTTCGATATATAAACGAAGAAAAATCAGCGACGACCAGTTATACAATCCAAAGAATTACTGCATAATACAAGGAGTAACTAACGCGAAAAAACAATCTATCGGGAAAACAACAACTAACCTTATTTTCAACAAAGAAGCGTCAGTAGAGCACTCGTTCCAAATTGTGGACGAAGATTTTGCTATTGAAGCCGATGCTATATTAGGATTAGATTTTCTTACAAAGTTTAAGGCCAACATCGATTACGATACGTGGACACTCTCAATCACCATTAATAATGAAGTAGTAGTATTGCCCATTTCAAGTGGGCCAACACCAAATTCAATAGCCATACCGCCTCGATGTAAAACCTTTAGAAAAGTAAAAATTTTTAATATAAACAACTCTGATGATTTAGTCATCCTAAACACAGAAATTCAACCAGGCGTTTTCATATCAGGTACCATAATTTCAAAAAATAACCCACTAGTAAGAATTTTGAATACTACAAACAAAACTAATAATAAAGGAATAAGAATTAAAAACACAACCCTTAGAACATTTACACATCATGAAAACCAAATCAAACAACTCAAACAGAGCGCATAAGGTAATATCCAAGCTAAATTTCAATAACATCCCAGACTATGCTAAAGTACAGCTTGAAAATGCATGCCGCCAATACCATGATGTATTTGCTCTAGAAGACGAACCACTGTCGACAAATAATTTCTATCAGCAAAATATAGACCTTTCCGATAATACACCGGTATACACAAAAAACTACCGGATCCCGGAGGTTCATAAACACGAAATTAATCGACAAGTAGAGCAATAAAGTCCTAGCCGATAAATTCCCACTCCCACGGCTAGAAGATATTCTCGATCAGATAGCTCGAGCTAAATACTTCTCCACTTTAGATCTCATGTCAGGCTTTCACCAAATTTCGCTAGAAGAACACTAGAGAAAGTTTACCGCTTTCTCCACAAACCAAGGGCATTACCAATATACGCGACTTCCTTTCGGACTCAATGTAAGCCCAAATAGTTTTCAACGAATGATGGCTATCGCCATGGCGGGTTTGACCCCAGAAATAGCATTCCTATATATTGACGATATCACTATCTAAAAAACTACGCGAAAGCAATCTCAAATTAAACCCTAAAAAATGTAAGTTCTTCCAGACAGAAGTCACTTATTTAGGACATCAAATATCGGCTCAAGGCATCAAACCGGATAGCTCAAAATATGAAGCTATAAAAAACTACCCTGTACCGAAAAATGCAGACGAAGTAAGACGCTTCGTTGCATTCTGTAACTATTACAGACGTTTCGTCCCAAATTTCGCAAATACTGCATTACCCTTGAATAAGTTACTCCGTAAAAATATAAAATTCGAGTGGACCAACGCACATCAGCAAGCGTTCAACACCCTAAGAAATATCCTAATGTCACCTGCGATACTACAACACCCTGACTTTGCGAAACCCTTCATAATTTCAACCGATGCATCAAAAGATGCATGCGGAGCAATATTGTCGCAAAATCCGATGGAAAGGAATTGCCAATCGCATACGCAAGCAAAACTTTTTCCCCCCGAGAAAAAAATAAATCTACTATAGAAAAAGAACTTGCAGCGATTCACTGGGCGATAACGTACTTCAAACCGTACGTTTACGGCAGAAGATTTCGAGTAAAAACAGACCACCGGCCACTAGTGTACCTGTTTGGAATGAAAAATCCCTCATCAAAACTTACTTAGAAATTAATATAATGTGAATGCAAACCCGCGCAATGACAAATCAAATTAATAAAGAAACAAAAAGCGCTGAAGATAAAGAGATACGAACCATAGCACCGCAGCCTGATCATCTGCGCGTCATGGAAGCGACATCTCCAACAAAAGTAGAACACTTACCGGACCTTATATTAAAAAACTGTAGCTACAAATCTAAAATTGAATTAAAAGTTATGCGCAAAAATAAAATAATATATATGCGGTATATAAAAACATACACCCAGTCAGTAGAACCAGCATTAGTGCAGGTATTCGAAATACTGGAAAATTATGTTATTAAACAACTTCAGACTTCGACTCTGAAGCTTTCTGCAGAAAGTGAAATATTTAAATTAATCAGTATAACCGCATTCAAAGAATTAGGCAGCCAAAAATTAAAAGAAGTAAATATTCAAATATATAAACATCAGAGATATATCTCAGATAAAGAAGAAATCCAGGAAATACTGCACAATTTTCATTCAACACCGACTAGAGGGCATATAGGACAGTCAAGGATGTTTAACAAACTCAAAGAGCTATATAGATGGAGCAAAATGAGGAAAACTATAGCGAAATACGTAAATAAATGCGAACCATGTGCGAAAAATAAGTATCAGAAACGCAACAAAGTAGTAATACAAATCACAACAACACCAGTGAACACATTCGATATAGTATCTATAGATACGGTAGGACCATTCACTAAAACAGCAAGCGGCAACCGTTACGCAGTAACGATGCAGTGCGATCTAAGTAAGTACAACGTGATAATCCCAACAAAAGACAAGGAAGCAAACACTATCGCTCACGCAATAGTCAATGGGTTCATATTAACATACGGGCCGATGAGCAAAATCAAATCGGATTTGGGAACAGAATACAAAAATCAGATTTTCACGGAAATATGTAAAATTTTGAAAATCAAGCAACTGTTTGCAACGGCAGCACACCCAGAAACTATAGGAGCGTTAGAAAGAAATCATAAATGTCTGAATGAATACTTAAGATGTTTCGTAAACGATAACAGAGATGATTGGGATACATGGACGTCTTACTATATATATACGCCATTCGAGCTTATTTTCGCTAAAAATGTCAGCATTCCATCAGAACTCTTTACTAGTCAACCAGACCCGGTATATAATTATGACTTGTACAGTAAGGAAGTAAAATTCAGACTACAGAATGCACTAAATAAAGCAAAACAATACTTAGAAGCTTCAAAACAATCACGAAACGAGACAAGCAAAACTGAATGTAACCAGCTAACATTAAAAATAGGCGACCAAGTATTATTAACAGTCCAAAATAGAAAGAAATTAGATCCTTTATAAAAAGGACCATATAAAGTAATTGAATTGGACACTGTAAATTGTATTATAGAAGATGAAAATAATAATAGATCTAAAGTACACAAAAATAGATTAAGAAAAATGCATGAAAAAAAAAATAATTTTTTTAAATCCTTTTATATAACGTAATCGTAACCATCTGATATGCTAAGAAAAATATGAAATTAGAGACTAAGCAGAATAAATAATATATGTACATAAAAATGTAAATAATCCATAACAATTGATATAGGCAAACTATTGACTAGTATAGTAATAGCATAAAAAAAAATTAAAGAACATAAAATTCAAATATTCGTTTAATTTTTTTTCCCCAAAGGGGGTAGGTGTAGTAACCTAAATACTCAAATCCATAACGCACATAAATATCAGTCGTGACCTACCACAAATTGCACTTTGCAATTTGCGGTAAACGTAAACAAAGCCAGGCAGTAGAGCCAAATTACGGCACTCAAGTTTCATGTCAGAACAACGTAAACAAACAATGAACCAAAGCTCTGACCGACGTGAAAGTGCATCGAGCAGCAAAAAGAAGCACGAGAGCAATTAAAGAAAGTTGTCATCTGATATTTACAGGTGAATGAAATGGACATGAGTATTTAGCGTATATAATCTATTTAGAGTAATAACCAATAATGTAAGTATTCAGCACTTTGTAATAATCTGAATATTTAGCAATAATAATAACCTACTAAATTTATGTTAGCAAATAAGAACTTTGAACTTAGGTAGTAAGCAAAATATCCGTATAAATATAGTATGTTAAGTGAATAAATGAGATTAGTCGAAAAACCTTCTTTTAATACAGGAGTTAATGCTTAATTAAGCTGCTCCTCAATTTAGCTCGGAGTTAACGCTAATCTAGCTGCTCCATAGGAGTTAATGCCTTTCGGCTGCTCCAGGGAACTTTAACTTTAAGGTAAAGACCGCGAAGAATAAATAATTCGAATACCACACTTACACTGTCACACCAATTTTGCGGTAAAATATTTTTGAAATATACACAAAACATGCACGAAATGTACATTTAACCTGAGTGAATTTGTAAAAAAAAAAATTCGGAACAAACTTTTTAAAACTCGAGCGACGTGAGAAATGTAAAATAATTTCTTAACACGATCAGCGTTTCTGATGAAGAAAAACTAAACTCCTTTGGCTCTTCCTCAGCAGCAGCACAAAATGGTTAGCTTTTCTTTAGCTGCTGGACGCTTTCGGACGAAACCGAAAACTAGATGTAAATCTAGACAAATTTTTAATCGGCGATCTAGACAGCTGTATCATATTCTGATCACTTGCAATGTCACACCAATTTTGCGGTAAAATATTTTTGAAATATTCATGTGGCCAAGATTAATGTATTCCGCCATGAATTCTACATATTGAGATTTCAATGTTGCGTTCTTGGGCAATCTTCTCTCTAAGGCAAGAAATCCATTTAGAGCAATGCTTCTGGATTCGCCAAGTTTTTTAGGGTCTTCACGAAATGGTAAGGTCACAGTGAATCGCCCATTGTTATCTCTTCGAACAGTTTGATTAAATTGGGTCTCACATTGTTTTTCTTCTTGAAAATCTTTCAAGTAATTATTCTGTTTGTAGATCTTCTGCATATATACCACAAATAGCGTTAGATGTTGGGCCTTGGCTAATCTTGCCCTTCAAGACCCATCCAAGAACCGTATTTTGTAGTTTGGGGAGACCATCTGCCAATTTGATTTGTCGAATTGTCAATAACACAACACAAAGGCTTCTACTCTTGTGACGAACTTATTTACTTTGGATTCCAACCGAACGTTAACTCTGTGTTGAATCTTTTCTTTCCAACACCATGTATGGTGATCATTTCTGAAGTTGGTGGTAATTTTAACTTCTTGGAGTCAAGAATGGCTCTGCAATCGACTGTATTCCCCTTATCGGTCATTAATTTGACTATCTCTGTGCCTAGAAGAACATAAGCTCGAGGATTTTGGTTCATGATAGTTGCTACCACAGCTGGTTGATGACATGTGTGGCCAAGATTTAATGTTGGCATATTCATCGATGTGGTACCTTTATTTGGTCTACCATCAGATTTTTCCGTTTTTTCTGAAGATTCCAGATGTACGAGTGTGTTTTTTGTAACATTTTATACATCCTCTAAGTGTGCACCGACTATTGCTGTGGCCAGTTTTGAAGCAATTAAGGCACAAGTTCTGAGAACATACAAAGTTGAGACGACTGATTGGACTAAATGTTAGAAAATTGTTGCAAGAATAGAGAAGATGGTTCCCTTCTCACCTTTGCACTTGGCACCAAGAACTTCTAGTGCCTGGAATCTGGTTTCCAGGAATGATAAAAACACTTTGATACCTTGTATCTCTCTCGGGTTGGGCAAAGATTGTTCATATAATGCATATGTGGTCTTATCTAGTTTCTTTGTCAATATGTGCAAAAGAATTGGATCCCAATCTGCCGTAGGCACGTTTAAAGTTTGTAATCTGAAGTAGGAAAATGTCTAATTAATCGTTCTGCCTCACGAGATAAATTGGCTTTGAGGTACCATAACTTCTGACAATTTGGCATTGGTTGATTATGTACCATTTGTATAAACAAATCGTGAAACTGGGTCCACTTGAAGTAGTCTCCATCGAAGTGTTAATTTGGGGAGTTTCAAAATTGAACCTGAATTCATAGCTGATGAATGCGTTGCGAGTGTGTCGAAACTATCACGTTTAGTGGCTAGTGAAATCAAACATTTGCCGACATCTTCTTGTAACTTTATGTATTCTTCTTCATTATAGCCCTCTTGGGTGGGATCTTCGCTCCCCTATAATCACATTCTTCTACTTGCGCCCATTGTTGATTGATGGTTTTCATTCTAAATTCATAATATTGCCTTGATTGCCCTGGATCAGTCGTATTTGCTAAGCTGAGCACATGCCGTAGATTCTGAATAATTCTCCTTTGTCTTCTCATTATTTGGGCAATCTGTGGCGATTGATCTTCAGAGCATGACAAATTTGATGCGGCATTATAATCTTGTTGCGACTCCTTTATTTTTTTTGTCGCAAGGTTTGCTTGTAGTATTCTCACTGTAATTTTGTTCTGGGCTGGCGGAAGCTGTGTCTTGTTGCACAAGTAGTTCTAACTTATTAGTGAACTCCTCATGATAATTGTTGTGTTCGCGGTACGTCCATTCATTGTCCACTGCTTCAAAATGAGTCCAAGCATCATTCAAACGTTTGATGCGATCTACGTAGTACGTTTTAGTAGACGTCCTATTCTCGGAATCCTTCTTGCAGTTCCTTACGATCTTTTGAATTTCTTGTCCAATGACTGCCTGTTTTTCTACCAACGAATCAATTGTAGTAGCCATCTCGAAACCTTGCTGGATGTATGAGGACGATGTCAAGTTGATTTATGAGTACGATGTGCTAGTTTAAACGATGATCGTGATACAAGCGTTTCACTTGATCACGTCGGGGTCACCAAATGTTAAGTCAGGACTGTTTTGCCCTACCTATATTTCCTTTAAAATATCCTTCAACGCTGAGGTACAAACGGCACTTGAACCGCTATACCAAGGCTATGAACTTGTTTTATTTTCACTGGCATAAACGGCACTTGAACCGAATACCAGAACTGTAAAGGAACGAATTATTAGTTACGTTTAAAACAGAGCACTCGCCTGAAGATAACCATCCATTAAAACACACTCGAGATTCAATAAGAAACTGAACATTTTATTACTCTTAAATCGCTCTTAAATAAAAAATTTACAAATTAACAAAATTTAACATTAACAATAATAATAATTGCTTAGTGCAACAAAAGCTAAAGTCCAACATAACTAGGTCAATCGATATTCAAAAATGTTTACAATGCAATATTAACTGAAAATTAAATTCATACCAAAACATTGCGTGAGGTTAATGACTCAGGCAAACGTTCTTCGATGTGCAAGGTGTTAAATTTCGTGAATGAATTGAGGTAAATGACATGAATAAAGCTTACTATTACATATCTTGGCTATTGACCTACATTAAATGTATAAAATAAAACAATAAATGCTTACATGAGTATGTATGATTACAATTTACTAAATCTAATTGATAATTGGGATGCTTAGATGCAGCATCTAACACATGTAATGCAATCGATCAATAACACGACGTATTAAACGCACATAAAATTCACAAAGGGCCCTTCAACTTTAGAGAACTTAACAATGAAAATTTCCACAATTTGTAAGCGTTTTTCGAGTGTAAGGCGTTCTATTATTAATTGAAGTATTCTTACTGAGCATAAAAGACCAGAAGAACTGGTATAATTAGTTTGACAAGTGACAGGGTTTGCTATCGAAATTTCAATAAAAAAACGCTCTTTACTAGTATATCTATTAGATAATGGATAACTTTATTTACTGATTTCTTTTTATTGCTCCACCAAATTCTTATGTTTTATAACAAAAATCAAAATAAACTATTTAAAACTCGGGCGACGTAAGAAATATAACAAATTTCTTAACACGATCAGCGTTTTTGATAAAGAAAATCTAAACTACTCCTTCCAGCTGCACCAAAGGTTTAGCTCTTTAGCTGCTGCACGTTTTCGTCGAAAATTAACACACCAAATTAATCACTGATCTAGACAGCTATATCATATTCTGATCACTTACATTGTCACACCAACTGTGCGGTAAAATATGTTTTAAAATATACACAAAATATGTTTTGTATTTTTTACGTCGTTGACAATTCACTCGGGTCAAGAGTACATTTCGTGCATATTTTGTGGAAACTTTTGTTTTATGTTCTTTTCGATATAAAAAGACTGGGGTGCTTTTGTACTTGGTTCAAAGTTCACTTTTTACCATTGAATTTCCTACATTATGGGTGTATGCTTCCATGTCTTTTAATTTTTAATAAATTAAGCCTTTGCGAAAATAAACAAAATTTTTCCTACTACTAGTGCTTAGTATATTCTTATAATATTATTTACATATATTCATATAATAAATTATTTTTAGGAGGACTTGAATGATTTAGAGGACATTCATGTGTCCAGCTGTTCAGCCCCTGTTACTGCTCAGCCAACTGCTGGCCAAGGAACAGGTTCAATGCCAGTATACGCTATGCCTCCCCCGCAATCACAACCTTCTAGCACTAATCCTTTTACATCTGCAGCAACTGAATCCACTTCACTTAATGTAACGGAACAAGCGACTTATACCCCAGGTAATATTTTACGTATTTAAAAATAAATGTATTTTATTATAGACATTTCTAGATCTTTTTTATAAGATATAACTTGAAATTGAAAGTTTGTTTGTATGAAACTAAATAGTAATGTTTCAGGTTTATCATCACCCCGTCATGGATAAGCAGCAGCCTAATCGTTAAATTCTTGTCTTCAAATAATTATGTAATTTTACTTCTATTGTTTGAACGTTCGTAACTAATTTACGAACTATTTCATAATTTTAAGATTGCAAATATGTGTCCATACGATTTAAAATATTGCTAAAAGCGTGAATAAAACTCTTAAAATTAAACTAAATTAAATATTATTAATATTTAATAATTTTTTTTAGTAGTAGATAATTTATTTATCGTTTAAAACAATGTATATAATCATATATGTATGTTGCAGAATACAGTTAAGAATAGCATAGACAAGTTATTTTATTTTAAATACAGTTACATGCGTAATATAACACTCCAGCAATAATACATGTATAACTATAATTCATCTTTTGCTATGGTCTGCTCGGAAGCTAAAGTTTCAGATACAGTTTTGCGTGGAATGTATCATTGTAAAAAAAAATTTGAAAAAGTAATATTTTTTAATTAATCAAATCAAAAAATTCATTTTTTTTTATTGGCTTAATCGATGGATATATCGATCAAAAATAATGTGCCGAAATTCCAAATTGATATCTTGAGTAGTTTCCGAGTTACAGGTCATTAAAGAGGCGTGCCTCCCGTCGCTTTCTAAGCAGTCGAAAGTCGACTGAAATGTTTAAGGCCAAATATCTCAGCTTGTCACATTTTTTCCTCTCGGCAGCGTTTCTGAGCAAACGGCTACTGCGAGTTTTCACAAAAGCGTTCTAATTATTCATTTCATATGTCATTGTGGTATAGGCCTTAAATTTTTTATTTTGATTGTTTTTTTTAAAAGTTAATAAAAAAATAGTACCAAAAAAATGACCAAAAAACGAGGTTTCTTTTCAAATGGCCGCCATTTTGTTTTTTATTGGAATTTTGGCTTGCCAAACGTCTATACCACGCATTATGGTATAAACTTTAAAAAAATGTTGACTTTTTTGTTTTTAGGTCACGTGTGTACCCAGGAAATCTGCCGAGAACACGACGTGTCCGCCGAGAACGGCAATCTTTGACGGCGCGGAGGGGGGGTTGGACTTGGGGGGGATGAATCGGCGACGTAGCAAATGTTACTTAACAAATGTACAAAAATAATAAAAAAAAGTTCAATTGATTAGCATTGTTCATTCACGAGATATACGGTCTCAAAAAAAGCATGAAATTTTGGTCCAACTGATGTAAATGTCCTGTAATGTAGTGCCAGTACACTACATTTTCTCACGAACCAAAAACCGATAAATTAAAATGAAGTGTTTCTCATGTACACTAAAAACTAAACCCTTCAGATAATCTGTAAACAATCCCTTACCCTCATAATTTAAATCCTCCAAAAATACTTAAACCAAAAACCCAGATAACCCAAATCCAAGAAATACTTTCTTAATTACTCCCAAACTCATAAGTCAATTCATAAACAATCCAAGAAATGTTTTCCTCATTTCATAATTACTTGACGGTGTCAAGTTGCGTCATGAGAACTTCGTTCAAATGGAAATTATGTCAATGCGAACATAAACAAATCGGTCTCGTGCTGCAATTCAAAGTACTTGAATGCACATGACTTTCCCCTGAAATACTTTCTGCTGTTATCAGCATCATTTTTCTATTTACTGAAATTGACCGAAATTCCAATTGGTCAATTTAGTAAATAATCGATACTTCCTACCCATTTGATGGCGGGGATGATTCCGTTTAATAAATATAGAATCTTCATCCGAAGATTCAGTCAGTAAATTTTATTCTACCAACCTGGAGTGACCCCCCACCAGAGGTAAGGCCTCCAGCGTTGCACCGAAAACTAGTTCAAGTTGAGAAAGTGAAAGTGTAGACTAATTAAGCACAAGACAATACTCAATGTGTAGTTGATTGAATAGAAAATACCCGTGTAAAATACAAGTAAGGTGAAATAAAGACAATTAACGATAAAGGATCGTATTAATTGAATCAGGGCTGGTGATCTTCGAAAAAAGCACTCCCAGTCCTTTGCTACAACCAACATTGAATAAGTAGCATAAAACATTGGTGGCAGCGGTGGGATTAGGCATATTAAGCCTCCCCTTTTAAGAAAAACCCTCATTCCGGTGCAGCAAAAATTAAGGAAATAATATATCAGATGGACAACCAAGACGCTGAAAGATTAGAGGAAATCAAACTCTACAACAGGAAATTGGAAGACACATCGAGCCAGTAGACGAAAATTCAGACACCATGGACTTCGAAGAATTTAGACGACTAGTACAGAAATTACAGCAATTAAACGCGCAGTAAGTTTTAATTCTTGTCAGAAATTAGTTATAAAAAAAAGGAGTAGTTTGAAAAATAATTATTGAAGATATAAAATTTTTTGTGTTATTTAAATACTACCTACAATTGCGAAGCTATGAACATTACATTAATTACATAAAAAAAAAGAGAGAGGTTTTGAAGAATGATTTAATTTTTGATTTGATTGATTTAACGATCTAATTATTGAAAGATATAAAATTTCCTTTTTGTAACATTGAAATATAATTTACATTTAGTTAAGACACATGACTAATTTTATTCAAATATAATTGAACACTGAAGAACAAATAAAAAAAAACAAAATTATAAAAATTATTGTGAATTGGAATTTCTTTTCTCACAGTTATGAGAGTGTTTTCGTCAATTAATCCAACATTTTTTGTTGATATCTCATTGTGTGTTCCCCTCTGCGAAGTTATTTTTCTCTTGTTACTGTGAATTTTCTTGTTTTGCCGAAGCATGTCGAGAATTCTATACCCTGTGTAAAAAATTGGGCTTGCTATATCCTTTTCTGCGCTTGACTTCAAATTATTGTAATTCTGAGCCACTCAGTATTCTTGATCCAAGCAACCAGTCTCATCCTTAAATCTATTGTTTGACCTTTTTCAATATCTCGGAGTATACCCTCCATTTAAAAGCACCAAAATTACTAGAACTCGAAATAAAGATTATTCTAATCTCGTATCCATTCGGACGGGAAGGAAATATCAAACAATCCGAATGACTAACGAGGGCGAACAGAGTTCCCCGGTTGCTGAAGCCGTGGTGCAACTGTCAATTACTGACGCACAAAATATGATCCCTGAATACGATGGTAACCCGACTGACTTGCACAAATTCATTTCTTGCTGCAATGCACTTTTTACTACAGCAAAAAGTAATGCTGAAAAAAATCTGTTTTTGAACTTACTTAGGACTAAACTAAAGGGTTCAGCCTATGACATTTTCAAATATCATACCCATACTACCTGGGAAGAGTTAAAAAGGGAACTCCTAGAGCAATTCGGAGACAGTAGACCTAGAGTAGCACTCCATGGGGCACTTATGCGTTGTAAGCAAGGCCCTAGAGAGGATATTAAAGATTACATACAAAAACTTTATAAGGCTCTCTCTGATTTAAATGGGGCCACATTAAGGGAACATGAGGGATCTACTGCACTTAGCGCACTTCTGAAAGAAAATGAACAAAACGCCTTGCGCGCATTCGAAGACGGTATCAGAAGTGAGCAATTGCGACTCATAGCAAAAACTAAAAACGAGTCAAATCTTCGAAAACTCGCAAATTACGTGCTCGAGCATGCAGCTCGTATGGATGAAGGTCCAGCTCACGGATTTTATAGACCACAATATAAAAACAACGAAATGTGTGGTCTTTGTAAACAGCGAGGACATACTGAGGAGACATGTTTTCGTCGAAAATCACTCCCTAACTTTCCAGTTAATCCTCCTATGAAGCGAGAAGTAAATCGCTTAATCTGTGCATATTGCAGGAAACCCAACCATCATATCAGAGAATGTAGGAGTAGAATTTATAATGAGCGCAGAATGCAACCACAAGCACCCTATTTTCCAGAAAGGCAACCAAGAGAGCAAGTACAGCCTAGGAATAACTTTTCATCACCACGTCCTGTAAGCCAAATGAGGCAAGTTAGATGGGTTTCTGAAGCGGGAAACCAGTCGCGGCGAGAAGGAACGAACGGCGACCTTACTCGCGAAATGTCCAGAGCCGTAATTCACGAGGAACCAATCAATCACTAAATCTACCTCAACGCAAACCAAGTATCAATATCCCTATTCTTCTGAAGCATAATTCGTTAACAATTTCAGTACCATTGAACATTTCAAAAAAAGGAAAAGTTACTCTTCTTATCGATACTGGCGCTGAGATCAGCTTACTAAAATTTAGTTCAGCTCATGATGACTGCCTCGTATATGAAAGTCAAAAATGCACCATAACTACCTTAGCGGACGAAACACTACACTCAATAGGAATATCTGAGGGTTATCTTGAATTAACTGATTGTCAAAAAACGTTCTCAGTTCCTCACACTTTTCATATCATGCAAGGAAAAACTCGATTGAATTGTGATGGAATACTGGGGAACGATTTTCTTAGTGCATATAATTGCAACATAGATTATACCAATAAAATTTTACAAATCACACCAGGAAGATATAATTCTTTTGAACCACAAAAAATTATAAACGATACGAATGAGAAACTAAGCACAAATAATAATGACGAAATCACTTTAAAATTTATCGAGGAACAACTAGAAATATTGGAGGAAACAAAGATTATTATGAACGAAATAAAAAAGTTTATACAAGAAAATCAAATCTATCCGAGTTACAAGACCCGGTACATGAGCATCAAGCCACTCTAGTAAAAGAGGATGCCATTGCCTATGTGGGTACAAACTCGAAGGCCAACCGGGCTAAAGAGAATCTAAAACGTAAAACCCTTGTTCAGGAATACCCGGCAAGCGAGGATCAAATCAATTCTAATCCGGAAGATGCTGCTGCCTATGTGGGTAAAAGATCAGGTGCTTTACAAAATATAGACTCAAGTTCTGAGGAACATTTAGTCAAAGGTAATCAACACAATTCAAGTGTATCAAATAAAGATAAAAAGGGAATAATTGAATCAAAAGATGAAGAAACCTCTCAAAAGATAATAATTCCTCCTCGTTCCGAAGTATTAATTGAAATTCCCGTCGACAGTGATAAAGATACTTTATGTATCCAAAAGGAAATCCAATCAGGTGTATATTTGGGTAATAGCTTAGCAAAACCACATAACAATCAAGCTACAGTTTTGGTATTAAACACCAATGACTTAGAGATCTCATTGCATAGGCATACTATCAAACCAAATTGGGAAAATGCTGAAGATTATGATATCGCGGAACTAAACTATAAAAAGGATCCTAAAACCTCTCTTCTTAAAAGGTTAAGAAATACGTTAGATTTGGAACACTGCAACAAAGAAGAATATAATTCTATTATCAACATATGTGAAAAATATAATGATTTATTTTATTTAGATGGCGATTATCTAACTTGTACCGACGTTACTTCCCATACAATACCAACAATTGCGGATAAACCGCCTGTTCACGTAAAGCCTTACAGGCTCCCTGTCTCTCAACGTGAAGAAATCAATCGTCAGGTAGAGGATATGTTGACAAATGACATTATTGAACCTAGCAAGAGCCCATGGAACTCACCTTTACTGCTGGTTCCTAAGAAGCCAGATAATGCCGGAAATAAGCGTTGGAGAGTGGTTGTCGACTTCCGTAAGCTGAACGAAGCTACAATAGGTGACGCCTACCCCTTGCCTAATATTTCCGACATTCTGGATCAGCTGGGGCGATCAAAATATTTCACTACCCTTGACCTCGCGAACGGTTTCCACCAAATACCCATGGATATTAGTGATAGAGAAAAAACAGCTTTTAGCACCTCGTATGGTCATTATCATTTTAATAGGATGCCATTCGGATTAAAGGGCGCTCCCGCGACCTTTCAACGCCTAATGAACAGTGTCTTAACGGGACTACAAGGACTTCACTGTTTCGTATATCTTGACGACATTGTGATATATGGCTACAACCTCAAAGATCACAATTATAAGCTTATGGAGGTATTTGATAGATTAAGGCAAAGTAATCTAAAATTACAGCCGGACAAGTGCTATTTCCTGAAAAAGGAAATTGCATATTTGGGCCATGTAGTAGGAGAAAACGGAGTTCAACCCGATCCTTCAAAAATTCAAGTAGTGAAAACTTACTAAAGCTAAAGCTAAAGAAGTAAAAGCTTTTTTGGGTCTCGTGGGTTATTATAGACGATTTATAACCAATTTCTCTAAAATTGCTAAACCATTAACAAATCTCCTTAAGAAGAAGGTGGAATTTTGCTGGGATGAATTTTGTGATGATGCTTTTAGGACTTTAAAAGAAAAACTAATTTCTGCCCCAATTCTCGGTTACCCCGAATATGACAAGGAATTTATTGTCACGACAGATGCAAGTGACTATGCACTGGGCGCCGTTCTCTCTCAAGGACCAGTAGGAAAAGATAGACCAATTTGCTATTCAAGTCGTACACTGAATACAGCAGAAACCAGGTATTCTACTACTGAAAAGGAATTATTAGCCATTGTGTATGCTGTATAACAATTCAGACCTTATATTTATGGACGAAAATTCACTGTAGTTACCGATCATAAACCATTGGTTTGGCTTATGAATCTAAAAGATTGCTCTTCTAGATTAATGAGGTGGAGGATACGCCTAGAAGAATATGATTATAACATCATATACAAGGCAGGAACCTTGAATTCTAGTGCTGACGCACTCAGTAGAATCCCTGTAACAGAAGAGAAAACCATTAATGTACTGACTAGGAGTCAAGCAAAAGACACTAGGGAATTAGTAAACCAAAGCGAATTTTCCGAAATCGACCGGAGCAATTTAGAAAGATCTTATGAGGAATACTTAAACTATGTGCAATCACCTAGTGATGCCATTATAGAACATGGAGGTGCCCTCCAACTAGCAAAACATTTAACACATAAATTCTTTTTCTTACCATTAACAAAACTTACAACGGAGGAAACGTTAGAGGAAATATTCCCAACTATAAGTGAAGAATTGATTTCAAATAATCCTCCAATATTCAAAAAGAATGAAGTAACATACATAATCACCAAATTACAAATCCCAATGCGAACAAAGAAAGATTACGTCTCAATGTTAGAGTCCCTGCATAAAATCCGAGAATATTCTATAAAAAGCAAACTAAAAGAGATACACCTATCCTTCCCTACTGAAAACATTAATTCGATCTTGGAATTCAAGAACCTCATATCATATATATTCTCAGGTATTGAAATTAGTTTCCACTATTACTTAGCCAAAGTCAAGACTCTTGGCGACAAAGAAGAAATTGACGATGTTATCAAGACCTTTCATATCACTCCACTAGGAGGTCATCAAGGAGTGGAAAGAACCACTAAGCGAATAAAAATGTTCTACTCTTGGACTGGATTATCAAAAGATGTTGAACAATTCATTAAAAGGTGTTCTTCTTGCCAAGCTAATAAATTGAGCAAGACACCCAAAGTTCCAATGAAAATAACGACCACCAGTACCAGACCCTTCGAGAAAGTATTTTTAGATATTGTAGGACCATTGCCCCCTAGCCACAACAATAATAAATATATTCTTACGTTCCAGGATGATCTAACTAAATATTCAGAAGCCATACCAATTCAAAATGCGGAAGCCCGAACCGTGGCAGAGGCTTTCACTACACATATAGTATGTAAGCATGGGATACCTGAATCAATACTTACTGACCAAGGTACCAATTTTTTAAGCGAAATGTTCTCTAATGTTTGTACCCTTTTAAAAATTCGTAAACTCCAAACAACTCCTTATCACCCTCAATCAAATGGAGCTTTGGAGCGAAGTCATAGGACATTGGCTGAATATCTGAGGCATTACGTTAATCGAGATCCACAATCTTGGGATACTTGGTTACCTTACTCAATTTTCGTTTATAATACAACGCCTCACTGTAGCACAAATTATTCTCCTCACGAGTTATTGTACGGGTTTCCAGCCGAAATACCTAACACTGTAAAAGGTACCCCTAAGGTAAACTATAATTACGAAAACTACTGCAATGAATTAAAGGCTAGATTGCAACACGGATACAGGCTCGCTCATGAAACCCTCCTTGCAAAGAAGGAGAAATCCAAATATCTCTATGATAAAAATACACAACACAGAACATTCAATCTAGGAGAAAAGGTTTTGTTAAAAAGTCATACTAGAAAAAACAAATTGGAACCCCTATGGAAAGGTCCTTACACAGTAACGCACATAAATTCCCCAGAAAATACTACAATACGTGTGGGTAATAAAAATAAAATTATTCACAACAACGATTTGAAGTTGTTCATAGAATAGTGAATATGAACTCTCTTTACAGGATTCTTTTTGTCTTCTACCTCCTTTTGGGAACCTTTGAAGTTGTACACGCATATTCTTGGATTAAAACTACTCACTTCAATACTACACCTGGAATTTACTTCGAAGAAATAGGTACAGTCGGACTATACAGTAATGAATGGAAAGTCGTCATATATTACGACCTAAAAAATTTGCGTTTAGAATTCCTAAAACTCCAAGAATATGTCAAGGATATGGAAGTAACTTGCTCAGTGTTGAAAACACATAATGAAGGCTTAGGATTTTGTAACAGTATAACTGAAGTAATCCACGTACTTATCGCGGAAATAGAACAAAAGGAAATCCTGCTTAGACCTGAAAAGAGGCGATACAAAAGAAGTTTATTTAATGCAGTAGGAAGTCTAAGTAAGACACTTTTTGGCACACTTGACGAAGAAGACGCGAAAAAGTATGACCAAGCCATTGACGATCTCAATAAAGATAACGAACACTTGTTGAAACTTCTAAAAAATCACACATCAATCATAGAGACAACTATTAATGTATTTAATAAGTCTCGTAGTAACATAGATGACCAATTTATGAGCCTGTCAAATAAACTCAGATTCTTGAATTCGACCGTTAATAGGATAACGTCTGAAGTTCTGGATAATCGGTTATTACTGGAATTGGAAAATTTAGTAACCTTAACCACCATCATTATGATAAGACACCAGTCAACGCTAAATACATTGGTAGACCTTTTGACTGACGTCAAACACGGCAAGCCGCACCCATCAATTATAACCCCAAGTCAGATGCAGAGTGTGCTGACCGAAATACATAAAAATTTACCTAGTCAACTTTCACTACCAATATCAACCCAAGAAAACAATTTACTCCAAATATACCAACTGGGCCAAACACGAACAGGAATTATCGAGGATAAAATAATTTTTGAATTTAAACTCCCACTCCCATTCAAGGAAACATATCAGCTTTTTAAGGTTACAGCACTTCCAACTCCCCAGGGTAATCTTTTCGCCTACATCCAACCCTCATTAGAATATCTCGTTATAGATATTAATAGGGAACATTACTATGCACTCAATAAATTTGATCTTAACAACTGCCTCACCAATAACCTAATCCACTATATATGTAGAATTGTACATCCGATTTTTAATGATCATTCTGCCAATCACCTATGCGAAATCAAATTACTAAAACATTCACCCTCAATACCCCAAGAATGCGAAATTAAGACAATTCCTAAAACAAATTATTGGATACAAATGTCCCAACCAAACAACTGGATATTCGTCCTTAAGGATGAAGAAACCATTGATTCAATCTGTGGGAATACTATCAATCCCCTCAAATTAAGTGGTGCAGGTATCGTTGAAATCAAACAAAATTGTTACCTCAGATCAAAAGAGTTCACAATTCAGGCCCATAACGTCAAAACATATAGATTAAATAATTTTTACTTACCAACCACTAATCTTTCCTACCACTTACCGAAAGATATTCCCAACCCTGAAACAAGCCCCAGACAAGCACCAACAAAAATTATAAAATTCTACGATAATAACGAATTTAAGGAACTAAGTAAGTCAATCCAAGAGCAGAAGAAACAAGAAGAAAATAATTTCTTACATGCAAATGGACACACAATCCATCACTACGTAATAAGTTATATCTTACTCATTTGCATGATTTCCGCTCTCATTATGTATTTAAAAAAGAAATTCCAAGCAAAACTTCAAATAAACGCAAATGAAGAAAATCCTGTCAAAGAAATAGAGTCGAATAACCCACACGGGTACACCTTGCAAATAAAAAATGAGAATACTAAACCCTAACATAAATTGTAATATTGTATTATAAGTTATAAATACCAGTTAGTAGAATATGTCATATCTATTAGTAACATTGTTAACATTGTGTTGAAATTAATAAACTTTAGTTAGTAGTATACTAAATGTTCTTTGATGATTATTGTATTCAATATGTAATGTAAGTTCTTAACGACAATTAAATAAGTTTTTTGTATAACATTTACATTTTCTAAACAGGTAAATTTTGTAGTTCTAGAAGTATTTTTACATATTTTATTATTATTATTTAATTCGAGTTGTAATCGCTTTCTCAACTTACCTTTACACATGAAGCTCTTCTAAGGGAAAAGGGGTAAGCGAATCTCATAATTCCCTTCCTATGTGAATTTCATTAATTATAATCTTCTTATAGTAATACATTTTTTCTTATCTCCCCTCATTAGCCATCAATTTCAGACCTTGTTTTACCTCTACATTTTTTTTTCTCTTTTTGTCCTTCTTTCGAAAGTTTCCTATGAAACTTTCTCTTCTAAGGGAAAAGGTGTAATGTAGTGCCAGTACACTACATTTTCTCACGAACCAAAAACCGATAAATTAAAATGAAGTGTTTCTCATGTACACTAAAAACTAAACCCTTCAGATAATCTGTAAACAATCCCTTACCCTCATAAATTAAATTTAAATCCTCCAAAAATACTTAAACCAAAAACCCAGATAACCCAAATCCAAGAAATACTTTCTTAATTACTCCCAAACTCATAAGTCAATTCATAAACAATCCAAGAAATGTTTTCCTCATTTCATAATTACTTGACGGTGTCAAGTTGCGTCATGAGAACTTCGTTCAAATGGAAATTATGTCAATGCGAACATAAACAAATCGGTCTCGTGCTGCAATTCAAAGTACTTGAATGCACATGACTTTCCCCTGAAATACTTTCTGCTGTTATCAGCATCATTTTTCTATTTACTGAAATTGACCGAAATTCCAATTGGTCAATTTAGTAAATAATCGATACTTCCTACCCATTTGATGGCGGGGATGATTCCGTTTAATAAATATAGAATCTTCATCCGAAGATTCAGTCAGTAAATTTTATTCTACCAACCTGGAGTGACCCCCCACCAGAGGTAAGGCCTCCAGCGTTGCACCGAAAATTAGTTCAAGTTGAGAAAGTGAAAGTGTAGACTAATTAAGCACAAGACAATACTCAATGTGTAGTTGATTGAATAGAAAATACCCGTGTAAAATACAAGTAAGGTGAAATAAAGACAATTAACGATAAATTAATTGAATCAGGGCTGGTGATCTTCGAAAAAAGCACTCCCAGTCCTTTGCTACAACCAACATTGAATAAGTAGCATAAAACAGTCCCCTTAAATAAAATAATAATTTTGGAATCAATGAAATAATTTAGAATAAATAAATATAACTTACTGAATTAAAAAAAAATATTATTTTATAATTTTTTTCCGAGAGAGATGAAAATCTTCAAGAAGACACCGGATAACTCGCACCCTCCGTCATTCTCACTAAAAACACCTCCGTCATTCTTACTCACTAAAAACACCTCTTCTAGTAGCTGTGCTTTTATATAAAAATTACTGATTTCTAAAAATTATAAACCTTGAAAGGCTTTGTGTAATTAATTCTATTTTATATAAATTATACTGTTTTGTAATGTGACATATTTTAATTTTCAGAAAAGAAAAAGTAATATTTTTTACATATTTATAGAAATGTACAAAATATGTACATAAAAACACTTGTCTCGAGCGAAATTCACGGACAAATTTTTTCAAAACAAACCATTTTTTAATCTCGAGCTAGCAAGAAATATACAATTTCTTGACATGATCGGCCTTTCTAAGCTAAATTCCTTTGGATCGTCATCAACAGCAGCACCATAGGGTAAGCTTTTCTTTAGCTGCTGGACGTCTTCGAAACAAACCGAAAACTAGATCTAACTCCGGCTAAATCAAACACCGAACTTGTTAGTGATCAAATGATACTACTGTATCATTTGATCACTAACACTGTCACATTAACCTTTCGGTAAAATATTTTTCACATATTTATCGAAATGTACAAAATATGTACATAAAACACTTGTCCCGAGCGAAATTCACGAACATTTTTTTTCAAAACAAACCGTTTTTTAATCTTGAGCGGAGCAAGGAATATACTTGTATAAAATTTCTTGACATGATCAGCGTTTCGTATTCTTATCGGAATATGTTATGTGAGCTGCTACGTGATCTGACATGCATATCAGCGTCAGTGCTGATGTCTAAAAATAACGTTGCAGATTGTCCTACCGACCAACAGATATCGCAATTGAAATTCTGTCTCGACAGTCGACGTTGGAAGAGATTTGTCTGTGCGTATTTTGTGGGATAAGAGAAGGGAATATATATCGTCCATTTATTAAATACTGTAACATAAATGGGGCTTTTCGGGCTCGATTAATTAAGACACTTATTTACAGTCACAAATTTTCACAATTTTTATTCACTTCCATTAATTCGTTGCACAATTTTCTTGACAATATTTCCTCACAGTATTACGTTTAACTTTCATAATTAAGACTTATCACTTCACTGGTTAAAATACAACTGACCAACTGGGCCTATTTATACTACTTAGCTTAATTTTAGGAAGTCCAACAACTTAATTCGAGCAATTTCCGTTATTCATTTTCACCACACCAAATCATCACAGATTCGAGTCGGCCTTGACTTCATACGGCATTTGACGTTTTCCTGGTTTCCAAAATTCGGGACATACGCATTGCACATCTTGACTTCGTTTTCATCACGTAGCCTTTGCTGGACTACAGTGCATATTACTGGAGAAACTGGAGTTACAAGGAGATACAACTGTTCGTCCCGAACAGTTGTATCTCCTTGGTATGGTTTTAATTGGTCAATGTGCATGATCTTCTTTTTGTCTTTTGGTCCCTGCTGTATCCTGTAGACCACATCGTTGATGCGCGTAAGGATCTTGCAGGGTCCTTCCCACTGCTGACGAGGTCTCCTTCGCTAAATCCGCTAGAATTATGTCTGATGTCGTATTGTGTTTTCATTCTATCGCTGGATATCTTGAGGTTCTTTCTTGCCAGTTGATGGATTTCTGCGAGACGCTTCCGAAGTATGGTTATGTACTCTTCAGTGATTTCAGTATCTTTTTCAAGTGTATAAAACTTCAAATCACTGGGCAGTCGAATCTGTCTTCCAAACACAATTTTAGAGGGTGTCTGACCTGTTGATTTATGGACGTATGCTCTAGCTAGTAGAAATGTCGGAATGTAGCTATCCCAAACCCGTTGATGCTCATCTACTACTTTTCTGAGATGTTCGACCACTGTGCTATTAAATCGCCATCCCGACAAATTGTAGAAGCAGTAGTGTTGTCCGCGTATTTCTTCTTTCAAGAATTTCGCAAACCTTCTAGAATACTTGAGATTCAAAGTTTCTTCTTTGGGCTCAATGAAGCTCATCGGGGACGCCAAATCTGCATATCCAGTTTCTTACTAACTTCTCTGCCACTATCTCTGCTTCTTGATTTGGGATCGTATATACTTCTGCCCATTTACTGAAGTAATCCATTACCACTCAAATGTGCCTGTTGCCCCGATCTGACTCTGGGCATGGTTCCGCAATATCAATCGCGATTCTCTCAAAAGGCGCTCCAACGTTGTATTGATGCATCGCTCCTCTTGTGTTGTAAGATCCTTTGCTACAGGTACAAAAAGTGCATTTTGGACACCATTCCTCCACATCCTCCCGCATATATAACCAGTACAATCGTTTTTTTAAATTCTCCAATGTCTTATTGACGCCAGGATGTCCTCCCGAAGCACCGTTATGAAATTCTTCCACGAATTCCTTTATCTTGTACCTGCATCCGGCATGATGACTCGTCGGGTGCTTCCCATTTGCGTTTCAATATTCCATCTTAAACACATAGCGAATTCCATTGCGCCCAGTAGCTCTTCAATGTTGCACTTCTGTCTGAAATATCTTTCCATTGGGGCCTTTCGTCGTTCTCCTTCCACGTAAAAATTGGAGATATATTCTCGTCTTCTCGTTGAGTTGCTTGAAATTCTTCCTTGTTCCATCCTGAGAAGGGTATGACAGTTATTCTGTTCACAATCACATGGTCTCATTTACCTTCCAGACGGGAACTGTTAAGCCTATGATGAGACTTAAACGAAGAAGGGGTGCCGGGTCAATAATTGACAAGACCAAAAAAAATTTTAATTCAATAAGGTTTTTATTCATATAATATTTGCCTTAAAACTAAATAAAAATTCAATAAATAAAATACTTCAAATAATAACAAATTCAATAAATAAATTCAATAATAATAAAAAAAATAAAAAAGTAATAAATAAATAAAAGAATTCAAAGAAGAAGAAGCAGGTGCCAATCCAATTAATTCTCTGTGAAAAGAAAAGAGAGAAAGCGATATTAGTTTTTGTACAACAATTGTTTTGCTGAAAACAGCACTAAACAGTGGCCGAAAACAGCACCACGAAATTATGGACAGCACGAATGATAGCCAAAAACAGCACCACAACTTACAATGGGGATAGCAAAAATGAGGAAAGGGAATACTTGCTGAAATGTAAAAATTATTATAAAGAAAAATAATAAATAATAAAATGCTGAAATCAGCAATACCTTTGGAAGAATAATAATTTAATTCAGAGAAATCTCTAATAATAAATTCACCGAAAGCGGTTTGAATCAAACTACTCGTTTGAGATCTGAAAGCAGAAATGATTTTGTTTGCATTTAATGCATGTAATAGGTTTGTTAAATAATGTGTAAGTGTGTTTCCCACTTGTATTTGCGTTTTGTAGTTTGCTCCCCTTGCACTCTTGGAGTGCTTCTAGAGTTCGGAAACGAGATTTTAAAAAGTTTGTTAATTCTGAGTATGAGGGAATAGTAGTTTTGGTCCCTTGCTCTTGTTCCCATTGGCAATGGGTTTCTTGTGGAAGTTTTTGTACAATAGTGTACACTAAAATGGCGTCCCACGAATCTGTGGAAACGTCCAAAGCCCGAAGTTCGTGTAAGCATTCTTCGGTTTGATCGAGAAGATTTTTGATCGCTTGAGAGAATTCTGATTGAGTAATAATTTTAGTTGTGTGTTTACCAATATTCTGGTTTGTGTAAAAACTCCCAAGCGGATAGTTTTGTTGAGTAATGTCAAATTAACGAAGCAATCGTGCGGCTTCGCCAGAGACACAAGAGAGAGCTGGATCGTTATGAACCATTGATTTGAATAAATCATGGAATGATCTCCATGAGCGATATGTCCCATCGAATTTTGGGATTGTTATGGTCGGAAGCTTAACTTCGCTTTTGTGTGGCTCAAAATGAGATTTCTCCTCATTTTTGTTAAGAGGTTTGAGTTCTTCGGTAAACTCAGACAAGTATTCGATATACATGTCTTCCGTTTCTTCATATAGGCTGCTGGTTATATATTTTTCGGCTTTCTCGCTTTCGGATTGGTAAATTAGAGAGTGATTATTATGGAATTGACTCCATATTGACTGAAATGTGTCAATTCGAATTTTGAAATAGCTTTCCGTGCGCCTGGCTTTAGGAGCCTTTTTGTGATTCACAATGGCTTTGGAAAGTTGCTCGTGAAGAGCTTTTTGAGTTTTAAGGATTTTTTCGATATCCATATTGTGTAGTTTTTGGTCTATCCGGCTCGAAGGACTAATTTTAAGCCTATGATGAGACTTAAACGAAGAAGGGGTGCCGGGTCAATAATTGACAAGACCAAAAAATTTTAATTTTTATATGGTTTTTATTCACGAATAAAATATCTTAAAACTAAATAACAATTCATAAAAATAATAATAATAAAAACAATCCAATAAAAATCCAAAATGATAATTCAAAATATAAAATAATAAATTCAACAATAAATTAGTTATAATGAAATGAAAAAATTATAGTACTGTATTGCTGAAAACAGCACGAAACGACGGCCGAAACCAGCACCACGAAATCTGTAACCACACGAAGGAAAAAATAAAAGGAAAATTAGCTGAAAAAAAAATCGAATACAAAGTATAAAATGTACGAAAATGCTGAAATGAAATATAATAATTAATAGAGAGGCTGAAATCAGCAATACCTTTTTAGAGAAATCTCTAATAGCCGAAATCAGCTTGAAATGACCAGTCGGTCTGACCTCTGAAAGCAGAATGATTTTTGCTTGCCGAGCGCACTCTATTTATATCATTCGAAAGCATTGACTAAATGGAAAAAGTCCCGTAGCTGCTTTTTGAATGATATTTCTGTGCGAGTGTTTGAGACAGCTGATGGCTGTCATAGTTTTTGTTGCAAATGTCATTGCAAAAGTTTGTTTTGGGTTAGGGATGTTAACAGGTAAGTTTGTTTTGGATTATAATTGTGAATATTTTAATTGATTTTGTTAAATTATAGGAAATATCGGTTAAGGAGAAACTGAAGGATGCTGGGATGTTTAACTTGGTACAGGTAAGACAAATACTTTGCTGTAAATCGTTTAATTTGTTTCCTTTTAAGTTGAGGATTCAACAGGAACAGTATTTACAATCTCGCTCACATGGTCGTCGTGAAAGTGCATCTGCATTTCCATGGGATCTACCCTTCCTATGGATAATTTCGAAATCATAGGATTGCAGTCTTTCTAGTCATCTTGCCACCTGTCCTTCAGGGTTTTTAAATTGCATCTGCCACTTTAGAGTTGCATGATCTATTCGGAGAGTAAATCTTTGTCCATAGAGGAATTTGTGGAAATGCTGCGTTGAATCAACAATAGCCAGCAGTTATTTCCTCGTAACACAGTAATTTCTTTCTGGTTTTGATAGAGCTCTGCTATAGTATGCCACCACCTTTTCGTGCCCGTTTACTTCTTGTGACAGCACAGCACCAATCCCAACATTATTTCGATCGGTATCCAATATAAATGGCTCACCCGCCTTTGGATAAGTAAGTACAGGTGCATTGCAAAGCGCCCACTTCAGTGCTTTAAAGCTGTTTTCTGCTTTTACTGTCCAAATGAATGCCTTATCTTTCTCTGTTAGTTTGTTCAACTTCTTTGCTATGTCAGCAAAACTGCACAAAACGTCTGTAATAATTGGCTAGTACAAGAAAGCTTCGCAGCTCGTGTTTATCTTTTGGAGGGGGCCAGATCTCCACTGAAGTTATTTTCTCAGGATCGGTGCTAACTTCTTCTTCTTCCTTCTGTTGATACCACATGCCCTAGGTATTTGACCTGGTCTGCAAAGAGCGTACACTTTCTAGGGCTCAGTTTTAGTTTGGCTGACTTCAGTTTCTGGAAAACTTCTCATAGATTTCCTAGGTGGCAAGTTTTTCGTAGGACACATTCCCTTAAGCGCTCGAATGTTGCTGGTGCATTGCAAAGTCCAAAGGTCATAACTTTAAATTGCCACACTCCACTTCCCACCGATAATGCTGTCTTTTCCTTGTCATCTGGGTCGATCTCGACTTGCCAGTAGCCGCTTTTTAAGTCCAAAGTTGAAAACCACTTGTATCCTGATACGGTCTCTAGGGTGTCGTCTATGTGGGGTAGTGGGTAACTATCTTTCTTCGTGACATCATTTAGACGACGAAAGTTGACACAAAATCCTGTACTGCCATCCTTCTTCTTTACTAGCACCACTGGTAACATCCATGGACCTTTCGAGCTTCTTTTAGACCTTGCTTACGCATTGTTTCAACCATTTCGTCTGCGTCTTCTCGCTTTGCAAGTGGTAATCTTCTTGGTGGTTGCTTGATAAGGCCAGTGTCTCCGGTGTCAATTTTATGTTGCACTTTATCAGTTTTTCCATAGTCTTCCATAGACTTCTTGCTTTACGATATTCGCCTTGGTTGAGTTTATTAGACGGAAGTATCTTTTTGGTTAGCTTCGTGACATCCTTCCTTGGTTTCATCTAAGTCTGAATATTCTGCTAACACAATCTCTTCGGCTGGTTCGCCATAACCCAAAACTTCACCTATAGGACTCATCTCAAAACTTCTTTCTTTTCATCGATAGTTACTAAACATTTTCCAGCGGCGACATTTCTTATTTTTTCTGTTCGATCTGGTTCTACTAAATAGAATCGATAGCTCACGGGATCACCAAGAACTTTTGCTCGTACTTAGGTTTGTGCTAGGGATGGGGGATCGAACTGAGAAAATCGATTCAGTACGGATCGATCTGTAATTTTTTTCCGATTTCGTAGATCGATTAATCGCCTTAAAAGGATCGATATCCATAGATCGAATAGATCGATTCAGTTTATTTTGATATTTCAATTTATTTCAGAATTTTGAAATTGCAAGTAATTAAACCTGTTTCTACATATAAAAATATAGTGTAATTATTAAACCAATTTATTCAATAATAGAAAACAGCCTTTGTAGCTTAAAAATCTTGGGTATTTCAGAAATGTTGTTTCATTAAAGTAACACAAATAAAAATGTACACCCGAAAAGTAAAAGAGAAGCACAACTTTTGTGCCGCGTATTTACATTTACTAATATCACATGTCCCAGAAGCCTTCCAGGAATATTTTAAAAATACGTCCCCAAGGCATTTCTATGTCTGATTTCAGAAGCGATTTCAGGACATTTTATAAGAACGAAGAACATTCTCGTAAGTTTTTTGGGAAGGTTTCTGGTCTTAGCCCTAAAAATTTTTATCTTGAGGACGTTTTTTGAAAATATTCACCGCAAGTTCAAGTTGACAGTTCACCTTTATCTTCCTCCCTGTCTTCACCTTGAGAGAAACATGACTACCTCTCAGTTGAAAATTTCAAAATGGACGCAGTTATGGTTTACTATTCAAGTGCTAATTGTGATCGAAAACACTTACACACTTTTCATATAAAAAGGTTTTAATAAAAGACTATGTAAGATTTTAAAGCACGCAAAATAAATTCTTCGTCTTTTTAAGTTATTGTGGAAAGATTTTTTACACAATTCACCATTGCTTAAATGTCTAAATCCATATTATTTTAAAAGTGTAAAATCTGCCAAATTTGAGACTTTAGATTAAAAAAACTATTGATAAGTGTCAAATCTTTGATAAAGTAAAAATGGGCAGAACTCAAAAAGATATATATGCTTCTTTCAGGAGATTAAGATCTACGTCGCATCTACGTGTATTCCACATGAGTTTCTTACTAGGATTATACGTGTCTATTCCACTAGTAATATTCTACTTTGTTGATGTGGTAAATCCGCGTAAACGGAGTTGGATCAATTCGTTGAGCGGTACGACCACCATCCAGTCGCAGGTTCGAGACCAGATCTCCCCGTGAGCTTTTATTAAGAAATTAAAATAATCAACTACGTCTCTGGGCTGTTCTCTAGCTCGAAGGAATGCAAAAACCAGACCTTCAAGTTCCCTCACTTCCCTTCCGGCTTTAACCACGTCAGATAAAAAAAAACTAATATGCATAACATCTAGCATGTCGGTATACAAAATTCAACTAACTTTCAAAGCAATTACAAGTATTCCAAAACCAATTTGTATAAAAACTTAAAATCGCATATTCGAATATCACATATTTTACATTTTTCTTTAAATAATATTATTTCTTTCTCATTGCGGAATCACCAAACCAGAAATAAAACATAATAAGCCACCGATGACAAAATCATGCAGTAGTCACTAAACTACAAAGTTAACACTAAAATATTATAGCGATCTCAAGTACATTCACCTAACAATTACGATTCTTTTAACATTTTTTTTACATTTGTCGGATTATTACACAAATGAAAAATAAAATGCAAAAATATCACGACTTAGCTTGTTTTTTTGGTACGTCGGAAATCGGAAACAAATAAATCGATTCGAGCTGAATCGGTCCCACGTAAAATCGATTCAAAAATCGGCAGATCGAAGGCTTAAAGATCGATCTCCTGAGATCGAATCGAAGATCGCCCATCCCTAGTTTATGCACAAGGAGGAAGCTCGACGTCTTCATATGCCACGATGTTCAGTTTCGAATAATAATTTGATCCCAGAGCCATAGGAATCTGTATGTTATCATATTTCATGATTCCTTTTCCAATATCTAGTTGAATGTTGTGTGCTCTCATGAAATCGAGGCCAAGTTCATGTGCAACTTCGAGTAGACGTGTCTTTAAATTGTTCCTGCAATTTTTCCAAATTTAGTCACTTGTTTCCGAGTTTTACTGGTTTTGTCGCTTATTGATAAAGTTCCAGATTGCTGTTCATCTTTAATAAATCTATTTTCTTGTTAATAATGTCAGCTTAATCTTCAGCCAAAAGTCAAGGTGCCGGTGAGTGCAGCAATTCGGGATCCGACAATTGTGTGCAAACGCGGAATGGGGCAAAGCAGCGAATGCCTTCTCTATCATCTGACCCCCTCGAGGATAAATTAATAAGAAGACTGGAGGATTTCTTTTATGGCAAATTGTCCGAAACGGAGGAACGATTGATGGAAAGGATTCACGACGTTTTTGCGAATTATGAGAAGCGGATGCAGTCAATCGGTGACCAGGTGAAATTGCTGCAGGACAGATGCGAGGCTCTCTCTAGGGAAAACGAACATCTGCATCATCATCTAAAATGAGAAACCTATTGAAATTGCGAAAAAAATATGTTCTCTGATTGAACATATCTCCATACATCGACGCGTTCAGAGTTAAATCTAGCGGGAATACTCCGGGGGCATCGATTGTATCTCGCTGGTGCAGCTGAACGACGCTCTTTCATGCAGCAGCTTCGTATTAAGCAGACTCGTTTAAAATTAAGTGAAATAGACAGCGGTTTTTCTTTTGACTGTCGAGTTTACTGTTTTGAGAGTCTATCCCATGGATGTAATACAATTCTTCAACGTGCTCTCAGCATGCGTCGACAAAACTTGCTATTGTCTGTGTATACAAGGAATGGTAGTGTTTATGTGCGTAAAAACGGTTCCCAAGTGCCGCTCAAAGTGACTAATATGTGTCAACTTTGTTGATGTTGATAAAATTTGTCAGGGCAATGTCAGGGACGGTTATGTTTAATAGCTCTTGATTTGTTTTGCTCATCGGTGATTCAGTCTCCCTAGTATTAACTGGTAATCTCTTCTGCATATGAATTAATAATTTTCTTTATTACTTTTTAAGATAGTTTAGTATTAGTTTAGTGTGATTATGAATTTGAATTCCAAAATTAAGCGTTTAGCTTTACAATTTTCCTTCGTTTTAAACTGTGTTCTCGCGTTGGTGTTAAAAGTTATTGCTCAGGGTCTCGTCTTGCCTTCTGATGTGAATTTTTTATTTATATTTCAGACATAAATAATGTGAGAACGTTGCTCAATATATTTTCCCATAAAACAAGTGGATTTAATATATGTCACTTTAATGCGAGAAGCCTTAAATCGAAGATTTCTGAGGTACAGGTGCTTTTCAATAATATCAATGTGCATTCAATATTTATTTCTGAAACATGGCTTAATAAACATATTTTATCAAAATCAGTTGCAATCCCGGGCTATAAGTTATTCAGGTGTGATCGTGAATGTCGGGTAGGTGGAGGAGTCGCTATTTTTGTGAAGGATTGCTTTAAATCCAAAATTATTAAAATATCTAAAGAATGCGGTATTGAGTTTCTAGCTGTCGAAGTGTATTGTGCTACAGAGAAATTACTTCTTATTAGTATTTATTGCCCGCCTGGGGCTTTTAATCCTGACAGCGCGGTAGAATTAGGAAACTCGCTTTTATACTTCACACAAAAATATTCCAATATAGTTGTTGGTGGGGATTTTAACCTATTACTTAAAAACAACGCTGTTGACAGTTTTCTTCACTTCTTTCAAACGTGTTGCCTTGAGAATATCAATAACGGATTGCCAACCTACTATAATTGTAACAACCCCTCCCTTTTAGACTACTTTTTCGTATGTGATAGAAAGAACGTTCTTTTTCTAAATCAGATGACATCTCCTAGCCTATTTGATCATGATTTTATTTATCTATCGTACATTTGCTTATCAACTTTGCCTAATGTGATTAAATAGCGTTCTTACAATAATGTTGATCAGCAAAGATTATGTGAGGAAGCTTCCAGTCTTCCTTGGACCTGTATCCGGGAATATACATCAGCTGAGGATCAACTGAAAACGTTCTATGGCTTCATAACATATCTGCATGACAAATATGCACCTCTTCATACTAAACGTATTAAACCAAATTCTATTCCATGGTACTCACGTAAAATCGAGTGCCTAATTGCTGAAAGAGAACACCTTTTTCGTTTATATAAGAAATATAAATCAGAGGTTTGTTTTTTCAGGTATAAGAAAATTAGAAATAAGGCTAATGCTGAAATCAGAATAGCAAAGAAAAGCTATTACGATAACTTATTGAATCCATCCCTTCCTCCTAAGAGGCTGTGGTCCAATCTGAGACGATACGGCATTTGCGGAAAGGATCTGCCAAAATGTGACTTGGATGTCAACGATCTCAATACCTATTTTTCTGTATCATCTAATAACTCTTCAACACAGCCAGCCCATAATATAAATTTCTATTCAGAAGACCGCAGTAGTTTTAGTTTCAGATGTGTTTCCCATGATGAGGTTATCAAGGCATGTCTATCCATCAGATCCAACGCCACTGGGTCTGATGATATTGCACCGACATTTTTTAAAATGTTATTACCTGTAGTTCTTGACAGCTTAGTCCACATTTTCAACTCTTGTCTTACATTTTCTGAGTTCCCTCAGGTTTGGAAAAATGCAGTGGTTATTCCACTGGCTAAATGCTCTTCACCTAGTGCAGCTTGTGATTATCGACCAATAAGTCTGCTTTGTTATCTCGGGAAAGTTCTTGAGAGACTACTAAGTACGCAAATCATCCAGTATGTTTCGGAAAACAAATTTATTTCGAAATGGCAATCTGGTTTCCGCTCTGGCCATAGCAGCGAAACTGCCTTGTTGAAAGTATCTACTGATATACGCAACTCGCTGGATAATGATTTATTAACTGTCTTAGTACTACTTGATTTTACAAAAGCATTCGATTCTGCGAATCATAGGTTGCTTTTATCAAAACTGCTTAAAATGTATAATTTCTCACACTCATCCATTAAGATTATATCTGATTTCCTTTTAAACCGCTCTCAGGTTGTGAAAGCTGGGGATGAAAAGTCCAAGTGGATTAAAATCACATGTGGTGTTCCACAAGGTTCAATACTTGGACCTCTTCTTTTTGTCTTATTGATCAATGATCTTCCTGATGTCATTGAAGATGTGAATATCCACTTGTATGCTGATGATATTCAGATTTACCTTTCTCGTCCAATTGGGTTAGTTGAGGACTGCATATACCGTGTCAACCGTGATCTAATAAATATCTCCACTTGGGGCTCCAGTAATATGCTCTTGCTAAATCCTCTGAAGTCAAATTGTATGGTTTTCTACAGAAGTGACCTTGATAAATCAGATCTTCCCACTATACATCTGAACGGAGTACTATTGCCTTATTCTGACAGAGTTAAGAATCTCGGAGTGTATTTCAATGGTAATATGGAGTGCTGCGACCATATAAAAGCTGCATGTCAAAAGATTTATGGCGGTCTTCGGCTGCTTAGACTGTCGAGTAGCATGCTTCCTTCTGAGTTAAAGCTAAAGCTTGTTAGGACATTGTTATTTCCTCACTTCACTTTCTGTAGCACAGTCTATTCGCGGCTAGATTCAAAGTGCAACCGGAAATTAAATGTCGCTTTTAATGATTGCGTACGATTTATTTATAATTTAAGACGTCACGATCACGTATCCCATTATAGGGATCTTGTTTTAGGGTGTTCCTTAAACACTTACTTAGATATAAGAGCTTTAGTGTTTCTGCGTAATATGGTAAACTCTAAGTCTCCTACGTATCTATATAATCACTTGCGTTTCTTGAACTCGACACGTCATGTCAGCCTTCTGACTCCTCGCGTGCATTATGTATCCTGATACGGTCTCTAGGGTGTCGTCTATGTGGGGTAGTGGGTAACTATCTTTCTTCGTGACATCATTTAGACGACGAAAGTTGACACAAAATCCTGTACTGCCATCCTTCTTCTTTACTAGCACCACTGGTAACATCCATGGACCTTTCGAGCTTCTTTTAGACCTTGCTTACGCATTGTTTCAACCATTTCGTCTGCGTCTTCTCGCTTTGCAAGTGGTAATCTTCTTGGTGGTTGCTTGATAAGGCCAGTGTCTCCGGTGTCAATTTTATGTTGCACTTTATCAGTTTTTCCATAGTCTTCCATAGACTTCTTGCTTTACGATATTCGCCTTGGTTGAGTTTATTAGACGGAAATATCATTTTGGTTAGCTTCGTGACATCCTTCCTTGGTTTTATCTAAGTCTGAATATTCTGCTAACACAATCTCTTCGGCTGGTTCGCCATAACCCAAAACTTCACCTATAGGACTCATCTCAAAACTTCTTTCTTTTCATCGATAGTTACTAAACATTTTCCAGCGGCGACATTTCTTATTTTTTCTGTTCGATCTGGTTCTACTAAATAGAATCGATAGCTCACGGGATCACCAAGAACTTTTGCTCGTACTTAGGTTTGTGCACAAGGAGGAAGCTCGACGTCTTCATATGCCACGATGTTCAGTTTCGAATAATAATTTGATCCCAGAGCCATAGGAATCTGTATGTTATCATATTTCATGATTCCTTTTCCAATATCTAGTTGAATGTTGTGTGCTCTCATGAAATCGAGGCCAACTTCATGTGCAACTTCGAGTAGACGTGTCTTTAAATTGTTCCTGCAATTTTTCCAAATTTAGTCACTTGTTTCCGAGTTTTACTGGTTTTGTCGCTTATTGATAAAGTTCCAGATTGCTGTTCATCTTTAATAAATCTATTTTCTTGTTAATAATGTCAGCTAAATCTTCAGCCAAAAGTCAAGGTGCCGGTGAGTGCAGCAATTCGGGATCCGACAATTGTGTGCAAACGCGGAATGGGGCAAAGCAGCGAATGCCTTCTCTATCATCTGATCCCCTCGAGGATAAATTAATAAGAAGACTGGAGGATTTCTTGAATGGCAAATTGTCCGAAATGGAGGAACGATTGATGGAAAGGATTCACGACGTTTTTGCGAATTATTAGAAGCGGATGCAGTCAATCGGTGATCAGGTGAAATTGCTGCAGGACAGATGCGAGGCTCTCTCTAGGGAAAACGAACATCTGCAGGGTGATCAACGGCAGTCTGATATAATTAATAAAGGTATACCTTTCATCTAAAATGAGAAACCTATTGAAATTGCGAAAAAAATATGTTCTCTGATTGAACATATCTCCATACATCGACGCGTTCAGAGTTAAATCTAGCGGGAATACTCCGGGGCATCGATTGTATCTCGCTGGTGCAGCTGAACGACGCTCTTTCATGCAGCAGCTTCGTATTAAGCAGACTCGTTTAAAATTAAGTGAAATAGACAGCGGTTTTTCTTTTGACTGTCGAGTTTACTGTTTTGAGAGTCTATCCCATGGATGTAATACAATTCTTCAACGTGCTCTCAGCATGCGTCGACAAAACTTGCTATTGTCTGTGTATACAAGGAATGGTAGTGTTTATGTGCGTAAAAACGGTTCCCAAGTGCCGCTCAAAGTGACTAATATGTGTCAACTTTGTTGATGTTGATAAAATTTGTCAGGGCAATGTCAGGGACGGTTATGTTTAATAGCTCTTGATTTGTTTTGCTCATCGGTGATTCAGTATCCCTAGTATTAACTGGTAATCTCTTCTGCATATGAATTAATAATTTTCTTTATTACTTTTTAAGATAGTTTAGCATTAGTTTAGTGTGATTATGAATTTGAATTCCAAAATTAAGCGTTTAGCTTTACAATTTTCCTTCGTTTTAAACTGTGTTCTCGCGTTGGTGTTAAAAGTTATTGCTCAGGGTCTCGTCTTGCCTTCTGATGTGAATTTTTTATTTATATTTCAGACATAAATAATGTGAGAACGTTGCTCAATATATTTTCCCATAAAACAAGTGGATTTAATATATGTCACTTTAATGCGAGAAGCCTTAAATCGAAGATTTCTGAGGTGTACAGGTGCTTTTCAATAATATCAATGTGCATTCAATATTTATTTCTGAAACATGGCTTAATAAACATATTTTATCTAAATCAGTTGCAATCCCGGGCTATAAGTTATTCAGGTGTGATCGTGAATGTCGGGTAGGTGGAGGAGTCGCTATTTTTGTGAAGGATTGCTTTAAATCCAAAATTATTAAAATATCTAAAGAATGCGGTATTGAGTTTCTAGCTGTCGAAGTGTATTGTGCTACAGAGAAATTACTTCTTATTAGTATTTATTGCCCGCCAGGGGCTTTTAATCCTGACAGCGCGGTAGAATTAGGAAACTCGCTTTTATACTTCACACAAAAATATTCCAATATAGTTGTTGGTGGGGATTTTAACCTATTACTTAAAAACAACGCTGTTGACAGTTTTCTTCATTTCTTTCAAACGTGTTGCCTTGAGAATATCAATAACGGATTGCAAACCTACTATAATTGTAATAACCCCTCCCTTTTAGACTACTTTTTCGTATGTGATAGAAAGAACGTTCTTTTTCTAAATCAGATGACATCTCCTAGCCTATTTGATCATGATTTTATTTATCTATCGTACATTTGCTTATCAACTTTGCCTAATTTGATTAAATAGCGTTCTTACAATAATGTTGATCAGCAAAGATTATGTGAGGAAGCTTCCAGTCTTCCTTGGACCTGTATCCGGGAATATACATCAGCTGAGGATCAACTGAAAACGTTCTATGGCTTCATAACATATCTGCATGACAAATATGCACCTCTTCATACTAAACGTATTAAACCAAATTCTATTCCATGGTACTCACGTTAAATCGAGTGCCTAATTGCTGAAAGAGAACACCTTTTTCGTTTATATAAGAGATATAAATCAGAGGTTTGTTTTTTCAGGTATAAGAAAATTAGAAATAAGGCTAATGCTGAAATCAGAATAGCAAAGAAAAGCTATTACGATAACTTATTGAATCCATCCCTTCCTCCTAAGAGGCTGTGGTCCAATCTGAGACGATACGGCATTTGCGGAAAGGATCTGCCAAAATGTGACTTGGATGTCAACGATCTCAATACCTATTTTTCTGTATCATCTAATAACTCTTCAACACAGCCAGCCCATAATATAAATTTCTATTCAGAAGACCGCAGTAGTTTTAGTTTCAGATGTGTTTCCCATGATGAGGTTATCAAGGCATGTCTATCCATCAGATCCAACGCCACTGGGTCTGATGATATTGCACCGACATTTTTTAAATTGTTATTACCTGTAGTTCTTGACAGCTTAGTCCACATTTTCAACTCTTGTCTTACATTTTCTGAGTTCTCTCAGGTTTGGAAAAATGCAGTGGTTATTCCACACTGGCTAAATGCTCTTCACCTAGTGCAGCTTGTGATTATCGACCAATAAGTCTGCTTTGTTATCTCGGGAAAGTTCTTGAGAGACTACTAAGTACGCAAATCATCCAGTATGTTTCGGAAAACAAATTTATTTCGAAGTGGCAATCTGGTTTCCGCTCTGGCCATAGCAGCGAAACTGCCTTGTTGAAAGTATCTACTGATATACGCAACTCGCTGGATAATGATTTATTAACTGTCTTAGTACTACTTGATTTTACAAAAGCATTCGATTCTGCGAATCATAGGTTGCTTTTATCAAAACTGCTTAAAATGTATAATTTCTCACACTCATCCATTAAGATTATATCTGATTTCCTTTTAAACCGCTCTCAGGTTGTGAAAGCTGGGGATGAAAAGTCCAAGTGGATTAAAATCACATGTGGTGTTCCACAAGGTTCAATACTTGGACCTCTTCTTTTTGTCTTATTGATCAATGATCTTCCTGATGTCATTGAAGATGTGAATATCCACTTGTATGCTGATGATATTCAGATTTACCTTTCTCGTCCAATTGGGTTAGTTGAGGACTGCATATACCGTGTCAACCGTGATCTAATAAATATCTCCACTTGGGGCTCCAGTAATATGCTCTTTCTAAATCCTCTGAAGTCAAATTGTATGGTTTTCTACAGAAGTGACCTTGATAAATCAGATCTTCCCACTATACATCTGAACGGAGTACTATTGCCTTATTCTGACAGAGTTAAGAATCTCGGAGTGTATTTCAATGGTAATATGGAGTGCTGCGACCATATAAAAGCTGCATGTCAAAAGATTTATGGCGGTCTTCGGCTGCTTAGACTGTCGAGTAGCATGCTTCCTTCTGAGTTAAAGCTAAAGCTTGTTAGGACATTGTTATTTCCTCACTTCACTTTCTGTAGCACAAAATTAAATGTCGCTTTTAATGATTGCGTACGATTTATTTATAATTTAAGACGTCACGATCACGTATCCCATTATAGGGATCTTGTTTTAGGGTGTTCCTTAAACACTTACTTAGATATAAGAGCTTTAGTGTTTCTGCGTAATATGGTAAACTCTAAGTCTCCTACGTATCTATATAATCACTTGCGTTTCTTGAACTCGACACGTCATGTCAGCCTTCTGACTCCTCGCGTGCATTATGTAGTTGGGCAACGTTCTTATTTCACTGTTATTTCTCGTTTGTGGAATTCTCTTCCTGTTAACATCAGAGGGCGGGATCGAAGACGAGATTTTAAAAATGAGCTGAAACGTTACCTTATAAATTCATCGTGAATTAACCATGTCTGTAACACAGTTTCTACTATAGTTAGATTAAGCTGCAAATTTTATAATTATTCCTTCTGTAGTTTTTGATTCTTTGTTTTGTCGCTTTTGAAATGTTTTTCTTTCTTTTTTTTTCTTTTCTTACTTGGTAATAATTTTCTTTTGGATTGCTTGTTATATTAGTTTTTCTTCTTCTTTTAGTTTTATAATTTTTGATAGTTTTGTAATTTGAATTTTCCTTTTATTTTGTACTGGTAAAAGATGTAGTCTTGTGTACATAGCCTAAATAAATTGAATTGAATTGAATTGAAGTATGCACTTATCCGCTATATCTGCGACAAGAGGGATATTGTCATTTATATTTCCCAATACATTTCAACGGATTCTCCTGTAGCTGTCCTCAAAATATACCGATTTTTTTTTTGCAAAACCAGTTGTCTTTAGCATAATCGCACCGAAGAATAGATCTGGAAGCACCTGTGTCTACTGTAATCGTGCATTTCTGTTCTTGTACTCTCCCGTTGATTGCGAAGCTGCTATGGTTTTACTGCAATTTCTTAATGTTGACGATGATTCCGGGGGCGTCGATTCTACTGGCCAACTCGTTTCCCTGTTGCAAGTGTAGATTTGGTTTAGGGCTTACAGCTCCATCGCTTCTTTTTTCCGCACCATCTCTTTCTCTGCATTTTTACAGCCAGATCCAGATGTTGTCATCTTGCCGTCTTGTGGATAGTTTGATCTTCATCTCTTTGAAGATGGCCTTCTCTGTTGCACGTCCACTCTCTTGCATGTGCTGGTTCCCATACCGCAATTGTAAAGCTTGTATTAGAGATGTATAGCATACCTTTGCTCAGCCGGGATAGTCCGTCCAATTCTGCTGCTCCACCTCTAAATGCCACGATAAGAGCTGTGGCTTTTTCTTTGTCACTCCAAAAGTTCATTATTGCTGCCGTTTTGAACTGGGGTCTGTATGTTTGCCAGGGCGGTTGGCCGTCAAATGTTGGAGGATGAAGTCTTTTGTTCACAGTCACATCTTAACTCATTTACGGAACCTTCCATCGATGATTTCAACTCGGCTGATGAAGTCTTCTGTTCTTTCATTGCTGACTTTAACTCATTTACGGAACCTTCCATCGTTGATTTCAACTCAGTTGGTGAAGTCTTCTGTTTTTCCATTCCTAACTTTAACTCATATACGGAACCTTCCATCGTTGATTTCAATTCGGCCATCGACGATTTCTGTTCAGCCCTTGATGCTTTTATTGATGATTTTTGTTCAGCCATTGATGCTTCGATTGATGATTTCTGTTCAGCCATTGATGCTTCTATTGATGATTTCGGTTCAGCCATTGATGCGTTTAATTATCCTTGGAAGATTTCATCTCACTCATCGGGGCATTGAGAAGATCTGTCATGCTTGGAGTACTTGCTTGTTCTAGTTCGTTTCCAAAGACAAAAGCCTCTGGATCCTTTCCTTCCTTTTCCATAGCTTCTTGTAATAACGCTACTAGGGCACATTTATTTCCAGTTGTAGGTAGGGAACGTTTACTTAGCTCCCCCTTCAAGTCTTGAACACGTAAATCCTTCAGTTTGCGCCCCATTTTCAGATTGGCTGCACTATTTCACTTTAATTTCACAGTCACACTTTTTTTTCTAAGTTCACTCTTTAGTCTTTCTTAATTAATCCCACTTCTGACACCAATTGTAACATAAATGGGGTTTCTCAGGCTCGACGGATTAATTAAGACACTTATTTACAGTCACAAATTTTCACAATTTTTATTCACTTCACTTCATTAATTCGTTGCACAATTTTCTTGACAATATTTCTTCACAATATTACGTTTCACTTTCATAATTAAGACTTATCACTTCACTGGCTAAAATATTACTAACTGACTAGTCTGCTACTCAGCCCTATTTATACTACTTAGCTTAATTCTAGAAAGTTCAGCAACTTAGTTCTAGCAATTTCCGTTATTCATTTTCACCACACCAAGTCTCCACAGGTTTGAGTCGGCCTTGTCTTCATATGGCATCTGACGTTTTCCTGGTTTCCGAAATTCGGGACATGCGCATTGCACAACTTGATTTCGTTTTCATCACGTAGTCTTTCACATTTCAACATTCAGATATTCAAGTGATATAGAAGAAGAAATTCAATTGATCTTTTTTCAAATATCTGCAGTGAATATTTTGTTTATTATCTTCATTGCGGTCTGCTATCCAATCTTAAAAAAAAACCTGTGTTGCTTACAATTTAACTTGCCAGAAAAAGATTAATTATTCGCAGATTGAATTCTGTCAACATGAAAATTTCCATCCACACATTTCGCCCAAAGATTCTTTGAGGTAATTAATATCCGTTATTTGATGATGGAATTTTTTGCATTTAAAATTTAAATTTTTAAAAATTTTAGCGCCTCCCTTTTCGGAGAATCCGAATCATGGCGCTGTGCTGTAAAAGTTTGCCAGTTCTCCGCGCCATATTGGGACACAAGCCATCGAATTGGAAGGGAAAAAGTAGCCGTATTTTTTTGTCAAAAACTAGGTTTTTGGTGCAGTTTGTCGAGGAACCTACGATTGAAATCAAGATAGGAAGATAATTGCGGAATCAGTACATTCCTTGTGTTTTTCTTTTACGTAAAACAAATTGAAATATGTGAGGGGTTTTGACTTCTCAACAGGTAGAAAAGCAAGGATCAGTGATCATGAAGATACAACTGTAAAGTAAATTCGTTACAAGTTTTTATCATCGTCGTTATGTTAATTTATCTAGGTACTTTTTAACCGACTTCCCAAAAACAAAGAGGTTCTAAGTTCGACGGTTTTTTTTTTTTTTTTTTTTTTTTTTTTTTTTTTTTTTTTTTTTATGTCTGACCGGGCATAACTTTGTAACGCGTCGATTTTGATGATTCTTTTTTTGTTGGGTAGAGTATGTTCACCGATTGGTACCATGTCAAAAAAATTTTTGGTAGGGTGGGGGTGGGGGGTGGGGGTGAAACCTAACTTTGTAACGCGTGGTCCGATTTGGATGGTTCTTTTTTTGTTGTACACAGTATGATCCCCCATTACTAATAGGAGAATAATTTGGTCCTATGGTGAAAGGTGTGGGTGGGGGGGGAGGGGTAGTCTTACTTCGTAACGCGTGGACCGATTTGGATAATTCTTCTTCTATTGGATGGAATATGATCCTTGGTTGATACTACGAGAAAACAAATGTTGCTGGGGCGGGGGTGGGAGAAGGGGGGTGGAACCTTACTTTGTAACGCGTGGATTGATTTGTACGGTTCTTTTGCTGTTGTATAGAGTGTGATCCCCCATTGCTAATAGGAGAATAATTTGGTCCTAGGGTGGAGGTGGGGGAGGGGGAGGGGTAGTAACTTCGTAACGCGTGGACCGATTTCGATGATTCCTTTTATGTTCGGTAGAGTATGTTCCTTGATTGATACCATGAGAAAAAAAGTTTAGTGGAATGGGGGTGAGGTAGGGGGTTAAAACTAACTTTCAACGCGTGGACCGATTTGGATGGTTGTTTCTTCGTTGTATAGAGAATAAGACACTAAAAAGTGAAAAATAAAATAGTTTTTAAAAAAAAAGTTGACTTCACAAAAAGCGCTAAAAAGCATAAAATAATTTTTAATTTTATATCTATTACGACATTTTGAAGTCGGTGCAAATTCAACAAATAAAACAACTACAGTACCACAATTGAAAATAATACCTAATACTACCTGAGCGTTTCAGTTTACGGAATCATAAGAAATGACGATTAAATACTTTTGTTGTAGTTGTTTGGTTTGTTTGATTTGCACCGACTTCAAAATGTCGTAATAGATATAAAATAAAAATTATTTTATGCTTTTTAGCGCTTTTTGTGAAGTCGGTTCAACTTTTTTTTTAAAAACTATTTTATTTTTTTAAATGATTTTTGTATTTGCTAGGAAAAATGGAATGAATATGGTTTTATCTTGATTTTGAAAGATAAATGTGACTTAAAAGAAAACCAAAGGGGTCAATAGTAGACGTACCAAGTGTGTTATTTTGCCTTTAAATGGGGGAATTTAAAATAATTAAACCTTAAATGAAATAAATTTTACTAAATTTAAACATATACAGTGGCGAGCAAAAATGGTGCAATGTTTAGCACATTTTTGTTTTCCTGCATGAAGAAAAAAAAAAGAAGAGCAAATTCTTAAAAACAAATGAAGTTCATTAATTTATTATTGCTTTTAAATTAAAAAAATTACAAAAACATTCAAGTTCAAACAATACAAAAAATACTCTCATGCCTGCAGTCGATTCTAACTGTTTAACTGAGCATCGGCTCATTTCAGTAGAAAGTTTGAGTGAATTCAGCCCTCGTGAAAATAATATATAGGGAGTTTAAGTTCTTTTAATTTAAAATTCTAAAATTATTTCAACGATGAAGCCTTTAAGCATTGAAGTCAAAAAGCGAGTTTTATTGTTGTTGGATGATGGGAAATCAGCGCGTAAAATTGCGGCAATCTGCAATGTTCACCACACATCAGTATTAAGAATAATTAAAAGTTGTGGAAAAACTACATCCTCCATGAAACTTGGACGTCCAAGGAAAATGAGTGATCGAGACTGCAGGGACCTGGCCAGAATTCTGACGTCGGGCAGTGTAAAAACACCAAAGGAAGCAGCTGCTACGTTAGGAAAGGAGTAGAGAGCAGGACATCACGCAGGTGCTTAAATAGAATTCTGACGTCGGGCAGTGTAAAAACACCAAAGGAAGCAGCTGCTACGTTAGGAAAGGAGTAGAGAGCAGGACAGCACGCAGGTGCTTAAATAGAATCGGTCTCCGTGCAGCTGTGAAGAACTCAAAGCCTGCTCTTTCTGCTAAAAATATTGCAGCGAGAAAAGAGTTTGCGCGAACACATAAGGATTGGACTGTAAATGACTTGTAAGAAAAATTATGCTTTTTAGGTAATAGGTCAGATGAGTCCAAGGTTTGCCGCTTTGAGTCCGGCAGACGCTCGTGGTTTTGGAGCAAGACTTTAAAACCTACAAAACCAAATCACACCAAGCAAATGGTAAAGCACGGGGGTGGTTCAATCACGGTTTGGGGTTGTTTCACGCAAAACGGTATTGTATTAGTACGAGTAGATGGCATAATGAATAAAGAAATATATTTGAGCAACTTACAAAGAAATCTTCCAGCTGCTTTTAAGAATAGTGGGGTACCAAAGATCAAATAATATTTCAACATGACGGGGACCCAAAATATTCAGTCAAAATCGTCCGTAATTGGCTAGGTGAACAAAATTTCAGTGTTTTGCAATGGCCAGCCCAGAGCCCTGGCCTGAACCCCATCGAAAATCTGTGGGGTTACACGAAAAGAAAACCAACTATGCCGAACCACCTCGTGGAGTTAATGAACTTTGGATAAGAATACAAGAAGAATGGAATAGTATTCCACAAAATATTATTAATAATTTATACGAAGGTATGCCTAAGAGAGTTCAGGAACAATGGAACTCTTTGAACTACAATTAAAAGTTAACCTGTTAGTGATGATTAAGGGTTATTGAGAGAAATTGTGAAGAAAAAGTGTTAGTTAAAATTAATAAAATTTGGACTACTAATTAATTTGACCTACAATTAAAAGTTTACATGTTAGTGACCATTAAGAGTATTAAGAGTTATTGAACGAAATTGTAAAGAAAAAGTGTTATTTAAAATTAATAAAATTTGGACTACTAATTAATTTGCAGGAGCTGAAAGAAAATAAAGGATTATGGACTAATTACTAAATAATTAGAGAGTGCATAAATGGTGCAATGTACCTATAACACCATTTGTATGAGATTATTTTTTGTATTGTTTGAACTTGAATGGGTTTGTTATTTTTTTAATTTAAAAGCAATAATAAATTAATGAACTTCATTTGTTTTTAAGAATTTGCTCTTCTTTTTTTTCTACATGCAGGAAACATTGCACCATTTTTGCTCGCTACTGTAAAATACAAAATACAATATATATATATATATATATATATATATATATATATATGTATATATATATATATATATATATATATATATATATATATATATATATATATATATATATATATATGTTAGGTGCGATAAAGTTCTTCTTTTTGAATATATGAGTTAAAACCTTAAAACTAATTAACCGGAAACAATACTAAATGCCTATAGCTTTCTTTTGACGCATCTAACATAATTAAGCCTAAAATTGAAATATGAAATACATAGTGTGTTGAAAATTTTGAAAAGGATAGATTTAACAAAACAATATAAAGTATCATTAAAACAATCAGTAACCGTCGAGAAAAAGCACCTACTTCCTTTTTATATTAATGCATAATTAAATTTATGGTTCTGTCTGTAATAATAAGAAATTTGCAATTTATTGATGCAAATTTTTTTAGTTAGTTTGGCCGCTTTCTCTTAGGGAATAAGAGATTTGGAAGTTCACGTTTAACCAAATGCGGTTAAGCAGTTTCGCAATAGGTAAATTTAAAATAAAGCCACGAAGCTATTGAATATAGCCAACAAAGGAAAAAATAGAAAACATTTATGGAGTAAAAGAACACAACGCCAAGTTCAGTTTAAGAAAGTCAATCTTTTTGCATTCACATGATTTCTTAAGTTTAAAATAAATACGTGAATTTAAGTATGAATTACAGGTACTATTTACAACGGAAAAAATATCATAGTGTCATAATATTGTTTCATTACACATATGATGACCTTCCTTATATAAACTTTTAATATTGGATATTATAGGTATTGGAATCTCATAGTTTTGTAGAATTAACTTATTCCTCGCGAGTAACGTGGTCTTATAGGTAGGAACTTCTTTTGGAATTTTCGTGTTACTGGACCACAATTTAATTGGTTGTCTTTTTACTTGGAGTTGCTTTAGCAAATAAGGTCGCACTAAAAGTATACTTAAAAGAAAGAAAAATGAGCATACTTATAATGCAGGACATTAAAATATATTTGCATTTTGAATTAATAGCATTAGTACGAAATATTACGCTCAGAAACCATGGTAATTGCCAAGTAAAGATTCTAATGATGTTATCAGAGATAATTAGCCCAGCTAATCGTACGGATGAATGCGCCTTCACGGCCTCCTTTACGGTATTTGTTCCCGAAGACTATTTCTTACCAACCATCTGCCTGAACTTATGGCCTTCTGGCTCAATCGTTCGTGAGTTTGTCCCTAAAGTTCGCCTCGGCTTGTCTCAGCAGTCAAAAAACTTGTCAGCGAGGTATCCCTCTTCTACGCCAACGTAACCGGACTGCGCTCTAAAACCTCGCAACTGTTGTTCGCTGCTAACGCATTCAATTTTGACGTCATCTGTCTCACTGAAACCTGGCTTTGTGGCAATATTTCCGACGCCGAGATCTTCGGGCCTGACTTCCAGGTCTTTAGGCGGGATCGTCACTCGGATCTGTGCGCGCCAGTTGGCGGCGGGGTGTTGAGCGCCGTCAGATCCGGCGTGCCTTGTAGCATCGTACAGGTTGCTCAGTCTGACACCCTGGAGCTCCTTTGCATCGCCTTGAAATTCCTTCACAGAACTCTGTATGTTTTCATAGCCTACATTCCCCAATATCCAACAGACTCATCGCTAATCTGTCCCATGTGGCGAAAGCCTTTGAAACACTGATATGCGACGTGCTCCGCTTCCACTGTAGACCCTTCGTGGGCTCTTTCCAACACGGCTTTATCAAGGGTAAATCAACCACCACCAATTTACTCGAATTCGTGCATCACTGTTTGCCTCTGATCGAGTCGGGTGTGCAGGTCGACTGCATATTCACCGGCTTCAGCAAGGCCTTTGACAGGATCAACCATAGCATTCTCACTCATAAGCTCTGCCTGCTTGGTTTTCCGCTGCTCTTTGTTGCTGGTAGCATCCTTGGTACACTCCTCTTCATAATTTATATTAATGACATCTCGTTGCTCCTGCCTAGGTCCAGAATCTTGTGTTATGCTGATGATGCTAAAATCTTCTGAGCGGTGTCCACTGACGACGACTCTGCTCTGTTGAGCTCCAATTTGCGAATTTTTCATGATTGGTGCTCCAATAACTTTCACTGAATGCCAGCAAATGCACCGACTTGGTCAAGGACCTGGGCGTGATTCTTAACTCCCGTCTCTCCTTCGAGGACCACGTGGACTTCCTGGTTGGTAGAGCCAATTTCACGCTTGGCTTTGTAAAGAGGTGGTCTAGGGAACTTGATGATCCATACTTAACGAGGCTCCTTTTCTGTACTTTCGTCAGACCTATTCTGGAGTACGCCCCTACTTCGCTGTCCATATCAACCGAATTGAATCAGTCCAGCGCAGATTCCTTAGGTTCGCTCTTCGCGGCCTCCCCTGGCGTGACCCAATTCACCTTCCTCCTTATCCTTCGAGGCTTAGCCTGATTTCCCTCGACACTCTTGAAAAGAGATGCAAGGTCTCTAAAATTATTTTTTAGTTTGATTTGTTGCAGGGGTCGATTAACTCTACCGAACTACTCAACGAATCTTGTGTGTGTGTGTCTCACCACCGAATGTTGTACGGAATTCACATGCCCTCCTCCTCTATGTCCCAACTGTTCAATGAGTTTTCAACCCACATTGAGTTCGGACGCTCAAGGCAGCAGCTGAAGGCCCAACTTCAACTAATAATTGAATAATGAATAAATCATATATCTCAAGTTTAAGTTTCAACCATGTTTCTTTGTTGTAGTATTCAGTCTTGGAGAATTTTCATGAATAAATCAATTCCCAAGGAATTACTAGATTGCGGTGATAATGATATTTGGTATAAGTCATGCGGTGACTGTGAGTGTGTCAATTAAAAGAGGATAACATACAAAAGTTATTATCTCCAAGTACATGAACAATATATTATGCCTTAGGATTTAATAGATATATGTTCATAGTCAGTCACAATAATTTTTAATGTTTGTTTGTCGTCGATGAAGATTTCCTGTGCGTTCTAAGACAACCTAAGTCTGCTCTTATAATCGCGGTTGAGGAAGGTTCACTAATCAGGTTTTATTTTTATTTTGTTCTGGTTGCCTTAGAGCCTGTCACCTTTGGTAAACAGATCAAGTGTTCTTAGCAATAGCTTAGAAGTGTGCCTTCTGAGAAGAAGGGAAAATCTTGTTTTAAGGGGACATTTACATCAGTTGGGACCAAAAAATTCATTTTTTTTATTGGCTTAATCGATGGATATATCGATCAAAAATAATGTGCCGAAATTCCAAATTTGTATCTTGAGTAGTTTCCGAGTTACAGGTCATTAAAGAGGCGTGCCTCCCGTCGAGCGCCCAACTGCTTTCTAAGCGAAAGCGAAGTCGACTGAAATGTTTAAGGCCAAATATCTCAGCTTGTCACATTTTTTCCTCTCGGCAGCGTTTCTGAGCAAACGGCTACTGCGATTTTTCACAAAAGCGTTCTAATTATTCATTTCATATGTCATTGTGGTATAGACCTCAATTTTTTATTTTGATTGTTTTTTTCAAAAGTTAATAAAAAAATAGTACCAAAAAAATGACCAAAAAACGAGGTTTTCTTCAAATGGCCGCCATTTTGTTTTTTATTGGAATTTTGGCTTGCCAAACGTCTATACCACGCATTATGGTATAAACTTTAAAAAAATGTTGACTTTTTTGTTTTTAGGTCACGTGTGTACCCAGGAAATCTGCCGAGAACACGACGTGTCCGCCGAGAACGGCAATCTTTGACGGCGCGGAGGGGGGGTTGGACTTGGGGGAGATGAATCGGCGACGTAGCAAATGTTACTTAAAAAATGTACAAAAATAATAAAAAAAAGTTCAATTGATTAGCATTGTTCATTCACGAGATATACGGTCTCAAAAAATCATGAAATTTTGGTCCAACTAATGTAAATGTCCCCTTAATCAGAACGGCTACGCCAGTATCATATTGGACATCCTTATATTGATTTCGACATACCCCACAATTCGTGGTTCTCGTTCAGTGGACCATTTTCTCATGCCTATGAACACTATCGTTTCTTGTTGTATGTATTTTCTGTCAACCATCATGTTGTAGATCGTAGTAGTATTCCTCCTGATCCTCTCTCCCTCTAACATCTAGTACCGGACAACTGTGCGTGATTATAGGGACTGTGCCAACATCTCAGGGCTAGGCAGAGTCAAAGGTTGGGGTGGGACATAGAACAATAAACCCATTAAAACCTTTGGACTGAGGTAACTTCATCGTCGGAGGCATTCTTTTAGCGTATTAGCTCCTTTCTCTCTTTTGTTATTTCTTTCCCTCAAGTAAATTTATGCATCGCGTTGCTTTGGGCTTCGTCTATAGGACTTATGAGAGTGCAAGATTCCCCCTAAGGCGAGCTAACCACGGCTAGCCAGGCGGGCCCCTCTCTTCTTTGGCCATGAAAGATTAACGCTCACGCTCAAATTTTCCTATCCCTCAAAATCCCTTTGGTTGTGAGTCACGACTAAGTTGTGGCAGCATCTTAGTTATACTCGCAACCCTCCATCCAATCCATGTCCTCATGCTACCAACTGATTGCAGCATGTGTACATGGATTTCTCTAAATATGCCATAACAAATATTAAAACGGGAAGAATTTCCATGATTCAATAAACAGAGAAATCATAGCACCTGAACACTGACAGCCGAAATTAGAACGATTATTTTTCAAAATTACGAATTGCGAACATTCAAATTATGATATATAATGTGTGCGCGTGTGCAACGTGAAGTTGCCGCGGGATGTTCAATTGGCACGCGCTAGCTGGCAGCACGTCCTCGCTCGTCGGTATGGGGTGAGGGTTCTTGAACATCCGAGTCACACACTCATAACTGAGTTTCGCGTGTCTGTGGCGAAAGAAGGTTGTGGATTCCTTCTTTCAGGTCTGTTACAAAGGGATGAAAATACAAGAGAGACATATATCGAAGGAAGAACAGCAGGTCTGGTGTCACCTGTTGTTCCTAGCCGTCCTGAACAATCTTGAAAACACAAACAAGAAAATTTATCCCCCTTATCGATAGTTCAGGTCACTAACACACGCTATCCCTACACCTGGCTAGGGTGTAGGCCCAACCTAAAAAATGGGATGCTGAAAATACGAGAAAAAAATTAAAGCATTGTGATAAGGGAAAAGGGAACAGGGAAAGACGCTCTATTAAGGTCCTGAAGTAAAACTATTATTTAGCTCATATAAAAAAATTCAATGGTTTATTCATTATAGTATTTCTAGTTACGGAATAACTAACAACTGGCGAACTAACCTCGTTTTCAGAATACTTATAGGATACAACGAAACAAATGGGAGTTTCATATCTTATGATCTTAAAGCAAATAGACATTAAATAATTCATTCAATATTTTTCAAAGTTCTTAAGCTACGTTAAGGAGATTACGAACTACTTTGAATACCTATAAAAACAATCGTTTGCTTTCTTGGTTTGATGCGGAAAAATAAAAAAAAAAACATTTTTATTTTATCTTTTGATATATTTTCGTCTCTTTTCTTTTCTTTTTCCTTATTCCTTAAAAAAATGCTTGCGATAATAATTTCTAAAAAGAAGAATTATACTAAATTCATTGAATGTTAATTCATTATTTTGTCTATTCTACATTTCAATTTCCACATTCACTATACCTCTATGATCAAACACATAGTAAACTCAGATTATAAATCAAAATTAAAATCCCTTGCTTAGAACATGAACAAGAAAGCTATACAGACGAACAGGGACACTGATAATCGTGTCCATCTAGAGAAAAGTCTATTAAGTACGCAAATGAGCTGCACTTTGTTTTTTTTTCTATACTACCTTGAATTTCATTTCTGCTTTCGGTGCAACAGAAAACAACGAGTCCATTAGACGATGAGGTACCTCATAGATCTGCGAACTTACGTAATAATATGAGAACAGTGGCAGGGAATCCTTGTTAAAAAAACATCAAATCACTTAGATAACACATGAAACAACTACTGAAGAAAACATATCTTAAAATCTTATATATGGGGCATTTCACGCGAAGCGGACAACCAACAATTTTGAAGAAGTTATGTATGACCTGTTTCAAAGGCAATTAATCATATTAAGAAACTTATATAAAAATAATTAAAATAGTGATTCTCATAGGAAATTGCATGCTCTTCACAGTCGTGGTATCGAATTCGAAATTGTATTTTTTTTTCATGTAAAAAAACCAAAATTAATATCTAAAATTAAATTTTGACAAACTTCGACATGTTTAATTTTTTTTTTAAATAGCTCAAAAAATAACTTAAAATGTATAGTAAATGCCTGTTCAATTTCATAATGTGATCTACATTCGAACACAGTGCAGCGCGTAGTCGGCGTTTGGCCAGTGCGATAGTTTTGTATGGAAACATGAAAAAATTTAAGTTTAAATTCTCTATCTCCGATACGAATGCAGATCACGTTCTAAAATTTTACACATATTATTTATGAACTATAAGCTACATTCTGAGATAAAAAAAATTTTTTTAAACATGTCGAAGTTAAGTAAAATCCGATTTGATATGTTTACTTCCGGTTTTATATACGAAAAAAAATTTTTTTTCAACTCTGTAATGACAGCCTTTAAAATAACACTATTTACTTTTTTCTATCACTTTGAATAATAGCAAATTTTTTTTTCAAAAAACACGCTCCTCAAATTTTGTCAATTCTTTAAAGTCTTAGAAAAGGACAACTAGGCTTCATAGAAAAAAAATAAAAATGCACATTCATTCAGGACATATAGAAGTACAATTAAACCAAATATGAACAAAATCCAGAACCTGACATTTTTTTCGCTGTCCGCTTCGCGTGAAATGCCCCATATAACAAATCATTAAAGTTACTTGATTACTTTGTTCTACCCACAAAATTATTGCTGGAATACCTGATCGATTTAAAAAAATTATCTAACGTATGTCCCCATAATACGTAATACTTGAACAAATTTATGAAAGCGCACACTACAATTATTACAATTTTTAAACTAATTACTATTAGGAGTGCTAAGCAATAAATTATACCATTTCAGAAAAAGTATTTTAAATACCTCTTAATCGTACATACTAAGTTCCGCGTCCGCATGTCTACATTCCTACCAAAAAGTGTAACTCGAGGGTGATTTAATTGGATTAAACATTTTGACCTTTTTCTTTAGTCTGCTTAATTTACAGAAAATAGGAAACTTTTCTCATTTATGTTTCCTTCTCCTTCTTTCCGGCAAACTTATACTCCTCGTCTTGTGGTGCCAATCTGGCTGACTTGCTTAATTTAATAAAAGAAATGAAGCACACCTTGAGGACTTTCTCTCCCAAGTCATAGAGTCAACATATCCAGAGGAACCTTTAGTTTTGCGTTTCGTGTGTCCTAGCAGTCGAACTTGGCTAACAAAACTATCATTATGCTCGTGATTTGGGGGCTGATGGATGTGGTTCGCTAAGCCTTGTGAGACCCGAGAATTGCGACCAGCAATCAAATTGGATACGAACACTAAAAGAACAAAAGGGGTAATTGCGAACTTGGATGGTTGCTTTGAGAAATATGTTGCCAAAAGTTGCAATCGATGTGTCTTGGATCCCTACAAGTGCAAATCAAAACATGAAAATGTTTCTTGAACACCGATGGCTCAGATAAATTATGATAATTAAAATTGGAACTTACCTCTGTTGTTGCCTCAAATCTACTTGCTGTCACGGAACGTTAAGTCTTCTTCTTCTCATAAGTCAGAAGTATAACATCCGCTCCGTAGCAGAAAGCAGTGGCAGTAATTACAGAGGAAAAAGGTGCGTTCATAGTGGCGTATAAACTGTCACACATTACAACGCAGGTCTTTCTCTCAAGGCCTGTAGCTCTAGCGATCCGATGAGAGAGGAGCTGAAGACAGTGAGACAGGATCTGTCAGAACTCATCGATGGCACAAGACCATCCCAGGATCTGGCGCTGGTACGCTGGCGTGGCAGTTCTCGGTACCACTTCCATCCCTAATGAGAGGAAGAAGGCATACCGGTCACTTCCACCTCGGGCAAAGAGTCAGATCGTTCCCCTCCAAGCTCTAATGAGAAGCTGGAGAGTGCAGATTTTCCTCACTGCTCGACCAAGACAACGTGTAGCACGACCACGACCCTGAGAGCAAGTCTCCTGCTCTACCGCAGAGTTGCCAATTCGGGCGATTTCTCGCCGATTGGGCTACTTGAGCCATCAGTTGGGCGAGAAAATTTTGCTCTCTGCGACTAGGCACTTTTTGGGCGATTTTTTAATTCTTGCTGGGCGCTTTTGGGCGATATTTCAATTCTTGTTGGGCGCTTTTGGGCTATTTGCTGTCACAGTAGAAATATTTTTGCTATCGAGTCATCTCAAATTCTAGTATTGCGCGAATAACTCTTTACTGAACTCCGAACAAGTCCAAACTGATATTTATCGCAATGGCATTTTTTCGCTCAAACTCAAAGTATGCTCAATGCCATCGTGTTTATATCTGAAATATGTTCATTTTTATTCCCACCAATTGCACAAAGACAGTTCTTGGATATGTTTTGAAAAAGGGCATGCACGATTCAATAAATAATAATTTTCGTTTTCCTTTATATAAATAATAATTCCTGAATTATTTAAGACTGTGACTATTTTTAATTAAATGTATTTACGTGTACTTACGTGTATTAGCGTCAAAAATTTATTAGACTTTCTGGGAGGAAGAGGTGTGACTTTTAGTTACTTCATTAACTGTCCTCCCACCAGGAAATATATTTGTATGGTTGTACATAAAAGTGGAACTTTCCCGAATACAAAAGTACACGTAAGTACACGTAAGTGCAAATAGTCACTTCCATTACTAAATAATTAAGAGTATTTTTTGTTTTTTCACGACTCCTCTACCAAAATTTTAAATTTGTGTTACTTGTATCTGTTGTTGTTATTTTGTTATTAATATTACATTAAAGTTGTAAAAACAACAATCAAAAGGCGATTTTTGGGCGATTTCAAATAATGGCGCGGCGACTTTGGGCGACTTCTGCATCACGGCGCGGCGACTTTTGCTCCATACCGTCTGGCATCTCTGCTCTACCGACGTACCTTGCCGGGCATTCCTGCCTAGGACGGCGGACGGATGGATTAACAATAACATTCGGACGGACGGACGATTCAAATTTAGGATATTTTTGGCGTGGAATGTTCCCAAGGGCTTGCCTTGAGTGTCCTCCAGTTGGTACAGACTTTGCCCAACACGCTTGACGATTCTGGCCTTATTGAACTTGTTGGCCAAATCTGCACTGATGCCGTTCCGCATTTCACTTTGTGTAAACGCCCTACAGTACACTTCCTGACCGGGAGTGTATGTAACGTCACGGCAGCGAGTGTTGTAGGCCTTCTCATGCGCGTTGGAGATGGTCTGACAGGCAAGAGCGAACTAGATGGAGACGGTCTGCATTGGGTGGGACTAATAAATCGCCCGATTCCATCTGGTCGAGCTGCCGCAGGACGGTAGGCAGAACCGTGCTGACCGAAGAGAGCATAGTACGGGTCCATGCCAATAGACTGGTGTACCGAAGTGCGTAACGCGCTTCCTATGGCGGGGAGGTGTAAGTCCCATGCACTGTGGTCATCGTTCAAGTAAGCGCGAATGGCAGACAGGATGGACCTATTCACTCGTTCAGAAGCTTAGGGTGCGGCGAGTATTTGGCGGTCTTGACATGTTTTATACCGTATTCGGTCAGCAGCTTCTGGAATGTATTGGAGACGAACTGTCTGCCAATGGTTTCGGGGACTCCGAAGACAGATAGAACAAATTTCTCCAGAAAAACAATGACTAGATCTGCTCTCTCAGCACGCATAGGCTTGATCAAGACGAACTTAGTAAAGCCGTCGAGTACAACAAAAATTACGGTGTTGCCACGTTTAGTACGAGGATAAGGACCCAACAAATCAATGTATAGGAATTGAAAGGGACGTTGTGCTCCCATAGGTGGTCGTAAGATGGTGTTAGGCGCTTTCGTCTCCTTGCATACTTGACAATTTGATACATATGCGAGTACATGTGTTACCATGTAGGGTCAGAAATATTTTTCGCGAAGTCGAGTCAAGGTCTTATGAAAACCTCCTTCCACCAAACCCGATGAGACCCAAAGCTTCCAGGCTAAGTCCTCCTGCATCGAGTCACCGCTTCGAGGTTGGGTTATCTTGTAAACGTACCCGTCCGAGACACATAGATCAGGGAGTTGTGTTGGGTTAGCAAGCAGAGCCGATTTCAACTGCTCATACTCTTACATGGTGAAGTATGGTGAGTTTAAGTCTACCTCGACTGTATTTACTTTCAACTCCTCAGCCGTTTCTGTGAGCTCGGGACAAACTGTCACATTCTGCGAACCGTTGCGATGCTCGATCTGGAAGCCAAAAGCCTGCAGCTTTAAACTCCACCGAGCCAAACGTCCACAGAGATCCAAGCCACTTCAGACTGGCATGATCTGTAATGATGGTAAACGGATGTCCTTCAACGTAAGCACGAAATTTCTTTACGCTCAGCAAAACAGCATAACATTCTAATTCAGTGATGCTATAATTGTGTTGTGCTGGATTGAGCTTTTTCGACATGTATGCTATGTGCTAGCATCACATTTTATATAGAACTTCTTAGAGAAGTCAGGTGCTGTTAAGATTGGTGCACTACACATGGCTTGCTTTAGGTTGTCGATGGATTGCTGCGCTTCGTCTGTCCAAGAGAAACTCTTGCTCTTTTTGGGGATGAATCTCTGATACCAACCCGTCATTCCGAGAAATCTGCGGATTTGTTTAGCAGAGCGGGGTATAGGGAAGTCCGCCACCGCTGCTACATTCGCGGGGTCAGTTCTCCGAGTTCCATCTCCAATCATGAAACCCAAGTAGCGGACTTGCTTGACGCAAAAGCGGCATTTCTCGACGTTAATCGTCAATTTAGCACTGCGCAGACAATCAGCTACTTCTCGTAATGTTTTAAGGTGGGATTCAAAATCACTTGACACAACAAGTAAGTCGTCTAAATAGACGTGTTCACGTAAACGACCTGGGATAATCTTATCCATCAATCGACACATTCGTTGTGGGGCATTGCACAACCCAAAAGGCATAACGGTGTAATGGTACAGTGGCCTGCCCGGCACTGTAAAAGCCGTTTTCTCCCTTGACTGCTTCTCTAAGGGTATTTGCCAGAACGCATCCTTCAAATCAATGGATGAAATGAAGTGCGTATTCTGCAATCTTCCAAGCAATCCATCGGGGGTAAGGGATAGGCGTACTTCTTAACCCATTTCCCTCATCCTTAATTCCTTTCCTGCCAAGGCTGTGCTTTAGCATCATAGGGCATCCCCTGAGCTTTGGCAACATCATATATAAAAAAAAAAAAAAAAAAAAAAAAAAAAAGTCACTAATTTCACCTTGCGAGAGTCCAAACAGAGCCTGACCTTCCCAGGCTTACGCACGAGTACAACTGGGGAATTCCAGGTACTGTTGGACTCCTCAATTACACCTAACTCCAACATACGGTCCATTTCGTTATACTTCTCGAGCTTTTGGATCGCTGGAGAGCCTCTGTCTAGGTTGGGGTGGTTGAGGAGGAGCGTACTCGTAAGCCGGGGGTGGTCAACGTGGGCTTACTTCGGCCTGTAGATGCTGTACTGGACTCCTGGAAGAGGCCGGGCACGCGTTATCAGCATTATCCGGACTACTGACAGTACCTGTCCTCTCCAAAATGGATTGGGCCAGGTTTGTCTTTAGCAGACCCAACATTTCCCTTTTAAAATTGGCCATGTGTGTGGCCGGCTGATCGGACGCTGCCTCCGAATTGCTAGGAGCTCGAGCTTGGCGAGAGGAAAGCCGAAGCTGGTGAAAATCTTCGAGCTGTCGAGCCTGTTCCGGAGGGGGAAACGCCCAAGCCCCGTCTAATGACTGGCTTGACCCAAAAACAGACTGCGCGGAATTGTCATTCAGGCTAAGTGATGTTCTTGCTGGCTCGCTTGGAGGCCTACTAACATTATACTTTGGTGGAGGTCTAGAGAAATCGGGCTTTGACGCCTACACAACACGTGGCAGAGTCGGTCGACAGTCTCTCCTGTGCAAAAGTTTGGTTCAGAGGCTTCTGGCTCTTGCTTCTGGTAACCAGAGGAGAGGAGGGAGCCGTTGCCTGTTTCGGCCTTGCTCCACTACAGTCCGATTCAGTCCCTGGCTTTACCACGGGTGAACGAAACATTATAAACAAATTTTCTTGCTTTAGGCAATAGCGCAATACAATTACAGTAGGCAGTATAGCCGCGTACGTATAATTGATAATAAACTTACAAGACAGAAGGTCTCAGCCAAATGTGCGGGAGATCCAACTCCGAAAATAAATATTTGAAGGCAATTCGAAGCTTCTCGATGCCGTATGTTCGTCGAATTCAACAAAAATAATTTAAAACAAAATAAGGTCAAGATCCTGGTCAATCGCAAAAAAGAGCAAAAAAAAATAATATGAGAAGAGAAAAAAAAATCCAAATAAATGTATATATAGGTATATATGCCGAAAATATGTCTAAAAAAAATTAAATCAAAACTAAAAAAAATCGAGCTAACAAAAAAACCTTGCCAAAAAAAAATAAGAATAACTAAAAAAAAACAACTGAAATAATTTCAGGTTCCCCCAGAAGCTTCTTCACCATCTTGCTAGGGATGGGAAAGGGTGGGAGAAGGTATCTGGAAATAAACAAACACAAAAAGGCATAATAAAAAAAATAAAGGATTGCAGGGAAATAAAAAGGGGTTTGACTAAGAAAAAAAAATAAAAGTATTCACCAAAAAGAAAATTTGCAAAAAAGGGAAGAAAAAAAATCAAAAATTTTTGGAGTGTGAGAACCTTGATGAGGTTCCCAAAATCCACAACATCTGATCTGGTAGGTTGTCATACCTCGAGCAACATCGGTCATCGCTCAACGTACCCGAACTAACACCTAGCATCGAACATCTCATACTGAGGACAGGGCATAGTTGGATAAAGTGTCTCCCTATTGCTAAAAACTGACACTCATAGACATGTCAGGGCAGAGGCAGTAGACCTCGAAGGTGCTTTACACAAAGGGAAGAGACGACAGCCGTTCAGGCCAACATCGCCTAAGTCCATAAAGGACTAGCAGATCAACCTAGCAGACATGCCACCTCTTTTGACGCACGAAGCCACCAGAAGAGGCTGATGTGCGCGTGTGCAACGTGAAGTTGCCGCGGGATGTTCAATTGGCACGCGCTAGCTGGCAGCACGTCCTAGCTCGTCGGTATGGGGTGAGGGTTCTTGAACATCCGAGTCACATACTCATAACTGAGTTTCGCGTGCCTGTGGCGAAAGAAGGTTGTGGAGTCCTTCTTTCAGGTCTGCCACAAAGGGATGAAAACACAAGAGAAAAGGAAGAACAGCAGGTCTGGTGTCACCTGTTGTTCCTAGCCGCTCTGAACTATCTTGAAAACACAATCAAGAAAATTTATCCCCCTTATCGATAGTTCAGGTCACTAACCCACGCCGTCCCTACACCTGGCTAGGGTGTAGGCCCAACCTAAAAAATGGGATGCTGAAAATACGAGAAAAAATTAAAACATTGTAGTAGGTACTAGGCCGGTTGAGGCAGGCATTCGGTAGACATGGGTATCTGTAGAATTGTAGCCTATGACGTAATGGGCGGGGCTTCAGTAGTATAGAAATGGGGGTTCTGGCCCATGAGAAAATCGAGCCGAAAATGTGCTATGGCGGTTCTGGCCCATGAGAAAAAATCGAATCTTGGATTTTGAGTATTCGGTCTTGGAGGCTACAATTGGTCTTCTTCTTCTAAAAAATGTGCTATGGCGGTTCTGGACCATCAAAAAATGTGCTATGGCGGTTTTGGCTCATGAGAGAAATCGAAGCTTGGATTTTGAGTATTCGGTCTTGGAGACTACAATTGGTCTTCTTCTTCTTTGGTTTGTTGATGGAAAGATAAGGATTGTCGGCCGTCTTGGATTTTCGGTATTCGGTCTTGGAGGCTACAATTGGTCTTCTTCTTCTTTGGGGATAAGGAAATGGCTGAGATTCCGAAGATCAAAAGGCAAGGTCGGTGATTGTTTAGTAAGGTAAGGCACCTGTCGGCCATCTTGGATTTTGGGTTTTCGGTCTTGGAGGCTACAATTGATTTTGTTCTTCTTTGATTTGCACCTGGACCTAGATCTGGACTTGGACTTGGATCTGGATCTGCACTTCGGTATTCGGTCTTGGATGCTACAATTGATGCTGAAGATAAGAGTTTTTTGTTTTGAGTTTTTAATTAGGAAGTACAGCTTTATCAGCTAAATGAAATAACATGATGCGAATTTAATGGGAAAACAGAATATTGCGTAATAAAGATTTCACCACTTTGAGTAAATAGATGAAGATTATTTTTTTTATTTCTTTTGCAAATTCTTATTTCTATGATATCATTTGTTTCCAAGCAAGTTTTAGCATGTTTTTCTGCTCGAGCTGTGATTGATAAGCGAGCTAGTGACTGCGTAGAAATTAATAATGTGGTGGCAATGTTGAGGTCGTTGGGTGATAAGGTTCTGTAGATGAACCTGACCTCGTGCTGAAAATAAGAGTTTGTTTTTTTAAGTTTTTAATTACGAAGTACCCCTTTATCAGCTAAATGAAATAACATGATGCGACTTTAATTGGAAGCAGAATATTGTAACCTCGAACTTTAAAAGATTATCATGCAATTTCTTTTCCAGATCTAAATATAGACATTAATTCGAGGTCATATTATTAAATAATTTCGTGTTTTATGCAACTAGCAAGTAAGTCATTCCACCGATTACGTCATCTGGACCTTGATTACTAGTTAAAATAACACCATTGAGGAATAGCCAAAAGAATTTTTGTAATTAATGGAAAAAATCTGATGTTTAAAAATAACATGCATCGTTTTGCATAAATCCGTTGATAAGTAATAAACGTCTAGTCAAGGTAGCTAGAATGGCTTCTTTCGGTACTTTGGAGAGGTTTATCATGTGAAGAACTTACAAAGAAAATAAATATCTTTTCATAGCCTTAAACTTCGTTTCTTTATGATTCAGCCGTAATAATCTTAATAAGGGAAACCATTGATTCGTAATTATGCTTTAAATTTATACCAAACTAGCAGCTAACAAACCCATATAACAACCTTGAACTTAAGATAGGAAGAAGAAATTAACATGATCATTGCGGTCGTTGTAGCACTTTCTTAAAATAGCCTCAAAACTGTGAAATTAGACTAGAACAAACAAAATCGAGGTAGCTAAAATTTCCTCTTTCGATACTTTAAAGAGATTTATCATGTGAAAGAAAATAGACCCAAATTGTGATCTCACCGAGTTCAGTTTACTTTGAGTTTGTCATGTTATTTTGGCAAATGTCAGCTTCCGGGTTTGTTGCCGTTGCAGCACTTTATAAAAATAGCCTCAAAAACTTTGAATTGGGACGATAGTACAAACAAAATCGAGGTAGCTGGAATGGCTTCTTTCAGTAATTTAGAGAGATTTATCATGACAAGAACTTAAGAAAATAAAAATCTTTTCATAGCCTTAAACTTCGCTTCTTCTTTTTTCAGTCGTAATAATCTTAATAAGGGAAACCATGTTTTTTCTTGTTTTGTAATTATGTTTTAAATTTATACCAAACTGACAGAAAAGAATTTATGTTGCAAGAAATCAAAGTATAGAAATACGATTTTTAGATTCATATAGATTTATGTCCTCTAGCGTAGAAAAATTGCTCTTTGATTTAGACAGTCGAATTGGTTAAAACAATATTTTGATCTTAATACTTTGCATAGATCAAAAGCTGTTAACACTTTCCAAAAAAATTTTTCAAATTAGATAATAATGCTGTCTACGGCAAAGCAATGAAAAATGTTAATAAGAGTTGAGATATTAAAATAGCTACGGAATGGGAAAGTCGAGGTAAACATTTAGGTCTTCGTGCTTTAATTGCAAAATCCCAATTTTCATAGTATTGCGCAATTTACAATAAATATGGCTGCAGTAGAATTAAGCAAAGTAAAAGTGACTTATAACAAACCAGTTTATTTAGACTTTGTAGTTCTTGAAATATCGAAATTTAAAATGTATGAATTCCATTACGACTATATAAAATCAAAGTATGAAGATAGAGTTAAGTTAAATTGTATGGATACAGATTCCCTTATTTATACAATTAAAACTATTAATTTTTAAAGTGATATTTCAGATGAGAGAAATGAAAGATTTGATACTTCAGAATCCAGTCCAAATAATCCTTTTAGTCTTCCACTAAAAAATAAAAAGAAATTAGGTTGCATGATAGATGAGCTTAATGGTAACATAATGTTAGAATTTATAGGTTTAAAGTCTAAAACGTATTTTTTTATCTATACAAAATTTTGAATCTATAAAAAAGCGAAGGGTGTTAAAAAGACGTCTGTTAACAAGTTAACTCATTAATTCATCACTCAAAGCCTCAACAGATTTTTCTGCATATAGTTGACTTTCAGTTTTTCCCTTTTCCCCACAGTAAGCTTAGAAAGTCTGACGAATAACTTATCTGATTCTGAATTTAAAAATTAAAAACTGTCATTAGTAAGATTACGTTAGAATGTATAGGATTGAAATCTAAGATCTATTCTTTACAAGTAGACAGCAAGAAAGATATTATGAAAGCTACATTTGAAACTAATTGTTAGATGAACTAGAAATTGTGAAAATGAGAATCATTAAATTGAATCAAATGAATATAGAAAAATAAACAAAATACATTGGTAAGATTACGTTAGAATGTATAGGATTGAAATCAAAGTCTATTCTTTACGAGTATAAAGCAAGAAAGAAGCTACATTTTATGTGGATGTTTTTACGCGATGATGTTAATTAAAATATTTGATCCTAGGTCAATTTCTGGTAATAAAAGATAATATGTATAGTGATTATCAAAAACATACGAATTAACAGGAAATTCATAAATGAATAAAAACTGATTAGAAATAAGTGAACACTATTTTAGTATTTAAACAGATGCAAACAAGAAAAAAAATAGGTCGCGCGATTAAGTCGTCTTATCATATTATGCTCCTCACGATTTTTAATTAAAACAATCTAATAAATTTTTATAAAGCCCGTTTTTTCCAAGCAGTCGGTTTTTTCTAGCTGTTTTTCATTTTAGTTTTAATAGTTTTGATACTACTATCAAAAATTTGTGGATGTTTTTACGCGATGATGTTAATTAAAATATTTGATCCTAGGTCGATTTCTGGTAATAAAAGATAATATGTATAGTGATTATCAAAAACATACGAATTAACAGGAAATTCATAAATGAATAAAAACTGATTAGAAATAAGTGAACACTATTTTAGTATTTAAACAGGTGCTTCAAATTGTTTAATTCAAAAGTTGGTTTAAAGCCGTTGAAAATGGAGGTTATAAATAAAATTATAAATTTTTCAATAACATCGACTTATATGAGGACTCTCATATAAGTTTAAGAGACATAATCAACGATGTCCTAACACCAGTAAATGTGGTGTACAGAATCCGAGGTAAGGACGAGTGGTACGAGGCAGCCACCCCGTACTCAGAGGGTTTGGACCCCATCACATCGGTAAGATTTTAAAATTTGTAAGAAAATGTATTATATAATAAATTCTTTTTTTAAAAATGTACAGCGTTATTGCAATATCAATGGAAGTAGGGTCTTCATCTTTACTTACAGCATCGAGTCGATGATGGTGGCGATGAGGATGCGACTCGATGCGTTAACACGCAACGAAGAAGAGTGGGACACCGACGACGACGATTAGAGGAAAAAATATTCTACGCAAATATGGTAACTTTTAGATCTAAGATGCATACATTATATCCGCAATGTATAAATAAAATAGCTTTAAGTTCAGTTGACGATAAGAGGAAATAAATGGATGTAAAACATAATAAGAAATGAATAAAGGTCTTAATATGGTATGATGAAAAAACAATCTTTCTTTTAAAGTATTCCTATTTATTTATTTTTTAGCGATTTCCTAAAAGTAATGACGATTTAGAGCAAATAAATTTAAAAAAATGCTGCTATATTTACAAAAAGAACTTTTATTTTTATCATAAAAATCGCCCTCAACAATTGCTTCATTTACATATAATTCGGCTGCTCCCTTCAATCGCTCTTCGATGGCCTCGTCAATAAATTTTATGATGTTGATATATTTATAGCATCCCCCTCTATTTTTTTATTCTCCATTTTAATTTTCATAGGATGATTCCAATTCCAATCATTCTCATCACCAAAGGGGCAGTTCCTGGGGAAATGATTTGTAGCTTTATATCTAACTGTGCGATCTTGTGATTCACCAACCAATACAATGTCACCTCCTAAAATCAATATAAGGAGAGATATTTACTTGATTCTATTCCAAATCAATTACCGTAGACTTCTAACTTTACATGCTGCCAGGGCGTAAAATTAAAATCAAAATGAAATGTGGAAGAAATCGGCTCGCCAGATCTCAAGCGTAATATTAGACTCCTGTTTCCATCTTCTGGAGTCATGTATACTTCTAAAACATCATTAGGATCCACACTTACATTAACAGTTCTAAAATTGTTCCACCCTCCTTCGCAGACACAAAATTTACTGTCTGCCTTTACGGTTTCAGACCAAAACATCTTTCTAGACTGACGTTTTTTTTTATGAAGGTACAGGTATTTATAGCATCCATTCAAAATCTCTTAAGAATTGTGACTTTTAAAAGTACTCCACTGACCCCGCGGTACAGCAGCTAGATTAGGAAATTATTTAATATCCAGTACTAGGTGCTATTTTTGTGAACATTAAATTAAAATAGTTAACACTTGCTGGCTTCCTAGTAACATAGAAGCCTCCATCGTTAAGTTTCTCGATTGTGCGGTGAGTAATTTTAGCGCTGTATCTCGGCGGCAGAAAAACTTGGTAATTCTCCAGTTTTAACAGGATCTTGGGTCCATACTTAGTTGTTACATTATTACAGCCTATAATTCTATACTCTACCAGCTCTTCCATATCTTTACCAGCAAGCGTTGGTTTAAAATTTGCTAAATCTTTTGGTTGGAGCACAGTTCAGGTTACTAAAATTATCACAGTTTAAAAAATTATTAACTTTATTTTTGGTTTGTCTTTTATTTTGTTTGCATTAGCAAGTATAACCATGTATTTGAAAAAGGGTATATCCCAAACAAAATATGATTACAAAATACTAAATTTCTTATAAATAAAAACACTCGTAATTCACTTAATCAATTTTTATTTAAAATCGGCAGAGTTCTATTAACTCTTCCTGACATATCATTATTTTATATAATTAATTTACATATTTATAAATTTTGCTTTAAAGTATCTGATTCTCATAAATTGGAGGGTTTGATGTATATACCCAAGAATAATATTGATTACTGGATATGTGCCCTATCATGAATATTCGTACTAGTGGCTCCTTTAAGAAGAAACAAAATACTTTATGTGGAAGGCTGTGAAAAAGCTTGCTGGATCAAAAATACATTTGGTGAAGGTGTAATAGTATATAATATGGAGAAGAATTGCAGTGTCCAAATTTATCCTCTCTCAAATTTTTGTATAAAGCGCGATGCTGTTTAATTCATAAAGAAAATGTTTACCTTTTAAGAAATTTCCTAGAAAAGCAATAATTATAAATAAGAATTAAATGTCTATTTTATACTAATAAAAGTCTTTCCGTTAATGTTAAAATAGCATTTTATTAATTTAGTTATTTATTTTTCCTTCTTCATAAATTTATTAATGATTCTAATTTTCACAATTTCTAGTGCTTTAAATTTCTTTCAATTGGTAGGTTATAAATATCGATTTCAACAGGTCATTTTTTCAATACGATTTAAATTTCTTTCAATTGGTTCAGCTGCATTTCTCTACAAATTCTGGTCAAAGGTCCTTGGGATAGTAGTTTTGTTGTTCAGCTCCGTGAACAGCTTTGCCAGCTCTATGAAAAGCTTTATCAGGTCGATGAACAACTTTTATCAGCTCTATGAATAGCTATATCAGGTCTATTACCAGCTTTGGCAGGTCAATGAACAGCTATATCAGGTTTACTACCAGCTTTAACACGTCTATTACCAGCTTTAGCAGGTCTATGAACAGCTTTAATTGATTTGCTTTACTACATCTTCTGCTTTAACTGATTTGCTTTACTACATCTTCTAAATTTATAGCGAAATGTATGTATCGATTCCTTTTCGATAACGTCCTTTCTTCAACAAACTATCTTTATCGATTACTAAAAAGCCATAATTGTCTTTGCAGCAAACACTGCAAATTACGTTACTTATCAACTAAATCTTAAAAGTTAGACAAAGCCGGCTCCCTCCAGACACGGGATGTAAAAATTAATTAAATTGTTTTAATTAAAAGTCATGGGGATCATAATATGATTAATTGCGATTTGTTTTTCTTACATGCTATCTGTTATTGTCAGAAATCGACCTATCACTTTATCTGCTAGCGAAGTTAGGATCCACTAATTGCATACACCAAGTACATTCAGGGTATAAAACTGAAAATCAAAATGAAATGTAGAAGAAATCGGCTCATCAGATATCAAATGTAATATTAGACTCCTGTTGCCATCTTCTAGAGTCATGTATGGCTCTAAAATATCATTAGGATCCATATAGAGAATTGGGAGAGGTGAAGTTAAATAAAACATATATTTAATAGAACTTTTTTCCATTTATTTACAAATTTAAGTAATATCCATTACTAGGTGTTATTTTTGTAAATATTAAATTAAAATAGTTCACATTTGCTGGTTTCCTAGCAACATAGAAACCTCCATCGTTAAGTTTCTTGATTGAGCGGTGAGTAATTTTAGCGCTGTATCTCGGCGGCAGAAAAGCTTGGTAATTCTCTAGTTCTAAAAGGATCCTGGGCCCATACTTCGTTGTTACATTGCTGCATCCTATGATTTTATACTCTAACAACTCTTCCATGTCTTTAACTGCAATCGTAGGTTTAAAATTTGCAGAGTTCAGTTCTTCGAGCACTTCAAAGTCTTCGATGACTGCTTCATTGATTATTGGTTGCTGATGCATGTTAGATTATTTTAATTTCACTAGGAACACGAATTTCATGTATTTCAGTTTCACTGATTGACTTTACATTGAAAACTAAAAATTTAACTAAAAATACTTGGCTTTTATACTCGAACTGATATTTAATCAAAGATAAGACCCTAACAAACAAAATTCTTATAACCGCAATTTCCTTTTAAATGTAAGCTGTTTGACATGTTAAAACATGCTTGGAAAATAAGAAATATTGAAAGCCCTTTGAATTTATATTATTGAGAACACGTTAAAAGATGTTTGGAAAATTTCTCAATCCTAATATGTTGCGATAAAATAATTTTTTCTTGCATAAGCAATCTCTGTAATGATCTAGAGTTAAAGTATTTACAGCTGTTCTTTTAATACCTTTAGCTTTTTTTTTATTTCGGTTCTTTCTTCAATATCACAATTATCTATCCAAACAAAATCTGCATATGGAAGTGACTCCGAAATAACCCATCTATATAAATTATTATCATCAATCTAAACCAAATATTTTAAACCTTTTAAAAAATTCAAATCTCTCATTAGATAGAAAATATCGTAAGGAACATTGTGTTAAACCTCCCCGAATACCGCTTTTCATGAAATTGTATAATACATTTCTATAATTCTAATTTAATTTGGATGTGTTTTACCATAGCATCCCATGACATGTCATGCAACCTAATTTCTTTTTATTTTTTAGTGGAAGACTAAAAGGATTGTTTGGACTGGATTCTGAAGTATCAAATCTTTCATTTCTCTCATCTGAAATATCACTTTAAAAATTAATAGTTTTAATTGTATAAATAAGGGAATCTGTATCCATACAATTTAACTTAACTCTATCTTCATACTTTGATTTTATATAGTCGTAATGGAATTCATACATTTTAAATTTCGATATTTCAAGAACTACAAAGTCTAAATAAACTGGTTTGTTATAAGTCACTTTTACTTTGCTTAATTCTACTGCAGCCATATTTATTGTAAATTGCGCAATACTATGAAAATTGGGATTTTGCAATTAAAGCACGAAGACCTAAATGTTTACCTCGACTTTCCCATTCCGTAGCTATTTTAATATCTCAACTCTTATTAACATTTTTCATTGCTTTGCCGTAGACAGCATTATTATCTAATTTGAAAAATTTTTTTGGAAAGTGTTAACAGCTTTTGATCTATGCAAAGTATTAAGATCAACATATTGTTTTAACCAATTCGACTGTCTAAATCAAAGAGCAATTTTTCTACGCTAGAGGACATAAATCTATATGAATCTAAAAATCGTATTTCTATACTTTGATTTCTTGCAACATAAATTCTTTTCTGTCAGTTTGGTATAAATTTAAAACATAATTACAAAACAAGAAAAAATATGGTTTCCCTTATTAAGATTATTACGACTGAAAAAAGAAGAAGCGAAGTTTAAGGCTATGAAAAGATTCTTGTCATGATAAATCTCTCTAAATTACTGAAAGAAGCCATTCCAGCTACCTCGATTTTGTTTGTACTATCGTCCCAATTCAAAGTTTTTGAGGCTATTTTTATAAAGTGCTGCAACGGCAACAAACCCGGAAGCTGACATTTGCCAAAATAACATGACAAACTCAAAGTAAACTGAACTCGGTGAGATCACAATTTGGGTCTATTTTCTTTCACATGATAAATCTCTTTAAAGTATCGAAAGAGGAAATTTTAGCTACCTCGATTTTGTTTGTTCTAGTCTAATTTCACAGTTTTGAGGCTATTTTAAGAAAGTGCTACAACGACCGCAATGATCATGTTAATTTCTTCTTCCTATCTTAAGTTCAAGGTTGTTATATGGGTTTGTTAGCTGCTAGTTTGGTATAAATTTAAAGCATAATTACGAATCAATGGTTTCCCTTATTAAGATTATTACGGCTGAATCATAAAGAAACGAAGTTTAAGGCTATGAAAAGATATTTATTTTCTTTGTAAGTTCTTCACATGATAAACCTCTCCAAAGTACCGAAAGAAGCCATTCTAGCTACCTTGACTAGACGTTTATTACTTATCAACGGATTTATGCAAAGCGATGCATGTTATTTTTAAACATCAGATTTTTTCCATTAATTACAGAAATTCTTTTGGCTATTCCTCAATGGTGTTATTTTAACTAGTAATCAAGGTCCAGATGACGTAATCGGTGGAATGACTTACTTGCTAGTTGCATAAAACACGAAATTATTTAATAATATGACCTCGAATTAATGTCTATATTTAGATCTGGAAAAGAAATTGCATGATAATCTTTTAAAGTTCGAGGTTACAATATTCTGCTTCCAATTAAAGTCGCATCATGTTATTTCATTTAGCTGATAAAGGGGTACTTCGTAATTAAAAACTCAAAACAGCAAACTCTTATTTTCAGCACGAGGTCAGGTTCATCTACAGAACCTTATCACCCAACGACCTCAACATTGCCACCAAATTATTAATTTCTACGCAGTCACCAGCTCGCTTATCAATCACAGCTCGAGCAGAAAAACATGCTAAAACTTGCTTGGAAACAAATGATATCATAGAAATAAGAATTTGCAAAAGAAATAAAAAAAATAATCTTCATCTATTTACTCAAAGTGGTGAAATCTTTATTACGCAATATTCTGTTTTCCCATTAAATTCGCATCATGTTATTTCATTTAGCTGATAAAGCTGTACTTCCTAATTAAAAACTCAAAACAAAAAACTCTTATCTTCAGCATCAATTGTAGCATCCAAGACCGAATACCGAAGTCCAGATCCAGATCCAAGTCCAAGTCCAGATCTAAGTCCAGGTGCAAATCAAAGAAGAACAAAATCAATTGTAGCCTCCAAGACCGAAAACCCAAAATCCAAGATGGCCGACAGGTGCCTTACCATACTAAACAATCACCGACCTTGCCCTTTGATCTTCGGAATCTCAGCCATTTCCTTATCCCCAAAGAAGAAGAAGACCAATTGTAGCCTCCAAGACCGAATACCGAAAATCCAAGATGGCCGACAATCCTTATCTTTCCATCAACAAACCAAAGAAGAAGAAGACCAATTGTAGTCTCCAAGATCGAATACTCAAAATCCAAGATTCGATTTTTCTCATGAGCCAGTACCGCCATAGCAAATTTTTTGATGGTCCAAAAACCGCCATAGCACATTTTTTAGAAGAAGAAGATTAATTGTAGCCTCCAAGACCGAACACTCAAAAATCCAAGATTCGATTTTTTCTCATGGGCCAGAACCGCCATAGCACATTTTCGGCTCGATTTTCTCATGGGCCAGAACCCCCATTTCTATACTACTGGCTTCCCTTGGCTTATGACGTCATAGTAGGGAATTCTGGGAGGGGATTCCCTGTTGACCGGTAAACATCCGGTTGCATGACGTCATAGGACTGGTTGGCTGGAGTTGGTTAATTGTGTGTGTGTGTGTCACTTGCTGACTGGCTGGCTAATGGATGGAATGATGTAGAAATTTAATTTAAATGCCAGCTGTTAAAAAGCGCGAAATCTGTTTCCGGGTCTCGAACCTCGGTTGTTGTGATTCGAAGGAAAGCGCTCTAGCCATGAGGATAGCAAGCTAATTGTGGTTGGTATTCTTATTGAGCTAAAAATAGCCAATTGGATTTTTTATTTATTTATTCCGCGTATATATGAATACGCGCCGTGGCAAGCTACAAATAGATTATATTGGCTTATTGAATTTAAAGACGCCATCTTTGAAGGACTTCTGCAATTAGCCGAAAAGCGATTTAAAAATAGCATTCGCAATTTGTTGAAAATTCGCTGATTAATAACTGCCTGGCTCGATTTCTTTTAGCATAACAATTCGCTGATAAGGCGTAGTAAAACGTCTGGACTCGATTTCGTCAGCGTAAAATTTGCCGATAAGAGTTGAATGCCCCAGACTCGTAAATGTTTTGGGTGGCGATAAGAAAAACGATTTGCTGAAACAACAACAGCCTTGAACTTTAAAAGATTATCATGCAATTTCTTTTCCAGATCTAAATATAGACATTAATTCGGGAGTTGTATCATATCATAATTTCGTGTAGCAATCTTGAACTTTAGATAGGAAGGAGAAAGAAATTAACATGATCATTATGAGCCGTTATCAGAATAGAATTTCAGATTTGTATACATGCAAGACAAGAGCGTCTCTTATCTGAAGATGTGGTCAAAAGCTTTGGCACCGTATATCGACTATGAGTAAATTCGTGCTTATCAGAGGAATTTGTATTTATCACAATGAATGACACCAATTTTGCGTTCTTAAGTATATTCAAATGTTCAACAGGTGCTTAACACCGTCAAGACTTATTCTATAGCACCATTATACATGTCTTTTGCTAAGTGCACACACACACACACACACACACACACACACACACACACACACACACACACACACACACACACACACACACACACACACACACACACACACACACACACACACACACACACATACACATACACACACACACACACACACACACACACACACACACACACACACGCGCACACACACACACACACACATACATAATCTTCATGTAAAAATATAAGCCAAGAAGAAAAAGTTAACTTTATTCATATCATTCAAATCCTCGTTAATTTTACCGGCTAAATCTTGATGATTTTCAAAATGTCCGTTTAAAAAATAATGTTGTAGTGCAGTCCACTGCTCAAGAATACGTGGTATGCTCCAAAGATAACCATCTTGTATTGGAAACTTTTAGGATTTTGTGAGTTTTTATATCGAAATATTCTTGAAACTTTTTATATTCTAATTGACGCTTGGAGCTATGAGCAAAAAAGAAATGCACATTTCTAGCCAAACCTTCAAGGTTTGACGGTAGCTTTTTGCAGCTGCAGATGAGCACAAATGCAGCGAATGGCATATACAACCTAAAGCATACAAGTATCGGTTAGATTTTTGTAGCAAAGCTTTTACCCCAGTCCTAGCAACCATCATTACGGATGCATTGTCCGCAGCGAAGCCAAAAAGATTTTCAGTTGATATGCAAGAAGTTTTAAAAAAATTTATAATTGTTTCATAAATAGATTTGGCATCACACTGGTCAAGTTTTATTAGAGATAAAAATCTGTCTCTTACCTTTTTGAGGTTTTTATCAAAGTATCTTATAACCAAAGCTAAGCACTTTGTGGTGCTTATATCGGTAGTTTCGTCGATTATGAGGCTGAACTTTTGGCTGCTTTAAATGTGTGAAATGGATTTTAAATAACTATCTTGAAAAACAGTAATTACAGTTTTAGTTGTTTCCGTCCTACCGCAGTGCAATTCCTTGCCAATAGCTGAATCACTTGCTACTTCTTTTATTAAGTTAATGATAGGTGCTACTAGACTAAATGCTAAATTATATTGAATTAAGAACATAATAACTTTCAACTCAGCATTTTTCACCATCACGGTTTTTCTTTGACATATTTCATTACCCAACCTTTCTTCTATTTTTAATTGATTTTTACGGACTGTAACATTTTTTACGTGAAGAAGAGAATTTTTGTGCCTATCGATATGACAAATATTGTTACATAGTAATTTTTGGCAGGCTTTGCAATAGGGCTTCTCATATCTTTCCTCCAACCAGTTATATTTGTTTTTCCAGCTTTCTCTAAATCTTTGATTTCTAAAGGAATGTTGCTACAAATTTTCTTTATATGTATTATCGAAAATATTTGATTTCTTGGCTCCGATCCCGATGACGAACTTAAACATCTAACAAAATTTTCTGCAGGCGAATCTGATTCTGCCAATTTGGCTTTTTTATTGTCACGAATCTAAATACCTTTGCATTACTAAGTATTGAAAAATATCTCATAATTTGTTTACCTGTCCATTGAGAAATTCAATTCCAGTATTAATTTCAATGAATTGCCTTTAAAACAATGTCAGCACTTCAGCAGAGGCATTACAATTGTGAAATATCAGTCCAACTAGTAAAATTTCACAACTTTCTGTAATTACAAAGCTTCTTCTTTTCATCTAATTGGGCATAAAATTTCTTATAAAAAAAGTTTACTTCCCTCGATTCGTCTTCTTATCCTCACTAGAACTGTAAGCCACTCTCACAATGTAAATATTTGGAAACAAAATGTTGTTGTTTTCAAAAAATTAAATAGGATTGCGACAAAATGAATATAAATGTGATAAAATTACTGGAGCTGTGAAAATAGGAGCACTTTGCGCAATGGAGGAGTACGGGAGTACACAAAATTAAAATGTAGTACAAATACTCCGATCGGAGCAAAACGGTAAAGCTGGGATGACTCGAGTTATGCACACACTATAGCACTAAGCTCTCGCAAATTCAAAAAAAGCTGAGCTAACTTCAGAGACATCCTTAGAGCAGTCATAAAACAGGCCACTAAAAACTATACTCGATAAGCGTTTGAAATTGTCGCTATAGTTTCCTTCCAAAAAATGTTTTTCAATATTTTTGTTAAATTATGAATTTGCGTTTCTAAATGTTTGGAAAATGTTTCCTTTAAGACAGTGAATATATTCATTTGCTAAAAGACGTAGGTAGGTTCTCACAGAAAACTATGATAAGGAACATGCAAGACTTTTATTTCAGGGGCTTAGATATAAAAAACACCTCCAATGATCGATAATAACACTGTGCGTAAATCGGAAAGTTTCTTTCAACAGATCGACCACCTGCTAATTTTATTCCGACACCACCTGTATATATATATATATATATATATATATATATATATATATATATATATAGGTATATATATATAAACATTTTTCTTTTAAACCCATAGGGCTCTGGGTAATAAATAACACAATTTTCAATACATATATAATACACTGCTTTTATTCATTTTATTTTAACATCTATGATTCCAAACGAATTTTGAGTTTTTAAAATTATTTCTTTGGGTACATTAAATAAAATATCGGAAACTCCTTTAAACTGATTTATAGCCTCTAGTACTGATTTAATTATTGTATTACAGCATCTTTTTAACTTCTCAATCTTCTCTGCTTTATCATCCCAACCTTTTTCCCTAAACGGGCAATTAGGTGGAAAAATGTTCTCATGATGTGTATTTTGTCTATATATAGTGTATGAAGCTTCTCCAACTATGGTAATATCGCCTAAGTACACCTCTATTTTAACATGTTCAAGAGGTTGAAATATGAAATCGAAATCAATAAATCTTTTTGGAAGTAGATCATTACTTTTAAGATAAAGCAAAAGAATTGTTTCACCATATTGAGATTCCGTGATATAACTGTCTGGGCCATAACATGCAAGTTCATCGGTCATATCTCCAATAAATGCACCCGTTGTTGGTTCATATTCTCCTTATCTGATAACATAAATAACCGAATCTGTATCATAATATAAAACTCGATCACCAAGTTGTTCCAGGTAACTGTACAGCTTCAGACGAGCTTGTGTTGTGGTATAAGCAGCTATACAAACATTTACAGTTGATAGAGAATCAGAGGCTTCCTCCTTGTAAGCCGGCTATGATTGTTTCTTCATTCACCGGGAGGAGATGATGCACCTCTACCGATGGGTTAGTCAGTAGGTCATATAGTTCTGAAGGTTTATTTATTATACATGTTTTTGGCTGGTTTTCACGCTGTCCAAACTTTCCCCACAAGGAATTCAATATTAATTTAGCCAGCGATCTTAATCCGGTGTTATTTTCAATTTCAGAAAACTCTAATTTAATACCCTCATTCTCGAGAAAATCTTCAACGTATTTCTTCTTTTCTTCCTCTGTTTGGTATTTGCCAGGCCAACCTGATGCTTGTTGTTTTATTTTAATGAAGCTATTCATCATTGTAGTAAATAATCCCCCTGAACGGGTTAATTTGTCATACTGAGCAATATCATAACGCCATATTTCGTACATCTCAAGTAGTCTGTATCCTTTACACAAGTCTGTATCCATTACTCAAGTAGTCTGTATCCTTTCATCCGTCCGACGCCATTGCTGCATCTGGTTCCGATTCTGCTTCTTCAGGAACTTCATCACCGAATAGGAACTGCCCCACTCGCCGGGATTCAACATCCGCAGCTCCACCTCAATCAACCGAGAAAGTGGTTCCCACATACTCGCTTTCCTCCTTGGCGCAGCCTGCTCCAGATGTTGATGCTACTGTTGGTTCGATCGTGCCCCAGATGGCGGCGGGTACTGGTGTCGTCATCAATGTCTCTCCGCTAGTGTCATCCCAATCCACTTCCACCGCACCTACGATTAACAAATTTGGCACCACCTGGTCGGTATTGGAATGGGAACAGAGATTAAAGAAACTAGGCAGCAAATACTCATCTTCATCAAACGACCATACTTCATTCCTCCTTAAGGGTGCCCCTCTCAACGCCACCGTTTCCTGGGTACATAGCTTTTTTTCCCGGAATTTTGCATTCATCCCCGTTAGCTGCCTGAAGTTACCCTTGGACGCAAGGAAATTCAGCAACTTCAAGATGTCCATCCCGAACAAGTATGTGTGGCTCATCAGTAACCCCACCAGCAAAATCTTCACTCTCGGGAAATATCCAAGTGTTCTAGGAAGTATGTTAAGTTTTACCCTAAGCCCTCTGTATCTAACCCTAAATTAAATTCTAATAAACCAAATCCTACTAACTATCCCAAAGGCAATTCCAAACGTCCTTCTCCCATACCTAAATTTAGTATTCAGCCTAATCGTAAGAACATTAGCACTAGTAACAACATAATCTCTCATCACTCTTCCGCACCCAGTGATCCAAACTCCAATTGGCAATTCAAAATGGGTGCATTTCCAGTCTTTAAACTAAGTACCTGAATCAATTATCCTACCTTTATTTATTCTCACACCCTTAACCCCTCAGATCCATTTACAGCAAAGCCCCCGAACACATCCATCCCAGCCGACAACCCTATCACTACTGTCTCGAATTCTGTATATCCAGCGCATCCACCCAACCACGCACTCCCAACTTCTTCCGAGTGCCCACCTAGCCACAAGCCATCATCTTCCGACCACCCCACCACTTCTACTTCGATTTCCGTCTGTCCCACCCCTCTGCATACACCTAACCTCGCACCCGCTACTTCCTCCGCATGCCCACCTAATTGCAAGTCATCATCTTCTTTCACTATCGCCCCTTCTCAAACTTCTTCTACCTCCGCTAACCCGCCCCTTCAGCTAACCAAAACTCCTACATCCGAACATAACTATCGATCGATCCCCTATTCCCACCTACAGTTAAATTGACTTTGCGCTCTGTGGATTTAAACGATGGACGATACCGCTTGTCCCGTTTTCGGGACCGTCGCATTTACGAAAACGTACGTCTATTTCTTGCCTATCTGCACGACAAACCGAATTCCGTCTGTATTGATGGTAAAACCAGCACCAACGTCATGTTAAGTATACATCAAGAAGGCCTGCCCACAGATACAACAGTCTTACATCAACTTTTCACTAAGTACCACGAATCATTCAATATCCCTTCTCATAAGGTTTTAGAAGATCTATCCACCTATGCTGCGTACGTCAGTTCTCGCCATATTTCCCATCTCCAAAAAAGTAGCAACGACTCCTTAAACTACTTTCGTTCCTAACCCCGACCGCTTTCTCTATTTCTGACCTCCCCCCTAATGCACCTGCGGTCTCCGATCAAGTACCTCTCCCCAGCAGCTTGTCAGTCTATTACCAGAACGTCAGAGGACTTCGCACAAAAACATCCAATGTTTTCCTAAACTCCCACAAATTCCCGCACGATATCTTTCCCTTAACTGAAACCAATCTAATACCAGGAATTCTCGACAACGAACTATTCCCTCCTAACTATACCATTTTCCGTGTTGACGGTTGTTTAGGCAACAATGACCCACCAGGCCGTGGGGTTCTCATAGCTGCTCACAACCGTTATGATGCCACCCTGTTTAAGACCTCCGACTCTTCAATATCTGAATTTGTATGTATCAAATTAACACTGAATAAGTGCATTCTGTATATTCTTTGTTGTTATATTCGTCCCTCTCAACCTATAGAAGCCTACGAGCCCGTAATTGAAACGTTAGACACCATGCTTGAGAACGCTAACGCCTCCGATGAATTCATTGTACTGGGTGACTTTAACCTCCCCCGTATTCAATGGTCATTGTCTGAGGACTGTTCACACTTTGTCCCCCTAAACGCCTCTTCCGCCAAAGAAGCCTTTTTTACAGATCAGCTCTCTGTTTTTGGTCTCTTTCAAGTTAGTGGAGTCAGAAACTTTCTGGACAGACAATTAGACTTAATCTTTTCCTCAGACCCATTTAACTCGGCTGTCGCGAAAAAAGCGAACATCTCCTCTCCTCCCTCGATCGTCACCATCCTCCCCTGTTCCTCGTTTTCTCCTACGAACACCCTCACGCCCTTTCAGGCTCCGAGTCTTCTCTTTCCTTCAATTTTCGTAAAGGCGACTTTGAAAAATTAAATCACTTGCTCCTCAACTCCAACATTGGCAATATCCATCAACATCTTCCAATAGACGATGCTGTAGAGGCGTTTTATTCGGAAATACACGCTTGCCTTACACAATCTATCCCTTTTCTTCCTCGTAAAAACTGCTCCTCATCCCCCGTTTGGTACGACAAAGAATTACGCTCTCTCCGCAACAGGAGAAATAAACGTTGGCAAACTTTTCTTCTGACCCAGACTGAGTCCGACTATTCTTCCTACTTGTCTGCTTACACCTCTTTTTCTGAACGTTGTGATACCCTCTACCATGAGTACCTCCAACGGATGGAAACAAGTCTCATATCCGACCCCAAGTGCTTTTATAGCTTTATTAATTCTAAGAAGAAATCCAATGGTTACCCTTCCACCCTAAAGCAGGAGAATACCTCTTCATCAGATCCTCAGGTTATCGCCAACCTCTTTGCACACTTCTTCAGTAAATCTTTCAGCGACAATTCGCTGCAACCTGACCTTAGCTACTTTTCATTCTTGGACAAATGCACTCAAACGTCGTTTACATCTTTTGACCCTGACCCCGAACAAATCGCTGCCAGTATTAACGGGCTTGCGGATGACTTTCACCCCGGTCCTGACGGCATTCTAGCCATAGTTCTGAAAAAGTGTGCCATGCATCTAGTTCAACCCCTTACTTTGCTTTTCCGCCTCTCGGTCACTCAAGGGGTTTTCCCTCAATTATGGAAAAACTCTTATAATATTCCCATATTCAAAAAAGGGTGCAAGAACGATGTATCCAACTACAGACCCATTGCTAAATTATCATCCATACCTAAACTATTCGAAAAATTGGTCTATGATTCCATGTTCTTCCACTGTAAGTCTATTTTCTCCCTCTCCCAGCATGGCTTCCTCAGAGGTAGATCTACAACCACCAACCTTACCGAATTCGTCTCCAAAACACTATGTGCCCTGGAAAACGGTAAAGATATTGATGTTATCGCCACCGATTTTAGTAAAGCCTTTGACAAGATCTCCCATAGCGTTATCCTGTTTAAACTTGATCGCCTAGGCTTCCCCCCCAGATTCATCTCCTGGATTCAATCCTACCTCAACAACCGTCAATACAATGTTCTTTTCAGCTCATCCATTTCTAACCCCATTGTCGCTCGTTCCGGCGTCCCTCAGGGCAGCCACCTCGGTCCATTAATTTTCATCCTTACAATTAATGATGTTGATTGTGTCATAAAATACTCAGAGCTGTCCATTTATGCTGATGACATGAAAATGATTAAACATATCTCCTCCATAACCGACTCTCTTCTTCTCCAAAATGACCTCGATTCGTTCACCACATGGTGCATGAAAAATTTTCTTGAGCTCAATGTCTCCAAATGCCAGTCCATCTCTTATTCCCGCAAGCGTCTTACCAACACCGCGAGAACATACATGTTAACCAACGTACCAGTCCCTATCGTTACCTCTTTGTGTTACCTAGGAATAATCTATGATAGTGAAGTAAATTTCCGTTCCCATATTGATAGCATAATTAACAGAGCTAACTCCGCGCTAGGGTTTGTGAAGCGCTGGTCTAGAGAGTTCTCCAATCCTTATGTTTCCAAATCTCTCTATATTTCCTTCGTTAGACCTCTCCTTGAATATGCCAGCCAGGTTTGGTCACCCACGCAAACAACCCACATTAACAGAATTGAATCTGTCCAGCGTAGGTTCATTCGCTTTGCTCTACGTGATCTTCCATGGGTAGATTGATTCAACCTTCCACCTTATGAAAACCGTCTGAAACTGATCGACTTACAACCCCTAAGTAAACGTCGTGATGTATCCGACGTTCTTTTCATTCATCAGCTACTAGCTGGTGCCATAGACTGCCCTTCAATCCTGCAGTCTTTACCCATCTATACCAATCCTCACAACCTTAGGTCCACTCCCCTTTTCCGACTCGACCGCCATCGCACGAACTACGGTCAACGCGAACCAATTACCAGGATGCTTCGAAAAGTCAACGACCTTCCCTCCTTTGACTTCCATCTGAGTAAATCATGCCTTCACAAAGCCTTATATCTTTATCCCGCCCATCTTGATCGCCTTTCCTAATTCTCCTTCCTCCCAGTTTATAGTTATCATAATCATAGCTTATATGGTGTGGTGGCAGTATTATTCATATTAGAATTTATTTGCATTTATAAGGTTTAGTGATTTTGGGTTACGTTCGCGTTTGTATAATTACTTGTTGCAAATGTTATTAAAGTAAGCCAGAATAATTTTGTTTTTTGAAAATGTTGTAAAAATTTATTTTTCTTGATTGTTCAACCAGTCTGTATGAAGTCCTGCTAGGAGAATATCATAGCAGAAATTATAACGTTTTCGGAGTGTAACTAATTAAAAAATAAATAAAAAGTTAATACTATTTTTATTCTGGTCGTCGTATTTATTTCTTTTTCGTCGAATCAGTAATATATATTTTTTTTGATAGGAATATTATATTTGAGCATTCAAGCCGTTGACGGTATTTAGCCGTCAACCTAAGAAAGTCTTCAATACGAAGCATATTAACAAGTCCTCTTAATGAGGCGACACTTTTAAAGCTCTTTTAGATAAGAGATCTGGAGGACGAAAATAAATCAAGATATTGAAACCTGGATTCTTTGTTAACGAAAAGTGACAGCTAATTAGTGCACGGAAACGACGTCTTTCGAAGTATTGTGGGAGCATCAACTATCGCCCGTCATATTCATCTAAACCCACAAATTGGTGACCCCGACGTGATCGACCATAGAAAAGTTCTGTCACGCAACAGGCGGCAATTTCCTCTTAATAGAATTGTCCCCCCACCAGTGGTAAGGCAATCTGTATTCAGGAGGAAAATCAGAAGCATTTAAGAAGTCCAGTGAAATTTTCTATTAATTATTTATTTTTGTGATTCTGATAAAGTTACCCCCCACCAGTGGTAAGGTATACTTATATCGAAGAAACGAAACTCTTGTTATCACCCTGTACGGCTAGCAGAGTTGTCCCCCCACCAGTGGTAAGGCACTCACTAGCTCTATACTTGAAAGCAAACCATAGTATTGTCAATTTGCCCCCACCAGTGGTAAGGCGTTCTCTTAACACTTCTAATCGAGAACAGCGATCAAGCCCTAATCGAGAACAGCATAAGGACATACATGCAAGAAATTAACTGAACAAGAAGTAAATATTGGAAGAAGATTACCTCAAGAAAGAAGGCAACTTAAAGAACAGAGGCGTAAGAAACATTTGGCTCTATTTTAAATTTCTATTCTTTTTATTTAAAAAAAAATATATACAATTTTGTGTTTGAATTTGCGAATATTTTTTGTGCATTTTATTATTGTAAAACATTTGCAATATGAATGAATTCAATGATTTGTTAGGTGAACCAAAATCACAGCCAGGCGTTTCGGGTCAATTGGCTACTCCAACGTCGCTTTCGGTAAATGCAGTGTCTATTAAAACAATACCATTTTGGCGTGTAAACCCACAAGCCTGGTTCTTCCAACTTGAAGCACAATTCGACCTAGCAGGTATTACACAAGACAACACAAAATACAATCATTTACTAAGTGCTTTAGACGAGAGTGTATATAGGGAAATCAGTGACATTTTAAACAAACCTCCAACGAGTGATAAATATTTAAAATTCAAGGAAACTTTAATTTCGCGACTTTCCACATCCGATAACGTCAAGCTGAAGCAACTCTTAAATGAGTTGACTTTAGGTAGCGCAAGGCCATCGCAGTTGTTGCGAGAAATGAAGACGTTAAATTCGGGCAAATTATCGGATGAAGTATTAAAATCTTTATGGCTCCAACGATTGCCCGGAAACATACAAGCCATTCTTGCTAGTAATTCAAGTACCCTAGACGAGTTGTCGGTGATGGCTGACAAAATTTTGGACGTGACAGGACGAACCGAGGTGTATTCGGTTTTAACTGTACCTCAAGTAAATATTTCGGCCATAACATCTCTCCAAAGTCAAATCAATGAACTCACCGAAAAAGTTGAAAGATTATCTCGATCATCTTTTAGGCCTACAAACAGAAATTTTAATTCAAGGTCTAAATCACGGAACCATTCAAGGAACCGAAGTTTATCCAGAGGTAAAGAACTTTGTTGGTATCATTTTAAATTCGGTGTAAAAGCCAATAAATGCACACAACCGTGCAAGTTTGTTAAGCAATCAACAAACTAATAGGTCAATCTCCTTTAGCGACGGGGGAATCTGACCTCATCAAAAGTCGCCTACACATTTTCGACACATCCACTAACAAACATTTCTTAATAGACACGGGTTCAGATGTATCTGTGATTCCAAATTACCAATCAAAAAGTAAAAAATTTACAAATCTTAGACTTTTGGCAGCTAACTCATCGGTTATCAACACGTACGGTAAAACATTGTTAACTTTAGATTTGGGACTACGACGAAATTTTCAATGGGAATTTATTATTGCTGATGTTACCAGACCAATCATTGGTGCAGATTTTCTGCGAAAATTTGGTTTATTAGTCGATCTAAAAAATAAGGTGTTGATAGACTTCTTTACAGCCAGCTGCTAAATCAGCCAAAGGTCATTCGGAATCCTTAGCAATTTACACCGATCCAGCTATTAATCCAAGGATACAAACTTTACTCAACAAGTTTCAAACAGTCTCAAGTGAGACTAATTTCGCAAAACTGCCTAAACACGACGTCGTGCATTACATCCCAACAGATGGACATCCAATTTCATCTAAAGTACGACGTCTTACTGGAGAAAAACTGACAGCAGCAAAAAAGGAATTCAAATTTTTGCTAGAACAAGGAATTTGTCGCCCATCAGATAGTCCTTGGTCTTCTCCGCTTCATCTTGTTAAAAAAGAGAACGGCGAATGGAGACCTTGTGGGGATTTTAGGAGACTTAATGCCAAGACAACTCCAGACAAATATCCCATCCCACATATTCAAGATTTTGCGAATCAATTGGATGGAAGTAAGATTTTTTCAACGGTTGATTTAGTAAAAGCATACCATCAAATCCCAGTAGCTTCTTCCGATATACCTAAAACGGCAATTTGTACACCGTTCGGCCTTTTCGAGTTTACGCGAATGACTTTTGGCCTATGTAATGCTGCGCAAACATTTCAAAGATTTATTCATTCGGTTTTACGAGATTTACCTTTTTGTTTTGTTTACCTTGATGATATTCTAATAGCTTCAAAATCAGATAATGAACATCTCGACCATCTTGGAAAATTTTTTTCAAAATTCGATGAATATGGTCTTTCAATAAATTTAGAAAAGTGTAATTTTATGGCAAAAGAGGTTAAATTTTTGGGACATTCAGTTTCAATTGATGGTATCAAACCATTGCCCGAACGAGTTGAAGCAATCAATTCCATGAAACGTCCAGAGACGGTAAAGGAATTGAGACGTTTCTTGGGAATGGTCAATTTCTACCGTAAGTTTTTAAAAAATGCAGCCATTACACAGATGCCTCTGAACAAATTTCTAACAGGGGATAAAAAAGATGGGAAAAGAAAAATAGTTTGGACATCAGAAGCAACAAAAGCTTTTACTGCGACAAAAGAACAGTTATGTGAAGCTACACTATTAGCATTTCAATCAGCCAACGCCCTATTGGCCTTAGTAGTAGACGCTTCTGATTATGGTATTGGTGCAGTTGTTCAGCAAAAATACAATGGCATATGGCAACCATTAGGTTTTTTCTCTTCAAAATTATCGTTAGCACAGAAAAAGTATAGCACATACGATCGTGAACTTTTGGCAATTTATTATGGAATAAAGCATTTTCGATTTTTGTTAGAAGGGAGAAATTTTATCATATTTACTGATCACAAGCCATTAATCTTTGCATTTAATCAGAATCCTGAAAAGGCTTCACCTAGGCAAGTCCGACACCTAGATTTCATTGGCCAGTTTTCAACGGACATTAGACACATTTCAGGTAAAGAAAATATCGTAGCCGACACATTGTCGAGGATTAATGAGATCAATATTAGCGGGGCCATCGATTTCGAAGCAGTGGCGGAAGCTCAAATTAATGATAGTGATCTTATGCAGCTGATACAAAATTCTTCTCTAAAAATGATTAAAGTTAAACTAGTCAATTCAGAGAAAGAAATTTTTTGTGACATTTCTATTAATAAAATGCGTCCATACATTCCTATTAACTTTCGGAAAGATATTTTCTTGGCAATCTATAATTTAAACCATCCAGGAATTAAAGCTTCAATTAAACTGTTGACAAACAGGGTTATCTGGCCATCAATAAAAAAAGACGTTAGGGAATGGAGCAAAAATTGTATAGCCTGCCAAAAAGCAAAAGTTTCAAGACATGTAAACCCTCCACTTTCTGACTTTCAACATGAAACAGAAAGGTTCAATACCATCCATTTGGATTTAATCGGCCCATTGCCTGATTCTGAAAATTTTAAATACTGCCTTACTATAATTGATAGATACACGCGTTGGCCCGAGGCTATCCCTATAGAAAACATAAGCGCTGAAACTGTAGCTGCAACATTGCTAAAGGGTTGGATCTCAAGATTCGGTATCCCATCAACGATAATCACAGACCAAGGTTCCCAATTTGAATCGCATTTGTTTAAAGAACTAACTAAATTGTTAGGAATTAAGCGATGCCGAACAACAGCTTATCATCCGCAAGCAAACGGATTCATAGAACGTTGGCATAGATCTCTAAAAGCATCGTTGATGTGTTATCAAGATTCATAGTGGACAAAGTACTTACTGCTTGTTTTGTTAGGTTTTAGGGCAATCAGTAGTGATGAGTTTCGATTTTCTCCGGCAAAACTAGTTTATGGAGAAAACTTGCGTTTACCCGGTGATTTTTTCAATAAAACAAATTTTTTGAATAACCAAACGCAGTTCATCAAAGACCTAGAAAATCAATTTGAAAATATTCAACCGTCACCGGCATCTCGTCATATTTCACATAAAATTTTCGTTTTTAAAGAGTTAAGGAATTGCCCTTTCGTTTTCGTTAGGGTAGATAAGGCTCGACCCGGTTTGCAACCCCCATACGAAGGGCCATACGAAGTTCTTGAAAGGAATGAAAAATATTTTAAATTACTCGTTAAAGGAAAGGAAATTAACATTTCAATTCAGAGATTAAAGCCTGGTTTCATTTGCTCACATTTTAAAGAGTCTAAAAGCACTTCAGCAGATATGGATGTACACTCACCTAAGATTACACAAAGATTTCGATTGCCAGCGTCAAGCGAAAATATTCCAGACAACCAAATTTATCATAGGGAATCTCTACAGCCAGTGCTCGAGAAACCTAGTTTTTTGGTAGACAATAACAGGTCGTATAACAATTCATTGACAAACTCTCCAAATTCATATGAAAATTCACAAACATATACAAGACAAAGGTCATTAGAGCCAGTGACTACTGATCCACCACCATATAGCCGACCACCAAAAAGGGTGTCTTTTCAGCCAGCGCTGATGAACCCGGAAACAACATCACAGACCAACAATTCAAACAAATCAGAGCCACAGATAACTACATGAATTAGATTTTCAGACGACGGGAATACATACTTTCCAATTCGCAAAACTAGAGTTGGACGGACCACCAAACCTCCGGTACGTTTCGCTAAATCCTAAGGATTTGCTGGCGAGGGAGTAGTGTGGTGGCAGTATTATTCATATTAGAAATTATTTGCATTTATAAGGTTTAGTGATTTTGGGTTACGTTCGCGTTTGTATAATTACTTGTTGCAAATGTTATTGAAGTAAGCCAGAATAATTTTGTTTTTTGAAAATGTTGTAAAAATTTATTTTTCTTGATTGTTCAACCAGTCTGTATGAAGTCCTGCTAGGAGAATATCATAGCAGAAATTATAACGTTTTCGGAGTGTAACTAATTAAAAAATAAATAAAAAGTTAATACTATTTTTATTCTGGTCGTCGTATTTATTTCTTTTTTGTCGAATCAGTAATATATATTTTTTTTGATAGGAATATTATATTTGAGCATTCAAGCCGTTGACGGTATTTAGCCGTCAACCTAAGAAAGTCTTCAATACGAAGCATATTAACAAGTCCTCTTAATGAGGCGACACTTTCAAAGCTCTTTTAGATAAGAGATCTGGAGGACGAAAATAAATCAAGATATTGAAACCTGGATTCTTTGTTAACGAAAAGTGACAGCTAATTAGTGCACGGAAACGACGTCTTTCGAAGTATTGTGGGAGCATCAACTATCGCCCGTCATATTCATCTAAACCCACAATTGTAGCTTACATTATCTGTTATGAATTATTGTTTATTTTAGTTTGTAGTATTTATTTTGTTATTTTGTATTTTTTTTCTGTAATAGCTTGCATTAAGCTTAAATAAATAAAAGGCTGCCTTAACCTCGTCAATAATCCATGTTCCTACTAATGCTCTTTCCTCAGATGTATGCCGGCATTCTTTCGACTGGTCTTTATCTTGACTGCAAGTACTACATAATGAAAACATTAATTCATTATTCTGCTTGATGGGAAGAACAGGGTGATATAAACCCTCAGGTGGCAGGATTTTACATTTGATTAGTCCCTCAGTTCTTTCTAAAACCACTTTAGAACACTCATTATTTCCAACAACTAGTTGAGGATGTCCTATTTACCGTTTTTACAAACCCAAGGGTAGAGCGAGCATATATCGATATATTTAATTTTTTCACCATTCTTACATGCGTAGTAATTATAAGTATTTCCGGTACGTCCGCCATAAAATGCATCACGAGGGTTCAACGGGGTATAGGCCAGTAGAGGATGATCTTTTAAATATTTCATGTTCTTATCGGCCGTCAGTTGCCTATGAAATTCGCACTCCCACATTTCAATAACCTCATATCCAAAAGAGCGTAAGCGTTCAGTTCTCGCTATAGTAGCCTCGTATCATCTATTTAGAGTATCATCGGGGGCATCATGTAGTGGAGCATCACGCTAATGTGTCAAGCACGTAGGATGTCCGTGGTAATAACATCCATGGAATTCAAAAATTTGGTTTGTATCAGGGGAATATCCATCCACTTTTACCCCATTTAATACAACCTCTCTCTGCTTAGCAGCATGTATAATATTTATTTCTCGTTTAATTTCCTCGCTTATCAACCACTGTATTGCTATTTTTGATTGATTGTCTACATTTCGATAGCCTCTTTTAGGAATAATACCAACCGTGTTTGGTTTGAGATATTTACGGCGAAAGACGAGGTTACATGCTGAAGCAATTGTAGTAGCTTCAAGAAAAGGATCTACATTACACTCATTCAGCAGCAGTTTTCGGAATTTTAAACAGGCCTCTGTCAAAATCTGTACATTATTAATGCAATATTCCACCAAATCACGCTGCATATTAAACTCTTAATTCTTATTTTCATTAAACCATTTTAGGAAAGTATTTCTTTCTTCGTTTTTCATCGTATCTGGGCTGTAATATTCAATAGGCGGTAAAGGGCCAATATGGTTTTCATTCTCAAGAGTACTGAAAAAGTGGGGGAAATATCCCTTTTTGAATATAGATGGCAGATCGAACGTAACTTAGAGAGAGGTAACTTAGAGAGAGGTAGTGGAAAATAGTTTAACGAGTCTATGAATTTAACATTGTTCAGCTGCATTAATATAATTTTTGTTCCCTGCATAATTAATTCGGGCTTCAAGTCAGTGTTTTGTAGAATATAGTTAAGTATAAATTGGTGATCAAATGCTTTACCATTGTGTGCAATTACAACAACTTTCTTGAATAATTTTCTCTGATTAAGGACAAATTCTAAAAATATTTTCACAGGACTCCTCTTTAGTATATGCTGTCTTATTCCACATTTTATGCATACTTTTATTTCATCTCCAATATTGAGACACTGATCACACCTTTGTTGAAACACGCACAGGTTTGGTTCATGCTGTTTAATTTCTCCCATTGCTTTTTCTTTTACAGTTTTTTCGCCGAAAATTCTTTCTTGACGAGTTTCCAAATCATAAAATACATATAAAACATCTTTACACTTTGGCTGCCTTTTATCTGGCTGAATGTAACATAAATGATCCTGAGGTACATGATTTTTACAAATTTTGCAAAAGTATTCTCCGCAGTTATGGATCCTACCTGCCTTATAAGTTTTTAAACAGTCCTTGCATCGTTTTATCTGCTCACATACACTCTTTTTATTAAAGGACCCAGAAGCTTCATGATTTTCAAAACATTGCGGACCTCTAAAAATACGATTACAATCCTCACATATGATTTCGGTATGCGTTTTAAAGCACGCCGGCGCTTGTTGACATTGTGCGCACGTTCCACCGCATCTTTCTTAGTAGTATTATATGCCACATAACATTCTTCACAAACATAGCTGCACCAAAACGCTGCAGTCAGTGACGTTATAACATTATAATGACCATCGTGATACAATAGATTTAAACGTTTTTTGCCGTCACCATCGGTGCCCAAAAACCCTTCAAAAACAACATCTCTACCTTTACACCCATGCTGGTATACAACTAGCTTATAACTCCTTAAATAATCTTGAAATTGACGAAGTTCTGGAACCCCGCAGCCTTCAGTTGGTATACTAATATCTGCTTTATTTATTAGCTCTGTAGCTCTTTGAGTTTGTAAGTTTGCTCTATTTCTCCGGACTTTTTCGTAGTCAGGATCTTTCTCAGCTTTTACTATTGCAACGACTAAGGCTGGAGGTAGACATAATCTATCGTTGTTCTTTATGGTAACAATTGCTCTACGCATAGCACATTCTTCGTAGAAATTATTATATTTATTGGAGCGATTATTTCCACGACCCTGTGGAAGTCTTACTGAGGTAGTCCCAAAAAGTCAGTACTTATTCCTGTAATATTAACTAAATGTTAACAGTTATCGAATGTTATTATATTTCTATTAACATATACCTTGAGATTTGCTCTGAAAATTTTTTGATATCATCTCCCAAACGTCCTCCATCCTTAGCTCGCTAACGTTTTTAAAATCCAACCAACCAGGGCCTCGCTATTCAAAACTTTTCCCACAGAAAGTTATACCAATCTTTCCAGTAGGGTTGAGATCTTTTACAGAGTGCTCTACAATGTCTTTAACAGCTCCGTGAACCCAGCCCGTAGGCTCCACATCACTCGGAATAGAGTTAACTTTAAATTCAACCCTTCGAACGCGAACATTAAAACGCTTAATATTTGTTAACGATTCTCTTACAATTTAAAACGAGACATCTTTTACTTCTATAGTTGAAAATTTACTAGATAAGATCTCTTGTAAATGACTAGGCACCGAATATACAGACATTGAGAATGTTAGCCTTTTATACAAAAAGTTTTAGTTTTAAATGTGAATTATATAAGTAAAAATATACAGAATTCTTATTTTTAGGATGATGATAATAAAAAAACCTGAATTGCTTTAGAAATCGTAGTAATTTCACTGCACACTTTTAATTTTAAAATAAATTCTCTAGAAAAATACTTCCTCCTGGCATATATCGTGCTAATCTATATCTAACCTCTCCTAATTAAAAATTCCCATAATTCTGTAACCGCAATTTCCTTTAAATATTTTCTAATCTAAGAACCCATTCAACGTACTTTGATTTTAATTTAAGAACCAACGATACGTATGCATACTTTAATCTGTTTATCAATGATAACATCCTGCTATAAAAGACGGGTCAAATATTTAGATTTTTACTGTATATTCAGGGAAAGAAGTCAGGTATGTTGCAGGATAATTAATGTATATGTAAATAAAAGAAATGTTATTACAGAAATAAAATGGATTTTTGGTACGGTAATATACAGGATCCTCAAACGCCACCGCCATCATTACCATCATCATTATCATCTTCAAGTTTATCGAGATATTCTGATAGCTTTGATGAACTTCTAGATTTACTATTTGGTGGGTTGATTTCATGGTGTGAGTTTCGCAAAAAGGCCGACACTTTGGATGATAAGGATGAGAATTCAATTACATTGCATTCACCTTTCAGCCCGCAATATCTTGCGCTTACGGTGTGGTTTAATTCTCCACAATGGGATGAAGACATATATAAATATTACCGTAAACAAACCGTCTGGGATAAATTCATATATATGACTACCCCATCACACATTTGTTACAGCCAGGATCAGCGTGGGCCCATAAATATCCCTCTCGCAAATGCTTTACGTAAACAGTTAATATTAAAAAATACTGTCACCTTTAACGAGGCACAAAAATTAAGACAATTTAATGAAAACATGCTGCTCAGCCAGATAAGAGATAACATGCTGTTAAGTGAAGTATTTATTTCTTATATGGAAAAAGTACTTCCCCTTAGAAATTATGCTCATGAATCTCCAGACTGTGATACATATTGTATATATTGCATTCTCGAAGCAGACGGCCTTGTTCGTCAGATTAAACAATGTGACTATAAATCCTATGCACATTATGATGTCGAACACCGAAAATTTAGAGAAATAAATGAAATCAAATTTTAAAAAAGAAAACCCTAAACAATTAACAGGCATTATATTATCAACCCGCCCAGACAAGTAAAGTTTTAATTTTACATGTGAATTATATTGGTGAAAAAGTATGCACTACTTTATTAGAAACACCTGGAATTGCTGTTAGAAACCGAAGTTATAATTTACTGAATAATTTCAAATGTTTTGAAATAAATTTTTCTTATCCTTTAGAAACCCTTTTAATTATTTTTTGAAAACACTTTTTAAAATTTCAATGTAATATGACACTCAAGCTTACAGGTAAATCCTCCGCGCTCACAGCAGCTACATGAAGATTATGTATGTGTGTGTCACTTAGTAAATGACATGTACAATCGTGCTATAGAAAAAGTCTTGGCAATGGTAAGCACCTGTTGAACATTTGAATATACTTAAGAATGCAAAATTGGTGTCATTCATTGTGATAAATACAAATTCCTCTGATAAGCACGAATAGTCGCAATACGGTGCCAAAGCTTTTGACCACATCTTCAGATAAGAGACGCTCTTGTCTTGCATGTATACAAATCTGAAATTCTATTCTGATAACGGCTCATAATGATCATGTTAATTTCTTTCTTCTTCCTATCTAAAGTTCAAGGTTGCTACACGAAATTATGATATGATACAACTCCCTAATTAATGTCTATATTTAGATCTGGAAAAGAAATTGCATGATAATCTTTTAAAGTTCAAGGCTGTTGTTGTTTCAGCAAATCGTTTTTCTTATCGCCACCCAAAACATTTACGAGTCTGGGGCATTCAACTCTTATCGGCAAATTTTACGCTGACGAAATCGAGTCCAGACGTTTTACTACGCCTTATCAGCGAATTGTTATGCTAAAAGAAATCGAGCCAGGCAGTTATTAATCAGCGAATTTTCAACAAATTGCGAATGCTATTTTTAAATCGCTTTTCGGCTAATTGCAGAAGTCCTCCAGAGATGGCGTCTTTAAATTCAATAAGCCAATATAATCTATTTGTAGCTTGCCACTGCGCGTATTCATATATACGCGGAATAAATAAATAAAAAATCCAATTTGCTATTTTTAGCTCAAAACATTAGTTTATATACTGACTTAAGAATGCCAACCACAATTAGCTTGCTATCCTCATGGCTAGAGCGCTTTCCTTCGAATCACAACAACCGAGGTTCGAGACCCGGAAACAGATTTTGCGCTTTTTAACAGCTGGCATTTAAATTAAATTTCTACATCATTCCATCCATTAGCCAGCCAGTCAGCAAGTGACACACACACACACTTAACGATCAACCAGCCAGCCAGTCAACAGGAGACTGCTCAACATATGACTTCAGGGAATTCCCTCCTATGACGTCATGCAACCGGATGTTTACCAACCAACAGGGAATTCCCTCCCGGAATTCCCTACTATGACGTCATAAACCAAGGGAAGCCCACCCATTACGTCATAGGCTACAATTCTACAGATACCTATGTCTACCGGATGTCTGCCTCAACCGCCCTAGTACCTATTCATTGTGATAAGGGAAAAGGGAACAGGGGAAGACTCTATTATGGTTCTGAAATCGAAATATTATTTAGCTGATATAAAAAAATTCAATGGTTTATTCATTATAGTATTTCTAGTTACGAAATAACTAACAACTGGCTAACTAACCTCAAGTTTTCAGAATACTTATAGGATACAACGAAACAAATGGGAGTTTCATATCTTATGATCTTAAAGCAAATAGACATTAAATAATTCATTCAATATTTTTCAAAGTTTTTAAGCTACGTTAAGGAGATTACGAACTACTTTGAATACCTATAAAAACAATCATTTGCTTTCTTGGTTTGATGCGGAAAAATAAAAAAAAACATTTTTATTTTATCTTTTGATATATTTTCGTCTCTTTTCTTTTCTTTTTCCTTATTCCTTAAAAATATGCTTGCGATAATAATTTCTAAAAAAAGAATTATACGAAATTCATTGAATGTTAATTCATTATTTTGTCTATTCTACATTTCAATGTCCACATTCACTATACCTCTATGATCAAACACATAGTAAACTCAGATTATAAATCAAAATTAAAGTCCCTTGCTTAAAACATGAACAAGAAAGCTATACATACGAACAGAGACACTGAAAATCGTGTCCATCTAGAGAATAGTCCATTAAGTACGCAAATGAGCTGCACTTTGTTTTTTTTTCTATACTACCTTTAATTTTATTTCTGGTTTCGGTGCAACAGAAAAGAACGAGTCCATTAGACGATGAGGTACCTCATAGATCTGCGAACTTACGTAATAATATGAGAACAGTGGCAGGGAAGCCTCATTAAAAAAAAGATCAAATCACTTAGATAACACATGAAAAAAGTACTGAAGAAAACATATCTTAAAATCTTATATATAACAAATCCTTAAAGTGTGATTTAATTGGATTAAATAGTTTGACCTTTTTCTTCAGTCTGCTTAATTTACAGCAAATAGTATACTTTTCCTCATTTATGTTTTCTTCTCGTTCCTTCCGGCAAACTTATACTCCTCGTCTTGTGGTGCCAATCTGGCTGACTTGCTTAATTTAATAAAAGAAATGAAGCACACTACCTTCACCTTGAGGACTTTCTCACCCAGTAGCAATACTTTCAACATATCTAGAGGAACCTTTATTTCTGCGTTTCGTGTGTCCTAGCAGTCGAACTTGGCTAACAAAACTATAATGATGCTGGTGATTCGGAGGGTGATGGATGTGGTTCGCTAAGCCTTGTGAGACCCGAGAATTGCGACCAGAAATCAAATTGGATACGAACACTTAAAGAACAAAAGGGGTAATTGTCAAAATTACTGTCTTATATTGTTAAATTCGGGAACTTCTGACTTTGTTACCTTCGATAAGAGAAATCCAAGTTGCTTTGGCACACGTATGCCGATAATAGTAAGTTCCTTTTTATACCTCGAGCCTGGTTTTCTTCCGAAAAAGGCAACTTCTCACGTAATCAATTAATTATTTCAGTTGCAATACTATCAAGCAAGAAGCTCTGGTGCCAACGAAATTGTTTTTCCACGGGATGGGGAGAATTACGTTCGAGTTGCGAACTTGGATGATTGCTTTGGGAAATTTGTTGCCAAAAGTTGCAATTGATGTGTCTTGGATCGTTACAAGTACAAATCAAAACATGAAAATGTGTTTTGAACACCGATGGTTCAGATAAATTATGATAATTAAAATTGGAACTTACCTCTGTTGTTGCCTCAAATCTGCTTGCTTTCACGGCACGGTATGTCTTCTTCTTCTCAGAAATCAGAAGTATGACATCCGCTCCGTAGCAGAAAGCAGTGGCAGCAATTACAGCGGAAAAAGGTGCGTTCATAGTGGTGTATAAACTGTCACACATTACCAAATCTTCGCGTTGGAGTTCTAGCAAATCGTCTAGCAAGCTCTGGCTTGGACATCGAAATTGACATAATCGGGATGACTATGGACGGATTCCTGTAATGGTCAAGGTTGGTAAACTTATAGTAACTTAGATCAGCTACCCAAAGAAATACTACTCATCTACACAGATTTTAGCAGGAAAGTTAGAAAGGAGTTGAAGACTTTCGAAAAATCGCTCCTCAAAAACGACACGTATTTAAGAAATACTTCTTAGAAGAACAAAAAGACTAAAGTTTAATGTTGGATTGTAAAACAGCTACTTTACATTGTGAAAAACTACATAGGTAAAATACGGAAGTAGGTCAGAATCCCGAAAAATAAAATCCCGAAATCAAAATCCCGAAAAAGAAAAATCCCGAAAGAAAAAATCCCTAATAAATATAATCCCGAAAAATCAGAAAGCAAAAATATTACACGTTGCTTACATGTACATATTCCCCCACGACAGGATCTCTGGATTGTGTTCGGGATTTTGTCTTTTGGGGTTTTTACCTTTCGGAAATTTTCTTTCGGGATTTTTTTTCGGGATTTTGACGTTCGGGATTTTGTTTTCGAGATTTTGTTTTTCGGGATTTACTACCAGACCCGTAAAATACTGATTGACTTTGGTTTCGGAAATCAATGTTACAGACGGAAATGGGCTATAATAAGTAGTCTGAATAATTACCATACTATGAACAATTGTTCAAATTCATGCTTGAAAATATGGACACGGAAAATAGGCCCTAACTGCGATACTTCAACGGAGATATAATCAGCGGCGTACAGACTTTCTGAAGTATTGACGTATCTGTTAAATCCAAAAAACTACGAAAAGTCTCTTAAATCACATTACTTTCAATTCACCTAAAAAAGATCCGTCAAGAAGACAAGAAACTCTTAAAGAGAGAGTGTACTAAGAAAACGTTGAATAAGATGAACCACAATTTGTTGTTAGGAGCAGCTAGCCACCACACCACGTCGTAAAGTCTACTGAAACCAAATATCGTAGTAGGTGTTATGTTGATACTTATACGAAATAATCATGTTGAAATTATTTTGTATATGTGTTTTATTATTTAAAAGTCATAACAAGTAGTTTGAAGACAATTATCTCCTGTATTAACATTTTCTAAAGAATTTTTAAAAATCCTGTGTGGGATCCCGTGGCGCTGAAAATCGTCCGGGGAGCTTAGGCTGTCTGAAGGAGTCCACGACGTTCCACTGTTCCCGGTGTTCTCTCGTGGCCCACGTTTTTAACAGGCCCTCTGCCGTGCCCTTGCCTAGGGTAGTGAATGTCTCCGAACCTTGGAAACTCGAAGCAGCTCCTAGTTTTGCCTGTATGTCCGCTCTCTCGTTTCCTTCGATCCCTGCGTGTCCTCGGATCCACGTCAGTGTCATCTCATTTGATGAGGCACACGCGTTAACTTTACGGACACACTCCAAGGCCGGCGCTGTGTTGAACTCTGTACCGTTCATGCACCTAATCACCACCTTATTGTCGAGTGCCGTCACTATCTTCTTGTCCCTCACCCGACTTTCCAGCAAGTAATCTAGTACGTAGACCAGAGCTAGCATCTCTGCCTGAAAGACTGAGGTGGATGCCCCCAGACAAAGATGGGTGTTCATTTGCATGTGGCCCCGATAGTATCCCTTCGCCTTTCTTGAAAAAGACTGTTCTTCGATTTTTCATGTTGCGGCCGTTTCTCCTCGTGTTAGAAGGATTCTGCGATAATCCCTCTTCACAAGAAGGGCGATAATTCTGACATCTCCAATTATAGACTAATTGCTAACTTGTGTTATACTGCGAAGGTATTCGAGGCCTTTTTCAGTGACGTGTTTCGCTTTCACTGCAGACCTTTTATTGGCTCTTTCAGCATGGCTTCATAAAAGGTAAGTCTACCACCACCAACTTGCTCGAATTCGTACATCACTGTCTGCCCCTGATTGAGTTAGGATTCCAGTTTGACTACATCTTCACTGACCTGTAAGGCCTTCAACAGAATTTACCACGAGATACTCGTCTGCAAGTTCATCTTCTTGGTTTTCCTCCACTTTTTGTCGATTGGCTGTCCTCCTACTTTTCCGGACGTACTGAGTGACTTCTTTTCTGCGATGCGACCTTGGACAGATTGTGCAACTACCAAGGTAACAGTATATATTTGGTGGATTGCAAATTACAAGGGCAATGCAGGTTTTACAATGCAATATTTGGATTTCTTCATTAGCGGCGAGCTTAGAAATCTTACATCCTTGTAACATAAGTTTAATATTTTGGTGTATAGTACATACACAAACGGAATGAGTTACTGCCGATCCAGCTAATACACAGTTTTTTGGGCGAAGGAATGCAAACTTTGAAAACCCTATTTTCGCATCCGGATGACACTGCTTAAAGTATTGGTAAACCTCTTTTATATTACCTAAAATCAATCTTTTTTTTAAGTGCTGCTTTTAACCATCGATCTAACAAAGAAATAAAAGAAATGTTATAAAATCGAAATGGACTTAAGGGAACAGTTTACATACCCTTACAGAAACATAGTGTTTATCAAAATGTAAAAAAAAGAAATAAAAAAATTGAAACAAAAACTGTGTAGCGAAATAATAACAAATTATTTTGTGTAACTTATATTCAATTTATTAAAATTCATTCAAAAAATTCAAAATGCAAAAAAATAAGATTAAAAAAGTAAAAAAAATGATAAAAGAAAAAAATTAGAACAAGAACGTAATAAATTGCATATGAATATGCAGTGACCAACCTTTGGCCTATTGCAAATTTAATAGCAAATTTATTGTTCTTTAATGTCAACTAGTTCACAAAATGTCTGCCAACTATGCTTAAAATTCAAAAAATTTCACTATTGCACTATTCACGACTGAACTCCACGAATTTCAAGAAAACTAAGAGGCTGATGCCCTTGTGTCAGCTCCTTTTATAGCCTTCCAGCCGCCATTTTCCAATAAGTTCCACATCAATAATTCAAATTAATCGGAATTCCTTATTTATGTTTGCAAAAAACTCTTTCTGCCTTATGGCCCATTTAAAAAGCCATCCAAACAATCATCTGTTTTTTCTATTTAAACAGAGAATATTCATATATTTCATGATTTTAATTTTTGCTATAATATGGCGGATTAACAATATCGCAGCCATATTTACAATATTTGATTTGTGGAACGTGATTTTCTACTATCCCTTTTACTCGTTTTCTCTCTTTTCCACTTATTGCGTAAATTAGAATTAATAAAATCGCGAATATTTCAAAAATTACGCATTTCACCTCTAATCTGACAACGTCGTTTGACTCCCCGCGAAATTTCACCACAATTTCATGTGTCAGGTGTCTACCTAACATGAAGTTGACAGTTCGCGTTGTTTATGATTCGTTTCGTGCGATGTCCAAGTTTTCGCGTGTTATTAGTGTTTTAAGTAAACAAAACAGGTAAGTTTTAATTTTTATATATGTTATTGTGGTTTGTAACTAATTTGTGCTCGTTCAAATCGTGTATTCATTTACATTTATTCATTTACAATATTTCATCAATGTGCTGATTACTACAAAAAAGAACTACACAATAGACTAAATAAAAACACTATAACAAATCATATAAAAACAAAGAACAAGAAAAGAATTCGCAAAATATAAATTCAGAAAACAAAAGTGCTAAAGTGAATAAAAAGTAAATAAAAAGTAAAAAGCACAACAAAAACCAAAAAGTAACCTCAACAAAGTAACCTCAACAAAGCTGACTCCTTACATGATTACGCGATAGGTGAAAATCAATGCAATTAAAAGCAGAATTAAAAAATCGCGATATCGACGTTATAGGTTCATTTAATCCATAATTAGTACGATGAAAAGGTAACCGAAGAAAGTCATGATTCCTCAGGGAGCGAGCTGGAACCGATATGCCAAAACGACCCAAGAGAACAGAAGAAACAATGGACCCACGAATGCAGTCGAAAGCAACAAGGATCCCGGCATTACGGCGTCTCTTTTCAAGTGTGTCCAAGTGCAGAAGTTTAAGTCTATCAGCATAAGGAGGTAATATAAGGAAGTTATTCCAAGGAAGGCCTCGAAGGGCAAACCTAACGAACCTCCGTAGAGCGGTGACCAGACTGGAGAGGCATTTTCCAGAATAGGCCGGACAAAAGTGCAATATAAGAGCTTTGTAATGTAAGGGTCATCAAATTCCCTTGACCACCTCTTCACGAAACCAATAGTTATATTAGCCTTGTTGATTATGGCATCAAAATGGTCCTGGAAAGAAAATTGAGAATTGAGCCAAACACCCAGGTCCTTTGTCTTAGTAACTCTTGTTAAAGGACAATCCTCTATGGTAAAGTTATATTGAATTGGAGACCTTTTTCGTGAGAAGGACATAGATGTACACTTGCTAATATTTAGGGGAAGGTCGTTAATGGAACACCAATTCTGAAAGGCGTCCAAGTCAGAATTTAAGAAAAGGCAATCGGCATTGTCAGACACAGTGCGAAATATCTTAGCGTCGTCGGCATAACAAAGAATATTTGAGTTAGACAGTGTCGCAGATATACATTGATATAAATTATAAATAACAATGGGCCAAGGTGGGAGCCCTGCGGTACACCGGAAGTGTTGAAAATTGCATCAAATAGAGCTCCACGAAAAGAAACCCTCTGAGGGCGTTCAGACAAGTACGAATGAATCCAATTTACAAAAACTCGCGGAAACCCAAGAAGGGAAAGTGTGAGAATAAGAATTCTATGATTTATTCTATCGAAAGCTTTGCTGAAATCAGTAAAAATACAGTCAACTTGCTTACCACCTTCAATTGCAGAAATACAGAAGTGGTGGTAGTTGACTTACCCCTAATGAAGCCATGTTGAAACGGCTGCAAAAACGGCTTGCAGTGGAAGTAAAGAACATCGCAAGTAAGTGCCTCAAAAATCTTGGATATACAACAAAGATTAGCAATTGGTCTATAGTTCGAGATTTCACATTTATCACCTTTTTTGTGAAGGGGAATAATTAATGAGGTTTTCCAAGCCTTCGGAAAAACACCGCAACGAGTTGAGAGATTAAATAAATAACACAAAATAGGAGCAAGAACGGAACCACATCTTTTCACGAGTGAGGCAGGGATACCGTCAGGACGAATTAAAAAACTATCAGTCAAAGTAGAGATTTTCTTCAAAATCGTAACTTCGTCAAGTAAAAGGTCTTTGGATTCAAGAGAAGTCGGTGTAAACCTCGTCAAATGGGTAAAATCCTTAATGCTAATATCACAGATATCATCCAAAAACGCAGTTTTAAAAAAAATCGGCAAAAAGGTTTGCTGTCGTCAAGGGCTCATTGCTTTCGCTGCCTCTGAAAGACAAAGAAGATGGATAGCCATCAGAATTGCGCTTCATGTTCACGAACCTCCAAAATCGCTCAGGATCAACTCATAGGGACGCTTTCATTCTATTAATATAATTATTATAAGAAGACACTAAGTCAGATAAAAATTGATTGCGTAAATTAGAATAAGTTAAATAGTCAGCGTCGCTCCTAGAGGAACAAAACCTCTTCCAGGCCTTACATTTAATATTCTTTAAATGTTTCAAGGAACTATCAAACCAAGGCAGACTAGGACGCAAGTTATTCGATTTAGAAATAGGGACACAATAAGTAAAACAGATAGACAGCAAATTATAAAAAGATCTTACGGCCACATTAATGTCACGTTTATTGAGGACGCTACTCCAATCACAAGCTGAGAGCCAGTTGTTAATCACGGAGAAGCCAGCCTTACTGAAGTTATAACAAGCATCATCTGGTACACAAGAAGCCATCATAACTGGATCAATGAAAAGAGCAATATGAAGCGCAGGGTGACGACCCGACTCCGGAACAATGGGCACCAAGCATCGTCTCACCAGTGTACTAGCAGGATCAGTAGAAAAAACGAGGTCAAGGAACCTTCCATGATCATTAGGAATACTGCAAGTCTGTGTTAAACCTGAAGAAGCAAGGCTATCTCTTAAAGAAAAAGCAAACTGATTGGCAGACCGAAAAGAAGGAACCAAGCCATCATCCGAGTGGGAGAGCCAACATCCGGCAGGTTAAAGTCACCCAAAAGCAACAATTCATCAGAAGGCATCAAGGCGTGTGAGAGGTCATCCAGGCAGGAGGCAAACCTTTCATAAACATAAGACGGAGAACCTGGAGGAATATAAGCGGTCGAAATGAACACAGTTTTGCCAGGCAGTCCAATAGCGATACATAAAATCTCCAAATCATCGGAATTCGGGATGTCAACCAGTCTGCATGGAACATCGCGACGCACAGCGCAGAGAACACTACCTCCCACGGAACAAATAAGTATAACGATCACGTGTGTTCATGAAATTTCACAGGAGCTGTCACAGGTGTGATATTTAGCTTATTTCACCTGGGATGCCTGTTGAAATTCCCTTCAACTGCTTGAATTATACTCTAAGGCATCCATAGAGTATTTTTATTCAATCAGGTTTGAGTAGAACATGAATTTTACACATAATTGTAATAATTCGATTTGCCGGTTGTTGTTGTTTTCGCCAAGAAGTTGATTTGTAAGAATTCAATGAACTTCTTGTGTGAATTCAATTTATGTTTTCAATGTTTGTCTTATTATTCATGTTTCTTTGTTAATTCAATATAAATAATAATTCTTTTCTTCATTTCAGGTAACTATCTGGGTTTTGGTTGTGCCTGTAGTTAACCCAGGCACTCAGGTAAACAAATGTATCATTTTAATTATTTATTTCATTTTTTAATTCAATTTCTTTTTAGGTCGTCGATAAACACATAGTCTTTCTTCCCCGGCATTAATCTGCTTACATCATCACTGCAGTATAAATTCTCAACTATCTGTTTTATTTGTGAATCCAAAGTCCTACTTTGAACCGAATGTATGCTCGAATGATAATCCTCGCTTCGAAGTTGTGCAGCTTTTCGTGCCATATGTGTCGTTGTTCGAGGAAATTCTTTCAATATTCTCCGAATACCCCATTCTTCCGGAAGTAACGGAAGTAATGAGAGTAATGTGCACTTTATTTCTTTATTACTTGATTCCACATATGCTTCTTTTATTTTATTCACGAAACACTGTTCACTGTTTTCACTTTTCTCCCCAAAGTCTTTTAAACCAAATATTTTCTCTGCTATCTTATTAAGAGAGTCTCGTAGTTTCTCCCTTATATAAACATCTTCCCTCACTCTTTTCTTTTCAATTTTATCCTCTCCAATGTGATCGAGACACATATTGAAATATGATAATGCTGCGCCAGTTTGTATAAACGGTAAATCTTCAGCATCTTCAGGGAAACTGTTTCTAGTTCAAAATCTTCTGCCAACATTTCTTCCGATGTACCAGGCATACTACTTATTTTTTTCCTGCACGCTGTATAAATTTTCCACTCCACTTTTAAATGAGGGATTTTTTGAACCATCCAAGGTAGCACGGGTCTTAAGTCTTTACGAATTGATCTATGCGACGATAAATTCAACGGATTACAACGTAAATTGAGACATTTTTGAAATTTCACCTTAAGGCTTCAAACTTGCAAACCAATTGAAATATCCACTTTTTGGATTCCTTTTTATAAACGCCACAGGCACAAGTACCTAAGTTAATTACCTACCCATAAATCGCTGTATGATGCTTATCCCTTTTTTTAATTTCTAGTAGAACGTAGGATTACTTTATTTAAATTTTTGCCACATTTCGGGTAAGTATTTAAAAAAAAAATTGATGAACCTGAATTCTTAGATTTTTCCTTTGAATTTACCTCCACAAATACTTTCCGAAAGCAATTGTATTGACCTAATTGGTAATTATGGACGAACATTGTTCTTTTTCGGTGGCAAAACACCCATAAAAGATATTGTTGAAGGTAACTGAGGTGTCTCTTTATTGATAATCCACTCGTGTTTTCAGCTCTCTTGTAAAAGTATTAAATTGGGAACAATTTCCAGGAAACAATAAATATAAAAAATCATAAAATCTGAACCCATGGACAGCCCAAGTTAAAAGTGCAGTTCAGATAATGCACTTAAAGTTTTTATCTTATGAAGTTAAAAACAATTAATTTCTAAATACACTTAACATATTTTACCAAGTACACAAAACAGAGTATCCTTCGACTCAGATTTTGGGTATAAAAAGGAGCACACAAACGGTAGTAGTTCAGTTCACTACAAACATTCAAATGTAGCTTCATGGTGAATTAATAAGTTGTAAAATAAATTATTAAAATTATTATTCTAAAAAAATAATCGAGTCTTCTAATATTCATATTTATTTTCAACCAGCAGGAATACCCACATAAAACTTCGCAAATATTAAGTCCCCCACCAGTGGTAAGGTACTGCAATTGAAGAGATTATCAATTAAGGAGGTTAACACGTGCCCTCCTCACAGTAGAGGTAACAAAATATATAAACAGTTACCTCCACAGACTCTTGGTGGAAGTTATTTAAATTTGACCAGCTTGCACTTTCGAGACATCCATAAAAAAAAAATGTTTCTACTCCCATTATGTGGAAGTAAAACAAGTGCTTTTACTTTTTTCAAACGAAATTAAGGATTAGGAAATACCAGAAAATATAAAGCTCGCTGATCCCAGTTTCAATTGCATTGGGCTGGCATTTGCTTTGCCTTTGTGGGGACACACAGTAGTTCGGATTATGGTTTCAAGAATTTTTGAAACATTTATAATGTTTGTTTTCATTTTAGGTTTCGTTCGTTCAAAATACGTTGCCTATTCACTTGTTGTAAAGGTTATCTAAGTAGGTTGAAATAATTGTGTATGAATTTTGTTATATTTTATTTAAGTCAAAAAAATATGTTTAAAAAGCTAATGAGTTGAATTTAGGTCTTCAACCGCAATAGATGTAAAAAATTAAAATAAATATCTCTCTCGATTAGTTAACGGAATCATTTTTTATTATTTGCAATATTTCTTGGCAACCATTTGGTTGCCAATTCAAATAAAAAGTCCTTGCAAAAAAGGCGAGTTTTTAAAGTCCTCCGGAGCTATACGCTCTTAAGGCAATTTCAGTTCATAGGACTGTGGACGAAGTATTGTGACCCAACCGAGACGAAAAATATTTAAGGAAAATATTAAAAGGAAGTTTATCAATTCAGTCAAGCGTTGATTGGACGTGGAGCTTAGCGACTACGGAAGAACACGAATCTCTACTCATTGGTAGATGGTGACGTTCAACATCAACAGAGTCACAGTCATCATCACTTAATTGGTGACCCCGACGTGATCTTCGAAGCTGTAACATATACCTTTGATAGACGTGCCCCCCACCAGTGGTAAGGTACGTGTTTATCAAACTCCGTATATCATAGTTATAGCACTAAAGTGCAATAGAGGTGCTCCCCACCAGTGGTAAGGCACGCTCTTATAAACAACATTACAAAACTCCTCGTTGACAACGCCAAAAGTTTTACAGAGGTGCCCCCCACCAGTGGTAAGGCACTCTATAACAAAGCCATACTCTCGCTTTATGTATAGGTACCCCTCACCAGTGGTAAGGACCTATTCACATCATAAAACCCAAGATTACAGCTTTTCAACCCAACACACACGGTGAATTAACTGGAAGCTGTCAAGAACACATCAATTCAAATAAAAGAAAGCAGCAGAGAATACAGCACTTCAAAGAAACCAAAATTCAACGGAAAGCAGCCTAGAACACAAGACGTCAGAAATTTGTGAATACATAAAAAGATAAGTTTATTTAAGATTTACCTTTTTTTTTATTAAATTATTATATTTAAAATAAAATTTTATTAAATTTGTTAAAACCTCACATTGTTAAAACCTTTCCAACAACTGATTAGCAATGAACGAGCTTAGCGATTTATTGGGCGAAACAACCAATAAGCCATGCGTTTCTGACCCGGGTCAATTGGCTGTCCCACTTTTCTCCTCTGCTTCGTTGTCGGTAAATGCGGTGTCTGTGAAAACCATACCATTTTGGCGGTCAAACCCGCAAGCATGGTTCCTCCAGCTAGAATCACAGTTCGTGCTAGCAAATATTTCATCGGAAGAAAAAAAAAAATTTCACCACCTATTAAGTGCATTAGACGAGAGTATTTTTAAAGATATCAGCGATAACATTTCAAATCCGCCAGCATGTAATAAATACATAAGATTTAAGGAAACGTTAATTGCACGTCTTTCTACCTCCGAGCATATTAAACTAAAGCAACTCTTAAATGAGTTGATTTTAGGAGATTCTCGTCCTTCATATTTATTACGGGAAATGAAGACGTTGAACTCAGGCAAAATCTCGGAAGAAATATTGAAATCTTTGTGGCTACAAAGGTTACCCGGAAACATCCAAGCTATTCTAGCTTGCAGTTCGAGTACATTAGACGAGTTGTCCATTATGGCCGATAAGATTTTATAAGCGACTAGTAGAACTGAGGTGTTTTCGGTTTCAACCGAATCAAAGCCAGAAGTTTCAGCTATAACGTCACTACAAAACCAGATCAACGAACTGGCAGAAAATGTCAAAAGAATTTCTCGTCCATCATTTCGACCTACTTATAATAACAATATGGAAAGGTCAAAGTCTCGAACACAATCTCGTAATCGTAGTTGTAAAAAACTATTTTGTTCTTTGTTAAATTGAGTAAGTCAAGGTATTACACCTTCGCTTCTGATGAATGATGCAGCGGATCTTAAACCACTACACGCAGAAATTCTGAAAGAGAAGGTTTATTAAAATAACGAAATAAAACACTTTGTTTGTTCCCGGTTAAATCAGAACTCCGTTTAGTCTTTATTACTGATTATATTTATACATAAAAGTTGCTTAATCATAAGTTTAATTTCTATCGTAAGTAAACATAATTTAATTGCCTACGCTTACAAAATATTTGATTGGTAAAGTTCATTGATCGGCATTTATGCAGTGAGTGAACTCGGAAACTTGACACTCCTCTGAGTGCACTCACCTTATAATGCTGATTAGGTGTCTAGAAAATTGCTTTGTAAAATAATTATTTTCTTCGCTTAGATGTTTTTGCTTAATTTAAGAATGCAAGATTTTACAGTAGTCGTTCTAAAGGTAAAGAGTTGTACAAAAGCCAACAAATGTACTCAACCGTGCAAATTCACAACCATTCCCAAACATTCGACAAACTAATTGGTCAGTCCCCATTAGCGACGGGGGAACTGGACATACTCAAAAGTCGCTTACACATTTTTGATAAATCCACCAACAAACACTTTCTGATTGATACCGGTTCAGATGTTTCCGTCATTCCAAAATTCAAAACACAATTCATTAACCCTGATGGTATGAAACTTTTGGCAGCAAACGGATTAATAATAAACACATATGGTAGAAAATTACTAACCATTGATTTAGGCTTACGTCGAAATTTTCAGTGGGAATTTATAACAGCTGATGTTTCCAAGCCCATAATCGGTGCTGATTTTTTACGAAAATATGGATTGTTAGTTTACTTGAAGAACAGGGTACTAATTGATCCCCTAACTTCAATTCAGTCAATCGCTAAAACAATTAGAGGAGTTTCAGAATCACTAGCAATTTATTCTGACCCTGCTATCAATCATCAAGTACAGAAACTGCTCAAAAATTTTAAATCTATTTCGACAGAAAGCAATTTCACAGCTCAAACTAAACACGATGTACTGCATTACATATCCACTGAAGGACATCCAATAACTTCTAAGGTTCGTCGTTTAACAGGTGAAAAGCTCACCGCAGCCAAGAAGGAATTCCAATTCCTATTGGAGAAAGGAATCTGTCGACCATCCGATAGCCCCTGGTCATCTCCGCTTCACTTGGTGAGGAAAAAGAATGGTGAATGGAGACCATGTGGGGACTATAGAAGGCTTAACGCCAGAACAACTCCCGACAGATATCCTATTCCTCATATCCAAGACTTTGCAAATCAATTGGAGGGCAGTACGATATTTTCAACAATTGATTTAGTCAAAGCATATCATCAAATTCCTGTCGCAACTTCTGACATACCCAAAACAGCAATTTGTACCCCTTTTGGCCTCTTCGAATTTACCAGAATGACTTTCGGATTGTGTAATGCCGCACAAACTTTCCAAAGATTCATCCATTCTGTTTTACGTAAATTACCATTTTGCTTTGTGTATCTGGATGATGTTCTGGTAGCCTCTAAATCTGAAGTAGATCATTTAGAACACCTTAAACAAAATTGGTAAACTGGACAGAGGAAGCGGACAGGGTTTTCGAAGAAACTAAGAAACAATTATGTGAGTCTACCTTACTAGCATTCCAATCTGATAGCGCTCCATTGGCTTTAGTTGTTGATGCTTCAGATATAGGTATTGGAGCGGTCGTACAACAAAAATGTAACGACGTTTGGCAACCATTAGGTTTCTTCTCCTCAAAATTATCTATCGCACAATCAAAATACAGTACGTATGACCGCGAACTTCTGGCAATGTATTATAGCATTAAACATTTTAGATTCCTGTTATTAGGAAGAACTTTCACTATATTCACCGAACATAAGCCATTGGTATTTGCTTTCAACCAAAACCCTGACAAAGCTTCACCAAGGCAGACAAGACACCTCGAATTCGTAGGTAAATTCTCCACCAATATAAGACATATCTCAGGCAAAGATAATGTCGTGGCTGACACATTATCAAGGCTCATTGAAATAAATATAATGGGAGCCATTAATTTTGAAGATGTAGCTGACGCACAAAATAATGATCCGGAACTTCAATATCTGATTTAACATTCTTCTCTTATAATAATTAAAGTTAAATTAATTAATTCAGATAAAGAAATTTTCTGTGACGTCTCTGGAAAGAGATGTTATGTGAGCACAAAATTGTAGCACCTTAACGCCTGCTAGTCTGCAAATAAACAAAAAAAATCATGTCGAGATCAAGAACATATCGATCAGCGCGCCGCCGTTTCGGTATATCTCGAACGAACTGGCAGTATGGGTTTTCATGGTACGCAGTGATACAGATAACACTACCATATCTTAGAGATCTATAACACATTTATCTAGAAGTAACAATTTTTTTGTAAGAAATTATAAATTTGCAGGAATTAAACAAAGTAATGATGATGCGAAAAAAAAAAATTTCCACGTGAGCTGACTCAGCTTTATTTTATCGCTTCGCCTCTTGTCTTGAATCGATGGGAGTCTGAAATAAATAAATCGATTCAAAAATCGGCAGATCGAAGGCTAAAAGATCGATTCGCACAGATCGAATCTAAGATCGCCCATCCCTACCTGTCAGGGAACAGCACATTTGGAGGTGTGAGGACAAGTCTGAAATGAGTGTGGAAAGTGTGCAGTTCGAAAAAAAGAACAGAAAATTTTTTTTTAAAAAAAGTCAACGTGGATTTGGACTTCAAAAGGAAACAATTGGGAGAGAATGTGAAATACCAGGCGATAATTTCAAGAAAAGGAAAAGATAAGTACCATATTGTCGTAAGTACCTGAATATTTTTACATATTCTCCGCAATGCCCCACGTGGCAGCTAATTGGTTTAATTAGGCAAATTTTACATTGCGGTTATTTTTATTATTACTCAATAATAATACAATATTTAAAAAAGGAAAAATTTTTGATGAATTTGAGAAATCCGGCATGAAGCAAACGGATTAGGAAAAAACTTAATAAAGGTGTAAAATTAGAAGCGGGAATGGCTACATCAGCCCTAAATTGATATTTAGTCACATATTACGAAAGCCGAGAGGTAATATAATGAATGAACTATGCAGATTGAAATATCTCAGTCCCAACCAGCATATAAATAAATACGCCTCAAAGGATTTATTATTGTATTCAAAGGTAATTAACTATTAAGGCAAAACATTTTCCAGGTAGAGAGAACCTACTTACAGTTGATTTTCCACCCCCGCAATTTTCTTAAAAGTAATAAAATATCCATAAAAACGTATGAATAACTTAAGCTCTAAACTAAACAAGGTAAAGAATTTAAAAGTAGATAAATATTCATAAAGATATCTAAAGTTTTTAAATAATCCAGGTGTGGTATCTACCAATTTTAGTTTTAAAGGATCATCAACACATTGGAAAATGTTTAGTAGAATCGTTAGGAGTTTTCTCATTTAGTTTAAATTTAAATATATTTTATGATTATTAAAATTCAGTGGCGATATAAATACTACCTTTATTATTTACTTCTGTTAAATCATTCAACTCTTTGCTGTATATATTTTATAGAACAATAAAACTACATTTATTCCGAAATAAAGAAAAGGGGAGCCTCTTGATGAAAATGGTGTATGGATTATGATGGATTAACGTTTTTAACATAAAAATTGGTGTTTTAAGACAGTATCATAGCTCTACTAGTCATGTTATTGTACAAGTCGGTTTAATATAGTCGGTATTAGACGACTAAATCTTACGCTACCCTTTTTTTTCATTTACTTCCTAAATTTGTTTCAGGAACCAATTAAAATTTAAGTTGACACCTTGGATCGAGATAACTTGTTTAGAAAATGATAAATTTATCTTATTTAATATAATTTTACAATTTTTCCGAATATATGTTGCAATAATATAAATACAAAAGAAAAAAAAATTAAATAATTTAGTAAAGGCTATTGAATTTCTGTATAACAGATACACACTAACATAAATCGATCTCTACATATGAAGTTACTTAAGCCGTATTTCCAGATTTATCTTAACAAAAGTGAATATATTATTTTTTGTGTGGTACAGGAAGGATTTTCAGACATCTGTTGTATACTCCAATATATAAAAGTTATCTCAAGTCAAATCGCACGATTGTCCACTGCTCGCAGTCCAAATTAATTTTTTTTAAAGTTGCAGATGTACGAAGATTTTTACTCCCGTGCTGTTTGTGGATATATTTTTCGAATGTAAGATTGTTGTTTAGGAGGAAACAAATTAGTTATATTCCCATGATATTACTTTATATGGATTTTTATTAAAGTTTTTTTTTCTCGAAGAAAAAAAAAAGAGAAAACAAAAACAGTGAAATATTTGGCAGGATTGTTATGTATTTTTTTTTAATCAATCTCTTCACTTGTGTCTTGCGCGGTTTAATTACTAATAAGATCCCACTCGCTCAAGCATAGACCTTTTTTATATTCGGCTTTCTGGTAGTCTGTTAAAGGATGCTCAGGTTGACGAGTGGAATATATATATAGCGAGGGAATCATAGTTGAATTCTTTTTTTTGTAAAGCAACCGTTCTGCACTATACATAATTATTCCCATAGTTACCTTATAATTCTTCCTTTTTTTTATTTTTTGGATTCTTTAGTGATCTATAAGCCATGAAGGTGTGAGGTCCCAATTAGCGTGCCTCTTTCGTTACCTTCTCTCTCTATCGTTTAGCTCAGGGCAACCGTCTGGGTTTATAGGGACTATGCTAAACGACACAGGCTCAGCATAGTCATCGGATGGGGAGGGATAGCCTGATGAGCCTCGAACATCTGGAGGCCGAGGTTGTTCCTTCGTCAGGGGCATATTTTGTTCGAGCTTTTTATCCTTTTTTTTTTATTCCTAACGGTTGTGCTTCCTTTATTTTTTTTGGACTTAAAGGGTGCCCACAATTCAAATGTTCGGGTGAGTGTACCGAAGAAAGTGAGGCAAGAACTCACCCCGATCCGACGAGCTAAGCACGGCTCGCTAGGCGGGCCCCTCACCTCTTCGGTCATCGACCAAGCCTGCACGGCAACTTACGCTCGCCCCGATAGTTCCCTTAACCTTCCCTACATCCCTTGGTTGTGAGCCATGACTGGGTTGTGACAAACAACTTAGTGATGCTCACAACCCTCAATCCAATCCATGTTCACCTGTAGCCATCTGTTGGTTGCCCGTGAGCATGGATTTCACAAAATTATCGACAACAAAATGGCGCCCAACGGATGTGCCTAGTCCGGAGTCAGGACCTAGAAGGGAAGTAAAATCCCCTCTCTAGTATATGCACATTTCAGGACACTTCACGTTTTCCTGGATAGCTTCGGCAGGTTGTTCGGACCAAATTCCCAAGGTAGAAGAGTTGATACTTCATCCTTACGGCTTTCACGGCTAATAGACTTCTACTTCCCCTGGGCAGGACCTGTCAGTAGTCATACGCACAGTATGCTACCTAGTGCCTTCACGGCCTATCTGAAATTATTCTGTTTCAATAACTTTTTTTTTCTTTTCCTATCCTTCCTCGGCTGGAGGTTGTCCGTACGATGGATGGATTCAGATCAGTGGCCTCTGTGGTTGGAACACTCCAGAGAGCGATATCCTTTGGCTGAGATATTAGCCAGTTGAATATCTCTGGAGATCGTTCATAATTTTCGGAGCAACCATCTGTCCCTGGACCCCTCTCCTTGGGCTGGCAACCCCAGTCGAGTGATTCCTATCCTTACAGTCAGCCTTGTGCGAAGGACGACTAACTCGAGTGCTCAGGCTATTCCGGAGTTTACGAGCTTTGGCTTGATAGCCAGTGATCTTGTCCGGAATAGTTCTGTGTGCTCATAGTAGTCGGTCGGAATTTGTATAAGTGTCTAGCCTATAATTTTATCCTCTCCAAAACAATTCTTTTCCACCACCTGTCCCTGATAAGGAAGCGCCTCACCGGCGGTTGTCCGGCTGGAAAGAGAGAAGGGTCGAGAGAGAGGCCGACTACTACCGTACCTAAACAACAAAATATTTTAAAAAGTTTTTCGTTCACACTGGTATCAACCAAACCCAGTAGATTAGTTTGCAGTTGGGTTTAAGCCCCAACAATTTAATTTTCCTTACTTGGTGATACACTAGTTTAATTGTCAAAATTTTTTTTTCTCTTTCATAAATTTTAGTTATACCTGAGCGATACAGGTATAATACATTGCCGTGATTTTAAAAATTGTTTTTTGTCTTCTCTACGGTCACTTGAAGGCATTTAGACATCTAGAACGTTCAGTCATCAAGGCGCCGTAAGAGTTACTAAAACGATGTTTCGTTCGCCACCAGAACAACCCGCTGGGGCGGTCGCCTTACCACTCTGCACGGTGTGCCAAAGCGGTGATTTCAACCCTGTGCGCACATCTTTCACAGGAAGTGCTTGGCACAATGGTTGGAACGGCAACCTAACTGTCCTGTCTGCAGAAGAGTCTGTTCGATGGCGGAAAGCAGAACGTACGACCCTAGTAGTGCAGTCGTGCCTCGCACCAACACAGAAGGCATGGTAACCAGGTCGCAAGCCCGACGGCTGCCTACTACCCCTAATGTTTCGCCACCTACACATCTGCGGCACATCTACTGTCTCTGCGGCACCATCTAGCTCAAGGACACATGAGTCTAGTCCGGAACGAGCCAACCAGCCCGCCTCTCCTAGCGTTCAGGCCTTACTAACGGGACTAAGAGGAGAGCTCACTGACTTAATAACCCGCCAAATTAGTCAGCAGTTACAGGGTTTGCAACTCCAACAGTCTCCTGCGAACATAACATCAGCGTATCATTTGCCGCAACTCCAACCCGAGGTTCCAGTACCGGTTCATATGCCACGAAATCCGAGGCAGGCTCATCCCGGTGAAATGAATACCTTTAACAGGGCATATAACCCCCGTGATAGAAGACGATCTGCCAGACCAATGAGAAATTGGAGGCTAGTGTACGACGGAGATAATTCTCGCCTACGGGCTGAAGAGTTTCTGTTCCGCGCAGAGGTACTGGCGCGCAACACTCTGTCAGGTGACTACCAAGTGATGGCCGAAAATTTCGCCACCCTCCTAAAGGACAGGCCTCTGGAATGGTACTGGCAATATTTACACTATCATCCAGAGCCTAGATGGCAAGAGCTGAAACAAGCATTTAAACAAGACTGGTCGCCGCCTGTCCACGATTCGGATACCCTGCGACAAATGCTGACACGTAGACAGCAACATGGCGAACCTTTCCCATTTTACATACAGAATCTCCAATCCTTGAGGCAAAGGCTTCATTTGCACATGCCAGAAGCAGAGTTTGTTGAGATTGCAAGGAACAACCTCCTACCAGCAACTCAGCAACACATATGCCTACATCCTGCTCACAACATAACTCAGCTGCAAGCGCTGATCATGCCTATCGAAGGAGTCCTGCATCGCACGAAGATCTTGAGGCAACATAACAGCCTTCGAAGACTGGAAGAAGTAGAAGCGGATTCGCCCACGATGAGGCATACTGAAACAGACCTCGCAAGCACTTGCAGCGATGACACCGTTTACGTTCCCCCCTTGAAAGATTGTTCAGCGGTAACAACAGAGAATCCTTGTTGGAACTGTGGACAGCTTGGTCACTGGCATAGACAATGTCCCTCCCCCAACAACGGTGTGTATTGCTACGGCTGTGGACTACGGGATGTCTACATAAACAATTGCGCGAAATGTAGCCGAAAAAACTTGGGTCGAGGCGGGAACAATGTCAGCAGCTCCCGCCAGAACCAGCCAATGTCCAACTCGAACCGCCGCGCAATCGACCAGAAATAGTCCTACCAAGAAACGACATAACCACCTCAGAGGTAACAACCCAGACTACAGCGGATAGCCCAGCTTCGACGTCGATGCAGGTAGTCCAGAACAGGGAACCTAACAAGAAAGTACCGAGAGTGTTTCCACTTAAACCCTACCACATTCGACTACAGGAATACGAAGCCGCTCGAGAACGCATCTTTGCTGAGTCTGTAGACAGCATCGCAACCATATCTAGTCAAAACAAAGTTTCGAAACCGAAACGATCCACCAGAAGACTTAGAGAGTTTTGGCGACGAGTCGTAGCAGAAAGACGCCGACTAGTATCAGGCATAACGTCAATACCACAAGACATTCGTCCGTATGCTCGTGTCAAAACGCTGGGACAGGAGATCAATGGGCTGCTAGATAGTGGAGCGAGTGTGAGTTGTCTGGGAGGTCAAGCAGCTCGAAAGCTTCTCCAAGAAGGCCAAGTGACAATCAAAAATACGCAACGTCCGTCAAAACAGCTGATGGAACCTCACAGCAGGTATGCGGTCACTTGGATACGGATATAGAGTTCCGCGGCAACAGACATATCATTAGGTTGCATGTCATACCTAGTTTGTCGCAGGACCTATATCTTGGACTTGATTTTTGGAAAGCCTTCCAGCTAGCCCCAGACATCATCGGCTCACTCTCTCCGTCGTTCGATCCAGAGGCACCCGTTGACCCCAATACTCACCAACTGTCCAGCGAAGAACGCGTACGCCTTGAACTAACTAAGAGCATCTTTCCATCCTACGCGAAACAAGGATTAGGCAAAACGCACCTATTAGAACACACCATCGACGTCGGAGGAGCGACACCAATGAAGCAACGACACTACCCGGTCTCACCAGCTGTACAAACATTAATGGATGCTGAAATAGGACGTATGAAGAACCTAGGAGTCATCGAAGAGAGCCAAAGTCCATGGAGCTCCCCAGTGGTACGTGTGAGAAAGCCCGGAAATGTCCGACTATGTTTCGATGCGCGGAAGGTCAATGCGGTGACAACAAAAGATGCGTACCCTCTACCGCATATTGAGGGCATCCTTGGAAGACTTCCCCCCGCTAGATATATAACAGGACTGGACCTGAAGGACGCTTTCTGGCAGATACCACTGGAGAGCAGTTCCCGAGAAAAGACGGCATTTACTATACCAGGATATCCCCTGTATCAGTTTACAGTAATGCCTTTTGGCCTCTGCAATGCTCCGCAAACCATGTGCAGACTCATGGACAAGGTCATACCACTAGACCTTAAAGAGACAGTTTTCGTCTACTTAGACGACCTCCTAGTGGTATCAAAGGACTTCACCGAACACATGACCACCCTCTCACGAGTGGCTGAGTGTTTGCGGAAGGCTGGACTGACCATCAACGTCGAAAAGAGCAAGTTTTGCTTGAGGGAGATTAGATACCTCGGATATTTAATCGGTAACGGATGCATCAAAACGGACCCAGATAAGGTAGCCGCGATCGTGGATTATCCCGTCCCGAAGACCGTACGGCAAGTGCGTCGCTTCTTGGGTATGGCAGGATGGTACCGAAAGTTCATTGCGAACTACGCTGCGGTATCATCACCGATCACGGACACCTTAAGGAAGAGTGACAAGTTCACCTGGACCGTGGAAGCACAAGATGCATTCGTGGCCCTCAAGCAAAGATTAACATCAGCTCCGTTGCTCGTCAGTCCCGACTTCCGCAAACCCTTCGTCATTCAGTGTGACGCAAGCCAGGAAGGGGTCGGAGGAGTTCTCCTACAAGCGGACGAAGAAGGTACCGAGTTGCCCATAGCGTACATGTCGCAGAAACTAAACTCCGCCCAGCGCAATTATAGCGTGACAGAGTTAGAGTGCCTAGCCGCGGTTTTCAGCGTGAAGAAATTCCGAGCGTATGTAGAGCTAATGCCTTTCAAGATCGTGACAGACCATGCGAGCTTGAGGTGGCTCATGAGTCAAAAGGACCTATCTGGCCGGTTGGCCCGCTGGAGCCTGAAGCGGCAGGCATTCGATTTTGAGATCGAGAACCGACGTGGCAGTAAGAATGTCGTTCCCGACGCACTTTCGCGTATGTATGAACATAATCTTTCGGAGATAGAAGTAGCTCCACTTATTGACCTCGATTCTCCGGAGTTCGAATCGTCAGAATACAGGGAATTACGGCAACACATTTTGACTAACAAGTCCAAACTTCCCGATGTACACCTACTGGATAAGTACGTGTACATTCGCAAGCTGCCACGTACCGGCGACTCTGTCTCGGAGGATGATGCCTGGAAGCTGTGGATTCCTTCGGGACTCGTCGAGCAGACAATGCGGCAGGCTCATGATCCACCTCTCGCTGCGCATGGCGGCATCGGTAAAACGCTTGAAAGGATTCGTCGATACTTTTATTGGCCTAAGATGACCACACAAGTTCGAGCCTATGTCAATGGCTGCCAAATTTGTAAAGAGGCCAAGGAACCCAATACTATCCTTCGTCCACTTATGGGACAGCAGCCAAAGTCAGAACGCCCCTGGCAACGATTAAACATTGATCTTCTTGGTCCCTATCCTCGATCTAGAAGTGGAAACGTTTCAATACTCATCGTGTTGGATCATTTCTCCAAGTTTCCCATACTCAAGCCTTTGCGAAAATCAAGCTCCTCGCTCATAACTAAGTATATAGAGGAAGACATATTCCACCTTTTTGGGGTGCCCGAAACAGTGGTCACGGACAATGGCCCACAATTTAAATCCAACCATTTTAGGTTGTTGATAAAGCGATATGGAATACATCATATGTACACTGCCATCTATTCCCCGCAGGCTAATGCCGCAGAACGTGTTAATCGCTCCATTCTGGCAGGCATTCGGGCTTATTTATCCGACAAGCATGATCGCTGGGACGAACATCTGAGCGCAGTTGCGAGCTCATTGCGAAGCTCGATCCACAAGGCAACAGGATTCTCCAAATATCAAGTCTTGTATGGGCAGCATATGATAACGCATGCATCGAGCTTTGAGCTCCTGCGTAAACTGAGTACCTCGGCAGAAATGGATATGCAAATAGACATGACGGATAAAATCGTCCTTATTAGAGAAAACGTTAAAACTAACCTAGACCGTGCATTTGACCAGGGCGAACGAAACTACAACACCAGAGCTAGGCCCGTTACTTTTCGGCCAGGGCAAGAAGTCTATAGGCGTAATTTTACACTTAGTGACTTTCAGAAGGGCACGAACGCCAAACTTGCGAAGAAGTTTCTAAAAAGCAGAATACGATCAAAAAAGGTTAATAATTTATACGAACTGGAAGACTTACAAGGCAACTAATCGGAATATACCACGCCAAAGACATCCGTCCCTAAAGCGACGACACGGCTAGGGGCGGGATTGTGAGTCTAGCCACACTGGAGTGTGTGTCCCCCTTCTAATGATGAAAAATGTCCACGTAGCTTAGCTTCCTTTGACAAGGGAGAGGAAGTGTAGACTTGAGCTGAAGAAGGGAGGTACACATACACCAAGGTCCAGTTTGCACGGTGGGACTCCGCGATCCCAATCCTGTTCGTGTAGAGGAGCATCTCGACTACTCTTTGGGGGATCATTAGGGTGCACGCGTCTCTCATCAGGACGTCGGGTCAGTCCTAGTGAAACCACCACCGAGGTTGAGCTCAGATTCACCGGCTGCTCTCTCATTAGGAGTATGCCTGATTGATCTGGCTCGGCAATCCGAGACGACGAACCGGTCGTGCCATTCTGATTAACAGCGATCTGGGTTGTCCCAAGTATATCTTCTTTTCATCTATAAACGTCTGATAAGCACCGAGCCCTCAGCAAACCTTACCGGTGCAAACACTTTGTTTGTGCCTTATTATAAAGCATGTTCATGCCTCTCTTAGTACCATTACTCAACATTTTTGTGTCAAATAGTCAGGCTAGCCACAGCAAGGTTCGAGTGTACACCGTAATGTCTCACCACCAAACCGGAATTAATCAGTATAATTCGGAACCAGCATTTATAGTGGCTAGTACGTGCCTTCGTCCAATTATCTGATACTCAGCCAGCACATGACAGGAGCGGATCTTTCTTCAGGTTCATGCACCCAACCTTCCTATATTTCTCTTTAATGAATTAATTCTAATTCCTTTATCCCCTTGCGTGCCTACGCTATAATAAAATATGACATTTACCCAACATAACATTTACGAAACCTAATTATACGTTAATTTAAATGTATCATTAAATGTTTTGTCTAATGACATGGTCGTGCTTGTGGCTCTGCCTGCCGTATGTGCGTCAGGACAATTGCAGGTGATCAATAAATCAATCGTGTTTTTTCTTCAATCACTAAGAAAATGACGTTAGCGATCACAGGTTCGATACCAACCAAAATATTACATTTTACCACTGCTGCAGAAAATTCAAAGTGTACAAAATGCATAGTTCTAATAAATAAATAGAAATGAGAATGCTCTAGATGCGTGTGGAGATATTAAATGGTAGGGAAGAATCAGTCAAATTAGTCAAATTAGGTAGTAGAATAGAGCCAGGCTCCTCAATGTTGTCTTCTCTACTCTATAATTTCCTTCCACCTCCCGATTATTTACTATTATGCTTATGATTTTGACTCGTTATTATTTTGTAAAATTTTCTTTTATTATATCCTGATCGCTTAATTTCTATACTACCATAGCTTTTAGTTTTGAACTTTATTATTATAATTTGGCACTATTACATTTTCCTCTAATACTAATTTTTTTTATTATTATTTTCTTTGTTATGTACTCCATCGTTGATTTCTTTTTTCTTATATTTTATTTTACTTTTGTTTGTTATGAATTCCATTATAATTTCTCTAATTTATAATTTTCATCCTTTTATAACGTTTTGTTTGAAAAAAAAATTATTTTGAGAAAAAAATAAAAATGTTTCCTTTCCCTGGAGTATACATCATCAATCTGGACCTGCAACACAGCGAAAGGTCTTCAAACGGCGTGAACACTTACGGATGTGCGTATTCTCTCTGGTCAACGTTGGTTCTCAAAGCTCGTCTAAAATGTCAAACGAATTCCTGGAATTATCCCGATCCAATAGAACAGGTGCTTCGATACGGGGTCTGGATGTATTTCCCTACTTATTCAGATGTGCATACGGAAAAGGTTGAACAGTTTACGTAAGGCCAGCCATTATACTTCGTAATGTTAGTCGTCTTATCTCCAAGACGAAGCTGACAGAAAGGAAGGCAAAATTCATAGGCTGATCTGCAGGCGAACCGACCGACCTCAACTCGCTGCTAACTCTAGTCTAGTGAACATTAGTTCTGACTGCGAACAAGACACTCAACTTGCCAGTTTAGTTCCCTAGCAGCAGTTGTAAGTTTAGTCACCTCGATCGGACAGCACATGGACCAAAGCCAACCGATCACTGTTGCAACTTCTTACATAGATACGCTTTGATGACTTTAACCGATTTGACTTTTGACACTGGAAATAATGAGGCTTTCTATATGCAAATCAAGAATCTAAGGAAGCTCTTGTTACTTTAGCTCCAGATAATTTTTTTTTCAAGTACAGCAAACCTTGTGCAAAACCTATCGTGGAGGGCTGACCATATAATGAGAACTATTCGTAACCAAATCGGTACGGTAACAGACTTGGGGAAATGAACTGAAATTAAAATACTGTAAAGGCCATACGGCCCGTATGGAATTCACCAGCATAGGGCAGTACGAAGATGGCAGGATTTCGCGTGCCGATAGAACTTTAGTCTTCCTTGCCGATACGCCTACTTACAGATTTTAGCACGACGGTAAATAGAATTGAAAACACCAAAGTTATATTGGGGAATGTGCATAGTCACATTGCTGTCAGAATGGATTATCGACAAATAATGCGCCAGCGAAATTGTTTGAGAATATTGTGGCAGCAGTTGGAATCTGAAAGTCTCGCTGTTGGCAGTAATGTTTGCAGCACATTATGGGAGTTATCAGCCATATCTCCAGAAGATCAACAATGTAAGTGGAACAATGGAGCCCTGCTTAGGCTGCATTCTCTAATTCACTCTAAACGCAGAATGATATCTGAAGAAGTAGTGCTGTCTTAAGAAATTGCTTAAGTTAAACCAGGAACTGTCAACCTGAACAATTTCGATCAAATAGCTAAATCAATGAAGATAAGAGTACCATCTGCATTAAAGGCACGACAGCAGAAGGCATCGGAGCGAGAGCGTATGCAAAAATTTACAAGAAACATATAAAAACCTAGGAAAAAATACAATCCAAGTATTTATCCTACACACTAGAAAGCAGATGAGAATCAGTGGACGGACCGCAGGCACTGTTACGTTGAGAACCAAACAAATTACAACTCAGAAGAGAGGAAGAATGCTGCAAAGCGTGTCAGACAGAGAGCACCCAATAGATACCCTTAAAGGCTATATCTATGTCGAACGAGAGCACCAACCAAGCCCCGTAAAAGACCGGTATCAAAAAAAATAAACAACGCGTAAACAACGACAATAACAGTGACCAGGAACAGCGAATTATTTTAGCTAAGTTTTGTTTATTTTACATTGTATTAATGCATAGGCCTACGATACAAGTTAGAAAATAAATGTAAAAACAATTTGTTAATTAGTTATCTAAACAACGATAGACTAAATTATAGTAATACAATTACTCAAGCAAGGCATAGTACATGTAAAGTAGCAACGAGTAGCGTTGGGTTAATTTTTCACGATTAGAATCAATGTACTAGGAGACGGGAATAGATGCAATTGTCCACAGGTATAGTTATAATCGAAGCGTCAGATATGTTTCTTCTTCAATAGTTATCTACAGTGATCTCACACGCATCCACCGCATTTTACATTTCAGTCTCCCAGAAGTTTTGAACAGGTCACATATATAACCATATCATAATTAGCAATTATAATTGAGCAGCACCTGTTTCATCTAAATGATTTACAATCAATGTCATAATTATACAAAACGAAGCACCACTGGTGGACATCGGTAAGGGCACACGTTGGGCTTCGAATCGATTAACTTAACGTTTTCTTTCAGCTAAACAGGATTTTGTCTCCATTAAATGCCCGTTCCCTCTCCTTACTCCTGCTCAACTTTCAGCTTCCCTTCACACAAATTTTCCAAATTTGTGGAAAAGAACCTGCCCTGTTATGTGAGCACAAAATTGTAGCACCTTAACGCCTGCTAGTCTGCAAATAAACAAAAAAAATCATGTCGAGATCAAGAACATATCGATCAGCGCGCCGCCGTTTCGGTATTTCTCGAACGAACTGGCAGTATGGGTTTTCATGGTACGCAGTGATACAGATAACACTACCATATTTTAGAGATCTGTAACGCATTTATCTAGAAGTAACAATTTTTTTGTACGAAATTATAAATTTGCAGGAATTAAACAAAGTAATGATGATGCGAAAAAAAAAATTTTCCACGTGAGCTGACTCAGCTTTATTTTATCGCTTCGCCTCTTGTCTTGAATCGATGGGAGTCTGAAATAAATAAATCGATTCAAAAATCGGCAGATCGAAGGCTAAAAGATCGATTCGCACAGATCGAATCGAAGATCGCCTATCCCTACCTGTCAGGGAAAAGCACATTTGGAGCTTAGAACAGAAAACGGAAGGAAGTGCAACATGCTCAAAAAGTTTCCGAATTTTCCTTATGTGTTTGAAAGGTGTGAATGTGTTAGTTTTCACCATGGAAGTAGTAAATTTTTGACTCATTCGAAGTGGTCCTCGCAAACATTACTACAATCGGATGGTATATAATCAGTTCTGCCGATGAATTTTAACCACAGTTCTATGAAGTCTTTATCTTTTGAAAACCTAAAATACCAAAAGGTAGAAAAATATTTTAATTTTTTTTTAAGTTTTATTCGAGCCCTCAGGCAAAAACTTCCGTGAGCTGTCGCTGAACAAATAAGGCGAACCAAAGCTCTGATGAATCTCAAATGTAAACAAACGAGCACCATCAAGAGAAATGGTTATATTTTTTGGTACTTTAGCTTTTATTTATACAGCTTTTGCACATATTTCAAAGAAAATGCTGTATAATTGCTTATTATATTATTTAACTTTCCTGAAAAATGGTTTTCCACACGCAATGCGTCGATTATTTTTACAACAAAATATCGCATAAACAAAAGGCTTTTTAGGTAATTATATATATCAACTTGTTTTTGCATATTTAAAAAAAAAACTACAAATGTTGAACATTTAAAATTTTTTGTTTATTAATTTTTTTGGCAAATTCTGAATTATGAAACTTTAAAACAAAATAGATCCGAACCCTAACGAAAAAGCTAACTAAATAATCAGATGGAAAATCGGAACATAATTTGAATGGCGGAATTTCATTCAGTGCCTTGAATAATTCAATTCCTACACCTGTACTGGTAACTAATTTAGGAAAAAGCTCAACAAATTTGTCATCGAATATCTTTATATAAGACACAAACGCATCAGTTGGTACAATCAGATGGCAGCCTTCATAAGTTTTGTTTTTAATTAGGGTACCAAACTCATTCAATGTTCCCTCTTGTAAGCATTTTTCGCAGAAGTGCATTGCTCGACACTTTTTTAGCAAATACCCAGAGAAGTAATATAAAGCGTTTTGTTCGCCAAAATCAAAGTTTTGATAATCCTCATTTTTTATGTCTAATATACATTGGGGTTTTGTCATTTGTGAGGGTGAATCATTATCGTAGCATATATCGTTTTTAAAGAATGCCTTTATTGCTTCCGTCTCAACTTCACAGTTGCCTGACTTTGTCAATTCTAATAAGTCCATCGCTGATAGCTTCTTAAACGCTCTGGTAAATTGCACTGGAGTTGGGTTACGGCAATCTCCTCCTTGTTTCCTTATCGTTCCAAAAAATAATTCAAGGCAGTCTTGATTCAGCCTCCTAGTAAAAATGAATTTCATTGTTTTTTCATTACTTAAATCTGTCCACAATTCTTTCAAGCAAGCAATTGATAAAAGCCAACCACTTAGGCACTTAATAACACCTGTTTTGTCTTTACCAGTTTTATCTTCAACAGTCATACTCTTTATTGTCCGTTCTATTCGGGATAAAACTTGCATTTGTTCTGGAGATCCCTCGAAGCGCCTTTTGTTTTTCTTTACTTCTTCGTATTTAGAAGAGTTGAACATATCAAAGACAGTATTAAAAACTTCAATAAATTCAGCTGTTTCAATGGCCTCATTTGGTATGACTTTTCCTGTCGCAAGAGTTCTTAAACCTGCAGCCACCGTTGAACTCATGAGTTGGGTAGCCAATTTAACTTTCATTTTTTCAAAATTATTAGGCGCCATATGTGCTCGAGTTATCTTATGGGCAAGTTTATAATCACATTTTGAATCTATTTCATAAAATTGCTCTACATGTGAAAAATCGGCTTTCTTATTGCCATCAAATTTTATAACACTTTTCTGGAAGTTATTTCTTACACTTTTCAGTAAATGAGGGGTATCAAACATATAATGTACTTTAATGACCCCTTTTCCAGTTATGTCAATCTCAAAATAGGGTTTCTCTGGAGATATTTCCAAAATTTTTACCAATCGTTGGAAATTGGCACCCTGATCGCTTACAACTAATCGAGGTTTAAACCCGTTTCAGTCAGTGCTTGTATAGTTTTAAAAAGTAAGCTTCGGACTTGGCAGTGTAAACACATCTGACAAAAAATTGTATGCAGTGGGAGCAATATAGTGCAATGCTAGTGCGAGCTTTTTTGTAGTTTGTGAATATCTTCGACCACTCTTGAGTTTCTTTGAATTCTTTACCTCATTTTTAATTATATTATTCACTTCAGTTGAAAGTGTGGCTGACTCATTTTCAGTTACATTAGTTCCTTTAGTTAATAATTTTTTAAGCTCTTTGTTCTCGCATTTTAATTCTTTGTTTTCTTTCAAGAGGTTTTGTTGCCTGTTTCGCAATTCCAAATTTTCCTTTTCTAAATTACGCATTCTTTGTTTTAGTTTAAACCTCAGCAATTTATTTATTTGAGTATTACTTTGGATCTGCTTTCTAAGCTTTAGTTTTCGTGGGCTATTCAATGACATTCGCGACCCCGTTTGAGTTGCTTTAGTTCCCTGTTGCTTAAACTGAAGACTTTTTTTTACCGACTTTATTGTTGAGCTTGCGCGGTAATTCGTTTCCGTATTATCCTGATTTGGGTGTTTTGTCATAATTGCCAGGGAGGCAGTATTTGCGATGCCCTCGTTGGACGACGTTTTTATCGCCAATAAGTTTTCCTTGCTAAAGAACTTATTTCCTTCGCTCTATGTACACTACCAATTGGAATGGTAACATTCAGTACGTTTACATGCATACTTCAAGTAAACTTAAGGTAAACTTCAAGAGACCAAAATATCATGTAAACGCACATTGACTTTAAGTTTACTTCATTCAAGTAAATCACAAAATTTTGTTTTATTGACTTGAATTTTTCATGTAAACTTGACTTAAGTACTTGAGAATATACAAAGCTGAAGATGGAGAATACGAAAGCTGAAAAAGGAGATCGTAAACAAAAATTACTATCGACTTTTGCGATTTATAGTTTTTTTAAGATTAATAGCAAAAAGACAACACAATTTCAGAACACAAAACTTCAAAACTAAAATGTCATTACAAGAATATTTGAAGTGAAGTAATTAAAGTAAATTAGTCATAAACCCTGACCTAAAAACTTGAGTTTCCAGTAAATATAAAGTCAACTATTCAAGTATGCATATAAACGTACTGATTATTATTGAACATAATAACTAATTACGGAAACGAATCGGAAAACTACAATTCTATATTTTTATAAATAATTTCGTAGTTACCGCATTAATTGGTTGTAAATGAGGCCTTTTCCTTGGTTGATTTTTCTCAGCAATCTTTAAATTTGCTGTTTCCCTCGTTGAAGTATCCGATTGCAGGAATGGCACAGAGACCGAAGATACTTTTCCCGCGCCTCCTAAAATCATGCCCTTGGAGAAGTGGTCCTCGCAAACCATCATCCTTTTCTTTCTAAGAGGTACGTATGGTACACCTAGAGCATCCATCCAAATTTTAGCCCTAAAAGATTCGTGTTAGAAGTTTATTTCATTTCAAATAAATATAATACCTTTCTTCATCATCAGGGACCTTAAAAAACTTCTTTATCCCTCCTGACACTTTAAAATTTGGGCAATCTCGCGCAATACACCTGTAGTGGACTCGAACGTTATCCATGTTTTTAAACTTTTACTTGACACTAGTTTGCGCGGTAAACTTCACAAAAAAGGAATGAAGAAAATTTCCAGTAGAAAAGGGAAAGTCTAAGACAATTTATCAATTTCAAAAACTGTCAATAGATTTACCTTAGCTACCAGTAATTCTTTTAATAAAGTATATTAGTTGAAAGTAAATTGAAGATGAAACTTTACATAAATCTTCAAAGATAAAGAAAGGTCTTAATTTCTCTATTAAACAAATTAAGCACTTTGCACTGCATATTATGGGCAAAAATTTTTAGTTTACTTTTGTTAAAATCATAAACTAGCAACACACAACACAAAACAATATTTTATTTTAAAATTTTTGTTATTTGCGGTTAGGTTTCCCCAACAAAAGGAAAACAATACAATCTTTTGTAAATAAAAGAAATTTCCCTTCACTAAATATGAATATTTCCCTTCACAAATACAAAGAACTTTATTTGACATTAGTGATTGATTAGTACTTAATTTTGACAGTAGTAGTCGTAACACATATATGAATATCTCTCTCTAATCTTTGGGAAGTTTCTGCTCATAATATTTCATACTCTTCTTCCGGTTATCAGAGCAATTGATTTTTTGTACTAAAAATTTAGAACAACACGATTGCAAGAAGTGACCCAACTATAAACTCTTTAAACGATGTTCACGTGAAATTGACATTTCTTTCTGGCGAAGTTGAAGCTCCCTGCCCACACCTTTCCAACGAACAAAAAATCGGAAAACACGTACACGATTTATACACGGTATTGCACTTCCTTTTGTTTTCTGTTCTAAGATTTGGAGGTAGGAGGACAATAGTGATGGGAAAAATCGGTCACTTTGCTGACTCAGGTCAACGCCATCTTGATAACTACAGGCCGTAAGGTAGAGCCAGTTGTGACCCGTGACATCACACTATGAGGAAAAACGTGAAAAAGTCGAAATTCTGTCACTCGAAGTTTTGTTTAATTATAAGAAGTGTGATTAACTTTTAAAATCGTTCTAACCAAAAACTAATAGTGAATCGTATAAAGAGCAATTTGCAGTAAAAGTTTTGTGACATTCAAGTGGCGAAGTGTATATATTTTTTAGTTAAAGTGAAAATTTCGGCTTATTCGCCTTGAACTTTAAAGTAATATTGTGTGAGTTTCAGATATTATTTAAGTGAAATAATTAGTGTATGATAAAATTAACTTGTGAGATAATGTCGTGATAAAAGTTTCGTTTAGATCTATTTAATTATGTGTGAGTTATCGCCGGTCAAAATATATTGGCAATACCCAAAAGAAATGACAAATGGAGGGAAGTAATGACGTCCGCTCTTCAACCTAGCGGATGTAAACAACTCTCAAATGTATTAAAAAGTGAAAGAAATTACAATTAGTGATAATATAATAGTTTTGTGATGTTGTGAGAATATGTGGTACTAGTGATTCGAGTTTTGTTGGTAAATGGGGACAAATCTATTGACAACTTTTACATTTGAAGAGTTGGCTTAGATTTTTCTCTAATTGCCGTCATTATACAACAAATTGTACAATAAATAAGAAGTGATCTGATTTAAAAATGTATTTGGGGGAATATGTGAAAACAGTGATTTGCAAATCTTACAATATGTTGGCAAATGGGGATACATATATTATTAAATTATGCAATTGAAAAGTTGGATAAGATTTTTTCTAAGCTGTCACTTGAACAGCTGATAACAACTTTTCATTTGGTCGTATAGACGGCGCTGGTTTTGTTTCCTCATAAGCTGACGTCATCGTTTCTACCTTACGGCCTGTAGTTATCAAGATGGCGTTGCTCAGGTCATACGAGCCATTTGGCATAAGTGACTCAACAGAAAGATTCGGTCATTTGGGTTTTTTGAGTCATTTGGGCACTTATGTTTGTAGATGGTCAACGCAACCATTTGAGCCCTACCAATTGAGAATTTTTCGAATTTGAACAACTTGAGCTTTGACTATTCTTCTACGTTATATAGTTGTATAGGGTGGAACGAAGTGCTGTTGTGTTCTGTTCACAACTCGCATTTACATATTGTATCGTCACTGTGAGTACATGGGAAGTATAGGGATCACACGTACATTATAACGTTACACTCACTAAAATATGAACAACAACAACAGGAACTACGTAACATTGACGGAAAAGACAACGGACCTATGTGAAGCTGATCGGCTGTAGGGCTGATGGCCGCCACCCTAACCTAACATTGACGGAATGGGGTTGCGTGAACTAGTTGAGTTCTCAGTTTTTGACTCAAGCAAATAGCCCACCGTACACGATCTACCACTCTGTTATCTTAAAATGGGAGCAATCGAAAGATTAAAAGAATCGGTGTACCTTCTGCCTTGTTCTTAGAGATATGATATGGCGAAAGGCAAGTGAACGATTGACCGATATGGTAGGAAAACATTGACTCAGGTCTTTTGAGTCATTACACTGACTCGTTCCAAATGACCGAATCGTTCGTAACCGACACATCACTAGAGTTCAAGTCTGAAATGAGTGTGGAAAGTGTGCAGGTCGAAAAAAAGAACAGAAAAATTTTTTTAAAAAAAAAGTCAACGTGGATTTGGACTTCAAAAGGAAATAATTGGGAGAGAATGTGAAATACCAGGCGATAATTTCAAGAAAAGGAAAAGATAAGTACCATACTTGTCGTAGGTACCTGAATATTTTTACATATTCTCCGCAATGCCCCACGTGGCAGCTAATTGGTTTAATTAGGCAAATTTTACATTGCGGTTATTTTTATTATTACTCAATAATACTAGAATATTTAAAAAAGGAAAAATTTTTGATGAATTTGAGAAATCCGGCATGAAGCAAACGGATTAGGAAAAAACTTAATAAAGGTGTAAAATTAGAAGCGGGAATGGCTACATCAGCCCTAAATTGATATTTAGTCACATATTACGAAAGCCGAGAGGTAATATAATGAATGAACTATGCAGATTGAAATATCTCAGTCCCAACCAGCATATAAATAAATACGCCTCAAAGGATTTATTATTGTATTCAAAGGTAATTAACTATTAAGGCAAAACATTTTCCAGGTAGAGAGAACCTACTTACAATTGATTTTCCACCCCCGCAATTTTCTTAAAAGTAATAAAATATCCACAAAAACGTATGAATAACTTAAGCTCTAAACTAAACAAGGTAAAGAATTTAAAAGTAGATAAATATTCATAAAGATATCTAAAGTTTTTAAATAATCCAGGTGTGGTATCTACCAATTTTAGTTTTAAAGGATCATCAACACATTGGAAAATGTTTAGTAGAATCGTTAGGAGTTTTCTCATTTAGTTTAAATTTAAATATATTTTATGATTATTAAAATTCAGTGGCGATATAAATACTACCTTTATTATTTACTTCTGTTAAATCATTCAACTCTTTGCTGTATATATTTTATAGAACAATAAAACTACATTTATTCCGAAATAAAGAAAAGGGGAGCCTCTTGATGAAAATGGTGTATGGATTATGATGGATTAACGTTTTTACCATAAAAATTGGGGTTTTAAGACAGTATCATAGCTCTACTAGTCATGTTATTGTACAAGTCGGTTTAATATAGTCGGTATTAGACGACTAAATCTTACGCTACCCTTCTTTTTCATTTACTTCCTAAATTTGTTTCAGGAACCAATTAAAATTTAAGTTGACATCTTGGATCGAGATAACTTGTTTAGAAAATGATAAATTTATCTTATTTAATATAATTTTATAATTTTTCCGAATATATGTTGCAATAATATAAATAGAAAAGAAAAAAAAATTTACAAAATTTAGTAAACGCTATTGAATTTCTGTATAACAGATACACACTAACATAAATTGATCTCTACATATGAAGTTACTTAAGCCGTATTTCCAGATTTATCTTAACAAAAGTGAATATATTATTTTTTGTGTGGTACAGGAAGAATTTTCAGACATCTGTTGTATACTCCAATATATAAAAGTTATCTCAAGTCAAATCGCACGATTGTCCACTGCTCGCAGTCCAAGATAATTTTTTTAAAAGTTGCAGATGTACGAAGATTTTTACTCCCGTGCTGTTTGTGGATATATTTTTCGAATGTAAGATTGTTGTTTAGGAGGAAACAAATTAGTTATATTCCCATGATATTACTTCATGTGGATTTTTATTAAAGTTTTTTTTCTCGAAGAAAAAAAAGGAGAAAACAAAAACAGTGAAATATTTGGCAGGATTGTTATGTATTTTTTTTTAATCAATCTCTTCACTTGTGTCTTGCGCGGTTTAATTACTAATAAGATTCCACTCGCTCAAGCATAGACTTTTTTATATTCGGCTTTCTGGTAGTCTGTTAAAGGATGCTCAGGTTGACGAGTGGAATATATATATAATGGTCGTTGAATTTATTTAACCCCGGCAGCGAGGGAATCATAGTTGAATTCTTTTTTTTGTAAAGCAACCGTTCTGCACTATACATAATTATTCCCATAGTTACCTTATAATTCTTCCTTTTTTTATTTTTTGGATTCTTTAGTGATCTATAAGCCATGAAGGTGTGAGGTCCCAATTAGCGTGCCTCGCTCGTTACCTTCTCTCTCTATCGTTTAGCTCAGGGCAACCGTCTGGGTTTATAGGGACTATGCTAAACGACACAGGCTCAGCATAGTCATCGGATGGGGAGGGATAGCCTGATGAGCCTCGAACATCTGGAGGCCGAGGTTGCTCCTTCGTCAGGGGCATATTTTGTTCGAGCTTTTTATCCCTTTTTTTTATTCCTAACGGTTGTGCTTCCTTTATTTTCTTTGGACTTAAAGAGTGCGCGCAATTCAAATGTTCGGGTGAGTGTACCGAAGAGAGTGAGGAAAGAACTCACCCCGATCCGACGAGCTAAGCACGGCTCGCTAGGCGGGCCCCTCACCTCTTCGGTCATCGACCAAGCCTGCACGGCAACTTACGCTCGCCCCGATAGTTCCCTTAACCTTCCCTACATCCCTTGGTTGTGAGCCATGACAAACAACTTAGTGATGCTCACAACCCTCAATCCAATCCATGTTCAACTGTAGCCATCTGTTGGTTGCCCGTGAGCATGGATTTCACAAAATTATCGATAACACAGAATGCGTCCATATGTTCCGAAAAATTTTCGTAAAAACATCTTCGAGGCAATACACAATTTAAGCCACCCCGGAAGTAAAGCATCAGTTTAACAAATAGAGTCATTTGGCCATCGATTAAAAAGGATACCAAGGAATGGAGCAAAAATTGTATAGCTTGCCAAAGAGCCAAAATCTCAAGGCATGTAAGCGCTCCCTTGTCCGACTTTCAACATGAGACAGAACGTTTCAACACAATCCATATCGATTTAATCGGCCCTTTACCAAGCTCTGAAGGTTTTAAATATTGTCTCACCATAATTGACCGATACACGCGTTGGCCGGAAGCTATTCCCATCGAAAATATCAGCGCGGAAACAGTAGCATCCGCATTATTGAAAAATTGGATTGCCAGATTCGGGTTGCCGTCAACCATAATTACAGATCAAGGCACACAATTCGAATCGTTATTGTTCAAAGAAATTTCAAAATTATTAGGTATAAAACGTTGTCGTACAACGGCGTACAACCCGCAGACAAATTTGCGTTTACCAGGAGATTTCTTTAACAAATCAAATGGTTTAAATAATCAATCGGAATTCAGAAAAAATCTGGAACAACAATTCGAAAACATTCAACCAGCACCAGCATCACGACATAGCTCACAAAAAATTTTCATTTTCAAAGATTTAAAAAATTGTCCTTCTATTTTTATCCGAGTAGACAGTTCTCGACCATGCTTACAACCTCCATACGAAGGTCCATATCAAGTGTTAGAAAGAAATGAAAATTTTTTTAAACTCCTCGTTAAAGGTAAAGAGATTAACGTTTCCATAAACAGATTAAAGCCTGCATTTCTTAGCTCATATCTTAATAAAACTCAAAGCACTACAACTAACTCAAATGAACATTCTCCTTTTATAACACAAAGATCAAGTTTTCCAGCGCAAAATAATCTTTTATCAAACAATCGAATGAATATTTGTCCGAAGCCAGTGCAAGCAAACAACCTAAATTCGAAACACAATCACTGGCCGAATCCCACTTTAACACAAGATTCATCACCACCAAACGATAGACCACATCAAACCACAAGGTCGTTAGAGCCAGTGCAAGACGATCAGACACAACCAGTCCGAATCTATAAAAGGGTGTCTTTCCATCCAGTGCTGGAGAACCCAACAACTTCGGCAAACTCAAATAAAAAGGAAACAGATAGAAAAAGAAACAAAACAAAAAAAATTACATTTACAGAAGACGTTTCCTTACAGAAAAACAAGAGCTGGGCGAACCATTAACCCTCCTAAACGTTTCGCTTAATCCTAAGGATTCGCTAGCGGGGGAGTACTGTGGGGACACACAGTAGTTCGGATTATGGTTTCAAGAATTTTTGAAACATTTATAATGTTTGTTTTCATTTTAGGTTTCGTTCGTTCAAAATACGTTGCCTATTCACTTGTTGTAAAGGTTATCTAAGTAGGTTGAAATAATTGTGTATGAATTTTGTTATATTTTATTTAAGTCAAAAAAATATGTTTAAAAAACTAATGAGTTGAATTCAGGTCTTCAACCGCAATAGATGTAACTTATAAAAAATTTAAATAAATATCTCTCTCGATTAGTTAACGGAATTCTTTTTTATTATTTGCAATATTTCTTGCAACCATTTGGTTGGGAATTCAAATAAAAAGTCCTTGCAACAAAGGCGAGTTTTTAAAGTCCTCCGGAGCTATACGCTCTTGAGGCAATTTCAGTTCGTAGGACTGTGGACGAAATATTGTGACCCAACCGAGACGAAAAATATTTAAGGAAAATATTAGAAGGAAGTTTATCAATTCAGTCGAGCGTTGATTGGACGTGGAGCTTAGCGACTACGGAAGAACACGAATCTCTACTCATTGGTAGATGGTGACGTTCAACATCAACAGAGAACAGTGATCATCACTAAACCTTGTTATCGGTTGGTCAGATCAAATTAGGAGAGAACTTATTTATTTACAAAGATTCGTCTAAGGCTGACTACCTACAAAGAAAGCAAAGCAAAAACTAAAAATTAAAAGAAAGTGAATAAGATATTAAAGAATATTTGCCTTTACACAATCTTTTTATATAAATTAAAATCAATTTGATTAAAATATACATTAAAGAACGAGACACAAAGATTGAGTCTACTTGTGTAAGAGGGTAACAGCATTGGGTTGATCCAAAGAAGTCCACGAAGAGCAAACCGAACAAACCTACGCTGGACTGCCTCAACGCGATTCACGTGAAAATTGTAAAATGATGACCAAACGCAGCAAGAATTGGACGAATGAAGGAACAATAAAGGAGCCGTGTAATATAAGGGTCATCAAACTTCTTAGTTCACCTTTTAACGAAACCCAGTGTTGAATTAGCCTTAGTAACAATCGCGTTAACATGGTCATCGAAGGTAAAACGATAATTCAATCAGATTCCCAAGTCAATGGTTTTGTCAAGTTTAGTCAATGCACAACCACGTATAGTGTAGCTGAAGTCCAGTTGAATTCTTTTACGACAAAAAGACATAGTTGTACATTTATTAATAATAAGGGGAAGGAAGTTAATGGAACACCATTTATGAAAGTAGTCCAAGTCAGAATTTAAAATTTCATTATCACGAGTGGAGGAAACAACACGGAAAATTTTGGCATCGCCTGCATAACAAAGAATATTAGAATTAGAGAAAAAGAAGGATACATCATTGATGTAAATAATAAATGAGAATGGATAAAGGTGGCTGCCTTGAGGTACGCCAGAGATAAGGGAAAGAAAACCACGCAGCGATACTCTCTGAGTGCGGTTCGACAAATGCGAGTGAACTCAGTCAACTAACAAAAACGGGAATCCTAGGGCAGACAACTTATAAATCAAAACTGCATGATTAATTCTGTCAAAAGCTTTACTAAGGTCAGTAAATATGCAGTCAACCTGCTTGCCGCCTTCAATTGCCGATATACAGAAGTTAGAATATTCTAAAGGGTTAGTCGTCGTTGATCTCCCTTTCATAAAACCATGCTGAAAAGTACTTAAAAGAGGTTTACAATGAAACTAAAGTATACGGCTTACTATCGTTTCAAAAATCTTAGCAATGCAGCATAAGTTAGCAACCGGTCGATAATTGACTACATCGCATTTGTTCCCCTTCTTATGAAGAGGCATGATAATGGACGATTTCCAAGCATAAGGAAAACACTACAAGAAATGGATAAGTTATATAAATAACTCAGAACAGAAACTAAAGAATAAGAGCAATTCTTCAGCAAAGAAACAGGAATACCATCTGGTCCACACGAAAAGCTATCAGCCAAGCTATTAAAGTGTTGCATGATTACATCGTCATCGAATAAACGATCTTTCTTTACCAACTAGGTCGATGGAAATGACGTCAAGAGAGTAAAATCCTTAAAACTAATATCACAGTAATGATCAAAAAAAGCAGGCTTCAAAAAGTTGCTAAAAGGTTTTGCAATAGTAAAGGATCAGTTCTATTGTTATCCCCTAACTTTAGCAAAGATTGGTCAGTTCAGTCAGTTCTACGTTACAAATCTTCAAGCCTATTTAGGATCGTTATATAGAACTGCTTTTATTCTCTCAAGATAGGTATTGTAGGAGGATTCAAGGCCTAAGGTATACTGGTCACGTAAATTGGAGTAAATATTAAAATCGCTCTCGCTCCTTTACAAGCAGAACCGCTTCTAAGCTTTACGAAATAAAGAAAATAAATTATCATAAAAAGCATTTACTGGCACTGTAATGTGTGCGCGGTATGAGCAACGTGAAGTTGCCGCGGGATGTTCAAGTGGCACGCGCTAGCTAGCAGTACGTCTTAGCTCGTCGGTATGGGGTGTGAGTCCTTGAATATCAAATCACACATTTCACAACGGAAATCCGCGTGCCTGTGGCGACGAGAGAACATACAGAAAGCAAGAGCAACAGGCCTGGTGTCACCTGTTACTCCTAGCCATACTACCCACACCTACCCTGCACTTGGCTAGAGTGCAGGCCCAACCCATAAAGAAAGCTGAAAGAAAAAAAAATTTTAATTTTTTTTTTTTAAATTTACAAAAAGGAGTGGTGGGGGGCGGGGGGAAGGATGTGAGGGGACAAGACAGGGAAGAAACTTCTTGGAGTTTCCTGAAATTAAATCGTATAAATTTACATTATAGGATTTTATTCTTTATAAGGTAAAACCAAAATAAACTTCATTAAAATATTCCTACTATAGAAGTATCATCTAGCAATGTAATATAAGCTCTCTCATATATATGTACAATAATAATTTTTTTTTTTGCGAGAGAGGTGAAAATCTTCCAAAAGACACCAGACAGCCCGTGCCCTCCGGTAGTGTGAGATTCTTACTCACTAAAAACACCTCTCTGGGGATTAGCCGAAACAGACCACATAACCGGGTCCCTTTTCGTCCCCTCCCAGTCACCCTTAGTGGGGGCAACTGAGTATCCAGTTATCCCACTGTCGCCACTAACCTCGGTTTCCTGGGTCACTGCTAGAATTCTAGCCTATCTGCATAAATCCATGATTTCCTACCGTCTCCAGTGTTCCTTCTTGGTCCATGCGTTAGTTACATCATTTACCCCTTCACTGTCTACGACATTGAAGGGTTCCAGGCCGTAACGCTTTAGTCCTGAGCCAGGACAAGGAACCCCCTCCGGATTAACCGCAGCTAACCCTACGGAGGGCAGATCTGCATAAATCCATATTTTCCCACCGTTTCCAGTGTTCCTTTTTGGTCCATGCGTTAGTTACGACCTTCATCCATTCTCTGCCTACGGCATTGAAGGGTTCCAGGCCGTAACGCTTTAGTCCTGAGCCAGGACAAGAAACCCCCTCCGGATTAACCGCAGTTAACCCTTTGGTAGGCAGATCTGCATCTTCTCCTAGTGTGCGTATCGCGGAGATAGCCAACTCGTTAGAGTCTCCCGTCTCTGCACCGCCGCACCTAAAGAAGTGCTAGTTGCTATTATGCCAATGGCACCCTTCTCCAGGACTGCTACAGCAGTTTCAGCCGGTGGAAGCGAGCCAGCCTGCATAGCCGCCACAGTTCCTTCGAAAGGTAATTCTCCCATAACTGCTACTGTTGTGTTGTGGGTACCGTGGGTATAGCCAACCTGTTGGGGTCTCCCATACAATCCACCTCCACTACCACAGAAGCGTCCGAGGAAAACGCCATTCGCGACCCAATTACCCCTGGGCCCTGCAGAGGGGACGCAACACTGCAGACTCTCTTGGAGTTAGGGGGATTTTTCAAGAGGTTATCTCCTCCCGCATTAGTTACTTGGCTACATTCTAGGATGCATTGCCCGGTTGCTACCACTTGGAGGTGTAACTAACACTTGAGAATATCCAGATGAGGATCACCGTATCCTAGAAGGCTTCAACTCGTCCGTCCATTCTCCAGCAACCTACAATAATAATAATAACATCATTCCACTAATCAATACATAGTAATTAAGCTTGACGGGTAATCGATCCTTTTTGAACCACACAAAAAAAAAAAGAAAGCGTAAGTATATAGTTTTAGTCTACACGAGCTTGAGCACGAGCTTTTATTTAAACCAGTTGAATGGACCGTGCCCTAAGCACTGTGGGGGATTTCGGGCATGGGCGTTTGGTTACGCCGCGTAATCCATGTCTTTAACGGTGGGATGGCGTATTTGGCTGTCATGTAAATGACAATGAGCAGCAGCATTAAGCCCGTAAGTGACAACCAGGTTGTCGAGAGTAGTGTGGTGTTTTAACCCGGGAGTGTAAATGTAACCCTGTAGTTTGGCCTGTATTTGGTCCAATGATTGTGTACTCTTGTGCAACAGCTCGTTAGTGTTGTCACCTAGTAGTAGCTTTGTATATGGTGCTTCTGCCCTAGAGTGCTGCTCGTACTTAGCCATGAAGGAATCTAATTCCTTTGTCGTTTCGTTTGTTTTTGGAAAGTACGTCGGTTGCGTGAACAGCAGTGGATGGGTATTTTCAGCCTCGTAGTACAGGGTGTGTGGTCCTACTTGTAAATGGCAGGGTTGGTTAATTACCAATATTCCCTGTCCAGAGAGACGATGCGTGAGCAATTGCTGGGTGCATGTAATATGCACAATGGTTGTTGTCTTCAATGCATACAGCCAGGAATTTGGCCTATTTAATTTAATTAAAATGTCCCTGGGGTTTATTTGCACTTTTAGCGAACACCTAGGGGTTTCATCCAGGGATTGAAGAGCAACTTGATTACGTATTCATCCGATTGTGTTGCTTTTGTTATCGGCGTACGTCCCAGCGTAAGTATCTTCCTCGACATCTCGAGTGACTTTCCGATTGGCTTTCATGTTTTCCGGTCTTAATAATAGAAATTCCTGTGTCGAGAGTTGACTCGCTATATGGGAATATTCTATTTCCGGGACCAATGAATGATTTGCTTCCGTGTGTATAGGGAAGCACTTGGTTCGTTGCAACTTCATTTTTGGAAGATTGAAGATTGGTAATGTTATTCTGAGTACCAATTTTTCTTGCAACAAGTGTGTTCGTAATACTGCCGTTTGGTAGAGAATTTATAGACACTTCTGGGCGTTTGAACACGTGGCATGCGATTTGTGATAAATCTCAAGAAGTGAATCAGGGGCAATCGGCTAGCGGTTATTATATCCAGTAGCGCCTGCTGTCGAAACTCGATTTCTACCAATTGTAGCAACAAACTAGAGACTATTTCTTGTCTCATTTGTCTTGCCACGAGTTTATCGGTTAAATTATGTAAATCATTCATCTGGTAGGCTATTTGCCGTTGTCTTTCGATCAGTGAATTTAAATGTTTTTGAATTGTATTTAGCGCAGTCTTGACTACACTGATTTGTTGTTTCTCCAAATCAGCGAGTACCTGATGGTTAGTTTCCAATTCATCTAGGTGGCTATAGACTTCGCGTTCATTGGCACTATCCATGGTACCGAATAGGTAGTGCATGGCGCTTCCGATGCCGTCAAAGATAGATCTCGTTTTACGAGATTTGGGAATAGCTTGTTTAATTACCTTAGTACGTTGTTTGATGTTTTCCATCAACGCGTGCATGTGCTGTAGTGTAGTGTTCATCTCGTTCCGCAAGTGTTGTTTGATTGTCCAACTCGGTCAGGTCGAACTCCGTGAGTTATTTTATGTGGAGTGGTTAACGATGAGGCTTCCTAAATCCTCGAATAACACTCCTGTATTGTTGAGTGGGTTTAACGAGTGCGGCTCCGACGTACTACTTCCTATAGTGGACATAATTAGTCCGAGGATGATAGCGGTTTGTATCATACCTGGGGAGAGGAATATGGTTAATGCTGGTTTACTTAATTGGTTTTCTTATTTACTAAGCGTAGATTTCATAAGTATACTCCAGTGTAGTGTTCTGAAGTTGTTTGGTGCGGTGGTCTAGTGTCTGACTGAATTACACAAGAGTTGTTTTGGTTAGGGTTTGACTTTTAGCATGAGTCGTTTTTTCCGTTCTTTCAAAATTATGGGATACTGTGCAAGATGTAGTGAAGTCCGGTTGTTTGATACTTCGTAGTTATAAGCTTGTTAATAGGTAAGATGGAAAATCTTACGTAAGGAATTTAAAATTAATGATTTTGTTTACGCCCTGATGGCCGCCAAAAGAAGAGTCGTGGTAATCATATAAGATCGTTTGTATCTCCTTGGGGCTTGTGATTATTTCAGGGGTTTGGGTTTATCGTCAACTAGCGGATTAGTATGTGGCGGGTTCTCTGTTGCGACCTCCTCTGTATTTGGAACTATTTCTTTTTCGCATTTCGGGGCTTTGGACACTATTTGAGCGTTTTTCGCTTGAGCCCGGGTCACAGCGTTACATTTTAGGCGATTTTTGCGAATAGAGGTTATTTCATCCTCCGAGTCCGAATCCATTCTACAGAGTGTTTCAGATCTGACGTGCCAAAATGAGTGGGGTGATAGATCTCACCTAGAAAACAAAACATTGTAGGGCAGGGGGGCGGGGACTCTCAACCGTTTGGGAGTTACAGGGTGATTCATAAATTTAAGTTTTTCATGGTATGCACATTACTCTTTTATTTTTATCTCTTGATCTACCCAATACACCCACATCAAACAAACGCTAAAAAATAACTATCCTAATGACCTTTCCAAGAATATTAACAATGTCGATCACACTACTACCACTGCTGGTACAGTCACGACCAAAATTTAAAAAAAGGTTTTGAAATTACCAAAATTGCAGCATTTTCCCAAATTGCTCGCAGATAAAAATAAAAGAGTAATGTGCATACCATGAAAAACTGAAATTTATGAATCACCCTGTAACTCTCAAACGATTTGATAATCGAATTCAGAAAGTTTATGGTGAAATCTCACCAGACGGGAAGTGGGGTCTTTTACATTAAAGACTCCTTTGAGAGGCTTGTGGTCTGTATAGACCGTAAATTTTCGGCCTTGCAAGTAACATCTGAAGTTACGCGTTACACTGCTGGCGTCAGTGGTTAAATTGAACGGTTTCGAGAAATCGGGATTCCCATTTATGATTGTTCCTTTGTCGTGTCAAAAACAATATAAAAATAAAAATTAAAACAATTAAAACAATCACTTTCGATTTATTTATTAATTAACTTTATTGACATATATTAATATTTTCGCGACCAAAAACTTACAAACGAACTTAACTATCCGACGATTAAAATTTAACTCATCCAACGCTAGCGTAATAACTTCTTAAGCTTTATGCACAGAGACGTGACATGTGATCTAATTACAAGAAAGGTGCTGATGCACCGTCTGCGTTTTGGTGATACTTCAGGTTCTTGGAATTTTTATTTGTGACTTGAAATATTAATGCTTGGGAAATAGGATGTTGAAAAATAGAGTATCTCATTTCGGTAATTAAAAGGTCTGATCAGCTATTTAGTAATTAATTTTAAAGAAAGGTGGGATTCTCATGATTATGTTAGCGTTGGATATAACTTTTGTATGTATACTTAAATAATGTTAGCGTTGGATATAACTATTCCCCTCGTGGAGGGGAAATTAGTGAGTTTTTGATTTTCTCGAATGCGTCCTGACACTGAACTTTCGGTAGTTATTGGCAAGTCCAATGAAGGATTGAACTTGTCGTACAGTCCTAGGAACTGGGAAAGTTTGGACGCAAGCTGTTTTACTGGGGTCTGGTAGTGCTCCCTCACTGGAACACTTGTGGCCTAGATAAACAACCTCTGTTCTCAGAAACTGGCACTTTTCCGGCTGCAGTTTAAGGTTGTTCTCTCTCAAACGATTGAAGACTTTGCGGAGCTTATTATTGTGGTCCGCAAGACCCAAATGGCGTACGCCTAAATTCATAGTGGCCGTTAATGGTGCTAAACGCGAGGGTGGTAAAATACCTAGAATGACCTAATTGGTCAAGAATATCCTCGATCCGAGGTAGCGGAAAGGCGTCACCAATCGTCTTTTCGTTTAATTTACGAAAGTCGACGACGACGCCCCACCTCTTTTCACCGTCTGGTCCCGCTTTTTTGGGGACGACTAGGAGAGGTGAATTCTAAGGGCTTTTACTTGGCTGCACTATTTTCTAGCATTTCGCGAAGCTGTTCGTTTATTACATTTCGTTGCGGCTCTGGCAAACGATACATTTTCTGGTTTATAGGTGCTTGGTCCTGCACCAATGGTATATCATGGGTGATGGCGTTTGTGAAAGTGAGCCGATCACCTTTGAGGAAAAAGATGTCATTATACTCGTAACAGAGTTGTGATATCGCTTGTTTTTTTCTCCGCGCTCAGATTTACGTCCAGGCTGAGCTCTTCGTCTAACCTGACGAGACGCCGGTTATTATTTGGGTCTTCCGGGTCTTCATACTCCGGGAATAAATATTTGATATGTTGTAAAGTGGCCATTTTTTCGGCGGTAGAAATATTTTTTTCCTTATTTTTATTTCTTATTTTACCCCTACTTATTTTATTCAAATCAGACATATGGTTTTCTTTGAATCATCTGATTTCATCCCTAATAGTGAAAACTTTTCGCACATAAATAGCCGAATTTTACCCATGGTATTAGTTCCATCTATCACGGAGGAGATCTTGTTGAAGCATATTACTGCGATTCCAACTGACTTTTCTAGTGGTCCTGACGGGGTTCCTGCTGCAGTCATAAAGAAGTGTTCTTCGGTGTTATTATGACCTTTGCTGTTTACATTTGATAGGCTGTCTCACTCTATCATTGCTTTTAAATTGGCTAAGTTGGGTTTCCCTCCCTCGCTTATTGTTTGGATTAAGTCGTATTTATCTAATAGGACTTATAGAGTACGTTTTCGTAGTGCACTCTCTGATGATTTTGTGGCTCATTCTGGCGTTCGCCAGGGCAGCCATCTGGGTCCATTGTTATTCATATTGTCTATTGATGATATTTCGTATTTCCTTCAAAGATGTAAAATTCTTAAATATGCTGACGATATTAAGATCTTACGATCTTAAGCTGAACATTGAGAAATGTCAGGTTATGTCCTTTTCGAGGTCTCGCAGGTTCGATACTTTTCAGTACATGTTTGAGAGTACTGGTATAAAACGGGTGGAAGGGGTGAGGGACTTGGGAGTGTATCTTGATGTTAAATTGAACTTCATCTCAAATATTAATAACGTCGTTGCTAGGGCAAACTCTATGCTGGGATTTATTCTTCGGTGGCCCAAGGAATTTCCAAGCCCTTAGTAAAGACTCCATCTTTACACGTCACTGGTTAGATCCCTGCTTGAATATGCAAGTCAGGTTTGGTCTCCGCTTTACGGATCCCACATTAAACGTATCGGTCCGTCCAGCGTAGATTTGTGCGATCGGCCCTGCGTTTTTTGCCTTGGAATGACCCTGAACTGTCCTATGCCCTACGTAATCGATCACTTTTACAGATTGCTTTTTCGCGCACTAATTATGGCATGTTCGAGCCTATTAACCGCATGTGTAGGTCTGCTAATGATATTGGAGACGTTTTTGATACTAGTGTGGACAAAGTGACACTTAAAAGAAGTATATTGAATTTGTAATTCAGTCTTTTGCTCGCACTGGTTTTTGTTTTAATTTCTCGTTTTTGTTTGTTTTGCATTTTGATTCTTTTGTATTTGAATGGAAACACTATTATTATTATAAACCGCATGAGTATGTGTCCTCTTGTTGACCTGACTCTTACCAAGGATTTGCTTTAACGATCTCTGTTGTCTATGCACCTCTGATTGTTGTGTGGGCGTGTTTTAGTGTGTTGGCTACTAATGTTTTTTTTTTGCATGTTGGTGTGGGAGCCTCATTCGCCTCAATATATTGTTATATGTTTTGCGAATAGGTCAAATGACTCTAGGCTTCTGCCTATGAAGTGCGCCTTCTGAGTTAGAAGGATTAATCCTAATTCTAATTTATTTTTATTTTCACACTTACTTATTTTATTTAATTCACTCGTAATTCTAAATGACGATGGAGTTGGGGCTTCTGAACCGCCGTAAACTGCCATATTTGAGGCGAAGTCGCTATCGTCTTCTAATCGGCTCTTTCGCCGTGGTTTACTCACTGTGAATGTTGATTTTGGAGCTTTCGTAGATACCGTCCCTGTGGTGAGCTCGCTTCTATTGTCGACGTGTTTCCAAGTTTTATTTTGAGAGGGCGTGGGAGCTGATGGGGTTTTACCATCGTAATTCCTTCTGTCAAGGTGAGCTCTATCGAAGATTGCTTTCTTATGTTTTCCTTTCTTTGGTTCCTTTGTTTTCTTTTATTTCCTTGGTGCTTGGGAGCTGGTGGTTCCGTGTCACCGTAGTTCCCGGCTTTCAGGTGAGCGTCCTCAGCGCGTTCTCCGTTTTTTTTTTTGGATTTCCTGATTGTTTATTTCCTCTTGATCCTGTTTCAGTTGGACGACGGTGTAGTTGGAACAGGGACTAGATGCAGACTAATGGTAGTCAGAACTACTTGTGAATTGTGTGAGTTGAGAATTCCAACAGACACTGCTTTTAATCCAGCGGGGAGTAGGCCATTCGCTAGGAAGAGTCCTTGGTCTGGCCCGGAACCTGGCGATTGTTCCTACATGTCCGTATACCATATTTTGCAGTTAGAGCAGAAGGGCGTGTTTTTACGATTCATACAGTCAGCGTAAGTGTGACCTCTTCGCTGGCAGAAATTACATGTGATGTTTGACCTTAACTGGTCGAGGTTTTGGCTGCGGTCACGATATCGGAAGTCAATTCGTGGGGGAGACGAGCGTTGAGGTGGAGTCGTATATGGCGGAGTCGGCGGAAATTTTGTGGTGGCGGTGGTTTGTAAAACGTTTGCTGTGGAAAGTTTCGAGCAGGTGTATATGATGTTCTATGGAATGCCCGTATTCTGGCAGTTGAGTCCATATCGACCGGGGTAGTTGAGCCTTGTTCTACAACAACCGGGGTAGGAAAGCCTTGGGTTGTTGTGGTTTGCTTGAACTGGGCGCCCTGCTGCAGTTTCTCCATGTCGAGTGCTTTATGTGACAGCTCCTCGAGCGTGCCGTCGATAACGGTGAGGAGATATTGGCATAGGTGCGGATTCGTAACCCCGCTGCGGATTGCGTTTTTCGCGAAGTCCTCCAGCTGCGTTATAACAGCTGGGGTGGCCGCAGCTCCGTATTTGGTTTGTGCGGCCTCTTTACAGACGGCCAGCAACTGTTTCACTCTAGCCGTAAAGGCGGTGAGCGTTTCGCAGGGGTTTTGGTGAGCTGTTATGAGCCTATTTACCAGTTCCTGGTAAGTTTCTCTGAGAAGGTATGTCGCGTTTTATCTGGCTTCGACCTCTTGGAAGGTTGTCGCTACATCTGGTATGTTCCTCCACGGAGTCTTGTGGGGATGATCTTTAGAAAAGCGTCGTGCTCCTCGTCGGAAAGACACTGTTTGGCCTGGCGGCAGCAACCCAGGAATGTTTGCAACTCTGAACCGAGATGCGGGCCTGGCTCACCTGAAAAAATGGGCACCATTTTCGCAGTTAATTTGACAACTTTTACATAATCGGTTGCCATAGTGGAGTTCTGATTCGAGTCGGTGGCGGGCGAGTCTTGTGCAAGAAACTGATTTAGGTTAATTTCTCGCAGGTATCTTGTAATGATTGTCTGAGGTTTTTCTCAGTTGGACTTTCTAAATCGTTTTCTGTGTTGTCCTCAGGAGGGAGTATGCGCGAGAATCCGTCTAGCTTGGCTTGAAAAAGTGCGGCTTCCTTTTGAAAACGCTCTAGATCTTTTAATCTTTCCTCGCTGGACTTCGTAGTCCGATTTTCGAGAAGGTGACACTAAAGAGCCGCGAGGCGTTTCGCGCGGACTCGTACAAATTATAAAAATTATTCTTATACTCCTGGTTGTCCTGGGATGATCTGGTGTTCACTGACCTGAGTTTGGTCCGTGAATATTGGTGACTGGGAACCCTGGCGAGGTTTTGCTTGAGGCCTCGGGGATTCTGGAGATTCCTCAGTGGTGTCCTCCAATGTCAGCGAGGTTGCGAGGAGTTCTGCTGTCGACTCCTCGATGGGTGATTGTACGGGGGTGGAGTGGTTGTCCTCCGACATAAACTACTGCTAGGGACTGGGGTGTTGCAAGGGGGGCTTTCGGCCTTCTTTACTTCCCTTTATTATCTTCTAGTAGAGTTGTGTTGAGGAAAAGGGGGGCTTGTGCCTGCTTCAGCGATTCCCTTTTCTAACCTGCTACTGGTGATGTGTTGTTTGATGATGCTAGTTCTTGTCGTCTTCTTCGGGCTGCGACGGAGCCCACACAGTTCCACCGATGGTGCTGGCTTGCACTTTGTGGAAGCGTTGGGGGTGACTCCTCATGGCTATGGCTACCCGGGAGTGCTTAAGGGTACCCCTTTGTTCGACGTAGGATAGAGGCTTTTAAAGCTGTTACGTTTATATAAAACACGCTTCCCCCATCCTACCGGCTGCGCCAAAAGTTGTTACTAACCCTTTTTCAATGGCTCTTGTTACAGTTATGAGAAAGGTTCACTTCTAATTAAACAACTTTTATAATACATAGAAGATCTCTTTTTAATGTTCTTCAACGTTAGGTTTGCTTAAATTTTACTTGTCACTTATATTTTATCATTTGAAAGTACAGATTACATAACATTCACTTAATTAATATAAAAATTCAATCTTATTGTTTTCTAAAATGTTACTCTTTACTTATATTTTATAACTTGACAGTACAGATTACATGACATTCACTTAATTAATAAAAACTCACTCTTATTGCCCTTCAACGTTTGGTTTTCTTAAATCTTACTTTACACTTATATTTTATAATTTGACGGTACAGACTACAAAACATTCACTTAATTAATATGAAAATTCACTCTTATTGTCCTTCAACGTTTGGTTTTCTAAAATTTTACTTTTCGCTTATATTTTATAAATTGACAGTACGGATTACATGACATTCACTTAATTAATATAAAAATTCACTCTTACAGCTGTTCACTGTTAACAGCCCTCTGCATGAAGAAAAAGCTTTCGCGCTTTTTTCTTCGTTTTTTTTGCTTTTGCCTTTGATGCAGATGGCTGTCATTGGGCAGAGTTGCTGAAGTTTTCTTTCGCGCTGATTAAGTAAATTTCTTTTGCTTATCGTGTACTTGGCTACCGTGTGAAAGAAATGTCTACAGTAACCCGAGCGCGTTGTTAATCATGAGTTGGATTTGAGTACATGGCAACTTTGCTGCATTGTACGAAATTCAACTCATTGAAAATTTCTTTGTTTTAATTTAATTTGTTCATGAAATGGATTTGAAAATATATGTACACGATATTATACGATATCTGAAATCCAACTCATAGAATTTTTACGACTTATATTTTCTAATGATAGATTGGATTCGATGGAATTTGGTTTATCTTAAAATAACCGAATTCAATCTGTAACATAATACAGTGTGTTGACTTTGGTGTTCACTTTGCCATCACCAATTTCACTCTACCTCAGATAAGCCTTTCTTAACTATTTAGCAAATATTTGATTTTAAATTTTCTATATAATCGGTTATAGAATAATTAAATATGTTTAGACATTCAATGTGCGAATATTTTTGTAAATAATTGCACTTACCTCTGATACTCGTGAAATGACCCAAATGAAGTGCGCCTTCTTCTTCTCAGAAGTTGGCACGGCACATCCCTGGCAAGAAAGCGTGAATGTGAGCACAGAAGTATAAGGGTGCGTTCATCCCGAGAAAAGAGATGACAAAAATGTTGACATAGGTTAACCAATAGATGGCGCAGGTCATTATTTCTGTGCTCACCCTCCCTAGCGTGAAAAACGTTAGACCAGTTACAATACAATAATAAATTATTAAGAATAGAATAGTCAGCCCTTCTAAAATTAAAACAATAGTTACTGTGAATCAGAGATGTTGCAGTCGCAGAATCAAAGAATAGCGCAATCTGAAGAGCAGGAATATGAGACGTTGCAGAGAGCAAAGGGGTAGAACACCATCTGACAATGGTACCACTGGGGTCAGTATTAAACACCAAATCTTAAAATCTGCCGGAGTCACTGGCTATATCGGAGCACTGTGTCAAACTAGAAGAGATAAGACAATGAAGCCTTAAGAATGCAGAGGGTGTGGACGAATAAGAAGGAGTTAGACACCCAGTTCATAATCGGCAGGTTGAAATCTCCAAATAGCGTCAAATCATCACACGAACGCAGGCGCGCCCGGAGGAATGTAAGCAGTAGCAACAAAGACGCGTTTAAGAGGCAAGTTCAAGACGACGCACAGCGTAGCGAATAAATGGAAAAAAAATTTTAAAATTAAAGTTCTTTCTTTATTTTATTTACGCAACCTAAAAATAAAAAAACAATTAACAAATCTGAACTAAAGCAATGGTATACTTACAAAACCGTCATGCCTGTACCACCTCCTCACAAATGCTGAAGTGCTAAAATAAAAATTAATTACCTAATAATAATTAATAACCTGTTTTTATTAACCAAACATCTCTGACAGTTCTGTCAACCAAACAGCTGATGTTTAGCCAGAGTGTATAATTCGTGTTACCAAGAAATAATTCTTTATTAAATGATCTCATTTAATATATTGATAGTAAAACTTAATCTTTAACATCAATTTACAAATTTCTAAAACAAAAGGTTTCCCGCCAACATCATATTTAAATTTGATTCAACATGGCGACAAAATATCGAATGCAAATGAACGCCGACTATCTCTCGATTTCAATCAAATTCGATATTTTTGTATGCACCCTATGAATTTAAACTATAAAACAGCTGCATGCTCATGGGTTCTTTCTCTTTGAAATCGAATATTCAGCGAGTTTGGTGAGTGAAATTTAAAAATATATTTAAAAAATATTCAGAACTTGACTGTTCGAATATTTTATTTGTTTGTACAAATTGTACAGCAATTATATCCAATTAATGCAACACTTGTATTGTATCAAAAAATAATTCAGAATCCGCCTGTTCGATAATTATTTAAATAAATAAGATAATAAAATTGTCAAATTCTTCCAGCATTTAATTATAAGTGTAGAAATAAGTTATTTAAGTGTTAAATTAAGAATTTGAAGTGAAGTATAAGTGCAAGTTTTAAAGTGCTACAAGTGAATAAACTTTGTCAATTTCAAGATATTCCAATAAATTGATATATAACTTCATTTCAGGGCGAAATCTATTTTTTCTTAAAGATGACAGACCGGGATCAGATGACAGAAGAAGCATTTTTATCAGATCTTTATTAGTATTGCAACGTGAAGTTTTTCTCGGTATTTTGTTCTCTGAAATATCTTAAATCTTTGTGTTTGACTTCTAATGTTTCTTCTGATAACATTAATTTGTCTGTCGTTAGAAATAATTCTAAGATAGTAGCCAAATTTTTGATCAGGTTAATATTAACACCAGTGAAAGCACTACTGAGCTCTGGGTTTTCAAAAAATTGTCGAGCTCTATTACCGTCATTAGTTAATCCACAACAAGGTTTTGGCTTATCAGTTATTAAACCAATCTCGTCTTTTAATGATTTTTTTAATTTAAGCCTTAGTTTCATTAAATCCAGCCATGAAGGGTATATTGATAACTACAAATTTGAATTTTTCGTTACAGTCCTTTAAAATAAACACTGAAGATATTATCTACTAGCGAATCATTGTTTTAATGTTTAATTTTATTATAATAAGTATACGAAAAAAGAATGTAATGAAAAATTCTAATTAAGAGTTATGACTAGTTTACCAGTGGTCACATAACCAAAGCAGGAGATTCTTTCACGAAGACAACTTTTATGGGACGACAATATAATGTAGAAGAGGACATTTTATCTTGCCATAAAATGTTTTCGCTTTCCTTAGCAACTAAACGAATGGATTGATGCTATTTATTGTTGTCCGCAATATATTGTACTTTCGATAACACAACGCGAATGCTCGCAAAGGCGGTAAACATTTTTTCTCCTCACTTTTTTTAAGCTTTGATTACAACGCAGCTGCAAAGGTCAACTTATCTGATGTTCTTGTTTCTAGATCCACAGCCCTTCGTTTTTTGTCAGTACCGATGTTTCCTCAAATGGTATTAAAAGCCATTCTCGTTACATTTCGCTGTGTTGCGTAAACGTGGGTTAACTTAATTATTCGAAAATCTACAAATCAACTCCCTTTTTCAATACGCTTTTTTAAATTTTATTACATTACATATTTGATTTGCTTAAAACTAATATACCAGTACTTAGATCGATTAACATGCAATCAATTACATAAATACAATGAATAACATATAATCTTCTACACTTTTAGGTTACATACACGCAAATCAAAACTTGTGAAAAAACAATGTTTTAGTGTGGCTTAATGTCAAATAATTTTTCACTATTTGCTACACTTTTAGGTTATACACACAAATTAAAACTTGTGAAAAAACGATTTCATATAAACTTAAAGTATCTTTACTTAATTCTGTTTTAATTCGTTATTTGAAATCCTAATCATTGAATTTTGTTTACCGGGTTTTTATATGACAGATTGGATTCAATTGAATTTTGGCTTATCGGGGAGATAAGCAGAATCCAATCTGTAAGATTCCTTCCACCTGGGAATAAGGGGACAATTATTTGGAGAGCAATACTACTCATTTCGAGTTTAATTTCCGGGGCGATCAGTGACGGGTTTTTCAACTCACTCCGAACCTGTAAGCGTAATTAGGACTGAAAACCATGGTTTTCAATGGGACTTTCGCGCAGGAAATTGGGTTTGACCGCTGGGCCTCCAGTGAGCCGATTCTTATTACCGGGCGCATGGTTTGTGTGATCACTAAGCACGCCGAGGATGTTCGGCTGTGTGGTCCCCTGCCAGCGGTCGATGGAAGTACGTTTGGGCCTTTACACGGTCACCGAATTGTGACAGTGCTACTAGGCGCGTTATGTTTTTATTTATTTATTCATTTCTTTTTTTTATATTGTTTTTTGTACTTGCTTTACGCTACGGTCCATTTTTGACGGTAGATTGTGGTAGTGCTCTACGGCGCGTGTTTGTTTTTAACATTATTACTTATTTTATTTAAATTTCTTATTTTTATCTTTGTTAGTACTTGCCATGCGCTACGGTCTCTTCTCTTGTGTTGCGTGATAATCAATGGATGCGTATTTTCAGCCTCGTAGTATAGAATATGTGGCCCTATTTGTAAATGGCAAGGTTGGTTAATTACCAATATTCCCTTTTCTGAGAGGCGATGCGTGAGCAATTGCTGGGTGCATGTAATGTGGTCGTTGACTTTAACACATATAGCCAGGAATTTGGCCTATTTAATTTAATTGAAATGTCCCTAGGAGTTATTTGCACTTTTAGCGAACACCTAGGGGTTTCATCCAGGGATTGAAGAGCAACTTGATTACGCATTCATCCAATTGTGTTGCCTTTGTTATCGGCGTATTTAACAAACCAGCGTGAGTATCTTCCTCGACATCTCGAGTGACTTTCCGATATGCTTTCATATTCTCCGGTTTTAATAATAGGAATTCCTGAGCCGAAAGTTGACTCGCTATATAGGAATATTCTATTTCCGGGACCAATGAATGATCTGCTTCCGTGTGTATAGGGAAGCACCTGATTCGTTGCAACTTAATTTTAGGAAGATTGAAGATTGGTAATGTTTTTCTAATAACCAATTTCTCTTGCAACAAGTGTCTTCGTAATTCCGCCGTTTGGTAGAGAATAGATAGACGCATGCTTCTGAGAGCATCCCATAATTTATATATGACACATAAGGTATATTGTATATAAGGTCATGCACTAAACTTGGAGGCAAAATCTTCCGAATATAGATTCCTAGGTGCGTATAAAATATTGCAATAATATTGAATAAGATTGAATAAATATTGAAAATCCATTGTAAATTTTAAAATAGAACAATATAGTCAGTACAGTAGCTTAAATAAAATAAAAAAATATAATTAATTATTTAAACGCAAAATATGTAATGCATATAATAAGACTAATCAATAAATTGATAATCAATGCATAATAAATATAATGTAAATGATGTAAACGACGAGAGAGAATAACCAGAAAATTAAGAACACATACATTACAGGCAAGCATAATATTCCCACGGTAAAAGGGTACAATTTCAAGAACAAAAGTAAAATGAAATGTTTCGACACTTTCACCTTCTCGAGTTACGCATGTGGCTAACAGCTAGCATTAAATCACTTCCGAGCACAAGACCTAAAAATAAAAATGTAAACAAAGCTCGGTGCAATTCATTGTACGCTAGCGCCACAGTGTCTCGATATTTACTTTGTTTCATTATCATGCAATAGCAATGACCCGAATAAAACTGTTTGCCTAGACGCCGGTTACCAATTGCGACATACGGCTGAGTTTAACACTTTTAACTTCAAATTTTTCTTCTTCGAAAAAAAGAATTTAATTTTTAAAGATATATATATTTATTACCACTTATAACTTTTACAAAAAAACTTAGCTTATAAATTACATTCAATTAAATTAGATACGTCGTTTAATTCGCGCGAGTCAATCCAAACTGCAACTGACTTATTTGTAGGAAGCAAATTAGGATAGCAAGATTTGAGGGATTTGTGCTGACTCGGATCTGTTGGGTGTGTATCAACGAGTTCTTGGTAATCAACGAGTTCTTGGAATTGTTTGTGCAAGTGCATATTTTGCAATGCAATTAATTCTTTGTTCACTGAATATAAACATCAGCAATCAATTTGGTTGAAGTGAACTTATGGAATTTTATGATAAGATGCTGTGGGAAAGGATTTGAAAGAATTATATATTTTATATTATAGGAGGATTTTCTATTATAACACCCCCACCACTAGATTGAGGCTCCGCCGAAATTATTTTTAAGTCAGTTTGGTTTTTACATTCCTTTTTCTTTCTTAATTTTATAACTAACAATACAATTAAAATGCTGATAATAATTAACAAATTTATGCTTATTGTAGCTGAACTAAATTTCTTATTTTCTAATCTTATTTCCTCTATGAACTCTCTATTATTAATGTGTTTTAAATACAATTCTTCCAGTTCAATATTTTGGATAACTTGTTCTTCCTTTATTTTGGTAACAAAATTTGGTAGAATAATTTTGTCATAGATTTTTGTTACATAATTTTCAAATGTTCTGTTATTTAATTCTACTTTACAGTTTTTAAATTTTATTAAATAATTTCCACTGATTTTAACATTAGGTTGGTTACAATTTTGAACTAGGTTTGTTTCTTTAAGATTCTTAGTTATTAGGATGCCTTCTGTTATTTCTATTATCTCCTCCGTTCTTACTATTTGTTTTGGACAGTAGGTTTCTTTTGAATTTACTATATCTCTAATGCAAGAATTTTGTATTGAAACCAAATTTTTCTCTAAATTATCTTTAATTGGAAACTTATAAACTTCGTTGTTTTTATCTATTAAATATTCATTTTTTTCTAAAAATATAGATTTGTTTGATTGGTCTGGGATTGGTTCTAGGTGTATTTTGGAATAGACCAGGTCGGAAATTTGAGGAATGAGAAGGACGATTATAATTTGATCTATGTAAAGTCTAACTGTCACCTTAATGTTTTTGTAACTTTCTAAATCTGAAATAAATTCTAATTCATTCATGGTTAAGATATTTTTAGAAAGGATGCCTAATCCACTAGTAAAAATGACTTGTTCTATATCATCGACATGGTTTGTTAAAAGCAGTATATCGTGTTTAGTATGATAAATATATTGCATTAATTGAATTTCATCTTCTATAGTTGCTATTTTGTCTAATAGTCCGTTATTATAATGGTTGAGGTATTGTTCTATAGTCCGTTGTTGGTTTCGTATATGTATAGTAATATTTTGAATCTGATCTAAAAGTTCTTTGTTAATTAGAACTTGTTTATTATTTTCTTTAATTAATTTTCCGTTAGATTCTAAAAGTTTATCTAGTTTTTCTTTAATTTCTATCTCATCTGCATGGTCCATAGTGCCAGCTACATATTTTAAACCTACAGCTAACATATCGATTAGTCCTCGTTTTTGTTTCTGATGGGGTATCATATTATTTATTTTTGCTTCTAGGAGAACAAGACTTTGATTTATACTATTATGCATTGGTCCTATTAATCCAGATTTTGGTTTAAGTGCCAACAGGTTATCTTTTATGTGTTCTTTCGTTATCATGAATTCGGTCACATTGACAATGTGTAGAATTTTCTTATAACTTTTAATTAATTTCACATTTTCCAGGTTGAGTGTTATATATCCGTTGTTTTTGTTTAGGTCGTGTAATTGTATTTCCTGCGTTCTTGTTGGTACTACCGTCATCGTGATCAGTAGCAGTACTGGAAGTAACAGTATTTCCATTGTTGGTTCCTAAAACCAGACTTAATTATAATTTATTTATTATATAAGAGAAAGTTATAATGTTTGTATTTTTATTTTATATTGTTATAATATTTTATTTATTAGATATTCGTTTTATTAAAATTTATTTATCTCTATCTGATTAATGTTTTATATTCTTAATATTTGCGTCTTGTTTTATTTCCATTCACACTCCCTTTTTAGCTTTAATGTTGGGATTTCTTCTGTCTTGATATTTCTTTGCTTTTCTTACATGTGTCTTGTAATATTTTAGGTTGTTCTTAACATCTATTACATGTTCATCATCCAGTTTCTCCGCTTCAATCTTTCTATATTTACGATGGTTTTTGCCACCTCTGATTTCTTTAATGAAATTTGGACCTGGGTCCAGGCTGACATCATTTCTATTTGTATTCAGTTTGTTAATAGTTTTTTCCTTTTTTTCAATAATTTTTTCACGTATGATTCCATATTCGCTTTCGGCCACTTTACCGGTAACAAAATCCATTGGTTTTTTATTTGTTGTGTTATGGATTGTGTTGTTGTAGTAACCTATAATCTTAAGGATTTTTTCCTCAACCGTCTCGACGTCTTTGTTTTCGTCGTGTCGAAGAAGACGAAGGTGTTCATTTATGGTGCTGTGCAGCCTTTCGATATCGGCGTTAGAAGTATGATTACTATTTGACGTATAGTGAACTTCAATATTTCTTTCTCTAAGAAATTCTAGTTTGGGAAGAGCTTTAAAACCTAATTCGTTGTCTGCAATTATTTTGGTTACGTTTCCATGGCTAATAAAGTATTGTAAAAGAGCCCGTCTGAATTCTGTCCAAGTACGACTGGAGATTTTTATCGCTTGAGCAAATTTGCTAAATTTATCTATTACCGTTAAGAAAAGTTGACCTTTTAAGGTATAGAAAACATCGATGTGAATCATTTCGTTAGGGGCGGACGGCGTATCAGTAATTTTGTATTTAATTTTAATTGGATTTCTTTCGTATTTATCGAGACTACAAATTTCGCAGTTATTTATGAATTGTGTAATTCTAATTTTTAATTTCGGATTATAAATTTTTAATTTTAATTCTTTGAATACTTCTTCAATTCCTCGATGGTTATTTCTTAAGTGTTCTATTTTTATTAATTCCACTAATTTCTCTTCGTCAATTATATCTTCTAATACACTCAAACATCGTATTATTTTAAATTTACTATTAGTGGAAAAGTGTTCTAGATATGTACTCCTTAGTGTATTAAAGAAATCCTCGTCTTCTATGAGAACGGAATTGAGACCGTTAGGGTTAAAATGGTTTTTTAGTAAAGCGGTGGTTGTTTGTACATCCAGCGATTTTGTGTAGATAATTGTTCTGTTTTTATCAAATATTTTCTTCTTCCTCATTCTCATGGATCCTGTATTGGATTTATTTATAATTATTTGCGTTTTAAATATATTTAATGATGAGTTACTGATGGGTATGTTATCCTCTTAAAATAGATTTAATTCTAAATTTTCTATGCGTGAAAGCGCATCAGCATTACTATTCTTTACTCCCCTTTTATATCTAATTTCATAGTCAAATTCCGACAATCTTAATCTCCACCTTATTAGCTTAGAGTTGCGTTCCTTTATTGAAAACAGCCACGTTAATGGTTTGTGATCAGTTTCAATGATGAATTTTCGGCCGAAAAGATATGGACGGAAATATTTTGTCGCCCACACGATCGCCAACAATTCCTTTTCAATTGTACTATAATTGATTTCATGTCCTGAGAAAGCACTGCTCCAAGGGCATATTGGCTAGCATCCGTTGTTAAGGTAAAAACTTCTTTGAAATCTGGGTACCGCAGGATTGAGTCACTGATGAGAAGTAGTTTTAGGGTCTCGAAACTTCTTTCGTACTCTGGGTCGGCAATATTTATCTTGGCATCTTTTTTCAAGAATTTTGTCATGGGTTTTGCTATTTTTGAATAGTCTCTAATGAATTTTCTATAATAACCCGTTAATCCCAGGAATTGTTTTATTTGCTTGCTTGTTTTGGGGATTGGGAAATTTTTCACACACTCTATCTTTTTAGGATTGGGTTTTATACCCTCTTGTGTAACAATATGACCCAAAAACTCGGTTTCTTTCTTAAGAAACTCGGATTTATCCAGTTGAACTTTAAGATTCACTTCTTGTAATCTTCTGAATATTTTATTAAGGGAGTCTAAATGTTCCTGTAAGGAGGTCGAGAATATAATGATATCGTCCAAATAAACCAAGCAAATTTTGTTTATAAAATCGTGCAATACGCTATTCATTAAGCGTTGAAATGTGGCTGGGGCTGTCTTCAGTCCAAATGGCATACGTAAAAATTCATAGTGGCCATTTTCCACACTAAAAGCGGTTTTATGGATGTCCTTTTCATTAATCTCTATCTGATGAAAACCTTTGGCTAAGTCAAGCGTAGTGAAATATTGGCATTTCCCTAGCTTGTCCAGAATTTCATCAATATTTGGAATTGGATATTTGTCATCAACCGTTACTTCGTTCAGCTTACGGTAATTGATGACCAGTCTCCATTTCGATTTTCCACTGGCATCGGCCTTCTTAGGTACAATCCAAATAGGTGCGGAGTAAGGAGAATTCCTTGGACGGATGATTCCATTTTCAAGCATCTCCTGAATCTGATTCTCAACTTCTTTTTTATGAATGTACGGATAGCGATATGTTTTACGATGGATCGGAATGTCGTTTGTAGTCCGAATCTCATGTTTTATAGCGCTAGTAAACGTAAGGTTTGAATTTTCTTCATAGAAAATCCCATGGTAATTTTTAACTAGTTTTATCAAAGAAGTTCCCTCTTCTTTATTTAAATGATCGATCCTTAGTTGATTAAGAAGCGGTTTATGTTCCTTAGTTTCTATTATATTAAAATTGTGGTGATCCACCTTCTCTACCTCCAGGGGTTGAATTTGTAATTTAGAGGCATTTTTTAATATTTCCACTTTTGCACGGATTTTATAATCTTCAATGTTATAAATTCATTCTTTAATGGTAAACGAACTATCTTTAGCTCGCTCTTCCTTTAAATATCCTAGCCCATCCTTTTGAAGTACAGGTAGGTTCAAATCAACAGTTTTATAGTTTTCTTCTTTACATTTATCGTGTAATTCAAAGTGAAGTTTAAGCTTATTTTCACTTGAAGTAAGAATATTATTTTTGTAGTCTATGTTTGCTTGAAGTTGACTTAGGATGTTGTTGCCAATTATCCCGTCGTATTCTGTGTGAAACTTACAAACTAATAGCTCTATTTTATTTGAAGGATCGCCTAATTCAGCGAATAAGGGTATTCTGACTTTCTCTTTATTTCTATAGTATGGTTGAGGGTTTTTAATTTAAGAGCTTCTTTAAGTTCTACTCTCCATCTTGGATGGCAAAGATTGGGATTTATAATTGAATGAGTAGCTCCCGTATCTATTATAAATTTTAATGGAATTGTCTTAAATTTGACTATTATATAGGGAAGCTTGGGTCTGAGGCTAGAGATTGAAAATTTTGACATTCGGAACGATCTTGTCTATCTGGGTGAATATGTACTAAATCCACTTCCATTGGCTCTGGTCTATTGTTATTAGACTGATTGTTATTTGTATTTAATCTGTTACTATTTGGGTTAAAATTATTCTGAAAAGGGCGGTTATTAATATTATTTGTATTATTACTTTGATTAAATCTGTATTGCGGATTGTGATTATAATTATTATTTGAACTAGCATTATAATTGTTATTATTATTTTGGGGATACTGACGTGAAAAAGAGGAATTTTGTGTGATTCTTCTTTGGTCCCCCATATTCGAAACTCTAAAGGGAATGTTTCTAGTTTGGTTAGATGAAGACGGGTTTGTACGGCTAGTAAAAGTCTGCCCATCGTTATCTCTATTTTGATTTCTGTTAATATGAATTTGTCTTTGGACATGAGTTCTCTGATTTTGACCGAATGGATTATAGAACGCATGTCCTGATTCGTATAAAATGTTAATTGCGGTTTCCAAATCACTTGGTGCCCTGCAATATAAAATCGACTTCATTGGTACTGGGATTTTATTCTTAAAAATGTTTAAGGCCGAATTAATATTGGTTTGTAGAGTTAAGTTTAAATGTTTTTGACTTAAGCTGTTGTCGTTAGCTGTTTTTATGTTAAGTCTCCTTAAAATGGTTCTAATTTCGTTGTATAGATCATGGCTATTTGTTTTAAAAATTACGCTTCTCATCGCGTCAAAAAGTTGGTCTACTGACTTTCTATCACCAAAATTATTATTTAAAAAGGCTTTAGTTTCTGTCCAGGATCTAACATGATAATTTATTTCAACTACTTCTCGAGCTCTACCTTTAAGTTTAGATTTTATAGTGGCAGAAAATATTTGTTGTGATAGTTCGCCAAAAGTCTGTAAAGTCGGGTGTATTCTATCTATTAAGTCGATAAAGTTTTGCAAATGATTGGGGTTCCCGTCAAATTCGGGTAATTTGGACAGGTATTTTAAGGGATCGATTGTTATTGACTGACGTGTGGCTGTATTAATCGCATCAATGCGATTCCTCATGGTTTCTATTGTAGCTTTCAAATTGTCACCTAACTGTCCTAAATTATCACCTGATTCCGTCATTTTAAATATGGTATAAACACGAAAGGAGATCGAAACACTCAATATTATGAATCAAATAAAAATATGCAGAAATATCAATATTTTTAAACTAACAATTCACTTTTAATTCTAACTAATGAAAAGATTATTTATATATATTTAAAAAAAAATTGTTGAATGTTACTTGGTATCTTCAGCTTCGGTTGTGTCCTCCTTGGATGAAAGGGCGTTGTAATATTTCACGATTGAACGACTTCTGGAATTGCAGAATCCTTGGGTGGATACTGTTGTCTTCTTGGATAGCAGCTTTTCAATTTAGTGCTGATTTATGGTTCCTGGAGTTCCTTATGTACTGTTGTTTTCTTGGACAGCAATTTTTTCAGTTAATTGTATAGATAATTAGCTCACACTTTTTTTCTATTTTAAAAGTATTTTGCAGCACAGATCGATTTACAAATCTTTTTGTATCGATATTTATTTAACTGCACAGGTTGATTCTTATCACCAAAAAATATAAATTTTTATTACACAAATCATATTGTGTATAGTCACTAAGAAATTTCAGCTACACAAATCTTTTTGTGTAAAATCACATAGAAACTTCAATTACACAAATCTTCTTGTGCGGAGTTTTGGATTACACATTAAAGTATAGATATACAAGAAACGAGCACAATTGTACCCAAATCTTTCTGGGTTACGTAACTTTTTAATTTATCACTCTAATGATTAATTACACAACACACAAATGCCCGAATCTATGCGTATCCTACCGACTGCGCCACTTTTAACTTCTAATTTTTCTTCTTCGAAAAAAAAGAATTTAATTTTTAAAGATATATATATTTATTACCACTTATAACTTTTACAAAAAAACTTAGCTTATAAATTACATTCAATTAAATTAGATACGTCGTTTAATTCGCGCGAGTCAATCCAAACTGCAACTGACTTATTTGTAGGAAGCAAATTAGGATAGCAAGATTTGAGGGATTTGTGCTGACTCGGATCTGTTGGGTTTGTATCAACGAGTTCTTGGTAATCAACGAGTTCTTGGTACTCACTTTAAGGTGGCAAACAATTCTTAGGAATTGTTTGTGCAAGTGCATATTTTGCAATGCAATTAATTCTTTGTTCACTGAATATAAACATCAGCAATCAATTTAGTTGAAGTGAACTTATGGAATTTTATGATAAGATGCTGTGGGAAAGGATTTGAAAGAATTATATATTTTATATTATAGGAGGATTTTCTATTATAACATTTAACCTCGCCAAAGCAAAGGTTGATATTGACGGAGTAAAAAGAACTAATAGTAGAAATCGATAAAGAGAAGACTCGCATCAGAAACCAGTAGATCCAGTAAATGGCGATCCTACGGACCGAATCTGAGAAGACCCTTCCTACGCGTAATTGGAAACTGGGGGCAGGCTAGAAGAACAGCTGAGACAAAACCCAGAAACTGGACCAAAGCCACGAACAATACATTTACATTACACGCCGACATCATTGCAGATCATGCAAATGATATTAAAATTTTATTAATAGCTATGCTTTTGATATTAATAAGTGTAATAACATATTATATAATCAAGAAAAAATTTATGACAGCTGTAGTTATGAAAGCCAGTAAGGTTATTTCAGTGTAGAAATCCTAACAAGATATATACAAAATTTAAAATGAAAATAAAGTAATGATACAATAAAAGAAAAATTATGTCTTTATATAAGTATGAATGATGTAATATCAACCTTAGAGAAGCTAGAAAGAATTCTAATTAATAAAAAAAAATGCCTAAGAGAGTTTATAGTGCGGAAATTCTGTTACCTAAAAGGAGGCTAAAAGATAATTTAAAGGTTCAGTTCATTCAAGATTACCAGCGGCTACCCAAAGAAGACAGACAGATGTTGCAGATTGGATTCGCTTATTTTAAGATAAGCCTAATTCTAACGAATCCAATCTGACATTTAATAAAAACAAATCGTAAAAGTCTCATGAGTTGGATTTCAAGTATCGCATTTTTGTTGCAACAAAGTTGCAACATATTCAAATCCAACCTAAAGAAAAAATATAAAAAACCGATAAATATTTAATGGGTTGGATTTCCTACAACCGAGTGCATTGCAACAAAGTTGCAATGTACTCAAATCCAACCCATGATAAACAACGCGCTCGGGTTACCGTCGAAATTCCTTTCACACGATAGCCCAGTACACGATAAGCAAACGAAAATTGCTTAATCAGCGCGACAAACAACGATCTACAACGGCTTTGCCCAATGACAACTAAGTACATCAAGGGCAAAGCTAAAAAACGAAGAAAAAGCACGAAAGCTTTTCTTCATGTAGATCGCTAGTGAGATGTTCTGAAAGGAACAATTAACGAGTTTTGTTCTAATCGCGATCGCGGCAAGTCGCGTTAAAAAGGGTCTGATTTTAAACTTCGCCGAAGGTGAGTCGGTTTTCGTTAAAAGATAGCGCGGTAATAAGTAAAGCGAAAAAGGGAGTCAATTAAGTACCAAAAAGAGTTTTGTGCAAAGTAAAAAAGGAATTATTAATCAATTTATCTTAAATTAAATGTGTTAAGAAGAAACTATGAATTACTAGTTAGTTTCAATTAAGTACCAAAAAGAGTTTTGTGCAAAGTAAAAAAGGAATTATTAATCAATTTATCTTAAATTAAACGTGTTAAGAAGAAACTATGAATTACTAGTTAGTTTCAATTAAGTACCAAAAAGAGTTCTGTGCAAAGTAAAAAAGGAATTATTAATCAACTTATCTTAAATTAAATGTGTTAAGAAGAAACTATGAATTACTAGTTAGTTTCAATTAAGTACCAAAAAGAGTTTTGTGCAAAGTAAAAAAGGAATTATTAATCAATTTATCTTAAATTAAATGTGTTAAGAAGAAACTATGAATTACTAGTTAGTTTCAATTAAGTACCCAAAAGAGTTTTGTGCAAAGTAAAAAAGGAATTATTAATCAATTTATCTTAAATTAAATGTGTTAAGAAGAAACTATGAATTACTAGTTAGTTTCAATTAAGTACCAAAAAGAGTTTTGTGCAAAGTAAAAAAGGAAATGTTAATCAATTTATCTTAAATTAAATGTGTTAAGAAGAAACTATGAATTACTACGGAAATATAGTTAATTAAAAGTATAGTGTCTTTTACGTGGGTAAATACCGGAGATTGGTCCTAGCCCTTGTTGATCCGGACGGAACAAGGGATTGCATTTGGTTGCGGTAAGGGTGAGTTTTGTGACGAATAAATAGCATCCCTAATAAGTTGTAACAAAAATTGGCGCAGCCGGTAGGATCAAGGAAGCGTGGTAAAACAAAATTACCGTAACAGCTTGAAAAGCCTTGATCCAAGACCAAACCAAAAGGGCTATCTCTAAGCACTCCCGGGTAGTCAATCGCCCTGAGGAGTCACCCCCAACGTTTCCGCAAAGTGTAAGCCAGCACCACCGGTGGAATTGTGTGGGCTCCGTCCCAGCCCGAAGAAGACGACACCAATCAACACCAGCAATCAACACAGTACCAGTATCAGAGTGGAAAAGGGAATCGTTGAAGACGGCACAAGCCCCCCTTTTCCCCAACACAACTCTACTGTTATCAAGGGAACGGAAAGCAGGCCAAAAGCCCCCCTTGCAACGCTGAAGAGCAGGAGTTGATGTCCAAGGACACCCACTCTACTCCCGCTCACTCACCAACAGAGGAGAAGACAGAGGACCTCCTCATAACCTCCCTGGACCTGGAGATCGGCGAGGAAGAACCACGCGAGGGTTCCCAGTCACCAGTATTCACCGACCAAACGCAGGTCAGTGAACGCCAGATAACCCCAGCACAACCAGGACCCAGTACAGAAGGACTCAGGAGTGGGACCGTCCTGCAACGAATTAATCAAAACCAAGTAAGATTTAAATATAATAATTTTAATAATTTGTACGAGTCCGCTCGAGAATCCGAACGCCTAGCAACTCTCTATTCTAACCTCCTCGAAAATAGGAATACAAAGTCCAGCGATGAGAGATTGGAGGACCTAGAGCGCTTTCAAAAGGAAGCCGAACTCTTTTAAGCCAAGCTAGACGGATTCTCGCGCATACTCCCTCCTGAAGAAAATATTGAAAACAATTTACAAAGCACAACTGAGGAAAACCTCATTCAATCCCTACAAGACTCCCTGCGAGAAATTAACCTGAAACAGGGTCTAAACCGATTTCTCGCACAAGACTCGCCCGACACCGACTCGAATCAGAACTCCACTATGGCGACCGACTATGGAAAAATTGTAAAATTAACTGCGCAAATGGTGCCCATTTTTTCAGGTGAGCCTGGGTTGCTGCCGCCAGGCCAAACAGTGTCTCTCCGAAGGGGAGCAAGAGGCTTTCCTCAAGATCCTTCCCACAAGACTTCGTGGAGGAGCATATCAACTGTTGGCCTCGGATGTCCCGACAACATTTCAAGAAGTCGAAGCAAGGTTAAACGCGGCATACCTTCCTAGAGAAACTTACCAGGAACTGGTAAATAGGCTCATAACAGCTCACCAAAACCCCTGCGAAACACTCACTGCCTTCACGGCTAGAGTAAAACAATTGCTGGCCCTCTGTAAGGAGGCACACAAACAAAATATGGAGCTGCGGCCACCCCAGCTGTCACAACGCAGCTGGAGGACTTCGCGAAAAACGCAGTCCGCAACGGGGTTACGAATCCACACCTTTGCCAATATCTCCTCACCGTCACCGACGGCACGCTCGAGGCGCTGATCAATAAAGCACTCGACATGGAGAAACTACAGCAGGGCGCCCAGTTCACGCAAACCACAACAACAGAAGGTTTTCCTGCCCCGGTTGTTGTAGAACAAGGCTCAACCACGCCGGTTGCTATGGACCCAACTGCCAGAATACGGGCATTCCATAGAACCCCATATACACCTGCTCGCAATTTTCCACAACAAACGTTATACAGACCGCCGCCACCACAAAACTTTCGCCGACAGACTCCACTATATACGACTCCACCTCAACGCTCGTCTCCCCCTCAAATCGACTACCGCCGCCAGAACCTCGACCAGTTAAGGTCAAACATCACTTGCAACTTTTGCCAGCGAAGAGGTCACACTTACGCCGACTGCATGAAGCGTAAAAACACACCCAATCGCCAGGTTCTGGGCCCGAGTAACCAGACAAGGCTCCCCGAACGACGGATTCAGGATCAGCAACCTCCCGCTGGTCCTCGAGTTTTTAATATAAAACTCAAATGCAAATTCTGCAACCGTCGCGGCCATTCCATAGAGGAATACCGCCAGAAACAAAAATGGGACTCTAAGAGCCAGGGAAATGACGAGCAGTCGACCGAAAAGACCCCGGATCGACACTAAAAACAAAAAAATTTAATAAAGGGTCACCTCAGCCGCCCGAACCCTGTATCTCTACAGTTAGCCTCCCGTTGGATATTAGCCTGAACGGCAATACCAAACTTGTAGAAGATACTGGCGCTGAGGTTAGCATAATAAAAAAGAAAGCAATTAAAAATACCGAAGATATAAATACCGGAGAAACATATACTTTACAAACACCATTTGGTACCGGAAAGACGCTGGGAACATGCCAGGGCAATTTTACATTAAAGAATAAAATTCCCTGCAATTTTCAGGTAATAAAAAACCTACCCGGCCTTTCCGACGACGGCTTGCTAGGAAACGACTTCCTAGCAAAGAATTGTAACGTTGAGGGCCCGAATAAGGCATTGCGATTCCCTCGAATGGAAAACAACCCTGAGGAGTTTGCTGTTCCATTAACAGCTGCTTTGGATAACCTGTGTCCTGAAAAAGTGGTCAAAAGGAATACCCGAACAGATAAAGCAGAGCCAAGAAAGGCCGATCTGACAATCTGTGGTAATCAAAAAGTTTCTCAAGAGGAGAACAATGACCTCCGAACACCGGAATGCGAGATGGACAAACCGACTGAAAGTGATTTGACCTGCGAAATGAGGCAGCAACAAATACAGTTGAAAGAGCCTGTATGCATACCTGCCAGGTCACAGATCATAGTCGAGATTCCCTTGCAGCTGCAGGAAGAGATGCTCTGTCTATCAAGAGAAATAGATCAAGGAGTCTTCCTAGCGAATGGCCTACTCCCCGCTGGTTTGAAAGCAGTGTCTGTTGGAGTTCTCAACACACACAATTCACAAGTAGTTCTGACTACCATTAGTCTGCATCTAGTCCCTGTCCACAACTACACCGTCGTCCAACTGAAACAGGATCATCAGGAAAGAACTTACAAGGACACCCCGAAAAACGGAGAACGCGCTGAGGATGCTCACCTGAAAATCAGGAATTACGGTGACTCGAAACCACCAGCACCCACGCACAAATCAAATATAAAGAAAAAACGGAACCAAAGGAAAGGAAAACCTAACAAAACAAATGTCGACGGAGCTCACCTAAACGGAAGGAACTACGATGGCAAAAGCCCATCAGCTCCCACCGCTTCTCAAAATAAAATTTCGGAACACGTCGGCATTGGTAGCGAGCTCACCACAGGGACGGTATTATCAAAAGCCCCAAAATCAACATACACAGTAAGTAAACAACGGCGAAAGAGCCTATTAGAAGACGAAAGCGAGTTCGCCTCCAACATGGCAATTTACGGCGGTTCAGAAACCCCAACTCCATCGTCATTTAGTTTTAAAAGTGATTTAAATAAAAATAAACATATTTCAGGTTTCCGTAAAATAAGCAAAAGAAAAAATAAAAAGAAAGAAACAAATATTTCAAGCGCCGAAAAAATGGCCACTTTACAACATGTTAAATATTTATTCCAGGAGTATGAAGAACCAGAAAACTCAAATAATAACCCGCGCCTCGTCAGGCTAGACGAAGAGCTCAGCCTAGACGTAAATCTGAGCGCGGAGGAAAAACAAGCGATATCACAACTCTGTTACGAGTACAACGATATCTTTTTCCTCAAAGGTGATCGGCTAACTTTCACAAACGCCATCACTCATGATATACCATTGGTGCAGGACCAAGCACCAATCAACCAGAAAATGTATCGCTTGCCAGAGACGCAGCGAAATGTGATAAACGAACAGCTTCGCGAAATGCTAGAAAACGACATAGTGCAGCCAAGTAAAAGCCCTTGGAATTCACCTCTCCTAGTCGTCCCCAAGAAGGCGGGACCAGACGGTGAAAAAAGGTGGCGCGTCGTTGTCGACTTTCGTAAATTAAACGAAAAGACAATTGGAGACGCCTTTCCGCTACCTCGGATCGAGGATATTCTCGACCAATTAGGTCATTCTCGGTATTTTACCACCCTCGATCTCGCCAACGGCTATCACCAGGTGCTCGTCGTCCTAACAGGATTACAAGGCTTGGAATGTTTTGTCTGCCTAGACGACATAGTCATCTACGGTAAAAACCTTGCGAACCATAATAGTAAGCTCCGCAAAGTCTTCAATCGGTTGAGAGAGAACAACCTCAAACTGCAGCCGGAAAAGTGCCAGTTTCTGAGAAAAGAGGTTGTTTACCTAGGCCACAAGTGTTCTAGTGAGGGAGCACTTCCAGACCCCAGTAAAACGGCGTGTGTCCAAACTTTCCCAGTTCCCAGAACTGTACGACAGGTTCAATCTTTTATTGGACTTGCCAATTATTATCGAAAGTTCATACCCGACTTCTCCAAAATTATGCGTCCGATAACGAATTTGCTCCGCAAGGATGTCAAATTCACATGGACCGAGAAGTGTCAGGAGGCATTCGAGAAAATCAAAACTTCATTAATCTCTCCTCCACTACTTATATATCCCGATTTCTCGAAACCATTCAATTTAACCACGGACGCCAGCAGCGAGGCATTAGGAGCCGTCCTCTCGCAAGGAGAAGTAGGACACGATCAGCCCAGTGCCTACGCCAGCCGTACACTGAACAAGGCGGAACGCAACTATTCAACTATTGAAAAAGAGTTGCTCGCTATAGTCTGGGCTACGCGTAACTTTAGATGTTACTTGCAAGGCCGAAAATTTACGGTCTATACAGACCACAAGCCTCTCAAAGGCGTCTTTAATGTTAAAGACCCTACTTCCCGTCTGGTGAGATTTCATCACAAACTTTCCGAATTCGATTATCAAATCGAATACAAGCCAGGAAAGTACAATACGAATGCCGACGCGTTAAGCCGCATTCCACGGGAAGTCAGCGAAGACTCAAATGGCCAAAACATAATAGTCAAAGCGCAAGTCCACCATAAAATGGATTCGGACTCGGAGGAAGAAATAACCTCCATTCGCAAAAATCGCCTAAAATGTAACGCTGTGACCCGGGCTCAAGCGAAAAACGCTCAAACAGAGTCTAAAAGCCCCGAAATACGGGATCACACGCCTCGCGAAAACGATAAAATTCCAAATATAGAAGAGGCCATTACAGAAAACCCGCCAGATACTAATCCGCTAGTTGACGATAAACCTAAGCCCCCTGAAATAATCACAAGCCCCAAGAAGATACAAACTATCTTACATGATTATCACGACTCTCCTTTTGGCGGCCATCAGGGCGTAATCAAAACATACAAGCGGATTCGAAGGAAGTACTGGTGGAGGCACATGCTTAGCGATATTAAGAAATACGTAAAGCGTTGCTCAAAATGCCAAAAAATGAAGGCATCACCTCAGTTTAAAATGCCGATGGTCATCACGGACATCGCAGAGCAACCCTTCGACAAGGTCTATCTCGACATTGTAGGTCCACTCGAGGAAACTGACTCCGGAAACAAGTACATCTTGACTTTCCAGGATAACCTCACTAAATTTGTCGATTGGTACGCCATACCTAACGGGGAAGCCGTCACTGTAGCGCAAATCTTCTTCGACGAAATCGTCGCGCGCTACCGCATCCCCAAGCGAATAGTCACTGATCAAGGAAGCAACTTCCTTAGTGACCTGTTCAAAAAGGTATGTAAACTGCTACGGGTGAAGAAGTTACAAACCTATGCCTACCACCCACAGTCAAACGGCGCACTGGAACGTGCACACAGGCCGCTAATTGAATACTTGCGTACTATAGTGGACGAGAATCCCAAATCATGGGATCAATACCTGCGAACCGCTGCATTCGTGTACAACAACAGTGTACACGAAGGGACAAAATTAACTCCCATGGACTGCCTTTACGGCTTCACAGCGGATGTTCCGTCAAACTTAAAACGAGACCCTGAACCCGTGTATAATCACGAGAGCTACTATAAAATCTTACGATACAAACTCCAAAGGTCTTATGCCACGGCACGAAAAAATCTGCTCGCTAGCAAGCAACGATCGAAATTATACTACGACAAAGCTGTTCGACCCTTATCGTTTCACATAGGTGACAAAGTCCTACTCAAGAGCGAAAGTCGAAAACATAAGCTCTCTCAAATCTGGGTAGAACCATATCTGGTAATCGGTATACCATCAGCAGTGAATACAACCCTCAAAATGGGCAAACGTACAGTTACGGTTCACAACAACCGTCTTAATCCATTCTACGAATAAATAATTTAAATAAAAAATTTTTTTATTTTAACGCGTCGTGGTGTGCTACCACAATCTACGATTGAGATGAAAATCGTAACGCAAAGCCAGCACAAAACCAAGAAGGGAACAACGACAAAAACCCTTTAACAACTCGGTCCAAACGGGTCCAAACCAACCTTAATTAAAATTCCTTTTATTCCTTATAATCTTTCTACGTATTTTCAAATCAATTAACGTAAAACATCACACTCCACCTATTAGACGTGCCTAAAACAACGAAGTACCAAGCAACAGGACTTCACTAATTTTTTTTGCACGACAACTCATAATTAAAAGAACGACTTCTACTAAACGTCGAACCTTGAAACGACAAATTCAAACCAACTCTTGCGAAATTTCGTCAGAGATTGAACCACCAAAAAATCCCTCTCTTTAATGCTATATCTAGCAGTTCTTCCTGGCAGTTCCGTTCCTTGAAGTCTCCCTCCGCCTTAGTCATATTTTCTACAGCACAAAAACTCTAAACACCACTATAACGGGTAGTTCCTCATGGCGGCAATCTGAATTGCTGTTACACCCTACTTGGCGTCTATCTCCTCGAATAAAAGGGGATAATTATGAAGACATTTTCTTTTAAGGCCTAGCCAAAGACCCTCAGTCTAACCTACTTTGCATAAGGCAAAAACCGACACCCTCTAACTAAATCTACGCGATCATATATTAATTTACACCCACTTTGATCGAACATTACCCGCCCCAAGGCTGGGACAGAAACTCCTTCCTGGTAGTCCCTTGTCTTGAGGTCCTCCTCAACTGCTTTCGAAATACTGTATTCAACAGTAGAAATCAAAGCGACTACCCAAAGGTAACCACCTATTATACTTGTAAGAATGCAAGACAAGCATGACACCACTTTAGGGAAAATCTACGCTTAATAAATAAGAAAATTAATTTAGAAACCTCCACTAACCATATTCCTCTCCCCAAGTATGATACAAAACGCTATCATCCTCGGACTAATAATGTCCGCTATGGAAAGTAGTACGTCGGAGACATACTCGGTGAACCCACTCAACAATACAGGAGTGCTATTCGAAGATTTAGGAAGCCTCATGGTTTACCACTCGACGTGGAATATACTCACGGAATTGGACCTGACCGAGTTGGACAATCAGACAACAATTGCGTAACGAGCTGAACACTACGTGCATCAACTATGCGGAAACAACACCGTAGGAGACCTCTGCGAACCCCAGCAAAAACTAATGCACGCGTTGATGGAAAATATCAAACAACGCACTAAGGTAATTAAACAAGCTGTTCCCAAATCTTGCAAAACGAGATCTATCTTTGACGGCATCGGAAACGCCATGCACTACCTATTCGGTACCATGGATAGTGCCAATGAACGCGAAGTCTACAGTCGCCTGGATGAGTTGGAAACTAACCATCAGGTACTCGCTGATTTGGAGAAACAACAAATCAGTGTAGTCAAGACTGCGCTCAATACGATTCAAAAGCCTTTAAATTCACTGGTCGAAAGACAACGGCAAATAGCCTACCAGATGAATGACTTATATAATTCAACCGACAAACTAGTAGCAAGGCAAATGAGACAGGAAATAGTCTCTAGTCTGCTACTACAAATGGTAGAAATTGAATTCCGACAGCAGGCGCTACTGGATATAATAACCTCTAGCCGAAATAACCAAATTCATCCCCTGCTGATCGCCCCTGATTCACTCCTTGAGATTTATCACAAATCTCACGCCACGTGTTCAAAGGCCCAGAATTGTCTATCAATTCTCTATCAGACGGCTGAATTACGGACACACCTATTGCAACAAAAACTGGTAATCAAAATTACATTACCAATTTTCAATCTCCCAAAAATGAAGTTGCAACGAATCAGGTGCTTCCCTATACATACGGAAGCAAATCATTCATTAGCTCCGGAAATAGAATATTCACATGTAGCTAGTCAACTTTCGACTCAGGAATTTCTATTACTTAAACCAGAGAACATGAAAACATATCGGAAAGTCACTCGAGATGTCGAGGAAGATACTTACGCTGGTTTGCTAAATACGCCGATAACAAAGGCAACCCAATCGGATGAATGCGTGATCAAGTTGCTCTTCAATCCCCTGAACGAAAACCCTAGGTGTTCACTAAAAGTGCAGATACCTTCCAGGGACATTTTAATTAAATTAAATAGGCCCAATTCCTGGCTGTATGCTCACGCATCGCCTCTCTGGACAGGGATTCTTGGTCATTAACCGACCCTGCCACTTACAAATAGGACCACACACCCTATATTATGAGGCTGAAAATACGCATCCACTACTTTTCACGCAACCAGCATACTTTCCTAAAACAAACGAAACGGCAAAGGAATTAGATTCCTTCATGGCCAAATACGAGCAGCATTCCGTGACGGAAGTACCATATACAAAGTTACTACTAGGTGACAACACTAACGAAATGTTGCACGAGAGTACGCAATCATTGGACCAAATACAGGCCAAAATACGGGAGTTAAATCTACACTCCCGGGTGAAAACACCCCACCTACTGTTCGTCGTCATTTACATGACAGCCAAATACGCCATACCTCCACTAAAGGCATGGACCACGCGGCGTAATCAGACGCCCATGCCCGAAATCCCCCTAGAAGAGGCAGTCTCACAACCAAAAGAGCGGCCTCAACGGCCACAAACACTGCCCAGGGCACGGTCCATTCAGCTTGTCTAAACAATAGACACAAATAAACTTGAAGGAGGCTAAGACAAAATTTATTAGAGACTCCTAGATTAATAACAAAATCAAAATAGTGTACAAAAAATAAAGTAAAAAATTTACGCGCCGTGGAGTACTACCACAATCGACGGTCGAGTAGAGACCGTAGCGCATGGCAAGTACTAACAAATATAACAGTGATAAAAGTTAAATAAAAGTAAAATTAAACGCGCCGTGGAATACTACCACAATCTACGTCCAAGAAGAGAACGTAACGCAAAGCAAGTACTAACAAATAGACTAGAAATATAAAATTAGATATTTAAACCCAACACTTTTAGGCCCTGTATCCCATAAAGGGACATACTATAACAACGAGGCGACAAAATCAAAATAGAAACCAAATGAAATTCCGTTAGCTGAAAAGAGTATAAAATCTATCTACAAAAGAAAAGACCGCAGATTAGGCATTTAATAATTTTTTTTTCCTGTTTATTTAAAAAGAAATTTAGTAATATAAAAATAAGTAGTATTACAAAATATAAAGAGATAAAAAAAAAGGGGCGATTAATTAAATTTTATGAAAAATTTTATAAAAAATTACAAAAAAAAAAGGGAAGAGAGGCATTAAGCTGTGGAGTCCGCCTACTGGCTGAGGGTCCAGTGCTCTGAACTGACGTCAGAGTCTGCCTTGGGCGATGACCTCATGTATAGCAGCTCCTCTATGTCCAAGACGCGCTGTAGGGAACTGTCAGCCCGAGGAGGGGGAGAGGCCTCGTCCTCAGCGACGTGCACGGAAGGCAGCGGGGATCCTCGTGGGGGGTTCCCGTCAGGACACAATGTGCACAATCTGCAACATACCCCCACACCAGCAACACGCCCCCTAAGAAAAATAAAAATCAGAATTATAATTATAATATAATTTCAGAAAATGGGCTTACCTGAAGCATTCCACGACTCGCTGTGACCGCCGAGTACGTAGTCCACCATGTGGGTGGAATCAGCACCGCCCCTGCTAGACCATATGCAGCAGGACCGCCGGTCCGGACGGGACCACCAAAGGCGGACACAACCGTCCCCGCCAGGGTCAACCCGGATGATCCTAACCATTCGGGCGCGAAAAATCGCCGAATGAACAAGCCGGTGCCTTTGGTTACGCAGAACAATAGCGTCCCCATGCAGGAGACCCACAAAATTGGCATTTGAAATATACGCCATTATACAGAAATAAACCGCGTACCACTAAATTCAAACTCGGAATGAGGAGTATTCCTCTCCAAAGAATACTCCTCTTATTCGCGGGGGGAAGGAAATGTTGCAGATTGGATTCGCTTATTTTAAGATAAGCCTAATTCTAACGAATCCAATCTGACATTTAATAAAAACAAATCGTAAAAGTCTCATGAGTTGGATTTCAAGTATCGCATTTTTGTTGCAACAAAGTTGCAACATATTCAAATCCAACTCAGGAGCACCTAAAGAAAAAATATATAAAACCGATAAATATTTAATGGGTTGGATTTCCTACAACCGAGTGCATTGCAACAAAGTTGCAATGTACTCAAATCCAACCCATGATAAACAACGCGCTCGGGTTACCGTCGAAATTCCTTTCACACGGTAGCCCAGTACACGATAAGCAAACGAAAATTGCTTAATCAGCGCGACAAACAACGATCTACAACGGCTTTGCCCAATGACAACTAAGTACATCAAGGGCAAAGCTAAAAAACGAAGAAAAAGCACGAAAGCTTTTCTTCATGTAGATCGCTAGTGAGATGTTCTGAAAGGAACAATTAACGAGTTTTGTTCTAATCGCGATCGCGGCAAGTCGCGTTAAAAAGGGTCTGATTTTAAACTTCGCCGGAGGTGAGTCGGTTTTCGTTAAAAGATAGCGCGGTAATAAGTAAAGCGAAAAAGGGAGTCAATTAAGTACCAAAACGAGTTTTGTGCAAAGTAAAAAAGGAATTATTAATCAATTTATCTTAAATTAAACGTGTTAAAAAGAAACTATGAATTACTAGTTAGTTTCAATTAAGTACCAAAAAGAGTTTTGTGCAAAGTAAAAAAGGAATTATTAATCAATTTATCTTAAATTAAACGTGTTAAGAAGAAACTATGAATTACTAGTTAGTTTCAATTAAGTACCAAAAAGAGTTTTCTGCAAAGTAAAAAAGGAATTATTAATCAATTTATCTTAAATTAAATGTGTTAAGAAGAAACTATGAATTACTAGTTAGTTTCAATTAAGTACCAAAAAGAGTTTTGTGCAAAGTAAAAAAGGAAATGATAATCAATTTATCTTAAATTAAATGTGTTAAGAAGAAACTATGAATTACTAGTTAGTTTCAATTAAGAACCAAAAGTGTTAAGACGACTTTACGGAAATATAGTTAATTAAAAGTATAGTGTCTTTTACGTGGGTAAATACCGGAGATTGGTCCTAGCCCTTGTTGATCCGGACGGAACCAGGGATTGCATTTGGTTGCGGTAAGGGTGAGTTTTGTGACGAATAAATAGCATCCCTAATAAGTTGTAACACAGATAGCGGAAAAGCTAGTAATAAAATACAAAAACACTTGTGCGGAAATAGAAAGATTTCTATCAATAAAAACAAACGAGCTAAAACACATTTTGGAAAACTCAATCAGGGAAGAGGAAGAAGAGGAAATTAGCAACGAATTAAACGGTGACAAAATGGCTTCATTTGACATATCAACGACTCTGAAACTCATCCTTGAGTTTGATGGTAATTCAAAAAATTTTGCAAACTTTACCAATCTGATCCAATTTATACATGAACAAGACAAGAATAAATGAAACAGTGCGTAATAAAATCTGCTATGAATCAGAACCAACAACATTCGAGGCATTTCATGCATTATTCGAAAAGCACTTCAAATCAACTCAAAATGCACTAAAAATTCAGAATGAACTTGCCAGAGTCTATCAAGGCGACAAGCCAGTACAAGAATTTTCAAACAAGATTGAATCCTCGGAACAAGGAGAGAATAACCCTTTCATAATTTCTAAGCTAAATGACCAATCAGCGCTAAATGTATTTAAATCTGGTTTGCGCGAACCAATAAAATCAACGATATTTGCATCGCAACAAAAAACACTAGCAGACGCAGTACTACTAGCAAAGGAAATTGACGCCGACATCAGGCAAACGCGGAATATTCTACGATTTTCAGCAAACACTTCAAGGCTCACGAATTTCAATCGTGTTCAACAATTTAGACGCTTCAATGGCAGCGATGGACAGAATTTCCACGCGAACAGAAATGCGTATAATACCATATACAACAATGCGCATAATAGAAGTCATCAGCATAACCAATTTAGAGGGAATAATCAGAGAACACTATGATACAATCAATACCAGAATCGAAACAACGCATCAGCATCATTCAGAACAAATAGAGGTCGTGGACAAACTCAAAATCGTCCTTTCAGACGAGTCAACCTCATAAATTCGGGAAACGGACAGGGAGTCCCCGAAGAAGAAACTTAAGGGGGCGAACAATATTCAGTAGACAACCAGTAAAAATTCACGAAATATCAACAAGCAAATTAACAAACTTTGTAAATATCAAGAGTGATGTGACACTACACGATGCAACTTGGTTTATAGATACGGAAGCAAACATCTCCATAATAAAGAAAAATAGCTTAAAAAATAATTTTATCATAAGAAAGGAAACCTGCAAGATAACAGGAATCACAGAAGATGAGATTGAAACAATCGGAACAATAGAGATAAAATTCAACCTAGAAAATGAAGTGATAGAACACAAAATACATGTTATGGAAGATAATTCCAGGTCTAGATTTCTTAACGAAAAACAGATGCAAATTAGATTACGAGCTATTTATCCTAACAATTCGCACAGAGATCGAAGATATAGAGATTCCGATAATGACAAAAATTCCAGAGCAAGAGTCCATCACAATTCCAGCGAGGTCTGAAATATACCAAGCACTATGCTTAAAGGTAGATGAGGACAGTTTAATACTGAGTGACGAAATTCAGAATGGTATTTTTGTTGCAAACACGATAATCCCAACAAAAGGAGTTGTGCATGTTAAATTACTAAACACACTAGAGCACGAGGTGATCATCAAAATACCACAACTAACAATTAGGTAAGAAAGGAGCTCATATGCAAGGAATACTCAGATATATTCTATTTGACTGGTGATAAATTAACAGTCAACAACTTCTACAAGCAAAAGATAAACATGACGGATCATACGCCGATATATATAAAAAACTACCGATAAATAAGCAAGTAGATCCATTACTCAACGATGACATCATAGAGCCATCAACGAGCCCATACAACGCTCCATTACTAGTAGTTCCAAGAAAGAGCTCCAATGATGAAAAGAAATGGAGAATGGTAGTAGATTTTCGACAACTGAACAAAAAAAATCATGGATGATAAATTTCCATTAACCAGACTGGAAAATAATCTGGATAATATGGCTAGAGCAAAATATTTTTCAACATTAGATCTAACCAGTTCACTCCACCAAATAGAATTACACCCGCAATCAAGACCTTTGACTGCATTTTCTAATAGTAAAGGCCATTTCCAATTCAAACGGCTTCCATTTGGATTAAAAATTTCCACAAATAGTTTTCAAAGAATGCTCACTATTGCATTAGCAGGCTCAGATGCTGACACATTTTTATATGTCGATGACATAATAATTTTCGGCTGTAGTTTACAGCACCACAATAGAAACCTCTGTAAAACTTTTGACGGATTGCATCAATATAATCTCAAATTAAACCCACAAAAATGCAATTTCTTGCAAACACCCGACTAGCATTTTGTTAGGGCTAGAATCAGGGCCGGATTGGGCATTCCCAAGGTTTGATCAGGGCCCGATCAGGTCATCTGATCAGGCCCTGATCAGAAATGTAACGCCTCAGATGATCCGGGCCTGATCAGGCAATCGGACCAGGGCCGGATCAGACATACGGATCTGGGCCGCATAAAGCATTCGGATCAGGGCCGGATTAGGCAATCTGACCAGGGTCGGATTAGGCAATCGCACCAGGGCCTGATTAGGCAATCGGACCCGGGCCGAATCAGGCAATCGAAATAGGGCCGAATCAGGCAATCGAACCTGGGCCGTATCAAGTTATTTTATTTGACCCTGATTAGCTAAATAAACGAAGTATAACTAATATTGGTAATGTGATTCATTACTTTACATTACTATAAAATGATGAATATTATATAAATGATAAAACTAGAAATTTTAATATATTACATTCATTATTATCATATATTTTATTTAGTATTTTATACTATCAAAAAGTAACACAATATAAATTTTAAAATATTCGCTGTTGCAGTGTAATAACAATCACAGCAAATATTTCTTAACGTAAAATAAGTAAATTCCACTTTAACACAGTTAAAATAAAAGATAATTCATATATTATATAATTTTAAATCAAGTATCTGAATATTTTTTGATCTTTAATATTATATCTATGGAGTATATATTGTGTAGTGTATACTATATTATACATCTTTTTTAGGGGCCCTCTTTAGACGATTGCCATCCCAGTCTCGGGCGTTATTGAAAATCGAACCGAGCGTTGAATAAAAATCGTCATCTTTAAACATCGTCACGCCTGGCGTATTTTGAAATTCTTCTTTCATAGTAACTAGAATAGTAAAGTTTGATATATATGTATATATGAATTTATACAAGTATTATTATACCATATATGCATTTGCAGAGTGCTGTTTCTTTAAACACTGGTTTCTCCCCTGTTTTTCCGTGCCGTGTAATTCACAATCACTCCTCCCGATAAGAATTTTGACATTATGGCGGTAAGAGATTTTGTGAGTTTACTATTATGGGGATTGATCAATACCCAAATCGTATCAATCTGGAAATAATCAAAATACAATTGTTAAATATACATAAACATAATATAAGAAACTTAGTTTCTTTTCGTATGTCTTCTTCGGCTTTTAATTTAGCATCAAAGGTCTTGAAATCATCAAGAGTTCGGAAAGGCAGTTCTAATTTGCGTTCGCATTGCAAACTTCCTTGTTTTCTATCAGGAGGCATTGAAGTTTTCAAACGTTAAAATTCTTCCTTTATTGTGATCATTTCACTCTGAAGAGTACCGATTTGTTGCGATAGTTTAGTAAAAGATTTTTCTAATATATCTATAAGACGTTCAATATCTATAAAAGAATAATAAAAACTTGTACTTCCCCTTTCAAAAAAGTTGAAAAATTTCTTAAAAATATGGTGAGTGAATTGAATGATGGTTGTACTAGCTTGATTTCGAAATGCCGGACAAGAAACTGTTTTTGCATATTTTTTTACCAGCACCCCTAAATTGCTAAAAAAATTTTTTAACTCTGTAGTTCGTTTGTCCATCGTTTGTTTACGTTTGGCCACCCATTAGTTCTCTACTCCATTTCGAAATGGAGTAAAATACCGGACAAAAATCCTTTTTTGCATATTTTTTCACCAGCATATACTAATTTAAATGTAATATAATGTAATTATATAAAAATAATGATATCAAAGAGAAAGTGTTGAACATGTGATAAAACTGTTTATAAAGCACACAACTTTCCAAACAAATGACTTTTATAGGCAAAACTTTATTTGTCCCAGTCAAAACATTTGTGAAAACCTTGCTTTTCCAAGTTCAAACCCGTTTGTCCAGGCCGAATTTTCATCGTCCAAGTTTGCATTTTAAATACCTAACAAAATGTTTTTCGTCTGCCATTGCAAATGTATATTTGTCAGCGGGTGGACAAAGACCGTTTGGTGGAGAAGTAAGACCATTTGGTGGACAAACGTGCACAAACGATGGTCAAACGAAAGCACAACAAAAATTTCAAAATTCAAAAATGGAGATGCTAAATTCACACAACTTAAAGTATCAGCAGTCTGTAAATCTGCTCTTACCGCTATCAATAATATTAAAAATAAATGGTCACAAATCTATTGTAAATATATGTGGTAGTTAAATATAGCTATCAAGATGGCTTCTGTCAATAGCCTAGCTTTGAGAAGACTCTTAGTCAATGTTAGAACTATTTTAAATTTGAATGCTTTTTTACCAAATTTATGATCGCCTAAACGAAATAATTGTTATAGCACACAATGGAAAGAATAATTAACGAAATTTCGTGAGTGATCATGATTTAGAAGACAAAAGTCAATCGGAGTTTTCGAATATATTAAAAAAGTATTAATCAAGTAGTAAAGCTAACTTGCACAAATTGCAGTTAATTAGAAGTTGTCTGTAAGTGCAGAAACTATTAAAAAATCTTTTATTTTCTGATTGTACATATAACGAATTACTGTTCTTTTAATTTCCTATTTGAACTTGCTTTACTACTTCATTTGTTTGTTTTTTAGGTATACGATGATACTGATTCACTTTTGTGTTTATCTAAATCATAATCCTTCAGGAAATTTCGTTGAATTTTCTTTCCATGCTGTTTCCCTAACAGAACTGCAAAAACATATGAGATATTAACACCTTTTTATCTACATATACGATTGAAATAATTTTAGAATTATCATACAGATTTTTAGTACTTACTGAAGTCTATTTTATCATTCGCTTTACTCGAATTTAGATAGCTCAATTTTTTCTTCACCGGCGCTTTCTTTGATTTGTCTGTTCCACATTTATACAATAGGCTTGAGTCACTGCTATCTCCTTCACAGTTTATGCTTTCAATTCTCTTTTTCACTGCTGTCACCCATGGTTTTTTTATTTTGAGCAACTGCCAATAAATTAAAGTCATTATAATTAAAAATTTTTATTATTTTAAATTTAAAGGAATTAAAATGCCACTCATATATTACTTACTTGATGCATTTTTCTTGAAGTTTAGCGGTTGATCTAGTGATACAGCGCATGTTGATAACAGTTTCATGCTCGATTTTTGATTATTTGTTCCTTCCAAACGACACTGTTTTCTCAACTGTTCCTTCTTTTTTTTTTAAGTGGTCTTCGTTATCAGTAGAAAATGCATAGGGTTCGACTTCGAGCTTATTAGACTTCAGCAGAGCTTCTTCGTAGGACTCTATGAGCATACATTGTAAATAATAAAAAAGTATTTTATTTTAGGAAATTCATTTGATTTTAAATAAAAATAACAAATTTCAACTGGTACTCACGAGCAGTTCCTCTTATATCAACTCGGTGGGGTCCCCATGTTGCTGCCGGATATTTCTGTTCTCTTACTAATTTTTCCAAAAGCTTTAATTCAGATACGGGTGCACCTTCTTCAATAAATGGACAATAAACATTGTTTTTACGATCCCGGAATAGCCACTTGGATGGCACAAAGTCTATACTTTTCTTATTACTTTTATCATCCACAAATAATACTAAAGTATAAATCATATTTGGTACCTTTTTAGTCACGTCACAGGAAACAAATTATATATGTAGATTGCTAGAGATCCCGATTGAGCAATATTTATGCTGTTTAGCCACGAACTGATCAGAAATGTTTAAAAACTTATTTGCAAAAAGAATGGATTTCTTTCTTTGAGAAGGATTCCTGCGAACTGACACTGACAATGCAGCCAAACGATTTGAACCACTAACGCGATACAATTATCAGATGTGTGTGTCTACGACACTTAGACGATAATTTGCTTCGAACGTTTTGTTGAAAACCGACACGCGCGACCGACAATGTTAACAAAGCACTGTAGTCACTAATACAATTCAAATATTATCCGGGCATACACGTAAAGTCTATAGATGACAAAAGAACAATGTTTAGAGACCAAACATGGTTCACAAATTCTCTGAAGAAAATATGGCTTGCTTTATTCGAAAACGATTTCTGGTAATTGAAACTGGCGATGATGCGGGCAACTGATTTTAGCCACCGTCACGATACGTTGGGATTAGACGAGTATTTTATTAAAAAGAACTGAAAGAAACAGTAAATAGTTTTTTTATCGATTCGTCGAAAACCGACACTCCCGGCAATGAAAACAAAACAGTGCAGTCCCTAATACAGCAGAAATGATTTCTTCTGTAATATTTAATGTGACTTTCTTAATTAAATTATTGTCATTATAATTGCTTTTCTGTGTGCAATAGCGGCATAGTAAACATTTTTTCTTGATTAGTGTCTTTAATAATAAATGTCACCATTTTTCGAGCTATCGAATTTATTGAACGTGTGATGCGATTGCTGTCGGATCTCGAAACTCTCCACATGTTTAGAATATCTGATTTACATGGATATGCTAACAAAGGCTGCACTGTTTTTAAGACGACTCCAGATATTTTTATTTCTTCTGCATGTGAAGACATAAATATTTCTTGGATCTGTAGAATAATACCATTATGAAGAAGAACAGTATTATTAGGATGATCTGCAGTTAAGATGGTGTTTTTATATCTTAATTTTTTAATAATAATTTTTTCACCACTATTAGCACTTGATTTGCTTAGGATTTCTATTTCAGGTGGAATCTTCGATGTTTCAGAATTTACAAGAAATTGTTCATGTAGTCGCCGACAAACTTGTGCTAAAGGATTTCTTCCATTTCTTAATAACTTTTTAATGTGTCCCAAAGTGCTTTCAAATGGAAAAGCGGTGAAATCACTTATAGAGGATTGTAAAAATTTTGCGTCATCTACTAAGTGGAGTAAAGAATGAACGTTTAATACATTACTTTTACTTTTATATAAAACTTTAGCTACTAACACATACCACAACAACAAAAATTTAGCATGTTCATTATTTTTCACTGCTAAATCCGACGACAATATCCGACAAGCGACGTGTAGAAGCAAAAAATGATAATAAAGCGGCTTTGTTAAACACGATTTCAAAACGACGGGTCCTGCATACAATAAAAAAAAGCGATACTCCGCTGCTTTCCATTTTGAAATTTCGTTCAAATCTCTTGTTGTACGTTGAAATTCTGTTGGGATTTGGGATCGTAAATTAAGTAACTGCATTGACAGTGCTTGTTTACTCGCATTGCTCGATTTCGTGGCCGATTTACTATTAAGCCAAAAATCATGCAATAATTTTTTCATATTTCCCAAACATGCAAGATGCATAAAATCTAATAAAAACATATTTATCATGTCACAATTATCTATAGACAGAAGTGGCGATATTCCTGTATGGTGTTCCGGATTATTTTGCCGAGAAAATTCTTCATGAGTTCGTAGTGCACAATTCGTCTTGGTATAGACTATACGATTTTCCACTCTTTGACCTTTTACTGTACATCTCTCACAAGTAAAATAGGCCCCATGGTTTTTGATGGATTTAACGAAAGCACGAGCTGGTCTATCGCAAATGTAACATTTTATGCGAACTTCAAAAAATTTACCTTTAATGATGATTCCACTACGTTGTAACTGATTTGTTTCATTAACAAATTTTTCCAGATATTTATTAACATCACTTGGTTTTCGAGTACCAGTAATAAGAATATTGCAATTGGAAAAGGTTTGTATTTGGTTTGCAATTGGAAAAGGTTTGTATTTAATTAATTTGTGATAAATCAAACATAAAATTGGCCAAAATTGTTTTGAAGAGGATTTAAATAAGGGAAGGCCGTCAAAGTTAATTAACAACTGTAATAGTTGTTCACAATGAGATGAGATATTAACACTACGCGTAAGACAAGTGGATATTCCAAAATAAACGAACTCTGATGAATCATCGAACTTTCCAATTATGTAATCAGCCTAGGATGTTCGCAATAACGTTCTTGCATCTTTTGGAAGGTTTGGCAAGACGTTTTTACGTAAAATTCCAAGTAATTCATTAACCTTTGTTAAAGGAATATTTGATGTAGCTGCCCACTGTCTTATCTCTTCGATATCATCTTCACTATCGTCATTACTGAAATCGTCTTCATCTGCACTTGTCTCTACATCACCCGGGTTATCGTCACTGCCGAAATCTGCTGTGCTCTCACTATCACTCTCTTCGGACACTACACTTTCTTTACCGTTTATTGATAAATTATTAAAAAAGTTGGCAAAATTGCAATCTAGAATTAAGTCAGTACTTTCAATATTTTCACCACGTATAAAGTCACTGTTGACTTCACTTATGTCCAACACTTCACTACTGCTTGAACGGATTAGAGAGTTGTCAGTCATTGAAATATTTTCCAAATTATTTTTACGTCTTTTCCGAAATCGTTGCACACGGAGACGTGCCATGGCACGTTTTCGACCTTTCTGAATTTCTTCGCTACTAGAATTATCCATTATAGATGCTATTAATATTTAATAATAGCCAATGAAATTTATTTAGTTGTAAAAACTAATTACGTGATATAACATACAAGCTCGTTACGCTTTAAAGAAAAACTGTTGTCACACTGAGATCTTCGCACTTATAAATATCTGGTCGAATTCAGCTTCTTCCTCACTCCCGCAGCTCTGCGCCCTGTCAATTCATTCGGAGAAATTCAGTGCGCCTTCAGCCAGAAAAGGTCGGCATTTTTGTTTAAGTAGTGGAAAGGCCATTTAAGTATGCGAAAGGAAAAAGCATTGTAAACTGTACCACTGAGTTATATTAACCAATTTAGATTCTTTCGTTTTTGCGCATACAAGTAGGCAAGCTAACGGAAACATTTTCAAGTTCACTGTAAATCATGTTTGTAGGTACATGATTAGGAGTGAACTTGAAAATGTTTATCTACGCTGGGAAATAAATGCATTTCCGTTATCTTCATTCATTTATTTCTGTCGAGTGCATTTAGGCAAAAGTCCTTTAAATAGTGGAAATGCATGTTAGTAGGTTACTAGGACGGTTGAGGCAGACATCCGGTAGACATGGGTATCTGTAGAATTGTAGCCTATGACGTAATGGGGGCGGGGCTTCCCTTGGTGTCTGATGTCATAGTAGGGAATTCCGGGAGGGGATTCCCTGTTGGCTGGTAAACATCCGGTTGTATGACGTCACAGGAGGGAATTCCCTGAAGTCATATGTTGACTAGTCACTGGCTGGCTGGTTGTTGGTTATGTGTGTGTGTGTGTGTGTGTGTATGTGTGACACTTGCTGACTGTCTGGCTAATGGATGGAATGATGTCACATGTAGAAATTTAATTTAAATGCCAGCTGTTAAAAAGCGCAAATCTGTTTTCGGGTCTCGAACCTCGGTTGTTGTGATTCGAAGGAAAGCGCTCTAGCCCTGAGGCTAGCAAGCTAATTGTGGTTGGTATTCTTAAGTCAGTATATAAACTAATGTTTTGAGCTAAAAATAGCAAATTGGATTTTTATTTTGCGAATATATGAATACGAGCAGGGTGAGACAAATAGATTTTATTGGCTTATTGAATTTTAAGATGCCATCTCTGGAGGACTTCTGCAATTAGCCGAAAAAGCGATTTAAAAATAGCATTCGCAATTTGTTAAAAATTCGCTGATTAATAACTGTCTGGCTCGATTTCTTTTAGCATAACAATTCGCTGATAAGGCGTAGTAAAACGTCTGGACTCGATTTGGTCAGCGTAAAACTTGCCGATAAGAGTTGAATGCCCCAGACTCGTAAATGTTTTGGGTGGCGATAAGAAAAACGATTTGCTGAAACAACAAAAGCCTTGAACTTTAAAAGATTATTATGCAATTTCTTTTCCAAATCTAAATATAGACATTAATTCGGGAGTTATATCATATCATAATTTCGTGTAGTAACCTTGAACTTTAGATAGGAAGAAGAAGAAAGAAATTAACATGATCATTGTGTTCCGTTATCAGAATAGAATTTCAGATTTGTATACGGGGCAAGACAAGAGCGTCTCTTATCTGAAGATGTGGTCAAAAGCTTTGGCACTGTATTTCGACTATGAGTAAATTCGTGCTTATCAGAGGAATTTGTATTTCCTAATTATCTAATGAATTTGAAAGACATTTTGTGTCTTTCCAATTTCAGGGGACCCTTTATATTTATTATGCATATGAATACTTAATACCCGCAAAGCAATTACAACCATAGACACTGACGCAAGAAAAACCTAGCTCTGTTAAATTATCAACGCGCTGAGTTGTCACGATATATTCTGTAAAAAGGTAGAAAAATAATTTCTGGCACCAAAGCGCAACTATCACAATAAGGTCAGGGCATTGTTAAGGCAGTAATGGTAAGAAATTGTTCCTTCACCCCTCGGCGTCAGCTGGGTAATTAACCTAATATAATCATCGAATGAGATGACATCTCCTACAAAGTTAACACCGCCGGATAATGAATCTTCGATGGACATACTGTCTGATAATGCATCAGCGTACAAGACATCTGCTCAGATAAGTGCAGTTCAATAGTTTCTCGCGTTGAGTAAAGGCATATATCAAAATGAGTCAAGCCCAAGTACAGCAGCAAAATTCAAAAGATATAAGTGAGAGTTTAGAGAATCTCAATTTACGAAGATATAAGCCACTTCTTTACATAAACGACATGGATCAAAGATGTGCATACAGGATTTTACATGCGGAAAGACTAAAAACTACGGATGTATTGGACATAGTTATATTTTGGAATTTAGTAATTAGAATATTAATAATAAGCCTAAGAATGTGATATCGAATGATTTGTTTTACTATGTAGATCAATAAAATTATATTATTACAGTTGCTGCATATAAATTATACTTTAAACTTAGATAAGCAGATAGAACCATTTAACAAGTTTTAGCTTTTTTTACTCAAGACAGGCTTCTGCCACTATCTAGTTCAGTTTCTAGTGACGAGAATTCTAGCAGCAAAAATCATGAACGAATCCCTGGAGAGAGAGACAAAGTGAAGAAATAGAGTTTATTACTACAATTATGTAATGGTTCAATAAAAACCAGCAAGCAAGTCATTACACCGATTACGTCATTTGGGCATTGATTACTAGTTAAAATAACGCCATTGAGGAATAGCTGCGTATAAAAGCTTTGACGCTGTATTTCACATACAGTAAATTCGTTATTGAGAGCTCTTATCATGGAATTTGTATTTATTACGATGAATGACACTAATTTTGCATTCTTAGGTATATTCAAATGTTCTATTGTCAAGAGTTATTCTAATATCACGACTAAATCTTTTGGTTGGAGCACAGTTCAGTTTACTAAAATAATTATCACAGTTTAAAAAATTATTAACTTTACTTTGGTACATGTAATTTACTTTGTTCGCATTAGCAAGTATAAACATGTATTTGGAAAACCACCACCAATCACATGTAATCACAAAATACTAAATTTCTTATAAATAAAAACACTCGTAATTCACTTAATCAATTTTTATTTAAAATCGGCATAGTTTTATTAACTCTTCCTGACATATCATTATTTTATATAATTAATTTAAATATTTCTAAATCCTGGTATTTCGTCGATTTTGTTTTCGATAAAGTTTAAATTGCAATCTTCATCTATCTCATATACAGTGTTGTTGATCTGCACTGTTTTAACCCCTGACTGCGGTTCCAGTGATTGATGATTTTCGAAAAAGAATTTTACAAAACATATATTCAATACAAGAACATCTTTTCGTCTCTCGAATTTCTCCATTTTCTGTATTATTTGTTACTTTATTTAGATATTCCTGCTTAATTTCACCATCCTTAAGATTTGTATTAAGTTCGATGATTTCAAAATTGTGCTCATTACATCGATTGATGTATTTGAATCGTGCTATAACCCGAACAGATTCATATGCACCATTTTTTTTTAAATATGTTGTTGAAATTTGTCTAAGTAATGTTCTTCCAGTAAATACTTCAGCGCCTTTATCCCGAAAGCAAGTTGATTATTAGCCGCTAATATCATTTCATCCCATACTGGGGTGAATTGTATCTTAAAAGTATATTGCTCGCGAGGGGTATTTACGACAGATTTTCCTTCCATTTTATTTCTGTAATAACATTTCTTATTTACACATATATTAATTACTCTGCAACATACCTGATCTTCCTTCCTTCCCTGAATATACTGCTCTACCTAAGTATTTGCCTCAGCTTTTATAGCAGATTGTTATCAAGTATTTTACCCCCGCTGGTCCTCACAGGGATAATAAAAAACACAATTTTCAATACATATATAATACACAGCTTTTATTCATTTATTTTAACATCTATGGTTCCAAACGAATTTTTAGTTTTTAAAATTATTTCTTTGGGTACATCAAATAAAAAATAGGTTACAAACTATATATAAAACTTCTAACTATATATAAAACAACTAACTTCTCAATCTTGCTTTATCATCCCAATCTTTTTCCCTAAACGGGCAATTAGGTGGAAAGATGTTCTCATGATGTGTATTTTGCCTATATATAGCGTCTGAAGCTTCTCCAACTATGGTAATATCGCCTAAGTACACCTCTATTTTAACATGTTCAAGAGGTTGAAATATTAAGTCGAAATCAATAAATCTTTTTGGAAGTAGATCATTACATAGATAAAGCAAAAGAATTGTTTCACCATATTGAGGAGTCATTAATAAATTAAACAGGGGCCCATTAACTTGAACATTTACTAATTTAAATTGGGTCCAGCCAGCTGAACAAATGCAGTATTTCTGCCCATGTTTTATATTTTCAGCCCAAAACATTATATTCAATTGAAATCTTCTATACGAATGAATAATTCGTGCCAATAACATGCGTTTTATAATCAGATATATCTAAGGTTCCTTTTCTCTTTTAATCCACTCAGAATCAGTTTCAATATCTGCAAAAGGACAATTTTTCTGGTAGCCATCGATCCGTCTCGCACTCAGAACAGCATCTACAACATATCCGATTAAAGTTATATCACCTGATACAACTTCAATTTTTGCATGTTCGAAAGGATAAAATTTATAAGTAGTATGTAGGTTCTCGTAATAGGGCTCCCCTTTTCTAATACTAAATATTAGGGTTTTGCTACCCTTTTCCGGAGTAATAAACACACTTAAAATAACTCCAGTCACATTAACGTTAATTATTTTAAAACTATGCCATCTAACTGAGCAAATACAATACTTTTGTCTATGCTGAATCTTTTCCAACCAAAACATCTTTTCTTTCTCACGCCAGGAATTGAAATGAAGATCAAAAATAAAATTATGTCATTATATTTGAGTATTATTTAAAATCGACCCCCTGACATTTTCAAACATTTTTATACAACGACATTGAGCATTTTTAACCGTTCTAGAATTTCCAAAGCCTTTCTTCCTGACCTCCTGCTTAATGTTAATTTTAATTCATCCACCAGTATATTGGGGTCTGTAATATCTTGAATTTCATCATCATCGCCATTGAAGTCGTCATCACAACTTCGGTCATCATCATCCTCAACCGCAGGGTCACAACTTAGGTTATCATCTTCAAACGCGGGATTGTCGTCTTTAGTTGAATTTGGGTTCACATCTTTATTTCTTCTTTTTCTATCAACAATGTTATAATTTCCATTATTCTCATCCTTTAAGGGTTCTTGAGAATGTCCCCAATTTTTCCTAAGCGCAAACATTTTATTCTTAATAATATTCCTAATGGGGTCAAAACCGGCTTCATTGATGGGTGTTAATAAATGGGTATTTTCATCTGATAAAATCTCTTCTTCACGATTTTTATCTTTCAATAAATGTGTTGACCGTCTTTTATGTCTTAGAAGACTATCTTTCCGGCGAAAGGATTTGCTGCATTCTACGGATTTAAACATATTGATGGTTATCTAAACACTAAAAATTATCTGCTGAAATCGATTATTATACCCCCACCACCACCACCACCACCACCAACACCACCACCACCACCACAACCACCACCAACACCACCACCACCATCACCCCCACCATTGTGGTGGTGGTGTTGGTGGTGGTGGTGGAGGTGGTGGTGGTGGTGGTGGTGGTGGTGGTGATGGTGGTGGTGGTGTTGGTGGTGGTGGTGGTGGTGGTGGTGGTGTTGGTGTTGGTGGTGGTGGTGGTGGTGGTGGTGGTGGTGGTGGGGGTATAAATATCGATTTCAGCAGATAATTTTTAGTGTTTAGATAACCATCAATATGTTTAAATGCGTAGAATGCAGCAAATTCTTTCGCCGGAAAGATAGTCTTCTAAGACATAAAAGACGGTCAACACATTTATTGAAAGATAAAAATCGTGAAGAAGAGATTTTATCAGATGAAAATACCCATTTATTAACACCCATCAATGAAGCCGGTTTTGACCCCATTAGGAATATTTTTAAGAATAAAATGTTTGCGCTTAGGAAAAATTGGGGACATTCTCAAGAACCCTTAAAGGATGAGAATAATGGAAATTATAACATTGTTGATAGAAAAAGAAGAAATAAAGATGTGAACCCAAATTCAACTAAAGACGACAATCCCGCGTTTGAAGATGATAACCAAAGTTGTGACCCCGCGGTTGAGGATGATGATGACCGAAGTTGTGATGACGACTTCAATGGCGATGATGATGAAATTCAAGATATTACAGACCCCAATATACTGGTGGATGAATTAAAATTCACATTAAGCAGGAGGTCAGGAAGAAAGGCTTTGGAAATTCTAGAACGGTTAAAAATGCTCAATGTCGTTGTATAAAAATGTTTGAAAATGTCAGGGGGTCGATTTTAAATAATACTCAAATATAATGACATAATTTTATTTTTGATCTTCATTTCAATTCCTGGCGTGAGAAAGAAAAGATGTTTTGGTTGGAAAAGATTCAGCATAGACAAAAGTATTGTATTTGCTCAGTTAGATGGCATAGTTTTAAAATAATTAACGTTAATGTGACTGGAGTTATTTTAAGTGTGTTTATTACTCCGGAAAAGGGTAGCAAAACCCTAATATTTAGTATTAGAAAAGGGGAGCCCTATTACGAGAACCTACATACTACTTATAAATTTCATCCTTTCGAACATGCAAAAATTGAAGTTGTATTAGGTGATATAACTTTAATCGGAGATGTTGTAGATGCTGTTCTGAGTGCGAGACGAATCGATGGCTACCAGAAAAATTGTCCTTTTGCAGATATTGAAACTGATTCTGAGTGGATTAAAAGAGAAAAGGAACCTTAGATATATCTGATTATAAAACGCATGTTATTGGCACGAATTATTCATTCGTATAGAAGATTTCAATTGAATATAATGTTTTGGGCTGAAAATATAAAACATGGGCAGAAATACTGCATTTGTTCAGCTGGCTGGACCCAATTTAAATTAGTAAATGTTCAAGTTAATGGGCCCCTGTTTAATTTATTAATGACTCCTCAATATGGTGAAACAATTCTTTTGCTTTATCTATGTAATGATCTACTTCCAAAAAGATTTATTGATTTCGACTTAATATTTCAACCTCTTGAACATGTTAAAATAGAGGTGTACTTAGGCGATATTACCATAGTTGGAGAAGCTTCAGACGCTATATATAGGCAAAATACACATCATGAGAACATCTTTCCACCTAATTGCCCGTTTAGGGAAAAAGATTGGGATGATAAAGCAAGATTGAGAAGTTAGTTGTTTTATATATAGTTAGAAGTTTTATATATAGTTTGTAACCTATTTTTTATTTGATGTACCCAAAGAAATAATTTTAAAAACTAAAAATTCGTTTGGAACCATAGATGTTAAAATAAATGAATAAAAGCTGTGTATTATATATGTATTGAAAATTGTGTTTTTTATTATCGCTGTGAGGACCAGCGGGGGTAAAATACTTGATAACAATTTGCTATAAAAGCTGAGGCAAATACTTAGGTAGAGCAGTATATTCAGGGAAGGAAGGAAGATCAGGTATGTTGCAGAGTAATTAATATATGTGTAAATAAGAAATGTTATTACAGAAATAAAATGGAAGGAAAATCTGTCGTAAATACCCCTCGCGAGCAATATACTTTTAAGATACAATTCACCCCAGTATGGGATGAAATGATATTAGCGGCTAATAATCAACTTGCTTTCGGGATAAAGGCGCTGAAGTATTTACTGGAAGAACATTACTTAGACAAATTTCAACAACATATTTAAAAAAAAATGGTGCATATGAATCTGTTCGGGTTATAGCACGATTCAAATACATCAATCGATGTAATGAGCACAATTTTGAAATCATCGAACTTAATACAAATCTTAAGGATGGTGAAATTAAGCAGGAATATCTAAATAAAGTAACAAATAATACAGAAAATGGAGAAATTCGAGAGACGAAAAGATGTTCTTGTATTGAATATATGTTTTGTAAAATTCTTTTTCGAAAATCATCAATCACTGGAACCGCAGTCAGGGGTTAAAACAGTGCAGATCAACAACACTGTATATGAGATAGATGAAGATTGCAATTTAAACTTTATCGAAAACAAAATCGACGAAATACCAGGATTTAGAAATATTTAAATTAATTATATAAAATAATGATATGTCAGGAAGAGTTAATAAAACTATGCCGATTTTAAATAAAAATTGATTAAGTGAATTACGAGTGTTTTTATTTATAAGAAATTTAGTATTTTGTGATTACATGTGATTGGTGGTGGTTTTCCAAATACATGTTTATACTTGCTAATGCGAACAAAATAAATTACATGTACCAAAGTAAAGTTAATAATTTTTTAAACTGTGATAATTATTTTAGTAAACTGAACTGTGCTCCAACCAAAAGATTTAGTCGTGATATTAGAATAAGTCTTGACAATAGAACATTTGAATATACCTAAGAATGCAAAATTAGTGTCATTCATCGTAATAAATACAAATTCCATGATAAGAGCTCTCAATAACGAATTTACTGTAGGTGAAAGACAGCGTCAAAGCTTTTATACGCAGCTATTCCTCAATGGCGTTATTTTCACTAGTAATCAATGCCCAAATGACGTAATCGGTGTAATGACTTGCTTGCTATAAACACTTATAAAACGGTTTTTATTGAACCATAACATAATTGTAGTAATAAACTCTATTTCTTCACTTTGTCTCTCTCTCCAGGGATTCGTCCATGATTTTTGCTGCTAGAATTCTCGTCACTAGAAACTGAACTAGATAGTGGCAGAAGCCTGTCTTGAGAAAAAAAAGCTAAAACTTGTTAAATGGTTCTATCTGCTTATCTAAGTTTAAAGTATAATTTATATGCAGCAACTGTAATAATATAATTTTATTGATCTACATAGTAAAACAAATCATTCGATATCACATTCTTAGGCTTATTATTAATATTCTAATTACTAAATTCCAAAATATAACTATGTCCAATACATCCGTAGTTTGTGATGAAATAGGTAGCTTCATTCAGTTTCTGAATTGCGGATTGGGCTATGAAATTAAAACGTGCTGGTAAGAACAACTGATGATTCTCTAATTCCAGCATAATCCGGTCACCATATGCTGTTTTTAGTCTTTCCGCATGTAAAATCCTGTATGCACATCTTTGATCCATGTCGTTTATGTGAAGAAGTGGCTTATATCTTCGTAAATTGAGATTCTCTAAACCCTCACTTATATCTTTTGAATTTTGCTGCTGTACTAGGGTTTGACTCATTTTGATATATATGCCTTTACTCAACGCGAGAAACTATTGAACTGCGCTTATCTGAGCAGATGTCTTGTACGCTGATGCATTATCAGACAGTATGTCCATCGATGATTCGATATCCGTCGGTATTAACTTTGTAGGAGATGTCATCTCCCTGTCTTGAGAAAAAAGCTGAAACTTGTTAAATGGTTCTATCTGCTTATCTAAGTTTAAAGTATAATTTATATGCAGCAACTGTAATAATATAATTTTATTGATCTACATAGTAAAACAAATCATTCGATAACACATTCTTAGGCTTATTATTAATATTCTAATTACTAAATTCCAAAATATAACTATGTCCAATACATCCGTAGTTTGTGATGAAATAGGTAGCTTCATTCAGATTCTGAATTGCGGATTGGGCTATGAAATTAAAACGTGCTGGTAAGAACAACTGATGATTCTCTAATTCCAGAATAATCCGGTCACCATATGTTGTTTTTAGTCTTTCCGCATGCATCTTTGATCCATGTCGTTTATGTAAAGAAGTGGCTTATATCTTCGTAAATTGAGATTCTCTAAACTCTCACTTATATCTTTTGAATTTTGCTGCTGTACTTGGGCTTGACTCATTTTGATATATGCCTTTACTCAACGCGAGAAACTATTGAACTGCACTTATCTGAGCAGATGTCTTGTACGCTGATGCATTATCAGACAGTATGTCCATCGAAGATTCGTTATCCGGCGGTGTTAACTTTGTAGGAGATGTCATCTCATTCGATGATTATATTAGGTTAATTACCCAGCTGACGCCGAGGGGTGAAGGAACAATTTCTTACCATTACTGCCTTTACAATGCCCTGACCTTATTGTGATAGTTGCGCTTTGGTGCCAGAAATTATTTTTCTACCTTTTTACAGAATATATCGTGACAACTCAGCGCGTTGATAATTTAACAGAGCTAGGTTTTTCTTGCGTCAGTGTCTATGGTTGTAATTGCTTTGCGGGTATTAAGTATTCATATGCATAATAAATATAAAGGGTCCCCTGAAATTGGAAAGACACAAAATGTCTTTCAAATTCATTAGATAATTAGGAAATACAAATTCCTCTGATAAGCACGAATTTACTCATAGTCGAAATACAGTGCCAAAGCTTTTGACCACATCTTCAGATAAGAGACGCTCTTGTCTTGCCCCGTATACAAATCTGAAATTCTATTCTGATAACGGAACACAATGATCATGTTAATTTCTTTCTTCTTCTTCCTATCTAAAGTTCAAGGTTACTACACGAAATTATGATATGATATAACTCCCGAATTAATGTCTATATTTAGATTTGGAAAAGAAATTGCATAATAATCTTTTAAAGTTCAAGGCTTTTGTTGTTTCAGCAAATCGTTTTTCTTATCGCCACCCAAAACATTTACGAGTCTGGGGCATTCAACTCTTATCGGCAAGTTTTACGCTGACCAAATCGAGTCCAGACGTTTTACTACGCCTTATCAGCGAATTGTTATGCTAAAAGAAATCGAGCCAGACAGTTATTAATCAGCGAATTTTCAACAAATTGCGAATGCTATTTTTAAATCGCTTTTCGGCTAATTGCAGAAGTCCTTCAAAGATGGCGTCTTTAAATTCAATAAGCCAATATAATCTATTTGTAGCTTGCCACGGCGCGTATTCATATATACGCGGAATAAATAAATAAAAAATCCAATTGGCTATTTTTAGCTCAATAAGAATACCAACCACAATTAGCTTGCTATCCTCATGGCTAGAGCGCTTTCCTTCGAATCACAACAACCGAGGTTCGAGACCCGAAAACAGATTTTGCGCTTTTTAACAGCTGGCATTTAAATTAAATTTCTACATGTGACATCATTCCATCCATTAGCCAGACAGTCAGCAAGTGTCACACACACACACACACATAACCAACAACCAGCCAGCCAGCCAGCCAGCCAGTGACTAGTCAACATATGACTTCAGGGAATTCCCTCCTGTGACGTCATACAACCGGATGTTTACCAGCCAACAGGGAATCCCCTCCCGGAATTCCCTACTATGACATCAGACACCAAGGGAAGCCCCGCCCCCATTACGTCATAGGCTACAATTCTACAGATACCCATGTCTACCGGATGTCTGCCTCAACCGTCCTAGTACCTACTCATGTTATTTAAAATTCTTTATAAACCTACATTTCACGTATTTTGGTTAAGGAATCCCATTTTGACACTGTAAATTTTTGCAATTTTTCATTTTAATACAACATTTTAGTAAATATTACAAGAATATTAATTTACTAAATTTTTCTCAAGAAATCACATTTTCTAAAATAAATATAAGATTATTGTATTAATATTAGCCTGGAGAAATTCATTAATTTACAAATGCATTATAGTATAGAGTCCCTAAAATGCAAATGCTCAAGGAGGACATATTCTGTACAAAAGTTACAAAAGGCATAGATAAGTTTTAATAGGGTATTTCGTCAAAAGGTTGGAACAGGGCACCGCCGTCCGGCCCGGATCAGTTCAAATATGGCATTTTCTACAAAGGTTAGGATAGGGCATCTTGTTAGGGCCGGATCAGTTCAAATAGGATTTGCCGTAATGAGGTTGAAATAAGGCAGATCTTTGTGTACCTGATCAGGTAAAATAGGGCATACCTGAAAAGGGAATTCATATATGTTTTCTGATCAGGCCAGATGTGGAATACCCTAATGAGGTTTGCCGTAGACTACCCTGATCCGGCCCGGATCGTATTAGGGCTTACCTGAACAAAATGCTAGTCGGGCAGAAGTAGTTAATCTATGGCACTTAATAACTAATGAAGGAGTCAAAACTGATCCCAAAAAATTTTATACTATAAATAATTATCCCAAACCCACGACAGCGGATGAAGCAAAAAGATTCACAGCTTTTTGTAATTATTACAGAAGGTTCATACCAAATTTCGCAGCGATAGCTAAGCCATTAAATACCTTATCCCGTAAGAATACATCCTTTATGTGGACAGAAGAATGTCAAAAAGCCTTTGATACACTAAAAATTAAATTAATTAGCCCACCGGTACTACAGTATCCGGACTTTTCTAAACCATTTATAGTAACGACTGACGCACCTAACTTTGCTCTAGGTGCAATTCTATAGCAAGGAGAGATAGGCAAAGACCTACCGATATCTTATGCAAGCAGAACATCCACGAATTAAAGAAACCGATAATCGAAAAAAAGAACTCCTAGGAATCTAGCAATCAAACACTTTCGACTTTATTTATACGGAAGAAGATTCACTGTAGTGAGACCATAGACCACTTGTCTCTTACGCACAAAGATCCAACAACAAAGATGACAAGAATTCGATTGGAATTATCAGAATATGACTTCGATATAGTCTATAAAAAGGGATTGCTAAACACAAACGCAGATGCACTATCCCGAATCAAACTGAATTTAGATATGCTCAAAGAAACATAATGACAAGAAGTAAAAAGAAAGAATTAGAATCACGTGAAAAAGAAGAAAATATTATAAGTGCGGGGGAATCGTCAGGCCAACTTTTCATCCTTGAATGCACCTCAATTTCAACAATAAGAAACGTGAAACGGTTAAGATTCATAAAGATAAATAAGGACGTATAAAACAGAAGAATAGATAAGAAAAAGCATGCACAGTACAGCGATAATCCAAACTTGAATAGAAATTCAGTATCGGAGAAACTGACACTCAACGAGAAAGATATTAAAAAGAAGTTACAATCGAGTACAGTGATAATTCTAATTTGAACTTGGGTTCGATATTGGAGAAACTAACTCTCGCGATGATTGATAACAAAATAGAAAAGCTAGCATTATCAAGAGAAGAAGAAATATTTATGAAAATTGGTATCGAAGAATTTAAAAATGAATTTAATACTGTGCAGAAGAAAATTAAAGAAAAAGGGAAAGAAAACTTGCGAATTATAATATTTAGACCCCCGAAAGGAATAGAAGACAGGGAAGAGCAATCAAGAATAATAAAAGAACTTCATGACACACCACATGCAGGTGGACACAGAGGAGTTAAACGAACAATAAACAAAATAAAGCAAAGATTCTGCTGGAAGAATCTCAGCAAGATGGTCAAAGCTTATATAAGCAATTGCGAAAAATGCAAATGCAATAAAGTGGTAAAGCACACCGAGGAAGCGATAGTTGCGAAGTAATCGAAATAGATACAGTAGGACCTATGAGACAAAGCAAATCCTACAGATATATTCTGACATGCCAATGCCAATTAACAAAATATGTAGAGACATTTCCCATGGAGAACAAAGAAGCTCAAACAATAGCAAAAATAATAGTTGAAAAAATTATCCTGAAGTACGGAACATTCAAGACTTTAAGAACGGATATGGGCACTAAATTTGTCAACAGCCTAATCAAAGAAATCTGTAAATTTTTTAAAATAAATCATGCAACTTCCACCCCGTTTCACCATGAAACACTGGGAGCCATTGAAAGAAGTCATCGAGTGCTAAACGAGTACTTACTATCAATCTGCAAGAATGATGAATGGGACGAATGGTTAACTTACTTTACATTTTGCTATAACATCACACCTCATTCAGAAACTGGCATGACCCCGTTTGAATTAGTATTTGGTAAAACAGCCTGACTTCCAGACACCATCGATAATAACACCCCAACACCCATTTACAACTTGAATGACTATTCGAAAGAATTGAAATTTCGACTTCAACAAAGCCATCAAATAGCCAAATCACTATTAGAAAACTCCAAGGTAAAAAGAAAAGGGATAATGGACGAGACAATTAATCCATTGAAAATAAATATAGGCGACAAATTATTATTAAGAGTAGGCAAGAAAAGAAAACATGAACCTCGATACAAAGGTCCATATGATGTAGTAGATACGAGTGATGTAAACTCTATGATAATAATAGGTAATGAAATAAAAGAGATACATAATAATAGATTAAAGAAGTTTTAGATAACATAAAATATACTACTAAACTTATGTAAAGATCCATGTGATAATATTAAGAATGTAAAAAATTATATAGGTAAAGGTAAATGATAAGAGATTAAAGTTGTACAAATACAATAGTGCAACGATATATGTATGTTATAACCGTAAGCTTTAAGTAGGTATCATACAAAAATTCTTTTTCCCATAAGGAGAGGGATGTAATGCATATAATAAGACTAATCAATAAATTGATAATCGAATTAATAAATTTAATGCAAATGATGTAAACGACGAGAGAGAATAACCAGAAAATTAAGAACACATGCATTACAGGAAAGCACAATATTCCCACGGTAAAAGGGTACAAGTTCAAGAACAATAGTTAAATAAAATGTTTCGACACTTTCACCTTCTCGAGTTACGCATGTGGCTAAGAGCTAGCATTGAATCACTTCCGAGCACAAGAGCTAAAAATAAAAATGTAAACAAAGCTCGGTGCAATTCATTGTACGCTAGCGCCACAGTGTCTCGATGTTTACTTTGTTTCATTAGGTCTGTTCTTTACAGCCACTCGAAGTAAAAAAGAGCCATTTGCTACTCTAGTCGGTGTTCTTTGAGAAAAGAGCAGAAATCTTCTTGCGCTTTTTATGTTCTTTGAGAAAAGAGCAGCAATCTAGACTCTAGAGCAGTGATGGCCAAACTCACACTACTTAATTTGAGGAATGCTTAAAAGCTTTAGAAGCATTTCGTACTCTTTCTTTAATTTAGAGCCTTAAAATGTTTGCAAAAGGGGGTATACTTCAAGATAGTGTATAATTGCGTACAAAACTACTTAAATAGGACGATTTTTTTAGGTTTTGTAAGCTTTAACGGTTAAAAAACGCAAAAACAAGAAACCGAATACAACCAAACAAGAGCATATACGAATTTAAAAGCTCAAAAGCTCACTTGCCCGCGGGCATAGGTTTGGACATCACTGCTCTAGACTCTAGAGCAGTGATGGCCAAACTCACACTACTTAATGTGAGGAATGCTTAAAAGCTTTGGAAACATTTCGTACTGTTTGTTTAATTTAGAACCTCAAAAAATGTTTGCAAAAGGTTGTATATTTTAAGATATTGTATTATTGCTTACAAAACTACTTAAATATGACGATTTTTTAACTTTTGTATGCTTAACATAATAATATTTAAACAATAACAATTAAAAAACGCACAAATAGGAAACCGAATACAGCCAAACAAGTGCATATACGAATTTAAAAGCTTAAAAGCTCACTTGCCCGCGGGCATAGGTTTGGACATCACTGCTCTAGAGTGTTTAAGAGCCAACTTTTCTGCTCCTACTTTAAACAAGGTGCAGCTTTCTGACGTTTAATATCAAGTTATTTGAAGTTAAACTTTTTGACGTTTCAGATCGATCTATTTGGAAGTATTTGAACTTTTATTAATTAAGTGTAAATTAAAAGCATTGTTTTACGAAATGCATAAAGTTACATTGGTTAATTCGTTTGGAAAGATATTTTGTGTGTCATGCTCACCAAACACCAAGAAATTGGAGACAGGTTTATTATTATTATTATCTTAAAATAGAAATGTCAGTCAGTTGTCAACAGTGCATTCTGGTTTTGCTACTCGGATTGGAGCAGAGCTCTGCGCTGCTATTTTATTTCCTGCTCTTTTTGGCTCCGAGCCGAGATCTACTCTACTCGGAGTGGCTGTAAAGAACAGACCTAATATCATGCAATAGCAATGACCCGAATAAAACTGTTTGTGTGAGGTGCACCGCAGCTGTGCAGGTTATTGTCTTACGTTGATATTTTACCCAGCATGAGTATGTATAGAAATTAAGCAATATTGAGAAAGTTAGATAATAAGAATTTATTTGTGAAATATTTTCGGGTAAGGAAATATTCTTAGACACATGTTAGTTACCCTACTCTTAGGTAAGTAAAATCGTAAGTAGGATTTTGTATAAATATCGAGTATTATTTGAATAAAGATCACAGTCATTTGAGACACAGACTGAAGCGGTTGTTTTATTTTAAACTCTCCTGTCCCAATAGAGACCTGGTAATATAAGGCTGTCCCTAGACGCCGATTACCAATTGCGACATACGGCTGAGTTTAACAAATAAGACTTTCGGTGTAATACGAAAGAAAAAAAAGAAAAACAACAAGATTTTCCTAATTTAGAGTTTATTGCAATAAAAATCGGACAACTTTTCAATTATAACTGTATCGCTTAAAAATTAAACCCGCACTGAACTAAACTGCAAACTTAAATTTACATCGTGGGAGCTTCTTCAGGTGGTTCACGTTTTTTTATCAGAAAAGTGCAAATTAATCGTCTAAGCGTTAAATTGCATTATTTCTTATAATTGTGTTCTGATTTTTGTGAAATGTGAAAGGTAAGCGTCTTCTTTGCAGGAAATGAAGTAGACAGTGGGAAACAAGTTAGAACATGATTTTAATGAGGAAAATATATGTGAAAGGAGAAAGGGTTAAAGGGTTTATTATAGGGAATTTGTGTATGGCATTATATAATGGAGGGATCTATAACACCCCCACCGTTTGACTGAGGCTCCGACGAAGTATTTGTAACAATTTTTCTTTTATAGATTTTTGATTTACAATTATTAATTATTATTACAACAATGATGCATATAATGATCAAGTCTATCGAAAAGTTACTAAATTTATTTTCTTTATTGTTTAAGGTAATTTCTTTTATATTTTTCCTATTGCTTTCAATTTTGTTTCTATGCAATTCTTCTAATTCAACATCATTAACTGTCTTGTTTTCTATAATTTTAGTAATAAAGTGTGGGAGTACTATGCTATCTTTACTTTTTAAAAATGTATTGTCAAATGAATACTCCTCAATTTCTATTTTACAATTTTCGTATTTGACAAGGTTATTCCCTTCGATGCTGATATTGAAATTATTACAATTTTGTACAATATGTGTTTTTGGGATATTTTTAGTTACAATTACGCTTGGAGTTACTTCTTTTATTTCTAATTTATTAAATTTTTCTACGGGACAATGGGCTTCCTTAAAATTCATAATACTTAAAACACAGTTATCTTTAATGCTTTTCAGATTCCTTTTCAAATTGTTCTTTACGTTTTCGTTATAAACATTATTATATTGATCTAAGATGAAAATGTTTTGTTCTAAATATAGCCTTTTATTATTTTTATTCGGCAAAGGTTCGATTAGGATCTTGGAGAATAGGGTATCTGAATATTCCGGAATTAGGAGAATTATAATTAATTGTTCGTGTTGAAATGTAACAACAATCTTAATATCCTTGAACTCTTCAGCATTGTCGATCAATTTTAGTTCTTGTTCAGTAAGTATATTTCGCGATAGTATCCCTAGCTTGCTTGTTAATATGATTTGTTCTATATCGTCCAAATGGTTTTTCAATAAGTTTATATCGTAATTGATGTGGTATATTTGTTGAATATAATCGATTTCATCCTCTAATTTAAGTATTTTATTTTCATTTAATCTATTAAAATCTTTAAGATAGTGGGTTATAATTTTCTGTTGGCTTTGTATGTGTTTGGTTATATTTTTGATTTGCCCTGAGATTTCTTTATTTATAGTTACCTGTTTATTGTTTTCTTCGATTAAATTCTTATTATTTGTGGCTAGTGCTTCTAATTTATTCTTAATTTTGATCTCGTCGTTGGCATCCATTGTACCAGCAATGTATTTTAGACCGGTTTCTAAAGCGTTAATTAAACCTCTTTTTTGCTCCAGGTGTGGTTTAAGGTTAGCTATTTTTGTTCTAGTAGTCTAAAATTGTGAACTAGCGTATTAAACATTGGTTTCGCCAAGTTCTTTTTTTTCCGAATGATTTCGATATTATTTTATATATGGGTCTTAACAACGCCATCTTGATAACTACTGGCCGTAAGGTAGAAACGATGACGTCAGCTTATGAGGAAACGAAACCAGCGCCGTCTATAAGACTAAATGAAAAGTTGTTATCAGCTGTTCAAGTGACAGCTTAGAAAAAATCTTATCCAACTTTTCAATTGCATAATTTATTAATGTATGTATCCCTATTTACAAAAAAACTATAACAATTTCAAACCACTATTTTCACATATTCTCCCAAATAAATTTTTATATCAGATCACTTCATATTTATCGTACAATTTGTTGTATAATGCCAGCAATTAGAGAAAAATCTAAGCCAACTCTTCAAATGTAAAAGTTGTCAATAGATTTGTCCCCATTTACCAACAAAACTCGAAGCACTAGTACCACATATTCTCACAACATCACAAAACTATTATATTATCACTTATAATAAAGTTAAACGTAATTTCTTTCACTTTTTAATGAAATTGAGAGTTGTTTACATCCGCTAGGTTGAAGAGCGGACGTCATTACTTCCCTCCATTTGACATTTCTTTTGGATATTGCCAATATATTTTGACCGGCGATAACTCACACATAATTAAATAGATTTAAACGAAACTTTTATCACGACATTATCTCACAAGTTAATTTTATCACACACTAGCTATTTCACTTAAATAATGTCTGAAACTCACACAATATTAATTTAAAGTCCGAGCCGAATTAGCCGAAATTTTCACTTTAACTAAAAAATATATCCACTTCGCCACTTGAATGTCACAAAACTTTTACCGCAAATTATTCCTTATACGATTCACTATTAGTTTTTGGTTAGAACGATTTTAAAACTTAATCACACTTCTTATAATTAAACAAAACTTCGAGTGACAGAATTTCGACTTTTTCACGTTTTTCCTCATAGTGTGATGTCACGGGTCACAACTGGCTCTACCTTACGGCCTGTAGTTATCAAGATGGCGTTGGTCTTAACCAGTGTTGTGCGTGTAGATTACATCGTGTACTCTACACGATAATTTACGTGTAATCTACACGCACTCTACATGGGATACTTTACATCTACACGTAAAGTAAATACATAATTTTGATTTTTTACAAGATTTCATGAAAAACGTTTATATAGTCCATAATTTTTACTTTATTAATTAGTATTCATTTGTAACATTTGAGTCTGTGAGTCTTAGGGTAAAGTATACCTACATGTAACAATGTTTTTTGAATGTTCAAAAGATAATCGATTCCTTGTTGGTGAGTGAACGTATGCCCAATTGGAAAAGGACATCTCCAGTTCAGCCGATTAAGCTGAAATTTGCAGAAGTTTAATGGCTACTTTAGATAAAGCTGGATCATTAAATTCAGCCATTCTCCAAAATGCAATAGATTTTTCAACATTTTTATCTGCTAATTTGGGAAAAACAGGCCCTGATTGTCTCAATACCGTTGGTATCTAGATGGGTCGAAAAGAAAATCGTTTATGATGTCTTGTTGTTCAATAGTCAGAAACGCATTGTCATCTGAATAATGAAGGTAATATGCCACTAAAGAGTACACATTTAAAGCCATTTCCTTTCGTTTTTTTTAAAATTGTCCTTGAATTTTTCTGATTATTCTAATTTTAGCCACAATAATGCTGAATTTGCGATAGAAACAGAAGAGTTCTGGGAGAAATTCACAAGTTCACAAACTGGATCGAGAAGCTTAATTGAGTCCGTAACCTCAAGAAAAAGAATTACGGTAGAAACACCATCTCTATGTTAAGACTCGCTGCTGAATGTATCATCATGTTTACGCAGTCGTAATTCGCAATTTCTATAATCTACACCAATATTCTACATAATACATACTCTACTTAATTTACACATACATATACATACTCTACACGTCGACGTAGATCATTGATTTACTCGTGTAGACGCACAACCCTGGTTTTAACATCTGCATACTCTGTAATATTTATGATATGTAGCACTTTCTTGTATGCTTTAATTATATTAATGTCTTCTATTTTGATTGTAATGTAGCCATTATTATTATCTAGGTTATGTACTTCTAACATTTGGCAAAGGGTCATGGGGATCAACAGCGTCAGGAGGATTATTTGGATTGGATTCTTCATGTTGACCTGATTGTAGGGTATCTTTTAGATTTTCTTTTGTTTACAGCTCGTATTGTCGGAAAGAGGTTATTTTGGAATTTTTTCTTCCTTTTGACATGGGACTTATAATACTTAAGGTTAGTTTGTTTATCAACCACATGATTATCGTCTAACTTCGCTAATTCTAACTTTCTGAATTTTGAATGATTTTTCCCTCCTCGGGTTTCTTTAATAAACCCTGGCCCTGATTCTACTTCTACATCTTCTCTATCTTTATTTGCCCTAGTAATAGATTTTTCCTTTGCTTTTGTAATGCGCTCTTTTATTTCTTCAAATTCGTCTTCTTTGATTTTTCCCGTGTTTATCGTGTTGAAATTTATCGGTTTCTTGTTAGTAGTCGAATGAATGGTGTTGTTATAAAAGTTTATAATTTTCAGGATTTTTTCTTCGACGGTATCCGTTTCTTTATTTGGGTCATGCCTAAGGAGTCTGAGATGTTCGTTGATAGTATTATGTAACCTCTCGATATCCGCGTTTGAGGTGTGATTGCTATTTCGATGTTTCTGGAGTTTAGGAATTCTTTAATGGGAATGGCTTTAAAGCCAAGTTCGTTGTCTACCACTAGCTTCTTGATATCTCCAGATACGCTAAGGTATTGAAATAAGGCTCTCTTAAATTCGGTCCAGGTTCTGCCATTAATGCGTATGGCATGGGCGAATTTGCTGAATTTATCTATGAATGTTAAAAATAAGTTCTTTTCGAGGCTATAGAAAACATCTATATGTACTATCTGATTTGGACCAGTGGGTGTTTCTGACAGTTGGAATTTCTGCTTTATCGGTTTACGATCATACTTTTCCAGATTACAGATCTCGCAGTTATTTATGAATTTGGTTACTCTTGTATAGTTTTAGGATGGTAGTATTTTAGTCCTAACTCTTTTTGAACTTCTGTAATGCCGCGATGGTTATTACGCAAATGTTCCTCTTCTATCACTTTCGCTAGCTTTTCTTCGTCGATTACGTCTTCCAAAACTCGGTTACATTTTAATATTTTAATGTTTTTATTGTTAGCAAAATGGGTTAGGTAAGTGTTTTCTAGCACTTGGAGGAATTCAGAATCCTCAACATATACAGCATTAAGGGTTTTGGGATTGAAATGATTTTTTAGAAGATTTATGGCTGTTTCAGTGTCGAGGCATTTTGTATGTATTGTTTTTCGATATCTGTTGAAAATTACCTTATTTTTTATTCTTAGTGAACCGGAGTTAGTTTTACAAATAATTATCTGGTTTTTGAATACATTTAGGGGCGATTTACTTATAGGAATATGATTTTGTTGGCATTCTTCGTTATGATTGATCTCTAACCTTGAGAGAGCATCTGCATTACTATTTTTAAGGCCCTTTTTATACCTAATTTCAATTAAAAAATGGAATACCGAGAGGATGGACAGAACAAAATTCCGGGAAGCTCTGTCGAGGGGATTGGGAGACGTGGGCGAACCGGAGAGAAGCGGAAGGACCGCAGCCGAGGCGCTGGCGGCCTCCACCATGTCGCTGATAGAGTCTGCCTGCAGGACCTCGATGCCACAAAGCAGGCCGCGAGATAGGGCAACTGCGCGGACGATGCCTGAGGCTGCGTCGTGTTGCACAACGGGCAAGAAACCGCAAGGAGGCAGACCTCAGATCAGCGGAACACAAAAGCGCCAGGAGGGAGCTAAGGCGAGCCATAGGACAAAGCAAGGCCCGTTGCTGGAAAAATATCAGGGAAGATGTCAACTCGGATCCCTGGGGACTCGGGTATAAGATCGTCACCCAGAGGCTGGGCGCCCTGAGACCCGCGAGGACATTAGATGAAAGGACCGCCAGTAGAGTGGTGGCAACTCTGTTCCCCGCACACACGGAGAGAGAGGCACTGGAACCTGCGGAGGATGAAGAAGTTCCACTTTTTTCCCTCAGGGAACTAGAAGAAGCTGTCTTGGCGATGAAAGGCAAAAAAAGCACCTGGGCCGGACGGGATCCCAAGCGAGGTTCTAAAGGTTGTTTTCCAATACAACCCATATCTGCTTCTGCATATGTACAACGCGTGCCTGACAGCGGGGGTCTTCTATAGCAAATGGAAGGTCGCACGCCTTGTGCTTATAGACAAGGGGAATGGAGATCCTGGATTGACTTCATCATACCGACCCCTGTGTATGCTGGACACGGCGGGCAAGCTGCTCGAAGGGCTCATCAGGGGGAGGCTGAAAGCGGCCATACAGGCGGCTGGAGACTTATGTTCGAGACAATATGGGTTTAGAAAAGGGAAATCGACAGTGGATGCGATCCTGGAGGTCCCCGAAATGGTCAGAAAAGCGGAAGATCATAGTCGTTTCTCTCGCCGAGTGGTCCTCCTGGTCACCCTGGATGTCAAAAATACCTTCAACTCGGCTAGATGGAGCGATATGCTTCTGGCATTGAGGGAGACCTTCCGGGTGCCACGGTATCTCCTACGGCTGCTGGATGATTACCTGAGGAACCGAGTGCTTCTATACTTTACAAACGAGGGGCAGCGCAGGACACAAGTGACGGCTGGGGCTGCGCAAGGATCTATACTAGGACCCGACCTCTGGAACGCCTCCTATGACAGGATACTCCGACTAGAGATGCCGGAGGAAACACAACTGGTTGGCTATGCGGATGATGTGGCGGTGCTCATCGCAGCCCGCACAGTGGAGCAGGCTCAACTAAAGCTAAACCAGGTCATGCGGAGAGTCGATCAAGCTCACGGCCTTGCATTAGCATTAAGCAAAACAGAGGTCGTGGTCCTGACAAAAAAACGGATCCCCACGATCCTCCCTGTGAGGGTGGGAGAGGAGACTGTAGTGTCGAAGCCGGCGGCGAGATATCTTGGAGTGACGATTGATACAAAGTTGACCTTCTTCGAACACATCAAGCAGACTGCGGATAAAGCGGCTAAGGGCGTGACAGCGCTCGGCAGACTGATGGCGAACGTCGGAGGGCTCAAATCCAGCAAGCGCCGACTGCTTATGTCAGCAGTGCAGGCAACCTTGCAATATGGCGCTGAAGTATGGGCGGAAGCCCTAAGCAGGGACTCCTACAAGAAGAGACTATGCCAAGTGCAAAGGCGCGCGGCGCTGAGAGTGGCCTCTGCATATCGCACTGTCTCCGAGCCAGCCGCGCTTGTGATCGCTGGAGTGATACCCATCGAACTGTTTGCAAAAGAGAGAAGGGCGATCTACCTTAGGAAGACGCAAGTAGGGAGGGTAATTGCGAGCAGAGAAGAGAGGCTCCATACCCTAGAAAAGTGGGGGAAGATGTGGGGCGAGGAGAGCAGGGGACGATGGACCGCTAGGCTTATAAAAAATATAGGCCTCTGGGTGGACAGAAAACACGGTGAGGTAAACTACCACCTCACACAGCTGCTGAGCGGGCACGGGTACTTTCGATCGTATCTTTACCGGATGGGGAAGACAGCCTCGGCGGAGTGCATGTATTTCCCGGGAAAAGTTGACACCGCAGAGCATACCTTTTTCGAGTGCGAGAACTATAGTGGAAGGCATGATTGCCGACGAGGAAGTCTGGAACAATACAGGCAGGTACGTGGAGTACGTTCTTCGGCGGAAGAAAAACGACCTGGACCAGCTGGCAACTGGTGAGGGAGTAGGTGCCTGATGGGCAAAATAACAGGACATAGCCCGAAGTAGTGTGCCAAACAGTTCCAGGCTAGTGTCCAGAGAAGCAAGGGAGGTAAACTGTGCCACAGAAGTCCGACACTGTTGGGAAGTAGTTAGTTCCCAGCGTGCATAAAGCATTTCACCTCCCTTTCAACAAAAAAAAAATACCTAATTTCGTAGTCCTATTCTGAAAGTTTTACTTTCCACCGGAATAATCGTGACTTTGGTTCCTTTAAAGAGAACAACCTTTGTAGAGGTTTGTGGTCGGTTTCGATAAGGAACTTTCGGCCAAATAAATAAGGACGGAAGTATTTTACGGCCCACACAATGGCTAATAGTTCTTTCTCAATTGTGCTATAGTTCTGTTCGTGATCGTTAAGTGTACGGCTAGCGTAACATATTGGATGATCCTCCTGTGACAGGATAGCACCTAGAGCGTACTGGCTTGCATCGGTGGTAACTGTAAATGTTTTTTCGAGATCGGGATATCTTAATACTGGTTCTGTTGTAAGGAGTCTTTTTAGGGTCTCGAAGCTTTTGATGTATTCAGGGTCGTTTGTATTCAACTTAGTATTCTTTTTCAAATATTTCGTCATTGGTTTTGCTATCAATTGCTATCAATGCTTAATTTGCTTTGGATTTTTAGGTAAAGGGAAGTTTTTCTCGCAATCTATCTGTATAGGGTTTGGCCTTATACCCTCCTGGGTAACAATGTGCCCTAAAAATTCTGTTTCTTTCTTAAGGAACTCCGTTTTATCTAGTTGCACTTTTAGGTTCACTTCGCTTAATCTGTTAAAAATTTTATTTAGTGCGTCCAAATATTCTTGAAGGGATATAGAGTATAAAATAATGTCGTCTAAATAGACGAGACAAATTTTGTTGATGTACTCTCGCAAGACGTTGTTCATCAGACGTTGAAACGTTGCCGGTGCTGTCTTCAGCCCAAACGGCATACGCAAAAACTGATACTGTCCGTTTTCGATAGAGAATGCCGTTTTGTGAACATCTTTTTCATCAATTTCTATTTGATGAAACCCTTTTGCAAGGTCTAGGGTGGTGAAGTACTGACATTTGCCCAATTTTTCCAATATCTCCTCGATATTAGGGATCGGGTATTTATCGTCTATCGTTACCTCGTTTAGTCGGCGGTAGTCAATGACAATTCGCCACTTGGGTTTCCCACTGGTGTCTGCCTTTTTCGGGACAATCCAGACCGGGGCGGAGTAAGGAGAGTTGCTAGGCCTTATGATGCCATTTTGCAGCATTTCCTCAATTTGTCGTTCTACTTCTCCCTTATGTACGTAGGGGTACCTGTATGACTTCACATGAATAGGTAAGTCATCAGTCGTACGAATTTGATGTTTTACAGCATTTGTGAACGTTAAATTAGAGTTCTCATCATGGAATATATGTGAGTATTTATTGATAAGCCTAGGCAATCCTTGTTTTTCCTCTTTATTAAGGTGCTCTATCCGAATCTGTTCGGAAAGCGGTCTTTGGGGTGTGTATTCTATAACACTAAAATTTTCGTCGTTAACGATTTCAGTAGCGAGTGGTTCTAAGCAAAAAATTTTATTTTTATCATCCCTAATTTCTACTTTAGCGTTAACTTCGTAGTTATCTACATTATGAATGCCTTCTTTAATAATAAGGCTATCGTTTACTGACTTTTGTTCCTTTAGATAAGCAAGGCCTTCTTTTTGTAAGACGGGAATAGTCAGTTCTTTTTCTCCCTTACCCTCTAATTTATATTCGTATCTTTCCTTCTCTGGTTTAAAATGTAAGCTTACTTTTCTATCTTGTATGCGAAGTATATTTTCCTCGAAGTCTATCTTTGATTTAAGTGGGATTAAAATATTATTACCGATCAAACCATCGTATTTGTCGTGGAATTTGTGAATATAGAAATCTATCCTGTGTTTCGAGTCGCCTAATTCTTTGAATGGAGGAATGCTAGCCTGCTAAAGGATGTTTACTTCATGGTTAAGCGTTTTCAATTGAATGGGTGATTTTAGGGGAATAATAAATTTTGGGTGACACAAACCTGGGTTCATGATCGAGTTAGTAGCTCCTGAGTCTATAATAAATCGTAGGGGTCTTATGTTGCCTGGGATTAGGATATGTGGAAGGTGGCACTTGTAACGTGACCGTCGGGCCAGCGAGTCCTATGCCCCTGGGATTGAGGCATCGTTCTCACTACCCAAATTAAGCTACATGCACAAGATGTTCGGAGGTCTTTACAATTGAGTACAGCAGCGCACTGGGCGCCAGGTTCCTTGGGGAACAACCATTAATTCCCGCAGACCATCTGAGGCGGTACTCGCCTTGGAACCGAAGTTAAAAAAATGTAACGCGCGGCAGAACTCATTCCCACCCTTCCATTTCCTCCCTTTTTTTTAGCGGCTAAGCTCGTCGGTGTGTGGGCGTGGGCGGAAGGGGAGGACGAACGGTAGCGGCAGTCCGAGTTCAGATACAAAAAAAAAAACAGAAGAAATTGATCCACGAATTGATTCACTTCAATTTATGCGTAGATAAGTGGCAAGAACAAAACCACAACAACAGCTCACTGTGACCTAGAATCAATATAAATAACAAGAGAATATCCGACCATCAACACGTTTTTATTTTTCAAACAGCCCGAAGAAATGACTCTATCATCAATGGCCCATACAGCTGTGTTTACAAATCCAGCAAGGTCAGCTAAGCTAGTGAAGATTACCAATTATGATTCTTTGACAATAACTCAAGGCATTATAAAAATTTTGATATCATCAAAATTAAGGAACACAATCTTTCCACCTGCCCGTACTCGAACTCGAGTACAGCAGCATTATGACCGACAGCACTCCCACTCGACCAATTCCGCTTTATGACACAGTGTCTCAGCTAACAATATAAACAATTCACGACAGCTTCCATACTCAACATTAATTGGAGCAACTCCGACATGCAACCGGATGGCAACTACTGACCTTGGATTTCCAAAGCCCTAGTGACGCACACCATAATTCGACGACAACGACGTACTAAGAGACCAGCAAGTGTTCAATAACTTATTTATTCATATTTATTCAAATTTCAAAACAAGAAAATTCATTAATGCAAACCCTTATATGTAATTTTAATTACTTGGAAAAGATTATCAATACCTAACAACAAATTTGTCTTAACGATGACTATTATGTGTCTTTAACAAAACCATATGCTACTGGAATAAAATAATCTGCTAAAAAATTTTCATACATGAAATTCAACCCTACGAGATTCAATTCCATCACACCTTAACCTTATTGGGATCAAATTCTATTTTATTTGTAAGCTAAATCTGTGCACTCTCATGTTTCTGGAAGTTTCAAATATAAATTTTGTTTTCTCAATTCATCATTAATTATTTCGACTCAACAGCATTATTTAAAATGATCTTGTCTGGGCAATCAAAATGCAATATTGACAATGTAAATGTAAAATTAACATGATAATAATTAAATTTCAAAGAAATTATAGACTGAAAATCCATATATATGTATACGACCTTAGGTAACTTTAAACTAAATTGCACAAATTAGGTATTCTGCTTCATTATTGAATACCGTCATTTTAATTATATATATATTATGAATATAACGTAAATATTATTGATATAAATAAATTTAAAACTACTCACCCGGATCTCCAATTGCAATTGGTTTCCGTGGCTGTGGCTGAAATCTTAACAATATAAGCAAAATGAAATGTAATTAATTAATCCGAAGCTTCGATGTTCCTTGAATTTATATGTATCCGAGTAGTTAAATTTTGTGCTGTCCGTGTTGACAATCTTTAAAATTTTGTTTGTTTGTTGGGTTTCCTTCAATTTATATACTAGCTTGCTGCCCAACAAACTTTCCGCAGAAGCAATGATTTTTTTATTCCAGGGAGCAACTGGATTTGCCATACCACGTTAGACTTAATCAACTAAAACATTATAAAATAGGTTATACCGCACTGTCTACTTAATAAATCAAACCTACCCGTTGGAAAATTTAAGTGATTTCGAAACGAGGGTATAGAAGTGGCTATACTTTTAATTCTTAATTTTTCTATGCCAGAGCCAACTGCTGGCTGGGCCGAATTGTTTGGCAGCCCCACACTAGCTTGCTTCCTGTATGGGTTTTGGGTTTTTTTTTTTTTTTTTTTTTTAAATTCGTCTTGAAGGAATTTTATTAGGTTTAATAATAATCGTTTAACTTCACTTGGTCTTACCTAATCCTAGCGGATATTCACATGGAACCCACGAGGTTCGGAATTCCTAATCCCTCGATATTTATCCAATCATCCATCAAATTGTATGAGCAGTAAGCGCAATTGGCTTAATTAATTTAACATTTGTGGTCCCAGCACTGATTTCTCAAATTTTAACTTGGGAACCGCTCTTTTTTTTTTTTTTAAATCACTATACCACGTTTTACTTCTTTTACATTCACCACTTCTTGTACAATCACTCTTGTAACTCTCTACCTCTAATCTAACTCACGTTCACTGCCTGACTGATTTCCCTTTTTCTAGTCTAAGTCTATCTCAACTAGTAGGTACATTCTAAGTTAATCGGGAACTACTAATTTGAACTAGCAATAAGTTTGTTCGCTCCCCTCCGCTAGAGGTCCGTAATTAACTTGGTATCATTTCAATTATCTTTCTGTTAATTTATTTAATTTTTCCCATAATCGAAAAATAGTAGCAGCGATATAATATATTATAATTTCATATAACCAATTTCAAGGGCACTCAATACAATTAAATTGTCACGGCGAATTTATGATTAGGTCAGTTTGATGTGGATCGTGTCCTAGATAATGTAACTTAGCAGTGAGTAAACATTTGTACGGCACGGCAATAATAACATTACTTCCACACGATCAATTTGTGATGAAATTTTCAATATTTATTTTAGAAGGCTGGTAGATGGCAGCATTATCGATTTGCTTAATTCAGAGGATTTTAATTTTGTTTCGCATGGTTTGAAAAGAAGGTGCAAAAATTATTTGCAATTTCTAAGGTGGCTATAGTTTGCCGAGGTAGTGGTTTGATTTAACTGATTCCATGCGTACGAGTTTTATGAATTGTTACAGGACAGGCTCGGATTTCACGCCTTTGGTGACAAATTCCGAGTCTGAGGTATTAATTGTAGCAAAGCCCAGCAGACGGATCTGCCTGCTTTCAGAATACTTGACTCGACCTACTTGTGTGGATTTATTTAAATCTGAGAATCTCGACAATATATCCTTGTATACTGGACCTCATTCAGGAATATGATTCCAACCTCATATATTTGGGATTTCTTTTGGACGATCTTGGTATCATTTAGGTTAAGCCTGAGCTAGTTGCCACCCCTGTATGGCCTGTAACATTTGCGCTGGACTTCATGGCTCCTTGGAATCATGATCCCAACACCACGCAAACGTCTAATTACTTCCAACTTATGCCTGATCCTAACATGCATAATGCGAAAGTCTTGAATTATTTGTTGGTACCTTATTATCGACTTTCAACTGCTTGTTTTCAACGGCGAATCTACCTAAGTAGGTCTTGTTCTTCCCGCGGATATGTGTTGGTGCTGCTAATTCGCTAAGGGTAGGAGTGTAAGAAAGGGTTTAATGGTAGTATAAGTCGCTCTACTTAATACCAGAGATATGTACTAACTCATTTTGAGGTAAGCCTACTGCAAGCTTCCTGTCGTGCAGTCGTTATATGTTATAGAGTATCTAGAGTGCAGGACCTCTAGGTCAGATTGTTAACTGAAATAGGGGACTTTTATTTTTATATCGGTTTTACCTAGCGGAATTACCGTGTGGGAAAGGATAAAATTAAGGGATTATAAGGGAGTTGAGTTTTGGAATAAATTTCATATATTATCATACTGAGGCATATCAGCCGGTAGACGGGGGATGAATCTAAGCGACGCATTGGTAGCCTGTTGTTATTATTAGGGCTACCGACGATTGATGGGGAACACGCGGGGCTGGCCCACACCCTGAGAATAGTCTAGCCGGGCTTTAGATCTTTAGTATGGTAAACACCTATCCTTTTCCCGTTTAGGTCCTCTATCTCATAGCATGAAGAACCAATTGCTCGTACGATACGACATCTCATAAATTTCTTTTCTAGTTTCGCATTGTAGTTCTTAGCCATATCGCTCTGCGTGAAGGATCTCCGGTAGACTTCCTGACCTGGCAAGTAATTCCTGACCTTGCACCTGAGGTTGTATTTCTTAGCATGTCGTTGTTGTGCCTTCATTAGGTTTTCTTTTACCCTTTTCCCGATTTCATCACGCTCGGTCAATTTATCAGTGACAACAATATCATTTGAGTCTATCGCTTTTAGTTTTCTAAGAAGCTCATATGTGGATCCGTGAGAGATCATGTGATGACCAAAGGTAAGATAGTACGGAGTATACCCTGTAGATCCGTGAACGGAATTCCTTAGGGCACCAGTTATTGAGGATATATTTTCATCCCAAGTTCGGTGATCGGTACCTATATATGCCCTAATCGCAGCTAGAATACTTCTATTCACCCGTTCTGCTGCGTTAGCTTGAGGAGTGTAGAGTGCAGTTCGGTGATGCTTAACCCCGTAATTGTCTAAGAAGGCTCGAAACTCTCCAGAAGTGAACTGAGTGCCATTATCTGATGTTATTGTCTCTGGAACTCCGAATAGATGAAAAATCTCCTTTTCCAAGAAGGAAATAACAGTCTTCGAGGTAGCCTTTTTCAAAGGTTTAAGCATAACAAATTTACTGAACTGATCTAAGGCTATCACTAAAGTAGTGTTTCCCAATTTCGATCGAGGATATGGGCCTAGCAGGTCAATGTTTATAAATTGCCAGGCGCGATCTGGGATGTGAGGTTCACCCATGGGAGTACGTAAGCATTCATTGGGTGCTTTGCATTCCTTACAGGCCTGACACTCGTTGATATAGGTTTTGAGCTGCCTAGCCATGTGGGGCCAATAAAAATACCGCTGTAATTTTTCCTTAGTCTTATAGATTCCCGAGTGAGCTGATAAAGGCGGCTCATGTGCTTCCTTTATTAGGTTCACGGTTAAACCCTCCGGTATCCATATTTTCCAAGCGGGTGGATCTTCCGTTGACTCCTGTGCGAAATTAACAACCCGTTTGAATATTACTCCATCCAAAACCCGTAAATCTGGAAATCGATCTTGATTCTCTTTGATCACGTTAACTCTACTGACATACTCCTCGTCTAGGAACGCGGGATGATTCAAGTCTAAAGGCGCAGTAGTCTTAAGGACATCTATTGTTTCCACCATTGCTCTTGATAAAGCATCCGCCACGACATTTTCTGTACCCTTCCGATGGATAATATCGAAGTCGAACCCCTGCAATTTTAGGCTCCATCTTGCCAGCCTGCCAGATAGATCTTTTTGATCCATCAGCCATTTAAGACTAGCGTGATCGGTTATAATTGAAAAGTGCGAACCTTCGATATAAGGACGGAATTTCTTTACACTTAGTATGGCCGCTAAGCACTCAAGCTCGGTGACGCTATAGTTTTTCTGTGCGGAATTTAACTTTTGTGACATGAAGGCGACAGGATGTTCGTTGCCGTCGGAATCCTTTTGACACAAAACACTGCCAACTCCAGTCGATGAAGCATCGCATTGAATAATGAATGGTTTACTAAAATCTGGATTAGCCAGAATGGGTGCTTCGGTTAGGCAAGCCTTAATTTTTTCGAAGGCTTCTTCAGCTTGCTCAGTCCATAGACACTGGCAGTTCTTCTTTAATAAATCAGTTATGGGTGCAACCAAGCTGGCATAGTTTGGGAGAAATCGACGATACCACCCTGTGAGACCAAGAAATCGTCGAATCTGTCGTACAGACCTTGGACGAGGAAAATTTTGTACCGCCGCTACCTTCTCTGGATCAGTTTGTATTCCCTGCTCGCTGATTATATGTCCTAGGTATTTAATTCGCCTTTGGCAAAACCGACTTTTCTCTACATTTATTGTTAGACCTGCTTTACGGAGACATTGTGCTACTTTACTAAGAATTTGTAAATGTGTTTCGAAATTGTCTGAGAGTATCAGGAGATCATCTAGATAAACGAAAACATCTTCATGCAGCTCGTACGGTATCACCTTATCCATTAACTTGCACATTGTCTTTGGCGAGTTAGTGAGACCAAACGGCATTACAACAAACTGATATAGACCCCTGCCCGGCACTACGAAAGCTGTCTTATTACGTGAAGTAGGTTCCAGTTCAACTTGCCAAAACGCATCCTTTAAATCCAGGCTTGTAATGTATTTAGTGCCTCTAACTCTTCCAAGTATTCCATTCATCTGTGGGAGAGGGTAAGCGTCCTTTTTCGTCACGTCGTTTACCTTGCGAGAATCGAGACAGACTCTTATTTTCCCATTGGGCTTCTTCACCATGACTAAGGGTGAGGACCACTCGCTTTCGCTTTCTTCGATGACTCCGAGTTGCAGCATACGATCGATTTCCGCATCTAAAATCTTTTGCATTGGTGGTGACAACGGGTAGTGACGTTGACGGATCGGTTTGCTATCTCCAACCTCAATTGTGTGCTTTAATACTGCTGTTCGCCCAAGCCCTTCCTTCGCATAAGATGGAAACTCAGCGATTACTTCATCAAGTTTCTGCCTTTCTTCCAAGGAAAGATTAAGGTGTTCTTCCGCTGATACATTTTCGAGCTTAACTTCAGAAATAATAGCTGGAAAGATGCCAAATGCTGACCAGAAATCTATACCTAAGATCAGTTGGCGAGCGATATTTAGAATTATGAAAAATTTTATTGGTTTCGTTTGCTGGCTAAATTCAACCGAGAGATATACAAAACCTAATACTCGATGACTTGTGCCATCTGCGGTTTTCACTGAAGCCGAAATTGTGGACCATGGAATCTGTAACTTCTCTAGCAGTTGCAACACATTGTGACCAAGGCAGCTAATACTCGCACCACTATCCAGTAATCCATAAATTGGCTGACCTTCTAGTTTTACAGAGACTATCGGTCTCCCATCTTCTTCTGTTTTTATTATTGAAGCTACTAGTTGTGTTTTCGTGAGTTTACGGTTCTTACTGTAGGCACGGATTCTAGATATTTTACGTTCTGAGGGATTTAGTTTCGGCTGCTGAGATTTCTCGGACTGTCGCACATTGTTTGGGTAGTCGCATCCATCTGTCGACTTGAGGTTTGGATTCTGTGAGGGGTGGAGTTTGACATCCGCGGGTTCAGGTTCCCCCTCGAGACTAAACCCGCTCGTCGGTTTCCCTTTACACACGTAATACAGTTCCATTTGACTACGTCCTTCGCTCCGCAAGAATAGCAAAAGGTCCGCTGTCTCTCTCTAGGGCAGTCTACATAAGAGTGACCTATGTCATCACAATTCCAGCATATCAAATACGTGTGTCTATCATTCGGTTTAGGTGTCTCAGGCCGAAACATAGCGGCTATCTCCTCTTCCTCTGATATTCCGTATGGAAATTGATGTGGGCGTTCCACTTCACAATCAAGTTCGTGAATGTAATGCCGTTTTGAACGAATCTGATCATCAGCCGTTTCCCCAATATCTATCCACAACCTTTCTAATTGTCGGCACATACGATCCATCTCATCGATGTTATCGAACTCTCGTAGAATAAGAGTTTTTCTCAAGGCCGGATGCATGTTCTGTCTCATCACGCTTAATAATTCATTCTGGCTCATAGGCTGTCGCAATCTTAGTGCTAAACCCTCAATTTCCAACCTAAAATCACTAAAGCTTTCTCTTGCCTTTTGCTTCCTCGATTCAATTGCCTTCCGAATGTCCGCGTCGCTATTCGGATCCTCAAATTCGCGTCTTAATGAGTAGCAAAGCTGACTCCAAGTGGCTCGCGAAAATTTCCGACAAAATTGCCAGTACCAAGTCGCTGCTCTTCCCGTAAGAAGTTGGTGTGTGGCGTACACTAAGCAATTCCGTGGAACCCCATCTGCTCTAGCAAGCGTCTCGACTCGGAACAGGAAATCATCTACATTAAGTCCTTTTAGTGACCCATCGAACTTTATCTGCCAGTTTGCAACCACGTTTCCGCCTCCACGTCTTCCCAACGGATTCGTTGCAGGCCCCGACAAGGGTCGAGTCAGACCGCGTTCTTCAAATGCTCCCATTGCTTCAGTGTCATCGTCCCCTAGCCGTGAATACTCATTAGGTTCTCTCCCGAATCGGATGGACTCCAGAGGCAGAAGCAGGCAACGATTTTCTTGTATGATGCGACATAGTTGCGGTCGCTAAATTATAAACGTTGGCAGCTAACGTTCCCTGATAAGAACCTTTAGGCGAAGCATGTAGACTACTTTCCCGTGTTTTATTCCGATTAGAAGAATCCATCACTGTCTGTAAAGCGCTTCTAACTTGTCTTGCTGGGCTATTTATTGTTGTCGGCGCGTATAATTCTTGCTGATTTCTCTGCCCGAAATGGTAACCAGGGTCTATCGTAGAAGTTTGAAGTGAGAAATCCTTAGGACTTGGATCTAGGTATTGGTGTGCCAATTCTGCCGAAAAATCTGTAACTGGTTTTGGTACTTGCACAAACTTTTCATTTGCGGTTAGACCACGTTCTGAAGCCGTTGATCTTTGTTGCCTCTTATCCAAGGACGAGTGGTTGTACTGCTTAGGAATCGCACTGCTTGCCGTTTTAGGAAGCTGAGGTAATCGGCTCGGCGAATGCCACTCAGGAAGATTTGGTGGGCTGGTTAATAAGGAACTAGGCGCCGTTGTATATACTACGGGATGGTGTAAAGAAGAATTCATTAAACTGGTCGAAGGCGGTGTATGGGTAGTAGTGTAAACTGCAAGACTTGGTGCGGCGTTGACAGCTTGAGGTTGTCTCTGATCTTGAAGCAACCCAATCGCTTTTGTCAAAACTGGCTAATGAATTATCATCCTTAGAAACTCCACTAGAATTATGTAAATCCTCTTGTGCACCCGGAAATACTAGAGTGTTAATGGTTCCATGAAATGACGGTAATTCTTGTCTTACCTTGTCCAATTCCGTTAAAACGATAGTTTTAAGTTTAGCGATAGTTTCGGCCGCTGTTGGCTCGGCCAATTTCAACAAGTCAAGTCTACGGGCGAGGTGCAATAATCGTGATTTGGCTTGCTGCCAGTCTTCTTCGGTCTTTGAACGCTGAGATGAGTTCAAAAATTTCTGAAGACTGGACACCTTACTTTGGCATAGGATCATCTCAGCGCCCACGTCGTTAATCAATGGTGGCTGGTTAGGGACTCGTGACAGACCTCCATCTTCTCTATCTAAGTGATCTTGCAAGGAATCTACTGGCCTTGACTTCAAGGTGGGCCTCAATTTCCTCAAACGAAGCTCATACTCTAGCTCATCTGCTGCTAAGTGTGCAGCCTTCATGTTTACGCAAATCTCTCGCCTTTACAATTGGAAGTCTAATCCCGAATCCGTAGCGTTACGAACTACTTAACAACAAATTACCAATTAAGTCAGTTATATTTCAAAAAAAAAATGATAATTAATTAATTTTAAATTTCTCAGATTGTAAGAATTGATCTCCTCAATTGGATTCAATAATAGTCCTTTTTATTTTATCAGCTTCTAGTGCGAAGCCTTCAGCTTGGGATACTTGGAACTACAGTGAACCCACCTGTAGCAGATACTGCTAAAAAAAAAACAAACAAAAATTTCCACTATTAAGAGGTTTCCGCTTCCGAAGGTGTCCGTAATTTCACTGCATTTAATATATTTTATCTATGTAGTACAGTTAATATATGTATATAATGATTTAATTCATTGAAAATTTCAGATTACTGTCTCATAACCAGATTTCAAGAACATAAATTTCCAACCATTCAATTGGGAAAATCCGTACTGATTTTACCCATTCCTTGGTTAATTAAAAAAAAATCCTAAACACCGCTGTATAATTCAACAAGTGCGATATAACCAAAAAAAAAAATTTTCGATTTAATTGACAGACTTAATCTCAATGTATATATATCAGTTAAATAATTTTATAATTTCACTTGCCTCAGTCTTCTCATGTACGTCGCTGTCTGTGTGCTTAAATGGGAATAAAGTTGAGCTTTATTTTAATTTGTTTACACCTTACTGAATTGCTTGGGCATTTCAAACCACGGAACACAATCGATTCTCCTATTGATAACTAGTACCTCGTAAATGGTTATAGCCCGACACCACTCAAGCCTACTACTAACATTTACGGTATCCAGGAAGACGTTCTAGAATTACCTAAATGGTTCTAATTCCCTTTATCTCATACTAGGGAAATCTCCTATGACCACATAAGACAATTCTTACATAGTAATGAGCAATAAACTTGGAGACAAGCATACTTAATATGTCGTTCTAATCCAAGCCTTTGTACCGCCATCGACGAATCTATCGATTAGTGAAACCGGATTAACTGTTTTACTTGCTATTAAAAAATAAAATTTATATGATTGCAGGTTCCTCAATTTACGTTATGCTTTCTGATTCGTGATAAATCTTTCGTACTGAATTCCAGCCTTTGCTGTTCAAGGTACGTGTTAGTTTCTACACACAATATAAATCCGTCATCAATTAATCTTCTTTCACGGATACTAACAGATGTAAACATAACTATCTCAGATTGATGCAGCCACCAATTCAAAGATATTTTCTGCCTCTGGGGTTTGTTAAGCCTACGCTCATAACCCCCATAGACTAAAAGCCATTCAGTTTGTGCGCCATATTTGTAACGTGACCGTCGGGCCAGCGAGTCCTATGCCCCTGGGATTGAGGCATCGTTCTCACTACCCAAATTAAGCTACACGCACAAGATGTTCGGAGGTCTTTACAATTGAGTACAGCAGCGCACTGGGCGCCAGGTTCCTTGGGGAACAACCATTAATTCCCAGACCATCTGAGGCGGTACTCGCCTTGGAACCGAAGTTAAAAAAAATATAACGCGCGGCAGAACTCATTCCCACCCTTCCATTTCCTCCCTTTTTTTTAGCGGCTAAGCTCGTCGGTGTGTGGGCGTGGGCGGAAGGGGAGGACGAACGGTAGCGGCAGTCCGAGTTCAGATACAAAAAAAAAAAACAGAAGAAATTGATCCACGAATTGATTCACTTCAATTTATGCGTAGATAAGTGGCAAGAACAAAACCACAACAACAGCTCACTGTGACCTAGAATCAATATAAATAACAAGAGAATATCCGACCATCAACACGTTTTTATTTTTCAAACAGCCCGAAGAAATGACTCTATCATCAATGGCCCATACAGCTGTGTTTACAAATCCAGCAAGGTCAGCTAAGCTAGTGAAGATTACCAATTATGATTCTTTGACAATAACTCAAGGCATTATAAAAATTTTGATATCATCAAAATTAAGGAACACAATCTTTCCACCTGCCCGTACTCGAACTCGAGTACAGCAGCATTATGACCGACAGCACTCCCACTCGACCAATTCCGCTTTATGACACAGTGTCTCAGCTAACAATATAAACAATTCACGACAGCTTCCATACTCAACATTAATTGGAGCAACTCCGACATGCAACCGGATGGCAACTACTGACCTTGGATTTCCAAAGCCCTAGTGACGCACACCATAATTCGACGACAACGACGTACTAAGAGACCAGCAAGTGTTCAATAACTTATTTATTCATATTTATTCAAATTTCAAAACAAGAAAATTCATTAATACAAACCCTTATATGTAATTTTAATTACTTGGAAAAGATTATCAATACCTAACAACAAATTTGTCTTAACGATGACTATTATGTGACTTTAACAAAACCATATGCTACTGGAATAAAATAATCTGCTAAAAAATTTTCATACATGAAATTCAACCCTACGAGATTCAATTCCATCACACCTTAACCTTATTGGGATCAAATTCTATTTTATTTGTAAGCTAAATCTGTGCACTCTCATGTTTCTGGAAGTTTCAAATATAAATTTTGTTTTCTCAATTCATCATTAATTATTTCGACTCAACAGCATTATTTAAAATGATCTTGTCTGGGCAATCAAAATGCAATATTGACAATGTAAATGTAAAATTAACATGATAATAATTAAATTTCAAAGAAATTATAGACTGAAAATCCATATATATGTATACGACCTTAGGTAACTTTAAACTAAATTGCACAAATTAGGTATTCTGCTTCATTATTGAATACCGTCATTTTAATTATATATATATTATGAATATAACGTAAATATTATTGATATAAATAAATTTAAAACTACTCACCCGGATCTCCAATTGCAATTGGTTTCCGTGGCTGTGGCTGAAATCTTAACAATATAAGCAAAATGAAATGTAATTAATTAATCCGAAGCTTCGATGTTCCTTGAATTTATATGTATCCGAGTAGTTAAATTTTGTGCTGTCCGTGTTGACAATCTTTAAAATTTTGTTTGTTTGTTGGGTTTCCTTCAATTTATATACTAGCTTGCTGCCCAACAAACTTTCCGCAGAAGCAATGATTTTTTTATTCCAGGGAGCAACTGGATTTGCCATACCACGTTAGACTTAATCAACTAAAACATTATAAAATAGGTTATACCGCACTGTCTACTTAATAAATCAAACCTACCCGTTGGAAAATTTAAGTGATTTCGAAACGAGGGTATAGAAGTGGCTATACTTTTAATTCTTAATTTTTCTATGCCAGAGCCAACTGCTGGCTGGGCCGAATTGTTTGGCAGCCCCACACTAGCTTGCTTACTGTATGGGTTTTGGGTTTTTTTTTTTTTTTTTTTTTTTAACTTGGTATCATTTCAATTATCTTTCTGTTAATTTATTTAATTTTTCCCATAATCGAAAAATAGTAGCAGCGATATAATATATTATAATTTCATATAACCAATTTCAAGGGCACTCAATACAATTAAATTGTCACGGCGAATTTATGATTAGGTCAGTTTGATGTGGATCGTGTCCTAGATAATGTAACTTAGCAGTGAGTAAACATTTGTACGGCACGGCAATAATAACATTACTTCCACACGATCAATTTGTGATGAAATTGTCAATATTTATTTTAGAAGGCTGGTAGATGGCAGCATTATCGATTTGCTTAATTCAGAGGATTTTAATTTTGTTTCGCATGGTTTGAAAAGAAGGTGCAAAAATTATTTGCAATTTCTAAGGTGGCTATAGTTTGCCGAGGTAGTGGTTTGATTTAACTGATTCCATGCGTACGAGTTTTATGAATTGTTACACACTGGAGGCTGTTAAACGAAAATTTTGAGGATTCGGAACAGTATTGTTTTGTTCATTGGTATTTATTTCCATTGGTTCGGGAGGAGGTAATCTGTTGGTACTGGGGACGGAGTTAAAGGGGGCGTTCCGGGATGGTTGGTTTGATTGAGAAAAATTAGAGTTATTGTCGAAGCGTCTACTCTGGGAGTTTGCGTAGGGGTTACTTTGAGGATATTGTTGCGCGGGAAATTGATGGAAGTTATTATTTCTATTTGACCAGTTAGGTCTGTAGTTTCCAAAATTTGGATATATATTATTTCTAGGCTGTGAAGGATATGATTGGGGTTGATTTCTTCCGGGTTGTGGGTTTGTGTTTCTTCTGTTATCTGTTCGGTTTCTAGGTTGCGAATTATTCGAATTCGTTTGGGTTGTGTAATAATTCCTCGTTTGAAGGGGGTTAAGATACGCGTAGCCTGACTCGTGAAGGATATTTATGCTTTCCTCTAAACTCTGCGGATTTCTGCAATGTAAGATTGAGCGGTTTGGCTCTGGAATCTTATTTCTAAAAATGCATAAGGCTGAAGTTTTATTGGTTTGTATCAGATTAGTTAATGCTTCGTCGTCATTTACAACCGTTTGCTTTGTCTTAATGTTTAGTCTTCTTAGTACCGCTTTTATTTCAGTATAGAATTCAACACTATTTGTTCTAAACCTAATTGCCCTTAATTCATCGAATAGCTCTTCTAAAGTTAACCTATCGCCGAAATTATTGATAAGGATTGTTTTAATCTCAGTCCAAGAAGTCACGTGGTTATTAATTTCTATTATTTCACGTGCTCTTCCTCGTAATTTTGACTTTATAGTGTCAGAAAAAATGCTCTGTCCGAGGGCATCATATCTTATTAGAAGAGGATGAATTTTATTGATTAAATCAACGAAATTTTGGAGTTCCCTAGGATCTCCATAAAATTCAGGCAATTTAGAAAGGTATTTTAGTGGATCGATACTTAGAGAAAGCATGCTGGGTTCTGTGTGGATGTTAAGATTTGGGTCACTAACTTCGGGATTATGGAAATTATGTACAATATCTGAAATTTGTTCACTTTGTTTACGGATAGTTTCTAAGCCTTCTAAAAGTTCACTATCTATTGCTAACATAATCTAATTTAAACAAAAGAATAAAATGAGTTTTTTCTGACCTTAGACTTCTATGTTGAATGTTGATTGTAAATTCCTTTCCTTTTTATTCACTTTTACGTTTATTAATTTAAAATGCGTAATACGTAATAACACAGCCTGAAAGTAATTATTCGTTCTTTAAATAATTCACGAAAGAAAAAAAAACCACTTTTCACTTTCTTAATCTAAATGGTCCTTTTGCATACATAACCAAATGCTTTAATATGGCATATGCAGTTTTATGCAAAAATAGACCTTAATACTAAAATTTCACCAATATAGATTATAATTCAAAAGATCTTACAACTAAAGTTAATTCAAATTAATTAAAATACAAAGAGGTACTTATCCACATAATTAAACCACAACACTTCCTTGCATCACTTTTAACACTTGCATATAGAATTGATACCTTTGGTATTTAATTCGATGCGCTTAATTTTGGCTTATGCTTGTACTAGCATGTAACACCAATGAAAAAATACTGAGAGCGATTAACGGGCGAACGCCCTTTTTATACCTTCTGAGTGGCCATTTTTCGACAAGTTCCACAAAGGAATTGCGATTTTCTGCAACAGCCGGCCTCGGATAACTTTAAAACTACTATCAGAACCTTAAGACTTAATTTAGGTTTCCTTTTAATCTTTATCCGACACTCAATTTACATTTATTTATTAAGATAAATTGAAATTATTAAATTGCATCAATATGGCTGCCATCCGCCATGTTTTGATTGTTTTCCAGTGTGGAACTTAAATTTTTTGTATCTCGCTCCCACGTCTATCTCTTTCGCACTTATTGTGCTTATGAGATTTATTATTTTTCGCGATATCAAATTAATTCGCGCCTTTCGCGCTTTTCTGGTAACACCGTCGCGTTTTCTGACGTCTAATTTATCAGATTGACTTTTTGCCTGAGTCAATTTGACAGTCGTGTTCGCGGTTTACAAGTTCGCCAATTTCGTTGTTACGTGCACTTTCAGCCAGTTTTTAGCAGATTTATAGCAGGTAAGTGATATTTTTGTTTATAATGGTGCTAATTCTGACCGGTGCATCATGAACAATTAGCGAATATTAGAGAAATTCGCAAAAATTGTTCATCCTGCCACCTTTTCTCTAAGTGTCAAATGTTCGTATTTCAAGTAAATTTTCGCGGATTAAGACTTTTAATTGCTCTGAATTCATGTAATTTGCATGATATAAGCACTTGTCTATAAATTACAAGTGTTTATTATACAAATTTCATGAAATTCACGCAAAGTTTTCGTTTGTTTACGTTTCGCGTAGTGTTGTTGTTGTATCGCCAAGAATTCAGAGTCTTGGCTAATTTGTGCAACAGGATATAACATTTCATTAAATTATATTCTTAATAGATTACATAACTCATGTTTTTCAATTTCATTAATTTTATTTCATTTCAGATAAGGTAATTCATCAGTGTGCACCTGTTGTTTTCCCAGGTGCGGTAAGTATAAAAATCTTCCTGGATTTAGAATATGTTATATTTATTTATTTTTTAGGGGTTGCTGTTGAACAGCAAGCGAGGAGGAGATGGAGGTTGAACCTCAGGTGCAGGAACTAGGGGGGCCTGACCGGGAGGAGACGAGCACTGAGGATGCAGGTGGTCCAAATCAACCTCCACCACAGTAAGCTAGCATCGGAGAGCTTACTCATCCTCCTAGCGGAGGAGAACATAGATGTTGCTTTAATCCAAGAGCCGTGGGTCAAGGAAGACGCCATACTGGGATTAAAGCACAAATCATTCACTCTTTTCTATAAAAAGGGTGCAGGTAAGCCAAGAACTTGTATTCTGGCCAAGAAGGGAATTAATTTATTTTTATTGCCTAATTACAGCACTAACGACCTCACAGTAGTTCAATGGGAGGGCAGCAGCATGGCACCTACATGGATCGCTTCGGCGTACATGGCGCATGACGTCTGCATCCCACCTACTGAGGTTCACACACTGGTGAAAGCAGCTGATGAAGGGAGACAAGACCTGTTATTGGGTTGCGACGCCAACGCACACCATTCGGTTTGGGGAAGCACGGACATCAACGAACGTGGTGAGTCTCTATTTAACTTCATTTTAAATTCTAGACTTAGTATCTGTAACAGGGGCAACAGGCCCACATTTATTACAGCAAATAGGGAAGAGGTTTTAGATATGACACTCGTAACGGAGTCAAATGATCTAAAGGTGGAGGACTGGAGAGTATCGGGAAAGAGGTCGTTTTCGGACCACTGCTGGATACGTTTCAGAATTAACCTCCTACCAGAGCCTCGCATTCCCTTCAGAAACCCGGTCAGAGCAGACTGGGATGAATTCAAAAGACGAGTAGCGCAAAGTGTTCCAGCGCCAACTTGCGAGATTCTCGAAAGCACCATATCCATTGATGCTTCAGTGGAGAAATTATCCAAAGCGTGTACTGACGCCTTCAAGGAAAGCTGTCCGCTAAGCAGACCACCCAAGAAGTCTTACCCCGCTTGGTGGAACAGGAGCCTGAGCGCGCTAAGACGGGAGGCGCGGAGGCTTTTCAATAGGGCTAAATCAGCAAAAACAGCTGAGGATTGGACCGCCTATAAAAGGGGTCTTAAAGAGTATAAAAACTCCATTAAAAAGGCCAAACGCACTTCATGGAGGGCTTTCTGTGAGCCCATTGAGAATGCAAGCGAATCTGCTAGGCTCAGGAAGGCCCTCGCAAGCAGTCACAGTGTTCCCTCTTTCTTGATGCGGGACGATAATTCCTTTACAGAATCGGCAGAGGAGACACTGGAACTGCTTATGACCACGCATTTTCCCGGTAACTCGGATGAAAACAGGGCGGCGAGTTATGCTGGTAGGCCGGCTAGATCGGAGCTACCAAGCCTAGATTCCGCCAGCTACATAGTAGCACAAGACAAGGTTGAATGGGCAATTAAAACTTTTGCGCCATACAAGTCACCAGGAATAGACGGAATCTGGCCTATCATGCTGCAAAAAGCACAGGCTTCAGTTATTCCGTGGCTTAGGGTGATATTTAAAAGTTGCCTCTCCCACTCTTATGTCCCTCTAGCTTGGAGACAGGTCAAGGTGATCTTTATCCCCAAGGCAGGAAAAAGTGGACACATAATCGCTAAGGACTTCAGACCAATTAGCGTTTCCTCGTTTTTACTCAAAACATTAGAAAGACTTCTCGACATATACTTGAGTGAGCGTATTTTACCAAGAGGGGTCAGCGGCTCCCAGCACGCATATACAAAGGGGAAGTCAGTAGTAAGAACGGTTGAGCAGTCACTTAGTAACAGGGAATACACGTTGGGGGTGTTTCTTGATATTGAAGGGGCTTTCAACAACGTAAAGGCTGAAGCAATTCACGACGCCCTTATGTCTCACGGTACAGACCACTCTATCTGCCAGTGGATTGGAGCAATGCTATCAAGCCGCCAGATCCACACAAAACTGGGCAACCACGAGAGAGTCAAATCCGTAGACAGAGGAACACCCCAAGACGAAGAACTGTGGTTTATCGGTCAATCCTCAGAAGACGGAGACAATCCTATTCACAAAGAGGAGAGTGATCGAAGCCTTCGAACCACCTAAACTAGCGGGCAGTACCCTAGCAATGAAGACCCACACTAGGTATCTAGGGGTCATACTTGACTCCAAACTAAGCTGGGGCATGAACATAGATGAACGCGTGAAGAAAGAGAAATGGGGTATAAGCCCTCGTATTGTTCACTGGATGTATACCTCCATAGTTAGACCTATTCTTACCAATGGCATAATAGTCTGGTGGACCGCTCTAGAGAAGGAGAGCAATCTTAAGAAAACAAACAAGATTCAAAGAGCTGCCTGCTTGGGCGTCTCCGGAGCTATAAGCACAACGCTTACGGCTGCAATGGAGACTATGCTCCATCTCCTACCGCTCGACGTCCACGGCAAAAGTATAGCTGCACGCAGTGCCGTAAGACTGAAAGAGTCCAATTGCTGGAAGAGCTCTGATAACGGCCATACCAGTATACTAAGGACTTATCCGGGAGGCTATCTGCAGGCGAACACCGATTACACCATCCCACTACTTAGTTTTGGGAAGGCCTTCTCCACAAAAATCCCAACTAGAGAAGAATGGGAAGAGTGGTGGGTTACCACCGGTGCAGAAATATCAGTCTTCACGGATGGGTCTAAGGCGGAGGACGGAGTGGGAGCGCGGGTCTTCTCGGACTGCCTAGGCATATGCAGTAGGTACCGGCTACCGGACTATTGCAGTGTATTCCAAGCAGAGATCTTGGCCATAGAAAAGGCGGCAGAAATAATACACGGACGCCCAAACCTACCAATGGGTAGCGAGATATGCTTGTACATCGACAGCCAAGCAGCTATCAAGGCGCTGGACTCAAACTTAGTCAGGTCACGGCTGGTTGGCAGGCGTCTGGCTGGTCTCCGGACTTTAGGGGCAAGGCATAAGGTAACTCTATGCTGGGTCCCTGGTCACATTGGTGTTCAAGGGAATGAGGCAGCTGATGAGCTGGCAAAGGAGGGATCACATTTGGATGCTTCCTCTATTGACAGATCGATCGGCTGGCCACTAGAATCAGTAAAGAGAGAAATTGACCTTAAGGCTGTTCGGCTCGCTAAGCAGAGATGGAGTAATATAACCACATGCAGCCTATCAAGGCAGCTGTGGCCTGAATGGGATTTGAGGAAAACCGCGTTCCTATTAAACGGAAGCCGGATAAACCTCCGAAACATTGTGGCAGTTATTACTGCCCACTGTCTTTTCGGTAGACACGCAGAACGTCTGCGCGTTCCCACGAATGACTTCTGCCGGAGCTGTATGGACGAGGAAGAGGTGGAAAGCATTCAGCACTTACTCTGCGAATGCCCGGGCCTAGCAAAAAGAAGGTACAATGCAATGGGCGCGTACTTCTTAGGTGGCATGGGCGATATAGCCGGCATCGGGCTGAAGCAGCTCCGGCAATCAGGCACGGTTCCACGGATGTGGTATCACAACGGACCATTTATAGGTCTAAGTGAGGCTGATTGGCTGTAGGGCTGCTAGCCGCCACCCTAACCTAACCTAAGGGCGCAAATGGTGGTGTAGGAGGTTTCCCCTTAAAGCGTTTGCAAACGTTACATCTCCGAAGAATTGTAGTATTCCATTTTCATCCAATACTGGGCTCAGTGATAAAATGCTGGAACTCTTTGGGCTTGGCTTAGAATTACGGAGTGATATTATTTCCTCTTTATAATTTTCATTTTGCACAGACTGTATCCAGTAGTTAGGAATTTTCGTTCAAGTTCGTGACGACGTAATCTGCTTATAAAACGAAAAACGTAAGCTGTAATTCGAATGACCTTCCCGTACCTGCTGAACTTCTCTACCTCGAAGAGTGATTCCTTGGTAGGGACTTAATTAGTGCTAGAAACAACATAGCATGGTGAAGGAGTCCATTCATTTATCTGTACTTCCTGTTTAGGCCATTCAGTAGAATTTTTACTTAACCATCTATAAATCCAAATATTCGAATGAAGCAACGATTTTACAGCTACGCCACGTGTAAGTAGATCTGCAGGATTTTCTTCTCCAGGGCAATGTTTCCAATCGTTAAGTGCTGTGAGATTTTGAATTTCCTGGACACGATTGTCGATATAAACGTCTCGCCTCTGCTTATTACTGCAAATCCAGTAAAGGGCAATTTTAGAATCTGACCAAGAGTCAAAATTAGTTCTAAAATAAACTTTCAGATATTTTAATAATCGTGCTGCTATAAGTACTGCTGTAAGTTCCATTTTGGGCAATGTTAATTCCTTAGACATGTCTGAACGTAGTGGAGCAACTCTGTTTTTAGAACATAAATATGAAACATTGATGAACTCATCTTCGTTTTCACTGTGTTATATGCAGATGGACTAGCATCGGCATATATGTGCAGTTGTTGATTGACTCGAGCTAGCGTTTAATTCTGCAAAAGAGGTAAATCTTTTACACATTTATTCCAATCAATTACCATTTGAGGAGGGAATGGCTCATCCCAATCCAATTTCCTTCGCCATGACTCTTGAAACAATAACTTCAGTTTTACTACATATGGTCCGAGTATTCCAAAGGGGTCGTAAATTCTGGCCAACAATTGCAGTAACTTTCTCTTCGTTACACTGGCGGGCAGAGGCAGCGTAAGGTGTGGGCGATGTGGGCCACCGCCTACGGCCTCGCGGTCCAAGGGGCCTCGCGCCTCGAAAGCCCGTGAACGTAAATATAGATATAATTACTCATTTAATAAAAATAAAAAAACCGGCTAGCAAGTATCTGGCAATACTAACCTACCACATTCGTTTTTTAAAGATCTAATCTGGCAACATTTGCTGGCGTTGCGGGCGATGAATGACGCGGGGAATCCTTGCTTCGCCCGCTGGGGATTTCCCATTCTGTTTGCTCCATCTATGTTCGCGCTTTTAAACACATGCTGTCATGCAATCATCCGACGACGCATGTACCTAATATTTTAATGTATTTCCAACAGATTTCGATGTGAGAAAAAGTGTTGCGTTTCATTGTTTGAAAAATTAGAAATAAATAAAGAACTGTATTATATTTATTTGAACTATTGAGTGTGAAAAGTGTGTTTTTAAAGAACAACACGTCCTACCCACTTATTTATTAAAAGCAAGGTAAGAAAATATTGATAAATTTTTTAGTTTTTAGAACTTGTTTGTATCATGCCTTCGATTTGTTATGTGTACGTACGCAAACTACCTAATAATTTTTTAAATATTATTTACAGATTGTAATATTTCAGGCCTACCTAACATGTCAGGCCCAGGCCCCAGTAGAGATAGAGATATCGAGAGAAAATGGGAATCTGGCTCAGCAAAACGAAAAAGAAAAGCTGAACGAGCTGTAGCAAATCAGGTTTTAAGTTCAAGTATGATGAAGTTTCTCAAAAAAACTCCTTCAGAATCATCTGAATCAATTTTTTTTGTCAAGATTTACACACAGTCCTGCGAGTGGGTAAGAGCAGTGACTTCCAACCTTACGAATTATATGAAGAATTACAAACAATGGTCACAAATTTACCGGACTTCATGAGAGATGTGAAACAGCTGCTTCAATACATAACTGAAAATAATTTACAAGAAATTTACCCGAATATTTATATTGTCATTCGAATTTTGTTAACAGTACCAGTAAGTACAGCCTCAGCTGAAAGGAGTTTTTCAAAATTAAAACTAATTAAAAATTATTTAAGAAGTACAATGGGTCAGGAAAGACTTTTAGCGTTGACAGTTTTATCTATTGAGGCAAACATAGCATCTAATCTGGATTACGACACAGTTATTAAGAAGTTCAGTAAGGCTAAAAGCAGAAAATTTATGTTTCATTAACTCTTTACTTTACTGTTAGTTAAGGTATACTTAATAATGTAAAATAATTACAATGAAAAAGTTTGCATTTTTATAAATAAAAATTTGAGTATCAAAAAATTTTTTCTCTCAACAAAATCCGTCCTCTTGCGTCATCCATCAGGGGGCCTCGCAAAATATATCTTGCCCACATCAAATTTAGGTCTTGCCCCGCTACTGCTGGCGGGTATGGTATCAAGAACTTTATTCAAATCAACAGCTGTTTCGTCCGACTTATAATACCATATCAAACCTTAAACCTTTTGTATGCTTTCCGATTTAAATTCATTATGGAGTATCTGCCTTAGATGTTGGTCGTTCGTATTCCATTTGCGAATATTCGTCGAAGCGTTTTGCATTACTTGGCAAGTTTCTTTGTAAAACTGTAGAGCATCGTCAAAATGATTCAGACTTGGCACCAAGTCGTCCATATAAAATGAATCTTTCAGCAATTGGCATGTGTCTGGAAAAATATTAGATTCAGCATTGAAATGTTTTTGTAAAGCAGCACAAAGCAGATAGGGACTACAGGTGACACTAAAGGTCACGCGCTTCATTCGATAAGTAGCACGGGCTGGCAAATTATTCTCACTATCAAGTCTGTTTGTAAACCAGAAGAAGCGGTGAACATCGTAATCTTGAGGGTTCAAGCTAACTTGTAGAAATGCCTTTTCTACGTCGGCTATAAGTCCAATAATGCCGAGACAAAAATTCAGCAGGATTGCAAAAATATCTGGTAATAGGTTAGGTCCTGGGGAAAGATGTTCATTGAGAGATAAATGGTTACCTGCTTTAGATGAGGCATCGAAAACAATACGGGTCTTAGTTGTGGACTTATTGTCACGATATACAGGGCGGTGAGGCATATAATAAGTTTTTCGATTAGGGTCAAGGGTTTCTGTACACTTTTCTGCTACTCCTGTTGAAATAAGTTTCCACATAGCGTTATCATACTCTTTTGGTTTTTCCGAACTTCTATATAATTTTTCTACTAACTTATCAAACCTTGTTAAAGCTCCTTTATAGTTATTGTTCAAGATGCACTCAGAATTTTTCCAAATCAATGTTGCTTCATAACGTTTTCCATTCTTCTTAATGCAATTATCTAGATTTAGGAAAGAATCGGTTTTTTCGGTCGGCGAAGTAATACTAATACTTTCTAAATTCCAAAAACGTTCAATATCTTCCTTGGTTTCTTCATCCTTATCAGTCATTTCCTCAGTAGATGAACATACAGCCGAGAAAGCTAGCCCATTATGACTTGCGTTATCTATGGGGCCTTGAATAGTCCAGCCAAAAATCGTTTGAATAGCTACCAACTTGTAGTTTATCCGTTTGAATTCATTCCGCACGATAGACCAGTAAATATCTGCACCAAGTAAAAGCCCAATGCTACTTTCAGGCTCACCGAAACTATGATCATCCGCTAGTAATAAGCTGGAAAACAATTCGGACTTTACGTCAGACACTGCTAAAACATCTGGATATATATCAGGTACTACAACTGCAATGACTGTAACGCATTGTCTGTCATGTATACTATTCAATTTAACCTTCACACGATCAAGTTTTTTCAATGGTGATTTTCTGAAGCAACCAAATGGCATAATACAAATATTTACCGTATCCATAACATCCAATTTAAGTTTATCAGCGATGGAGAAGTGACGTTATTATATAATTTTCGAAGGTTTGTTACATCGTTACAAGCAGTAACGTGATGAAGAGACATTAGTTGTTGCATGATGTAATCCACAAGTTTTTCAGTATCACCATATTCCTCTAACAACATAGAAATAACAGCATCATAATTTGCGTCAGTAGGTGTGAAACCGGCTATGGAATCTGCTGCTTTTCCGGTTAAATGTGTTTGCAGATAATTAAATTTATCGGCACCGCTGATATCTCCCCTCTCATGTACCGCTGTTCGAAATCTTTCCCAAAACGGAAGCCAATCCTTAAAATCTCCACTAAATATTCTTAAGGCCAACTTGGGCAGTTTAGCAGAGCTAACCTTAGCACCGTTATTTGAAGCGTTGTTGGTGTTATTTCGACAATCTTTGAACTCGTTGAGTATTGAAATCCGCTGTTTAAGACGAGCTAGAACTGAAGCTGCTTTATCGTTGTACTGCAGAATTGCTTCCCATTCTTTTTGAGACTCCTCTGGTTTAAAATTACTTCGAAGCTCATCGCTAATTTTTTTAAGATCGTCGCGAGCAGCCGTAAGCCGTTCTACGTAGGTAACTAACTCTTCTTCAATTTCATCGAGTTTGTTAACATTACTCTCGTTTACTTAAGAGTTTAAGCTAGACAAATATTCGCGTGCGGATTAGATAGCTTCGTTACTTGCCCCCTATATACCGCACGTGCTGTCGTATCCATATTCGTTAATGTTTAATACTTTTAAACCCCAACGTTCTAAATTCAAGAAACCAAAAATTTTCCACGTTCACATTCCCGGGTTTTGGCACCAGATTTTAAAAATATATGCAAATTCTTGGATTTAGTTCTAAGGTTTTATTAATACATATACATATATACAAGATTCGCGGCCGTACTCCGTCGTGTTGAGTCCGTTACTGACCTTGGTGTGAAGCTAGACAAAAAACTCGATTTCACTCTGCACATAAACTATATCGTGTCTCGGAGTACTATAATTTAGTTCTGGGTTTTGTTAAATGGTGGTCAAGGGAGTTTTCTGATCGACTGACCTTATTCACTTATTTTTCTCCTTGGTTAGACCGGTTCTCGAGTATGCATCTCAGGTTTGGTCACCTTGGTATGCGGTTTGTTCTAGACGCATCGAGTCGGTGCAGCGAAACTTTGTTAGATTCGCACTAAGGGACCTCCCGTGGAATGATCCATTAAGGCTTCCTCCATAGGAGGATCGCCTCCGATTGCTTAATATGCACTCGTTGGAGGAACGACGTATAATTGCTGACCTAGTATTTATTCACCAGCTTTTGAACTCGAATATAGATTCTCGCACTCTCGCAGGTTTAGTTACTTATAGGCATACCCTGTATTGCTTAAGGAGATTGCCTTTACTACATGTTGTCCATTCTCGGTCTAACTATGGTATGCATGAGCCTATTAATCGCACAGCCTCGGCGGAGTGCATGTATTGCCCGGGAAAAGTTGACACCGCAGAGCACACCTTTTTCGAGTGCGAGAAATGGGCGGCTCACCCAGGAGGGGTGGTCTCTCCGGACACTTTAGTGGAAGGCATGATTGCCGACGAGGAAGTCTGGAACAAGACAGCCAGGTACGTGGAGGACGTTCTTCGACGGAAGAAAAACGACCTGGACCAACTGGTGAGGGAGTAGGTACCTGATGGGCAAAATAACAGGACCTAGCCCGAAGTAGTGTGCCAAACAGTTCCATGCTAGTGTTCGGAGAAGCAAGGGAGGTGTTTTAGTCGGTAAACTGTGCCACAGAAGTCCGACACTGTTGGGAAGTAGTTAGTTCCAAGCGTGCATAAAGCATTTCACCTCCCTTTCAAAAAAAAAATAAAAAATCGCATGTGTACAGCCGTGAATATGTGTCCTATTTTTGACCTGGCTCTTACCAAGGATTTGCTTTACCGATCTCTGTTATCTGTACACCCCTGACTGTAGTGTTTGGAAGTGTTTCACTTTTTTGCTTACTAATATTCTTCTTTGCATGTTGGTGTGGGAGCCTCATTCACCTCAATATATGTTAAATTCTGGTGAATAGGTCAATTGATTCCAGGCTTCTGCCTATGAAGTGCGCCTTCTGAGTAAGAAGGGTTAATTCGATAAAAAATTTACTTATCTGTTGAGATTGTCGATCACAGCGTCAAGGGTCTGTTAGATTCAGGTGCTAATGGTACTATTGTAGGGAAAGACGGTATGAAAATACTACTTGATTTAGGCGTAAAACCAGTGCTAGGGAAATTTTTATTAATCAAAACTGTGGATAACTCTCACCATGTCACTGAAGGTGTAAGCCAAGAGCCTAGGGGATTTTCTTGGCTTGCATTTTTTTTGCTGCAATTCAGAAGTCGAAATTTTCAATTCAAATTATTATTACTTTCAAGTTTTCCATCCATATGCTTTTACAAATCTCTTTTTTTTATATATTCCCTACGGCCGTCCTTGATACATATCTAACTGGTCTGATAACATTTTAAATCGAGGCCCTTCATCAAAATTAACCTTTCAAGCAGAATTAACCTAATCGAATAAATATAATTTATTATTTGTTATTTTATTAAGTTCAGGCGTTTTAAATTTTATTTAAATTTTATTTGTTATATTTATTTCTTTTAATTTTACTTTCCTGTGAAATCCGTGCTAGCACGTGCAGCGGTGACTCCTCATAGTCCAATCCTAGCCGACCTGAACTTCTTTGCTGGCCTTCTGTAGACTTCCGAAGTAACTATAATTTATTGTCCGTGTCTTGAAGTAATCACAAACCTTCTCGTGATTCTCAAAATTCAAAAAAAACTTTTTGCTATGTCTCGACACATCTTCCAACTTTTTTAATGCCACCCCGTTTTTTCTTGTCACCTCCGGAAGAACGTCGTCGTCAAGATGGCGTTTTGAGTTTATGCCCAGAAAAAATATCGTAACTATCAGAAGTATCATCGTAATAAAACCATTGTAAGGTTTGGACGAGTTCGGAGATCGGCCTATTTTGTATCATGAAGCAGGAGGTACCGCTTTAATTTCTTTTATAATTATTAATTTTGATGAAATTTTGTAGAATGCCTTGCCTGAATAATGTATTTTGGGTTTTAATTTTTTTTATTTTTATAATTTCTATTATAGTGTATACGTTATAAATATTTTATGTTATGTAGCTAACCTTGAAATATTTCACTTGCTTCTATTCTAAACTAACATCTAATTTCTCTTTCAATGTTTTAGTATTTTTTTTTATTATTGGGTTTCGTATTATTTTATTAGAATGTGTTTTATTAAAGGTTTATTTTATTAACCTAAATAAGAGTCTACGGACTGACTAACTATTATATAGGAGCATTCAGATGATAATTAAGCATTTGGATTTTGATTAAAATTGTTGAACAATAAACACTATTGTTGTTGTAAGTACAGAGTTGGTTGGGTAGGTTTATATAATAAGCTATTGGCTCAATAGTGCTTGTTGGAAGTGCAGAGCGATTTGGGTTGGTTTATAGTAGATTGCAAGTGCAAACCTTACATACTCCCCGTTGGTGGGTAAAAAAAAATGTGAAGCATTTTTTTTTAACTGCTACTAGGCATGACTATATTTGTCTTAATCTCGCTGATAAATTTAATTTATTGAAGCGGGTACAACTTACTGCGTCCTCAGGATGTCTGTTTGACAATGAGCTGAGGCAATAAGGCAATAGTTAGTTATACTTATTAATATTGAGCAAGTGGGCGTAACGCATACTGAGTCTCGTTTACTTTATATTTTCTACGTAATATTAATATGATATATCTGATGAAATTTAATTATTATGCCGGCCATAAGAAATATATGTTTTCTGGTTGAAATTGTTAAGTGGAATCAATAATTTTAATTCAAGGTATTTAATTGTGCCGTGAGACTAGTGAGCTCCCTAAAGCTAAAACTATTCTCTTACCATGGTAAGCTACGGCGTCGTAATGCTTACAGGTTAGTACACTAATAAAACGAACTGATTTACGAAATGCCTTAGTATAATACATATGTGTAAGAAGTAGGTGCTTATCCACACAGGCAATTGGGTGAACCAACCTTTTGGACCAAGTATTAATGGTTCCAACTAATTTATTCTAACCTACTTAATTTTTAGCAAGCTTAAGTTAAATCTTACAAATTAAATCTTGATACAAATAGAGTTTGAATTCCGATCTTGTTTACACATGCTTAATATCTTTAATGTGCCACCAACCTAAGTCATTTCCCAATTAATCCTGTAAACGGTAGACCAATTTTGATTTTTTTTTCTCATACAATGAATTTAATAAATTTAGGGGCTAGCTTAGAGGAAAAGTAACGAGTGGCGTCGGATATTACATAATTGCGCTTATAAACAGTATCTTCTATATTGAATTCAATGGATACTTTATTTCGGTCAAAATACCTTTTGTTGACTTCGTACGCCTTAAAAATTCGTTTATGTATTTCATCATATAGTGGTTCTAGTTTAGATAGAAATTTGGTTCGATGCACAACAGGGGATTCTTCGACAGGATCAAAGAGTGTATAATCAGAAGCTGAAAATACGAATTCTCTTCCAAAGTTAAGGAAAAATGGAGAATATCCGGTTATACTATTTACTGCTGTTCTAAGAGCAACTGTGACAGGACCAATTTCACGATCCCATAACTAATGGTTATCGTTAACATAGGAAGGAAGAGCACTAATAATGACTTTGTTCCAACGCTCAGTGAAATTGTTTCGGGGATGATATCTACAATTGAGCCAGAACTTGTTCACGCCGTAGTCTTGCAGTAGTTTTCTAAACTCTTTGGAGTCGAACTGTCGACCATTATCGCTAATTATAATTTCAGGTACTCCGTATTCATGGAATATTCGGCTTTCTACAATTTCGGAAATCTTCCTTGCGGTTGCCATGCGAAGAGGAAATAAGCAAGGCATTTTAGTGAACCAGTCACAAACAACGAGCAAGAAGGTGTTCCCTTTATTTGACCTTGGTAAAGGGCCAATTAGGTCGAGTGAAATCATTTGCCATGGCCTCGTGGCTATTTTAAATTTGCCCATTTTGCCTAACGCCGGTTTGGTGGTAGGTTTTGATCGAAGACAAGTGTCACATTGATTTACGTATTTAGTAACATCCCTAGCCAATTCTGGCCAATAATAACGGTCTGATATACGCTGCTGTGTTTTACGTGCTCCCAAATGGGAAGCGAAAGTGGAATCGTGACACTCCCTTAGAACTTGTATTCGTTTCGATTCCGGGACAACAAGTCTCCATTTATTTTCACAAATTTTTCTTAAATCATACTTAGGTTTCATGAACAATTTGCTATCTTGAATCTTCCAATGTGAGAGGTCTAGTGTCCGTGCCTTCACCTTCTCTAACATTCCTCGATACCATTGATCGCTGTCGTTTGGGACACAGTCAATAACACTGATTTCAGGTATTCTTGAAAGGGCATCAGGAACGACGTTTTTTTTCCCTTTGACGTATTTTATTTCATAATCGAAATGCTGTAGGCGCAGTATCCAACGAGCTAACCGTCCGGTTACATTTTGCTGACGGAATAACCAAGTCAATGGAGAGTGATCGATTAAGATAAAAAACTTGTACCCTTCTAGAAACCCCCTCAACTTTTCAATAGTAAAGATTATACTAAGACATTCTTTCTCTATGTTAGCAAAATTTGGGACGAATCTTCTATACTAAGACACAAGCCCGATAAAGCGTTTTAACTCTGTATAGTTTTTGGGACGTGGGAAATCAAGCATAACCTGTACCTTCCCCGGATCTAAATATGTAAAAATGTTTTGTTCTGTCGGACCGAAAAGTCGATCCATTAATCTTTGCTGCGTTGCTGGACTATTCGTTAAACCAAACGGAATAACTACAAACTGCCATAAGCCATGTCCAGGTACGGAAAAGCCGGTTTTCTCTTTAGCGGTTTTGGTAAGAGGAATCTGCCAAAAGGCATCTTTTAGGTCAATCGACGATAAGTACTTTGCTTTATTCAGTCGGCTGAGGATCTCTGAGATTCTAGGCAGTGGATAGGCACATTTCTTTGTTACAGCGTTAAGTTTTCGACTGTCGATGCAAAGACGATCCTTACCATTAGACTTTTTTACCAATATTGCTGGAGAACACCAAGGGCTAATTGATGGCTCTTTCACCCCTAAGCTTTTCATTCTGTCGAGTTCCTTGCCTAGTCGGGCCTGTATAGCGGGAGAAACCGCGTAGCCGCGCTGAACTATTGGTTCGGCATCGCCAGTGTAAATATCATGCATAATTAGTTTGGTTCTTCCTAATTCCGGTCTATCCAGCCTATCAAACTTTTTTAAAAATTTTTCTATTAACGACATTTGTTCGGACGTAGGCGGTCGAATCCCAATGTCGTTGTTACTTTCATTAATGCTGAAGTTATAGCAAGCCCATTCGTTACTGTGAAGACTTTTTAACGTAATTTCAAATGCATTCCATACGTCTATTCCAAAAATAAAACCATGCGACAAGGAAGGAACCGCTAACAACTTTATAACATTTAATTGGCCTTTAAATTCAATAGGTACATTAAAATGTCCAACTGTCTGGTGTTCTAAGTTATCTACGGTTTTTATGAAGGCTCCTGAACTAGTCTGTAAGCTGAGTCACAACGATTTTAGAAACTGTAATCCTAACTTTCCAACTATAGACCCATTTGCTCCAGAGTCTAAGAGGCCCCTTACTGTGGATCTTAGGATTCGCACGTTGAGATCGTCGTTTTTATTTATTAGGTCGTTGACTCCTGTGGACCCTGTAGACTGGGAGCAGCACTGGTCCACTTGGGCACGGCTCCTGTATAGTTTCCCGGATGGGAGTGCTCCTCTGCATAGGGACTAGAGGATGGCGTATTTGGACCGGCAACTTTGTCATTTTCAGCGAAAATGTGGTCTCTTATAAGATTCGCGGGACAATCGGCTTGCCTAATTTTAGGGGAATATAAACTTGAATTCTCTAGTAAAGGCTGGGACTTTGGCGAATCTAGGTAATTCACTTTAATAGGTTTAGATTTGAAGGCTTGTGTTTCCCTCCTTGGGTTAGCAGGATTTACGTAACTCCTGCTGTTAGATTCTTGATACACCGCTCCTTTATTATGCTCATTAAGGTTGCTTTGCCTAGAATGGCCTGCATAGAGACGGGGGTTCGCACTATCGATATTTAAATTAAACTGGTTACCAGGCATTGTGGAAGTAGGAAAACTATTATTCTTAGGTCGTGTGAAAGGAGAAGGCGTATGCTCTCGATTTCTGGGAGCATAGGAGTTATATACTCTATCGGAAGGACGCACATTAGACGGTAAGCCGTGAAAGTATCCGTGGTTGTCACTACCATTGGCGCGAGCTTGAGCATCGCATATTTCAATTCTTTTACAGGCCTCTTCCAAGCAGTCCACCGTGTTAAAGTCTGTGAGTGCACGAGCTCTGATAAACTTCGGTAGAAGATTGTTTCTTATTATCTTAATTCGTTCCTTTTCTGAAGGGATGCGTGGTAAACGCAAGAATTGATCCTCCATATAGGATATATATTGTATAATTGTCTCTGAGGGGTGTTGTTTACGATTTTTTAAAAACTGAAGTAATTGATCAGTCTGCAATAGAGGTTCAAACTCATTCAGAAAGCGCTTGACAAAGTCCTCGTAATCCAAAAATGTATCGCGCTTTCGTCGAAACCACCTTAGTGCAGACCCGTCCAACAGATCCGAGATTGAATTCAATAGATCTATTTCACTAACCTGCCTGGATCGTGAGTAGTCAGCAACGCGCTGTAAAAAGCATGAAGCAGAATCCTCGTTATCGCCGGTAAACTTTAAACCCCAATTTTAGAGTCCGGGCGGAGATCTGGAAAAGGAGAAGCACTCCCTTGGGAATCTGGGCTTATTTGATTGGGTTGTTAGAGTAGAATTCATGTTAGTGTCCTTGTTACTGAAAATTCAACTTTATTAGAGGTTTGGTTATCCTCCGCTATTGGCTGAGCCGCCATTCTATGTGTAGGTAAGTTAAAATTGTCGCGGTCAAACTCCTCACCCTCTAGATCCATATTTTCGATCCTATTAAGGTATGAATCTTGTTTTGCAGAACTCGCAAAATTGGACTTCCATTGTTTAAACTGGAGAGTCTCGAGTTTCTGAATTAAGTTTTCAGTATTACCTACAAGCGATTCTTTTAAGGAGATCTGATCTGCCTCATCAGTAACAATTCTATTAAGCCGCACTAAGAGAAATCCTAATCTTACTGAAAGAAGTTCACTGAAAACCGAACTAACTGAACAATCCTCAGTGAATTCAATGAGCAGTTCTTCAAATTGTTTAAGATCTTTATCGGGTTCCAAATACGATTTGACATCGAGATCAGAGGGAGCTGTATTAGCCTCCTTTTTTAACTGTTTGGCCCACCAGATATTTCCTCCCTCAATAGTAAAGCTTTCAGGTCTTACGTTTGGTCATCGCATTTCGTATTTTATGTCGCAATCTGGACAAAAGCTGGCAACTTGTTCAAATGATATTGTGGATTTGTGAATGTTTAAACACTCTAAGCTCAATTAGAAGAGAATTGGCAAAAAAAATTAACTTCAGGAAATGAGCAACAATATTACACTTTAAAATCGTAAATTACTACAATCTTTTGAGCTTCAATAAGTTATTTAACTAATATAACGCTAAGTTAGATCATAATCGAGAAATAGGGTTACGCAAAGATGTCAATTAATTAAAGATGAAATCAATTCTTTAGATTGATTTCAAAATATGACGTTGGGGTCATTAGTTATTAAAATTAGTACACTGCCCCTTCTTTATTCAAGATAGTAATTCATATTATCTTACTGGTTGCGATACTATGAGTAAACTTTAATGACTGGTTCGATCAAACCATTTTTTGTACTACTATGACTATCACATGCCGGAGAACTAGCAATGCTTGGGATTTGTGAAGTGAAGTAATTTCCGTAGGATGCTCAGAAAATCTTGGATTGTACGATGAAATGAAGGAAAAATTTACTTCTATATAAAATAAACACTCACCGATAATTCTTGGCACAACTAATTACACATGTTTTGCTAAAGTAATCCAAATATGTTTACAATAATTCAATACTTTCTTTACTGTACTACCCAGAAGAAAATATAGCCGGCAACAGAATTATTTAACTTAATTTCTCATCGAAACAACGATTTTCTTATTTTGTTCTAAAAGAAATATATACGTTTAATCAATTAGATTTTATTCCTGAATTTTTAAAATGCCATTACATGCACTTGCACACTTGTTTATGTTGATTTTTTCAGTAACTAGAACACTTGTCGCTATTGAACATAATTTGCAACTAATTTTGGGTTGTTTGTTTAAAATTTACGAATTTAGGTCGGTATACTGACTAGTGGGAATTAAACTCTGTGACTGAACAAGGTTATTCCTAGAGCAGAATTTTATTGCAGTTCGCACCAACTGATAAACTGTTGACTAGGTTTGCACATGCATACAAAATATGCCTTTATGCGTATTTATGAATATTTTTTGTTACAATTTATTGACTCTTGCGTTTCCAAGCGATTACACTCTTGATCAAAATTTTGATATTTGACTTTTGAAAAGATTAACTGAAATTTTGAAAATTTATTTAATTGAAAGAAATGAAATGGTACAGATCCCGGACGAGCCCCCAAAATGTAAGCCAAGAGCCTAGGGGATTTTCTTGGCTTGCATTTTTTTTTCTTTTTTGCTGCAATTAAGAAGTCGAAATTTTCAATTCAAATTATTATTATTTTCAAGTTTTCCATCCATATGCTTTTACAAATCTCTTTTTTTATATATTCCCTACGGCCGTCCTTGATACATATCTAACTGGTCTGATAACATTTTAAATCTAGGCCCTTCATCAAAATTAACCTTTCAAGCAGAATTAACCTAATCGAATAAATATAATTTATTATTTGTTATTTTATTAAGTTCAGGCGTTTTAAATTTTATTTACATTTTATTTGTTATATTTATTTCTTTTAATTTTACTTTCCTGTGAAATCCGTGCTAGCACGTGCAGCGGTGACTCCTCATAGTCCAATCCTAGCTGACCTGAACTTCTTTGCTGGCCTTCTGTAGACTTCCGAAGTAACTATAATTTATTGTCCGTGTCTTGAAGTAATCACAAACCTTCTCGTGATTCTCAAAATTCAAAAAAAACTTTTTGCTATGTCTCGACACGTCTTCCAACTTTTTTAATGCCACCCCGTTTTTTCTTGTCACCTCCGGAAGAACGTCGTCGTCAAGATGGCGTAATAAAACCATTGTAAGGTTTGGACGAGTTCGGAGATCGGCATATTTTTTATCATGAAGCAGGAGGCACCGCTTTAATTTCTTTTATAATTATTAATTTTGATGAAATTTTGTAGAATGCCTGAATAATGTATTTATGGGTTTTTATTTTTTTTATTTTTATAATTTCTGTTATAGTGTATACGTTATAAATATTTTATGTTATGTAGCTAACCTTGAAATATTTCACTTGCTTCTATTCTAAACTAACATCTAATTTCTCTTTCAATGTTTTAGTATTTTTTTTTTTATTATTGGGTTTCGTATTATTTTATTAGAATGTGTTTTATTAAAGGTTTATTTTATTAACCTAAATAAGAGTCTACGGACTGACAAACTATTATATAGGAGCATTCAGATGATAATTAAGCATTTGGATTTTGATTAAAATTGTTGAACAATAAACACTATTGTTGTTGTAAGTACAGAGTTGGTTGGGTAGGTTTATATAATAAGCTATTGGCTCAATAGTGCAGAGTGATTTGGGTTGGTTTATAGTAGATTGCAAGTGCATACCTGACAAAGGTACCTTTAATGTGCCTATTAAGTTCAAAAATATGTTTAAAGTCATACCAGTCTTAGCAGTTCCAACTCTTAATCATACTTTTATTTGGGGCGTAGATTTTTGGGGAGCTTTCAAAATAAGTTTAAAGTCTATAGTGGATATAGATGGACACTGGGATTGTTTTAATTTTAACACCGAAAGCCATAATAATGACAGTGGTAGTGTTTGAAAAAATTTGATTGCCTAGAGCGTTCCACATTGGGACGTACCCATTTAATTACTCATCACATCGATACCGGTGATGCCTTGCCTATTGTCCAACGTGGTTACGAAATCTCACCAGCTGTACAAGCACGCTTTGGAAAAGAATTAGAAAGGATGAAGCAGTTGGGCGTAATTGAACCTTCAGTAAGTCCGTGATGCTCTCCTGCAGTCCTAATGCCGTCACTAAGAAGTGTGCGTATCAATTGCCAAAAATTAACGATATCTTAAACCACCTTAAAAAAGCCAAATATTTGTCTTCTATTGATCTTAAAGACGCGTTCTGGCAAGTTCCGCTTTCAGAGGATGCGAAAGAAAAAACTGCGTTTTCAGTTCCTGGCCTTGGTTTATGGCAATTTGTTGTTATGCCTTTTGGGTTAACAAATAGTCCCGCAACGCAGCAACGCCTCATGGATAAACTTTTTGGGCCCACAGTGACTAATATTTTTACCTACCTTGACGATTTAATTATCGCCTCCGAAACATTTAGCGGACACATCCTTACCCTTGACCGAGTAGCCAAACTATTATTTGAGGCAAATTTTACCATCAATAGGGAAAAGTGGAAATTTTTTCGATCTAGCTTAAAGTACCTTGGTTTTATAGTACACGGAAATGGTCTCCGAACAGACCCAGAGAAGGTACAAACTATGCTTGATTTTCCACGACCTCGAAGTTTTACCGAAATGAAGCGATTTATAGGTTTGGCTTCTTGGTATAGACGTTTTGTACCAAATTTCGCCAAAAAAGCTGCACCCTTGCACGAAATTACGAAAGGAGGAAAAAAACGGCAACGCTTAAAGTGGTCAATTGAAGCCGGGGACGCCTTTAATGAGTTAAAAGCTGCTCTTGTCAAAGCACCCGTTCTTGCAACTCCCGATTTTGAAAAACCCTTTTATATTCAGTGTGATGCGTCAAACCATGCAACTGGTGGTGTCCTATTTCAGAAGAATAAAGATGGCACAGAGCATCCCATTGCGTATGTGAGTCGGAAGTTGAGAGACGCTGAGTTAAATTATTCGGTAACTGAAAAAGAATGTTTGAGTATCATATTTGCTGTAGAAAAGCTACGAGGATATTTAGAAGGTCACAAATTTTATATTTTCTCTGACAAAATGTGTCAGGTAGATTAGCCCGTTAGATACTGAGGTTACAACAATTTGATTTTGAACTGAAATATATAAAAGGGAAAACAACATTGTTCCAGACGTATTATCGAGAGCGCCAGAAATAAGTTTGGTTTCTTGTCAACCCGATAATAGCGATACATAGTACTTGAAAATGACGGAAAAAGTCAAAGAGTGTCCATCCAAAATGCAGAACTGGAAGTTAGAAGATGGCATTCTCTTTATTAAATCGTCCTCAAGCAATTTCCAATATTCAAGGGTGGAAATGGAAGTTAGTAGTACCCCATTCAAACGCGAAGAAGTCCTAAAAGAGTGCCATGATTCTTCTCTTTTAGTCCATTTAGGCGTTTATAAAACGCAAAAGAGAGTATCAGCAAAATATTACTGGCCAGGATTCCCAAAAGATATAGCTTTATATATAAAAAAATGTGAAATGTGTCTAAAATCTAAACCAACAACTAAGCTTTCTTATGGTCAATTCGGTAGGTATAAAGAAGCAAATCGCCCATGGCAGATGATCGCTTTAGATCTCATAGGTCCTTTACCGAGATCAACTTAAGGTAACTGCTGGCTGTTGGTAGTATCTGACTGGTTTACTAAGATGCCATGCCTTTTTCCTATTCGGGAAGCAACTGTAAGAAAGGTTACCGAGATTGTTGAGAATCGCATAATGTTAGAGTTTGGAGTCCCAGAAATAGTAATCAACGATAATGGACGCCAATTTGACTCTAAAGAATTTCGAAAAATATTGAGTGATTATGGAATCCGCAAGTTTTGGCTTAATTGTCGTTATCATCCCCGCAATAATTTTAGTGAACGATGGAATAAAGTTATAGAGAGCGCACTTAGGTCATACATTACAGATAATCACCGACTTTGGGACCGCGAGATAGCAAAAATTCAGGTTGCACTACGGATAGCAGTAAACGCTGTGACAGGATACTCTCCCTTTTACTTAAATTTTGGACGAGAATATATAACTTCCGGGTCAGAGTATGTATTATTTGATTCAACTGAACAACAGTCAATTGAATCAATAACAAAATTCTTAACATCCATGCAAACAATTTACGACGATATTAGCAGAACAATTTCAAGAGCCTATGATATAAATGAAAGATACTTTGATAGAAATAAAATTAAAGAAAAGATCTGAAGCATATCTAGACCTAATTTCTCATATTCTAGGAAAGCTTATTTTGATTAAATGTAAGCTCAACTAATTACATAAATGAACTCTAAACTCTTAATATTTGAAAATATATTCATTTATATTATAGTTAAAGTCATGTTTAAAGATTACACAGGCCGACAAAATTCGAAAAAATTTCAGAAACAGAAACCAGAGTATACTTTTCCGAAGGTTTTCGGCGCGCTGAATAAGAATCTGGCCTCAGAATTGCTCCATCACGTCAGGTTATCCTAAGATATCCTAAGTTAAAAGTGCGAAAATCGTGGTTTTTGCCTGTATTTGAGGTTATGTAGCATAACGATTTTAACTTTTATTGTAAAATTACTGCCAGCATCTTAAAGTACAAGCCTTGCCCTTTCAAATGCGCTTTAGTGTGCTCAAAAATCATTTTTTTTTTCTTTGAGATATCCAATATTGAAGTTTGGAATACACCGACATCAGATCCTTTGCAAGGTGTACAAACTGTACAAGGTGTGAAACTGAAGGTGTACAAAACTTGAGAAATTCATGTGAAATTCATGTGTAGTCATTTCCTTACGCATGACGGGAAAGAGAAAGATGGCGGAAGCGCGGGGGGGGGGGGGGGGGGGGCGCTTGTTCTGATTTGGTGAGAGTAGAGGCATAGTATAGATATGATATAGTAGACAAGCTTTGAACAAATCTGCAAAAATTTCCTGTCTCTTAATTTCATTTTTCATTTAAATGGTAATGTCCCTGAGAAGAAATTACCCAAATGGGAAATCTCTCAGTCATTTTGTATGTAGTTGTAAATGTCATTTCGTCATTGAGTTTGACAATTAAAGTGGAAGTAATTGATCATACTGAAGATTTTTCATTTTAAGTCTGATCACTTGGCACTTCGTGGAAATAAGGATTCTACTGCAGTGTTGCGTACTATAGAATACTCTAGGCGCAATGGATTCAAGCGACCAAAAATATCGACAAAATTGCTGCAATACAACGGCAAGCTTCAGAGGATACTGAGGCCTTTGTTAAAAAACTTGCATCTGGGGAAGATCATGGGTTTCCTAAGTCAAATATAATTGCTGAGCTAGGTTTACCTCGATGTCAGAAATTAAATCCTAATTTTCCTTTTTTTATACAGTTGCCAAAAATAAATTTCGATAAGTATAAGGTTGTCCTTCCGGAGTCCCCTAAAGATAACAATAAAGCTTCAAAAGTTATTTCCGAAGACCGAGGTAGACTTTTTGATCAATCGAAACCAGTCGAAAAAGTTATGAATTAACCGAGGAAGGAAAATCTGTTTCAGAAAATGGGAGTCATGAGGCTGCAATTTACAACTTGGTACCATCGGAAGGCATTGCACAATCAGAACTAATGAAGACATCCCCCAATGCAAAGGTCGGTTTTAGCAAAGCAATGTCACACGGATGGATATACCTCGATAAGTCTGTAAGTCATCCTGTTGTTAAACGGAAAGTTGATTCAATTTCAGATAAAGTTAAGGAGGACTTAGTAGCTATTTCGAAAGGCGATTACAAAGACATCTCGGATGGTGTTAAAAACTAATACAAGAAAAGAAAACTTATACAAGAAATTGTAATAAAAAGTTTCATCGCAACAAAAGGTTCCGAGTTCTCTACGACTTTGCAAAAATTGGAAATTGATTTAACTTCAGATATGCTCCCATCGGGATCTTGGAAAGATGCTAAATTCAAACCTTATAACTTTGATGCTTTAGGAGCACCACCTGCTCAAGGACATTTGCATCCACTTATGAAAGTTCGCTCTGAATTTCCTCAGATTTTCCTAGAAATGGGTTTCTCTGAAATGCCAACAAATAACTACGTTGAATCTTCTTTCTGGAATTTTGATGCCCTCTTTCAACCTCAACAACATCCAGCGCGAGATGCTCATGATACTTTGTAAGTCAGCCAGAGAAAAGTTATAAATTTCCTCAAGAATATTTAGAACGTGTAAAACATGTACATTCGAAAGGAGGCTATGGCTCGCAAGTTTATCAGTACGATTTGAAAATTGAAGAGGCGAATGTATTGAGGACTCACAGCACCACTGTTAGTGCGCGAATGCTTTATAAGTTAGCTAATCAACCAGGAGGCTTCAAACCAGTCAAATATTTCAGTATTGACAAAGTGTTCGATGCCACCCATCTAGCTGAGTTCCATCAAGTGGAAGGAGTTGTGACTGCTGTTGGCCTATCACTTGGCCATCTTATCGGAACTTTACATGAATTCCTTAAGAAACTAGGCATTACTGAATTGGAGTTTAAACCCGCTTATAATCCTTACACCGAGCCAAGTATGGAAATATTTCCGTTCCATCCTGGACTGTACAAATGGATAAAGATTTAGACTACAACATGCAATTTTTCTTAGGTTGGTAATTCCGGTATTTTTCGTCCAGAGATGTTGCTTCCAATGGGCCTGCCAGAGAATGTTAATGTGATAGCAAGGGGATTGTCTCTAGAACGACCTACAATGATAAAATATGGCATAAACAACATCCGAGAGTTGGTTGGCCCAAAGGTTAATATGAAGATGATTGAAGACAACCCAATTTGCAGGCTAGACCGCATGAAGTAATTTCTGTTAAACAAGTCCAAATAAAAAACTGATTTAATACTTTTTAGTACATTTATACAATAATAACGGGTAATAGTGTTAAAGAGTCGTTCCATGGAGTTAGTTAACTATAAAAAAAATCCTCCTAAATTATTATTTTCTGTCTGTTGAATAATTTCCAGCACAAAACGTAAATTACTCTGTCACGGACGTTTCTTCTTTCGAAGATACAATTTCAAAATTAAAACTGTTTTCATACTTTCCCAACTCAGCTATTATATTGGTTTTAGCAAAGGCTGCACCTGGTGGAAAAACGCCTCCACTGTAAAAAAGAAGATACAAAAGATGCTGTTAAAGTTATTTAGCAATTTAAAAATATCTTAAGTCTCGGGCATTTTTCGCTCTTTTTCAAAATAGTAGTAGCAGATAGTAACAAGGAAACACAAGTACCACCGTAACCAGGATTAATTCCAGTCAGTTTAGCAATCATAGGCTTAGATGGCGGTATTGTATAGTTATCGGTAGGTTCCGCTTCTCCTCCTTTTTCCAGCCTTGAGCGTAGAATGTAAAGGCGAATTTTGTATGTTTCATTTTGTCTTCTGACGGGCCGTCATGGGAAATAAATCCCGCGGTGAATAGTTTTGGATACTTCAGTAACAAAGACCGGCCAAAAGAAAATCTTGATATTAAGCCAAACATAAGAGCGAAAATGCTAAAAACGATAACTTCTGCTAAGCTTCTAAAAAATAATATTTTATTAATCAAAAAAGAAACGAGAAATATTTGTTTATTTGTATTTTAGTTTAATTTTATCTTATCTTGGCGTTTTGAGGGAAGGAATGGGCGGGTATCACGCCGAAGCGTCAGTGGGAGCTACGACCATCGGCTGGCCTAGTTTCAGCAATGTGGCTGGAAACAGGTCGCCAGGAGCCAAAACAACAGATTATGGATAAGCTGATGAAGGACGATAGGCAGTGTAAATCCGAGGCGGGAACTGGCATGAAAGAAATTTCAAAGAAGTCTCACACTACGCGACGTATTTAGTATCTATGGCGAAGAAGGCAGTGGAAGGGGGTGAAATCAATATATCGGAGGATACTACTCCTTCGCTACCGAAGAATGGTGTGCGCATCCCTAAAAGTAGCTATAATAAAATAAATTCACTCCGAGAATAAAATTAAGGACTCTACAAAACTAACAAGTCTTAATTACTAAGTTCGAGGAGTGGCAACTGGATCCCTTGTGGTACGAACTCGACTTTGTCTCGAACTTTCACAGGAGTGGCTTTATCAATGGACGCTTTCAGAGTAACCTGCATGAATTTTAGCACGTTGAATTACCTCCAGACCAAGGAAAAAATTAATAAGGAATTGTGGGACAGTGCTAACCTAGAAGTGGTTGGTAACAATGACGCTCCCAGGCTGAAAAAATTCTCGATTTGGTTCCCGAATGATTTTACAGAATCAAGGAATATGCAAAACTTTGTAAACAAACTTCCAAGCCAAAAATAATCAATCAGGAAGTCAGGGAGAAGGTAAGACAGTGGCTCCAGCTGGAAGTAGAGAAGAAGCATTAGAGTGCTTTGAGCAGGCAGGGAACTAAAACGACGTAACAATAATGAACTACTTGCCAGGACACTGCGGAATTTCAGAAGATCGTCTATAGAGTGGCAAGGAGGCATAACGAAATTTCCGAAACAGCAAAAAATTATGGGAAACTTTCAGCGCAGCAATCAAATAAGATAATTAAGATGAATAAGGCCCAACTGAAGCTTTATGCAGGCCTTGTGATAGGGCATGAGCGACTAATGGCTCATGGCAAAATAATAGGAGTAGCAGACTCCAGTCTGTGCAGAGGTTGCGGGGATGAAGACGAGACCGTTTACATATGCAAATTCTTAATTGAAATTAAATTTGTTGTTATTAAATTTGAGATCAAAACACATATTGTTTTGATCTGCGTGTTTCGGACATTGATCTGATCTATTTTCTTGATCTGATCTAATAATTGCTACATTAACAACTCTGATGAATAGATACCAATTAATGGTTAGGTGGTAGACAGTCCCATCCTAATGATAACAATACGTTCAGGGTACTGTTAAATTGACTTTGACTTTTGAAAGTTTTAAAAAGAAAGATCAAATTGAGTTGTTTAAAATTATGTTTTACGAATTTTATTCCTCAGCATCAAGAATTGAAGTTAAGATAATTAAGTTAATGCAACGTAGCCTATTCAATTTCTTCTAACAAAATTTTCCTCCTCACTTTACTAACTCATAATATTATTGCCGTAATTATTTACAGACCACATTTAATTAATTACAAAATCAGTAACTTATCAGTTATAAAGAAATGAATATTTACCGGGTTGCAATATAGGCCTTCATTTGAATTGGACGCTTCTTTTCTTTCTCATATATAATTCTTTGAGATCGCATCATAACGGATATACCCGACCAAGGCATTGGTAAGCAGTAGGCACCATTAATAATTTCTGATTTATGACAGATTGGTCTAAAAATATAATATAAGTTGTAATAATGTGTATAATAAACCTTAAATTCTAAATTTTTCCGATTTTTTTTTTAAAAAATGGTGTGAGCGAGTTAAATTTTCTGCTACTCTGTACACTTTTGTGTTTTGTTAGGTGACTTATATCGTCGTGAAGTTCCCTTGTTTGTATTTCCTTCAACACGAAGGTTAGTGCATCCTGTAGTTCCGTGACTTGAAGGGATTTGGTTGCAGGGGACTGATGTCTCTGCCTTCTGAGGTTCAGCGTGAATGTTTTAATGAATCCAACAATACGAAGTAATCTGCTGAAGAAATTTCGATGGTTTGATAGTTGTCAGGGTACCCAGGTGAAACATTTTTACCGTAACTACAACTGCATTGATAGGGACGCTTTGTTAGAGGAATGCGAACAACTTCCGTGGGATTCAATATTTGAATGCATATCTGTCAATGAGCAAGTCTCCATTTTTACTCTTAGAACAGAAAACGAAAGGAAGTGCACCATGCTCAAAAAGTTTCCGAATTTTCCTTATGTGTTTGAAAAGTGTGAATGTGTTAGTTTTCACCATGGAAGTAGTAAATTTGTGACTTATTCGAAGTGGTCTTCGTAAACATTACTACCATCGGATGGTATATAATCAGTTCTACCGATGTATTTTAACCATAGTTCTCTGAAGTCTTTATCTTTGAAAACCTAAAATACCAAAAGGTAGAAAAATATTTTAATTTCTTTAAAGTTTTATTCGAGCCCTCAGGCAAAAACTTCCGTCTGCTGTCGCTGAAACCAATAAGGCGAACAAAAACTCTGATGAATCTCAAATGTAAGCAAACGAGCACCATCAAGAAAAATGGACATTATTTCTGGTAATTTAGCTTTTATTTATACAGCTTTTTATTTATTTATTTATTTATTTAAGCTTAATACAAGCTATTACATAATAATACATACTACAATTACAAGCTAAAACACAATACCAACACCACAAGCTATAATAAATTATGACATAATAAATAAATAGTAAAAGCTACAATATGAGCTCTAATTAAAGTAGAAACGGGCTGGAAGTAAAAAGAATTAAGAAAGGCGATCAAGATGGGCGGGATCAAGATATAAGGCTTTGTGAAGGGATGATTTACTCAGATGGAAGTCAAAGGAGGAAAGGTCGTTGACTTTTCGTAGCATCCTGGTAATTGGCTCACTTTGACCGTAGTTTGTGCGATGGGGGTCGAGTCAGAAAAGGGGAGTGGACCTAAGGTTACGGGGATTGGTATAGATGGGTAAAGATTGCAGGATTGAAGGGCAATCTATGGCACCACTTAATATTTATTTAAGCTTAATACAAGCTATTACGTAAAAAAAATACAAAAATAAAAAATAAAATACAAGCTATAACTTAATACTAATCCAACAGACTATAATAAATGAATAATAAGAATAAATACATAAAAGGTATAAGCTACAATATGAGCTATATATATTGATTAATGGCAGAGGGCGTAAGGAAGAAGAATTAAAGTAGGCGATCAGGATCAAGATGGGCGGGGTCAAGATATAGGGCTTTGTGGAGTGATGATTTACTCATATGGAAGTAAAAAGAGGAAAGGTCGTTGACTTTTCGTAACATCCTGGTAATTGGCTCGCTTTGACCGTAGTTTGTGCGATGGCGGTCGAGTCGGAAAAGGGGAGTGGACCTAAGGTTACGGGGATCGGTATAGATGGGTAAAGATTGCAGGATGGAGGGGCAGTCTATGGCACCAGTTAATAATTGGTAAATGAAGAGAATGTCGGAAACATCACGACGTTTGCTTAGCGGTTGTAAGTCGATCAGTTTCAGACGGTTTTCATAGGGAGGAAGGCTGAATCTGTCAACCCACGGAAGATCACGTAGAGCGAAGCGAATAAACCTACGCTGGACAGATTCAATCCTATTAATGTGAGTTGTTTGTGTAGGGGACCATACCTGGCTGGCATATTCAAGGAGAGGTCTAACGAAGGAGACGTAGAGAGATTTGGAAACATAAGGATTGGAGAACTCTCTAGACTAGCGCTTCACAAACCCTAGCGCGGAGTTAGCTCTGTTAATTATGCTGTCAATGTGGGAACGGAAATTGAGTTCACTATCACAGATTATTCCTAAGTCACACAAAGAGGTAACGATAGGTACTGGTACGTCGGTTAACATATAGACTCTCGGGGTGGTGGTAAGACGCTTGCGGGAATAAGAGATGGACTGGCATTTGGAGACATTGAGCTCCAGAAAGTTTTTCATGCACCATGTGATGAATGAATCGAGGTCTTCTTGCAGGAGAAGAGAGTCGGTAGTGGAGGAGATATGTTTGATTATTTTCATGTCATCGGCATAGATGGACAACTCTGAGTGTTTAATGACACATTCAACATCATTTATTGTGAGGATAAAAATCAATGGACCAAGGTGGCTGCCCTGAGGGACGCCGGAACGAGCGACAATAGGGTTAGAAATGGATGAACTGAAAAGACTATTGTACTGACGGTTGTTGAGGTAGGATCGAATCCAGGAGATGAATCTGGGGGGGAAGCCTAGGCGATCGAGTTTGAACAAGATAACGTTATGGGAGATCTTGTCGAAGGCTTTACTAAAATCGGTGGCTATAACATCAACATCTTTACCGTTTTCCAGAGCACATAGGGTTTTAGAGACGAACTCAGTAAGGTTGGTGGTTGTAGATCTACCTTTGAGGAAGCCATGCTGGTAGAGTGAGAAGATAGACTTACAGTGGAAGAACATGGAATCATAGACCAATTTTTCGAATAGTTTAGGTATGGATGATAATTTAGCAATGGGTCTGTAGTTGGACACATCGTTCTTGCAACCTTTTTTGAAGATGGGAATAATATACGAATTTTTCCATAATTGAGGGAAAACCCCTTGAGTGACCGAGAGACGAAAAAGCAAAGTAAGGGGTTGGACTAGATGCATGGCACACTTTTTCAGAACGATGGCCGGAATGCCATCAGGACCTGGGTGAAAGTCGTCCTCAAGCCTATTAATACTGGCGGCGATTAGTTCAGGATCAGGGTCAAAAGATGAAAACGACGTTTGAGTGCATTTGTCCATGAATGCAAAATAGTTAAGGTCGGGTTGTAGAGAATTGTCGCTGAAAGATTTACTGAAGAAGTGTGCAAAGAGGTTAGCGATAACCTTAGGATCAGATGAAGAGGTATTCTCGAGCTTTAGGGTGGAAGGGTAACCATTGGATTTCTTCTTAGAATTAATAAAGCTATAAAAACGCTTGGGGTCGGATATGAGGCTAGTTTCCATCCGTTGGAGGTACTCATGGTAGAGGGTATCACAACGTTCAGAAAAAGAGGTATCAGCAGATAGATAGGAAGAATAGTCAGACTCAGTCTGGGTTAGAAGAAAAGTTTGCCAACGTTTATTTCTCCTGTTGCGAAGAGAGCGCAATTCTTTGTCGTACCATACGGGGGATGAGGAGTAGTTTTTACGAGGAAGAAGAGGGATAGATTGTGTAAGACAAGCGTGTATTTCCGAGTAGAACGCCTCTAAAGCAACGTCAACTGGGAGATGTTGGGGGATATCCCCAATATTAGAGTTGAGGAGCAAGTGATTTAATTTGTCAAAGTCGCCTTTACGAAAATTGAAGGATAAAGAAGACTCGGAGCCTGAAACGGCATGAGGGTGCTCGTAGGAGAAAACGAGGAACAAAGGAGGATGGTGACGGTCGAGGGAGGAGAGAAGATGGTTGCTTTCTGCGACAGCCGAGTTAACTGGGTCTGAAGAAAAGATTAAGTCTAATTGTCTGTCCAGGAAGTTCCTGACTCCGCTTACTTGAAAGAGACCTGAAACGGAGAGCTGATCGGTAAAGAAGGCTTCTTTGGCCGAAGATGCGTTAAGGGGGACAAAGTGAGAACAGTCCTCGGACAATGATCATTGGATACGGGGGAGGTTAAAGTCACCCAATAAAATAAATTCATCGGACGCGTTAGCGTTCTCAAGCAGGGTATCGATCGCTTCGATTATGGGCTCGTAGGCGTCAAGTGGTTGAGAGGGACGAATGTAACAACAGAGGATGTACAGAAGACACTTATTTAGTGCTATTTTTATAAATACAAATTCTGATATTGTAGAGTCGGAGGTCCTTAGCAGGGTGGCATCATAACGGTTGTGAGCAGCTATGAGAACCCCGCGACCTGGTGGCTCATTGGTGCCTATACAACCGTCAACACGGAAAATGGTATAGTTTGGAGGGAATAGTTCGTTGTCGAGAATTCCGGGTGTTAGATTGGTTTCAGTTAAGGCAAAGATATCGTGCGGGAATTTGTGAGAGTTAAGGAAAATATTTGTTGTTTTTGTACGAAGTCCTCTTACGTTCTGGTAATAGACCGACAAGCTGTTGGGGAGAGGATCTTGATCGGAAACCGCCGGTGCAATAGAGGGGAAGTCAGAAATAGGGAAATCAAGGGGGTTAGGAACGAAAGTAGTTTAAGGAGTCGTTACGACTTTTTTGAAAATGGGAAATACGGCGAGAACTGACGTACGCAGCATAGGTAGATAGATCTTCTGAAACCTTATGGGAAGGTATGTTGAATGATTCATGGTATTTAGTGAAAAGTTGGAGTAAGACTGATGGGTCTGTGGGCAGGCCTTCTTGTTGTATACTTAACATGACGTTGGTGCTCGTTTTACCTTCAACACAGACGGAGTTCGGTTTGTCGTGGATATAGGCTAGAAATAGACGTACGTTGTCATAAATGCGACGGTCCCGTAAACGGGACAAGAGGTATCGTCCATCGCTAGAATCAGCAGAACGCAAAGTCAATTTAACTGTAGGTGGGAGAAGGGGAGTAGAGCGAGGATTGTATCGCACGCATTAATGACGACCTGAACAAAATATCTGAGTGGTCTGCGGGTAACTGTCTATTTCTGAATCCTGTGAAATCGCAGTGCATTTCCTTTTATAATGACACACTGGAAGGTATTGAAATTCCTCCTGTTTCTCTGAATGGCTTTATCCTTCCTGTTCTTAGAAGGGTTACTAGTCTGGGAATCGTGCTGAACTCCGAAATGAAGTGCTGTGATAATGTCCGCTTAATGCTTGATAAGGTGTATGCTGGGTTAAGAAGGTTGTGGCTGTCTGCAAGTATTTTGAGTACTTAGATTAGGTTGAGGCTGGTAAAGGCGTTGAAAGTACCCTTTTCTAATTTTGGGTTGTCTATTTATCCCAGATTGGATAGTACCTGTGCTCGTAAGGTGCAGGTGGCCTTCAACGACTGCACACGTATAATTTTTGGACTTCGCCGATTTGACCATGTTTCCCAATACAGTTCGGTGTTGTTAGGCTGTTCTCTGGATACATACATAAAGCGCAGATTAATGATTTTTCTTTTTGGGATACTGAGTAGTAATACGCCGGAGTATATCAGAGAATTTTTCACGTTTATGACATCGCAACCGTAATATCTTAATTCCTCGATTCAATAGGTCAATTATGGAGGGTTCTTTCACTGTCCAGGCTGCCCGACTATGGAATAATCTTCCTACTAACATCCAGAGTGCTTGTACAGTCAATGCATTCAAGACGCTTATTGGTTATTATATATGTTGAGATTAAACTTCTTTTTTTATGACGCGTCATCATCTTTGCAGTACATGCTTTTATAGCTTAGTTTTTAGATATCAATTAATTAATTTTTCATTATTTTTGTTTATCTATGATTGTTATCTTTTTTGATGTTTGAAATTGTGTGATCTTTTCATCGATACGATATTATCTCTAGCCGCAACATTTGTATGATAGTACTTATAAAAGATTTGCAAATCTTGTGTATTTTTTCCTTGAATAAAGTATTGTATTGTATTGTATTGTCCCTATTGTAACGATAAGTATATAGCATATTTTAATACAATATTATATTGTAGGTGAAATGAGTACCATGTAACTTCATGAAGCAAGCAAACCATAAATTTCGGTTTCAACGGGGGAGTGGATACAAGTAGATGGAATTCGTCAAGCTGCAGAGGATGTTTGGATGTATTTAGCAGGTCAGAGCATAAAACGTCCTGCTTTAAACTGGAGGCAAGATATGCTAGAAATAGGCTACTCCCAAAAGAATCAATATCAAGGCTGAACTGGATTTCACTTTAAATATGGTGAGTATTAGAAAAAAGTGACCAAATTAGTTAGTCCTTACAAGATTAAAATGTTCTGCTTGTAACGCATCTTCTGAATTGCTAAAATTAATGTTTCAAAGTTTTATTGTTATAAAACTGCCGATTTTCACACAGATTTCTTGTCGCAGATATAACAGATGAGTGCATACTTCGCCTCTATTTCATGAGAGCACATAACATGCAACTGGATATTGGAAGAGGAATCATCAAATACGACAACAGAGAGATTCCTATGGCTCTGGGATCAAATTATTATTCAAAGCTGAACATCGTAGCATATGAAGACGTTGAGCTCCCTCCTTGTGCAGAAACCTTGGTACGAGCAAAAGTTCTTGGTGACCCCGGAAGCTATCGATTCTATCTAGTAGAACCAGATCGAAAAGAACATATTAGAAATGTCACCGTTGGAAAATGTTTAGTAACTATCGATGAAAAGAAAGAAGTTTTGGTAGGAGTCCTAAATTCCCGTGAAAAAGGTATCAAATTAAAGAAAGGTAAAGTCTTAGGTCATGCCGAACCAGCCGAAGAGATTGTGTTAGCCGAATATTCAGATGTAGATGAAACTAGACAGCCAAAGAAGGATGTTACAAAGCTAACCAACATGATACTTCCGTCTAATAAACTGAGTCAAGGGGAATATCGTAAAGCAAACAAGTTGCTTGAAGAAATTGCCAATATTTTTGCAAAACTGATATAGTGGAACATAAAATTGACCCCGGAGACGCCCGCCCTATCAAGCAGCCACCAAGAAGATTACCACTTGCAAAGCGAGAAGAAGTAGACGAAATTGTTGAAACAATGCGTAAGCAAGGTCTCATAGAAAGGTCCCTGGATGTCGCCAGTGGTGCTGGTAAAGATCCAGATGACCGGGAAAAGACAGCATTCTCGGTGGGAAGTGGATTGTGGCGATTTAAAGTTATGCCCTTTGGACTTTGCAATGCACCAGCAACATTCGAGCGCTTAATGGAATGTGTCCTACGAGGTTTAACTTGGAAAACCTGCCTGGTATATTTGGCTGACATCATTGTAATTGGACGAAGTTTTGAAGAACATCTAGCAAATCTATGAGAAGTGTTCCAGAAACTGAAGTCAGCCAAACTAAAACTAAGCCCTAAAAAGTGTACGCTCTTTGCAGACCAGGTCAAATACCTTAGTCAACAGAAGGAGTTAGCACTGATCCTGAGAAAATAACTGCAGTGGAGAACTGGCCCCCTCCGAAAGATAAACACGAGCTACGGAGCTTTCTTGGACTAGCCACTTATTACAGACGCTTTGTGAAGAATTTTGCTGATATAGCAAAAGAGTTGCATAAGCTAACGGAGAAGGATAAAGCGTTCGTTTGGACAGGAAAAGCAGAAAACAGCTTTAAAGCACTGAAGTGGACGCTTTGCAATGCACCTGTACTTACTTATCCATAGGCGGGTGAGACATTTATATTGGATACTAATGCAAGTAATGTTGGGATTGGCGCTGTGCTCTCACAAGAAGTAAACGGGCACGAAAAGGTGGTGGCATACTGTAGCAGAGCTCTATCAAAACAAGAAAGAAATTGCTACGTTACGAGGAAAGAGCTGCTGGCTATTGTTGATGCAACGAAGCACTTCCATAAATTCCTCTATGGACAAAAATTCACTCTCCGAACTGATCATGCAGCTCTAAAGTGGTTGATCTAATTTAAAAACCCTGAAGGTGTTTTGGGTCAGTTACCCAAGGACTGGGAGTGCTTTCTTCGTGACGGAAGGGAAGATGCACCAGCCCTTTTGTGAGGTTATCTTACAAGTTTAAACACACTGTTTTTTGTCTAAATAGTTACTTTTCATTCACTTTTACTGATCTTAATTTAACTTCAGTAACTTTTACATCAATTTTAATTTAAAGACAACTTTGTTTTTCTACATCACTTTGACTATTCTTAGTTTAAAGACAACTTTGTTTTACTACATCACTTTGATTATTAAAGATGGACTCAGGAGGCCTTACCTCTGGTGGGGGGATCACTCCTGGTCGGATTTAGAAAAATGACTGATTATCGATCCTCTGGTTGAGGTCTATATTTATTGGGGTTTCTCGGGTTCTCCCACCATCGATCGATATTGAAAATAATCGATAAACGTTTTCCACACGCCCAAAAAAGTTGTCTCAGCAGTTCTCTTAGCCAATAAGAATTTTCGTTAAATCTTATTAGCCGAAAAAGAAAGTTCAATTATTGCTGAGTTAGGTCAGCCATTGGTCAGAGGTAAACGTACCAGTTTAAGTACTTTGAACTGCGGCACGAGATCGAAATTGCCTATGTAGCACATAAAAGTTACACAGAAATATGCCTGCATTATGTGCCTCATATATCGGCACGAGACCTGGCTTGTTTACGTTTGGGTACAAGTACCCACGGCTTGGACTGTGTCTTCAAGAAAGTTTGTTTATGTGTAATTGGATGCGCTCATGTTCTGAAGTTGGAGTGACGTAAATTATGGAAATTTATTGGGTCATCCAAGTGAAGAAAACATGAGACATTGGATAATTATTGGATTTTAAATGTTTACTATTATCTTGGAATTTGAGCCCATTGCATTTGTTTTGCTTTAAGAAGTATTTCTTCGAAAAAATGCAGAATAGGAATATTTGGGTGAGAAATTGATAAGCAAATGGTTTTGTGAGGAATTTTAATGGGTGAATAGAAATTTGGGCATCTCGTATGGGGAAGTAATGAGTGACGTTTTAGCGGCTCATTACAGCTTCCCCCTTAGAAAAGAAAGTTCACGCAGGGAACTCGAAATGGGAAAATGTTAGAAACAGAAGCTTGGAAAAGGTGAAATATTTTGTTTAGGGAGAACCCTGTAGCCCTGATTTTCTGATACATAATATTATATTGAAATTACATTACGTGTATAGACTAAAACATGATAATTATTAAGGTTATTGCTTTTTTATATACTAATTTATAATTGTATTATCATAATTAATTGTTTTTTTTTTTTACAATATTCTGGTTTTGATAGAAAAGGCTATATTAATTTATTTTGAAAGAAAACATTAAACTTAAATAAGGAAATATAAAATTACTTATTTTTGTTATTATTATATTGGTACATATATTTATAAATACGTTTTTTTTTTGACGTAAAAAATATATATTTTTTTTTAAATCATGATTATATAAATTGACATTCTTCGCTTCTTAATGGCCTAAATTAATGCAATGTCTATTGTGGTGAACTGGTGTGACTGGTGAAACAGTTCGATAATGCGCTGTTGCTCTGCAGGATCATTTACCACCGTAATGCGTGTATGGTAGATATTGATTTCTATATTGCATTCATGAAGAATGAAAGACATCATATTTTTTAATTCGGAAAGAGTAATCAAGTCTACATATGGCACAGATATATGGATTTCTTTAAGATTATATTGCTCGCAATAGTCTTTGTATTGCATTAGTACGCCTAGAATCTGCTTGTAATCTGTTTCTGTACGTATGGGAATAGCTGATTTTGAAATTATATATTTTTTCTGTTTTAAGTTAGAACATGTGGTGGTTTTAATACTTAGGTCTTCATTCAAGGATGGAATGATTTCTTTTAGATAAGACTCAGTTTGATCCTCCGCTTTGGGTAACATGAAAAATGTACATTTAGCAAATGTTCTGTTTTTTCAACCACCGAGTTACTGTCAACATGGGGAGTTGAAACGTATTTGTTATATAACTCGTCCAGTTTAGTTTTATTTTGCTCAGTTATTGTCGATTTGGATTGGTTTCGAGTCATTATATTAATAGTCTTTGATTCCGTTACGTTGGTCTCTTCTTGGACTATTCTGCTTAGAGCATCCGCGTTTGCATTGAGTATACCGGGTTTATGTATGATTGTATAATCATATTCTTCTAGTCTGATTCTCCATCTCATTAGTCGAGAGGTGGAATCTTTCAATTTCATCAACCATACCAGAGGCTTGTGGTCGGTAACGATGATGAATTTCCTACCATATATGTATGGTCGGAATTGCTCAACAGCATAGACGATTGCTAGAAGTTCTTTCTCAATTGTGGAGTACCTGGTTTCTGCGGTATTGAGAGATCGACTTGCGTAAAATATTGGTCGATCCTTGCCGATGTCGCCTTGAGATAAAACCGCTCCTACGGCTATGTCGCTGGCGTCAGTGGTTACAATGAATTCTTGTTCAAAGTCAGGATATGCTAGTATTGGAGCTGTGATAAGTTTTTCCTTAAGGAGCTTAAAGGACTCATCACAAAATCCATCCCACTTGAATATAGCGTCCTTTTTTAGCAAATTTTTTAAGGGTTTGGCTATCTTGGCAAAGTTTGAGATAAAACGCCTGTAATATCCCATGAATCCTAAGAATGATTTGATATCCTTGGGTTTTTTCGGAACCGGGTAAGTTTTTACGGCTTTGATTTTACTTGGATCTGGATGAACACCATCTTCTCCAACAATGTGTCCTAGGTAAGCTATTTCTCTTCGTAGGAAATGGCACTTTTCGGGCTGTAACTTTAACTGGTGAGCTCTTAGTCGCTCAAATACCTTGACAAGCTCTTTGTTGTGGTCTTGCAAATTGTATCCATAGATAACAATATCATCTAAGTATACGAAACATTGTAGTCCTTGTAGACCACTTAATGCGGTATTCATTAACCGTTGAAACGTAGCTGGGGCTCCTTTTAATCCAAAGGGCATTCTATTGTATTGATAGTGACCGAATGGAGTACTGTAGGCGGTTTTTTCCTTATCCTTCTCATCCATCGGTATTTGGTAGAACCCGTTGGCTAGATCTAGAGTAGTAAAATACTTGGATCGTCCTAGTTGATCTAAGATGTCCGTAATATTGGGTAATGGGTAGGAACCGCCTAAAGTGACTTCGTTTATGCGTCTGAAGTCTACTACTACTCGCCAACGTTTCTTGCCTGTTTTATCTGGTTTCTTGGGGACTAACAATAGGGGGGAGTTCCATGGACTCTTGCTTGGACTTATTATTTCCTGGTACAGCATCTCGTTTATCTGTCTATTTATTTCTTCTCTTTGCGACTCAGGTAAACGATATGGTTTAACATGTATAGGCGTTGTATCTGTTTTCACAGGAATGCTGTGTGCGGCTGATGATAAATCATTATATTGCAAACAGATGTTAGTTATAGCTAATTTTTCTTCATGATTGCAATGTTGCACTTTCAAGTTATCTTTTAATTCTTTTAGACGGTTACTTACTGGGTCATGATCGTAATTCGCGTGTATAATATCGAATTGATTCAGATTTTCCAACTTGGGTTAATTTGGTTATATGGAATTACAACTTCGTTATCGCAAGTATTTAATATTAGGATTTTAGCGAGTCGATTGGAAGGTTTAGATAGGGTATTTCCTATAAAAACTCCAGGTTTGATTTCCTTTTTATTGAAGATTATTTCTTCCGTTTCAGTAGTCGGTATTGTGACGATGACTTCTGAACGTGGGGGTAACTTGATTTTTTTGACAGATTCGTGTGACTTATTTGCAGTTGGCTTAAAAGTTTTATTTTCTTTAGTTTCATAACTAACCTTTTTAGGTGATAATGAACTTGCATTCCTAATTATCCCATAGGACAGATCTTCATTAGCGGCAGAATTAGCTAGATTTAGCTTAATTGTATTCTGACGTTCTAGATCAGCCGAGGTTACGTCAGAGTTCATTGCTGTATTTGCCTTGTTCTCCTGAGCTTGACCCACATAGGCAGTAGAATTCGCCTCAGTTGGCGTTATTGAATTCTCACGTACCGGATGGCTCGGGGAGTTAGGCTTTTCACTAATTGTATTTCTTAGTGTTATTAAAATAAAATAATAAATCACCTGTAAAAACATTATAATAGTATTTTTATTACGTGTTTCAGTTGCGTGTTTATCGATTAACGCAGTACACTTTTTAAAGTCATTATTGAATAACATACATTCTTTTTTTATTTTTTCATTATCATCTTTTTCATCATTTCCTTTTGATGTGGTATCTCTATGTTGTACCTTTTTTATTTCACTTATTTCTTTTAAGCCGTTATTTGTCGATGTCCACGAGTCTTCTTTAATTATTTCGAGTTCCAAATATTCATCTGAACAATTCAAGTTACAATTATATTTAATTAAGAAATCTATTCCCAGTAAACCGTCGAATGGTAAATTACTACCTTCGGGTATTAAATGAAACGCATGATTGATTTTAGAACAGTTTTGAATATCTAACCTAATTGTACCATGAGATATACCCATTGATGGCACATAGTCTCCGGATAATGTAGTAATGGTGCACTTCTCATTTTCATAAACGAGAGCAGAGTCGTCGGTGGCTTCAGCCTTAAGAAGACTGATTTCTGCACCGGAGTCAACTATAAATTCTGTAGTCTTTCGCTTAGAAATGCTCAAAGGTAATTCTACAATTAACGTATTATTTTGTGTACGCATTGGTATCCGAATTTTAAATTTTGGATTTACTTTTGGTGTATGACGGCTTGAGTACTGGTTTTGCAGGATATTTCGCCGTCTGAAACCTCCCGCATATACTCGTTTCCCTGATAATTGTCTGAAGGTGTTGACCATCTTACCTGCCGGAAGGGTCGGGGCTGATATGATTGTTGCGGTCTGTGCATTGGATTTCTTTGAGAATTTTGAACATGAGGGGGTAGAGATCGCGATTGTTCGCCGGCTCGTCTTTTCCTGCACTCGTTATAATGGTGGTTAGGTTTGTGACAGTAATTACAGATTATTCTATGTGTCAACAACCTCAAGAAATTAAGGTCATTGACCAAGCCAGTCAGCAATACAATTAACAGGCCATTAACCGCCGGGAAAATTCAACCATCAGCAGCAGAGCATTAACCGCCGGAAAATGCAAACATCATCAGCAGGGCATTAACCGTCGGAAAATGCAAAAATTGCACTTTATGTAGGTTGACTAAAATTGTCAATTTGAAGACCTAGCATTTAAGTTAGCATAAAACTTTGTATAAATATAATTCTGAAATAAAGCTTTTTCATTCATAAAGTTAACGTGAACCAAGCCTTTTATTATCACCCAGAGTGAGGCTGCTCTGGGCACGTTATTTTACCTTGAATCTTGGCAGCACGGAAAAAGCTCCGCGCTGCGGTAAACAAGCATTGGTGACCCCGACGTGATCACCCGATCACACATCGTACCCTGCATCTACAAAAAAGTCAACACAGTATTGCTTTTACTTGGATCAGTGGACAACTTTAAAAGCGTGAAAAGATCCGCAACCCAGTCAGCTTTAAGCAGCACACATTGGATCATTGGATTTCCTCCAAAGCTTTAACGCACCTGCAGCAAGAGAACTGTATCTAATTTGTCGTCTTCTCTTTACAGCCAGTACACAGCCGATAATTTCAAAATGGAGAAATTATCCAAGGAACAATCCAAGACCGGCAAGGCCATAGAGCGAATGATAGAAAATTACTATAAGGATTCCAAATCAAGGAAAACCATTCGTTATCATAAGAGTAGGTTAGATACTCTGAGGAAAGAATGGACAATTTTCACCACTCGCCACGCAGAGCTTCAGAAGTACGAAGCAGAAAACCCAAATCACCCATACTTCGAGGAAGATTTCTTCTCGCAAGTAAAAACAGTCTATGAAGATCTCAATGGAGAGCTAGAAGAAAACCTTTCTAAACTAAAAAACATACAAGCTGGTGACGGAACTGCTCCAAGCGCTCACAAAGATGATCTGAGCGACACTCAACGACGAATTCGAACCCAACTGGCACTAATGGCATCTCTTAATCGATCCATACAGTCAGCAGAAGAAGCCATCCAATCTCCGCAACCAAGGGCTTTTTATCAACAACATCTCAACAGCCTAAGTAATTATTGGCATACAATAAACATGGCTCACCATGAAATATTAGCAGATGAGGATATAGGATCCTACGATCAAAACATCTATATACAATTGGAATCTCGTTACCAGGCCATGGCAGTAAAATTACTAGGGCTTAGCCAATCGAGTCAACATCCAGATCAACAAACTGGAACTATACATAATACTAATAACACTGAGCATCCCCAGCAATCATTAGTTAGACTTCCTAAGATTACGATACCGATCTTTGAAGGTAATTACTCGAAATGGAAGCAATTTCATGATTTATTCTTAAATCTTATCCATCTACAGCCAATGGCCGATTCACAAAAAATGTTTTATTTGAAATCTAATTTAACAGGAGAAGCAAGTCGTTTAATTCAACATTTACAGGTATCAGATGAGAATTACAAGACAGCTTGGGATATATTGAATAGCAGATATGATAACAAGCGACTTATCGTGTCCGCCTTTCTCAATAGCTTGTTATCGATTCCCAGCATGAATGGAGAATCGGCCAGCGCACTAAAACGATTACACGATACCGTAAATGAAGCAATTCTAGGTATCCAGAATCAAGGTATTGATACAACCAAGTGGGATGCCATAATGCTTTATTTACTAATGCAGAAAATCGATAGAGAAACTCATCGTCTATTTGAGCACACATTGGAATACCCCCGTGAAATTCCAAGCTTAACTTCTTTTCTAAAATTTCTTGAATCTAGATTTCAATTACTAGAAACTCTAGGTGACAAGAAGGAGAAAGGGCACATAAACGACAAAGACATTAAAAGACACTCAAGTCTGTTCACTGCAAAACGTGTAGCAACATGTTCACTTTGCAAACAACAACACAATAGTCTACGAAATTGTAACGTTTTTCTCAATTCACCTGTGACTGAGCGACTAAAAATAACTCGCAGACTACATTGCTGTATAAACTGCCTTAAAAATGGGCACAATTTGACAGCATGCCCATCGCGAGGATGTCTGAAGTGCAATTCTCGACACAACACTTTGCTGCACTACGATGATCAACGAGAAAACTCATCATTACAGAAAAGCCAGAATCAGACTGTCCACACAGCATTTAAAGAACATGATAGAACATCTGGTTATGTTTTCCTTGGTACTGCTATTATAAATGTGGAAAACAACAGTGAAGAACAAACAAACTGCAGAGCAATTTTAGATTCAGGATCACAGCTAAATTTTATATCAGAGCGTCTTGTCAAAAAATTAGGCATTCCTACCGCTTCTCAAGAAACAGAGATTAATGGAATAGGCCACTTGAAATTACAAATTCGTGGCAGAGTAAACTTATGCATTCATTCAAGACTAAATGAATTTTCGGTAAGAATAGAAGCTCTTGTACTTCCAGAAGTGACTTCATATCAACCTAGTCAAATCTTTAACATTGCACGTTGGCCAATTCCAAAGAACATACAACTGGCAGATTCCGAGTTCTATAAACCCAGACATGTAGACATGCTTTTAGGTGCAGAAATATACTGTGATCTAATGTCAGTTGGACAAATTAAAATTGCAAAGGACCTTCCAAGCTTGCAGAATTCTGTATTTGGATGGATCGTTCTCGGTAAAGTTAACCGTAAGACTCGTCAATCTCCAATTTTTTGCGGAATTGGCACAACGTCATTGGAAACACAACTGGGAAGGTTCTGGGCTTTAGAGGAATGCGATACGACAGAAAGACAAATGACACTAGTAGAAAAAGATTGTGAAACCCACTTCAACAAAAATACTTACAGAAACGAAGAAGGAAGGTTTGTTGTAAAACTACCATTCTCAAAAACTCCCAGCACACTAGGAAATTCAAAGGACATAGCTATACGACGATTTTTATGTTTAGAAAGGCGATTACAACGGAATACAGCCTTGAAGGAGGAATACAGCGCGTTCATGCAAGAACTTATTAATCTTAAACATATGGAACCAGTTGATAGCATACCAGAACACAACTACTTCCTACCTCATCATTGCGTGCTCAAACCTGACAGCACAACCACAAGACTAAGAGTAGTTTTTGATGGATCATGTAAGTCTTCCACTAATACTTCACTTAACGATATTCTGTTAATAGGTCCAACAATTCAAAGCGAACTCTTTGATATTTTGCTACGTTTCCGAGTATACAAATATGTGTTCACGGCAGACATAACCAAGATGTACAGACAGATTCTCGTAGCTGAAGACGATAGAAGATTTCAAATGATCGTTTGGAGAAATTCGCCATCTGAAAGATTACAATATTACCGTTTGCGAACGGTCACTTATGGGACGGCTTCAGCACCATACCTGGCTATTAAATGCCTGCATCGTCTGGCTGAAGAAGAAGTAGATAAATATCCTTTAGCCTAAAAGGTCTTGAAGCGCGATTTTTACGTCGACGACGTAATGACTGGCTCCGACAGTCTTCATGAGGCTTTAACTCTTCAAACCGAACTAAGGAAAGCACTCACTGAGAGTAAATTTCCTCTAAGGAAATGGTGTGCAAATCATCCGTGATTACTCCATTCTATACCGAAGGAAGATATAGAAAGCATGATAAATATTGGCGACACCGGAGAAGGTCAAGTTAAAACGCTTGGATTAATTTGGACTCCCATCTCGGATAAATTTTCAATTAAAATTACTCCTGCAGATAATAAACGAATAACGAAGCGTTCAATTTTAGGGGATATATCACAAATTTACGATCCCTTAGGATTTGTTAATCCAGTCGTGACCATGGGAAAAATCTTTATGCAAGAGTTATGGAGATTGAAATTAAACTGGGACGAAAGCATTCCACAAGAACTCCAAACAAGATGGTTATCCTTTCGACAAGAACTAAAATATTTGAAAAACCTTCAGATACCTCGACATGTTCTGGTAACAGATATACGGAAGAACGTTGAAATTCATGCTTTTTCGGATGCTAGTGAAAAGGCGTATGGCACAGCAATTTACCTCCGATCTACAGACATAAAAGGCCAGGTCTCAATAAATCTCCTATGTGCAAAATCAAAGGTCGCCCCAAGCAAGCTGGTAACAATGCCTCGACTTGAATTAGCAGCAGCGCATTTAATGGTAAAATTGGTCAAACGTGTAAAAAATTCATTACCAATTTCACTCGACGCCGTATACTTATGGACAGATTCTATGATCATCATGTCGTGGATCAATTCAGAAAGTTCAACCTTTAAGGTCTTTGTGGCCAATCGAGTGTCTTACATACAAGAACATACTCAGAAGGACTGGTGGAAGTATGTTCCAACAAAACATAATCCAGCTGACCTTACGTCTAGAGGACTAACACCAAGAAAAATACTAACTTCAAGGATATGGTTTGAAGGACCAGAGTATTTAAAGAATGATCCAGAATACTGGCCAAGACCACCACAAGAGAAAATTGTTGTAGAAGATGAGATTCGAAAACAGAAATCAGTACTAATTACAACTACCGGAACATTAGGTATTATATCGTCTATTAATCATAAAAACTCATTTAAATTTCTACAACACATTATAGCATACATTCTTAGGTTCAGATACATCGTTAGGTCTAAACATACACGAACAAACGATAGATCTTTGCAACCAGAGGAGCTTCAAGAAGCGCTTATCATTATCGTAAGAGAACTACAGAATAAACACTTCACCAAGGAATTGAAGCAACTCTCAAGACAACACTCAATAGATTCTTCTAGCAAAATAAAATCATTGACTCCATTTTTAGATAACAATGGCGTTCTACGAGTAGGAGGAAGACTTCAAGCTGCGAACATACCGTTCGACGCTAAGCATCCCATATTACTGCCACATAAAGATGAAATCGTCAAACTACTCATTAAAGAACTTCATGAAAAACATCTTCACGCTGGTCCACAGGCACTGTTGGCAATAGCGCGGCAGCAATTCTGGCCAACTCAGGGAAAGAATCTAGCACAATCAATTGTGCATAATTGCGTTCGTTGCGCTCGTTTAAGGCCGAAATTTGTTACTCAACTCATGGGAAATCTACCTGCCGAAAGAGTGCAGCCGGCTAGACCATTCTTCAACACAGGAGTCGACTTCTGCGGGCCAATTGAAATACACTACAAGATTAGGGGAAAGCGACCCACTAAAGCCTATATTGCGGTTTTTGTATGCTTTACAACAAAAGCAGTTCATCTGGAACTCGTATCAGATCTCACAAAAGATGCCTTAGGAGCTTTAAAACGTTTCATTGGACGACGAGGTAGACCATCCAAAATACATTGCGACAACGCCACCAATTTCGTTGGAGCCAAAAATGAGCTTAAGGAAGTACAGCATTTGTTCTCACAAGAAGAATTTCAAACAAACTTGACCCAATATTGTGCGGATGAATATATTCAATGGTGTTTTATCCCTCCAAGAGCACCACATTTTGGCGGCCTGTGGGAAGCGGCAGTGAAGGCAGCAAAACACCATCTTCGAAGAGTGCTTCTTGGTGCATCTCTTACCTACGAAGAACTTAACACAGTGCTAATAGAAATCGAAGCAGTGCTCAACTCAAGACCTATTACTTCTCTTTCTAGTGATCCAAACGACTTGCAGGCATTGACACCGGGACATTTTTTGATAGGAGAACCAATCACCAGCATGATAGACCCCTATTTAAGAAATCAAAACTGCACACTTCTCAAAAGGTGGGAATTAGTTCAATCAATGCGCAGCAATTTCTGGAAAAGGTGGAGCAAAGAATATCTGCAACAACTTCAAGAAAGAACAAAGTGGCAACAAACAACCGAAGGAATTAAACCAGGAGCACTCGTACTTCTCAAAGAGGAGAATACACCACCACTGAAATGGCCACTGGGAAGAGTAATTGAAGCATTTAAAGGACCAGACAACCTATCACGTGTCGTGGAAGTGAAAACTGAAAAAGGTATTTTAAAAAGAGCAATCCATAAATTATGTCCTCTTCCAATAGAAACAAACCATCAAGAAAAACTACACTCAAATGATGATATTAGTCAAGGAAGAATTCAACAAGCGAAGCACAAAACGGGCAAGATTTTGCCAATTAATGAGTCATGGCTACAGGTTCCTTTCAAGCCCTCGACTGCACTACTAAAATATAACAAACATAAAGCAGATTCAGCTGATAAAAATCAACCAGTAATCAAGCGTAGAAAACGCATTTCCTCACCTCATATGAGCCTGCTAAGTTTGCTTCTAGTGCTTATCACAATCCCATTCGCACCAACCAAGGCTTCAAAGGTTAACAATGTAGTAGAAATTAGCTCATGGACACATCGACCACTAATCTACTTCGAGGACGTCGCAAAAATGTCAATGGTAACAGATCGCTGGAATATTATGGCCTACTATAACTTAAACAACTATTGGAAGGAGATAACTCAATTCAGCAACCAACTTGAAAAACTTAAAAATATTTGCAATAGCTTTCAATCACCTGACTATTGTCAACACATTTTATCACAATTGAATCGTCAACTAAATGTAATAAAAACCAACAATCTGATATTACTGAGGAGAAACGGAAATGATATGAGGACTAAACGATCACCGCTCGACATTGTTGGAACGATCGGCAACAAGCTGTTCGGAATTCTTGACCAAGAATACGCCAATGAAATGTCCAAGACGATTAAAAGAGTACAACAGAATGACAATCATCTTTTGGAATTAATCAAGAACCAAACTTCTATCATTGATTCCACTGAAAACATTATAAAGAAAGATCGCGAATTCTCAGATAAGCAATTCGCAAGGATAAATGATTACTTAACTGAAGTACAAAAGGCGATCCAAAATACAAATAAGGTTTTATCTGAACAAGAACTTTTACAAACGTTCAACACAATCTCTATTCATTCAACTTTAGTTATGATAAATTTTCAACAACTGCAGTCAGCATTGATAGACATCGTAACCGATTGCCATAATGGTAAAATCAATCCTTTGCTACTCACCCCTGAACAACTTCGGAAGGAACTCTTTGTTATAAGAGAAAATATTCCATCAACCTTAACAATACCAGGTACAGCAGACCACGCAGATCTCTTACAACTTTATAGCTTAATGACGGTCCAAACAAGAGTCACCACGGAATACGTATTATTCAACATTTACTTACCTTTAGTAAACAAAGAAATATTCCAAATATTTAAACTATTACCAATTCCAGTCAAAATTGATGACGATATCCATCAGGTGAAGATCTCCACTGACTTCATTGCAGTAAGCCTACATCGCGACTATTATTACATGATGACAGATGACGAAATCTCAAGATGCGCAACAACTCTTCAAGATGTATCTGTGTGCAACAAAAAGCATACAATTTTCCACAAATCAGCTGGAAAAGCAACATGTGAACTCAGCCTACTGAATCAGAATAGCAAATTGCCGGAGAGCTGTAAATTAGAATCAACGAATTCAATGCCTTCTTGGATTCAGCTTCACGACCCAAACAACTGGATCTACTCGTTCGAACAAAAAACAGTACTCAATATAGTATGTGGTATTCAAACATATCAAACAATCATACAAGGACTAGGTTTATTATCATTCAAATCAAGTTGCATTATTAAACAGAACTCAATTACCATTTCATCCCACATTCAGTACTCTAGTAAACTACATCACTCGTTCATCCCTTCAACGATGCTCGATATTAAACAACTTAAGAGTCATCTCAGCAAACAAGAAGTTAAGACGACTCCAGTCAATCTGTTATTGCGAAATAACACTGAAGATATAAACCAGCTAAAAACTGTGATACAACAACTCCAAACGAACGAGCAGCTACCACACACAGTGTCCACGGATATCCACCAATACACCATAAGCTACCTAGCCTTAGCAGTCATCCTAATATCTCTCGTAGCCTACCTACTACATCATAGAGGAAGATGTCGCAAACCCACCACCGAAGATGCAAAACCAGAACCTCCACCACGTCGATCCAATTTCCAGCTAGGACAAAGTCAGTTGAACATCAACGATCTTCAACGGCCGGGAGTATGTCAACAACCTCAAGAAATTAAGGTCATTGACCAAGCCAGTCAGCAATACAATTAACAGGCCATTAACCGCCGGGAAAATTCAACCATCAGCAGCAGAGCATTAACCGCCGGAAAATGCAAACATCATCAGCAGGGCATTAACCGTCGGAAAATGCAAAAATTGCACTTTATGTAGGTTGACTAAAATTGTCAATTTGAAGACCTAGCATTTAAGTTAGCATAAAACTTTGTATAAATATAATTCTGAAATAAAGCTTTTTCATTCATAAAGTTAACGTGAACCAAGCCTTTTATTATCACCCAGAGTGAGGCTGCTCTGGGTACGTTATTTTACCTTGAATCTTGGCAGCACGGAAAAAGCTCCGCGCTGCGGTAAACAACCACTATGCACTTCTCTTTTTACATTAGGGTAGGTGTGCATGATAGGTAATTGCTTTCTTTTGAAGCAAGTGTCTTTATTGTGGCCTTTCTTACCACAAAATTCGCAATACACCATATTGGGAGTAGCACGTGACACACCTTGATGTGCCTCTTCCATTCGTTGGGAGTGCTCCGTAGCGAAACTAATCAACTTTCGTAATGAATTTTCTGATCGAGCTTTTATTATAACCTTAAGCTGATCATTCCTGTGACCATCTTCAAATGCACGAATGGCATTTTGTTCATTTTCTTTAAGCAGATAATTTCGTGAAGTTCCGTCGGATGCTTCATACGCTGTGGCGTTATTTAAATCAGCCAGTTTTTTAGTGATTTTACTAGCAAAGTCGTCTCAGCAGTTCTCTTAGCCAATAAGAATTTTCGTTAAATCTTATTAGTCGAAAAAGAAAGAAAAAGAAAGTTCAATTATTGCTGAGTTAGATCAGCCATTGGTCAGAGGTAAACGTACCAGTTTAAGTACTTTGAACTGCGGCACGAGATCGAAATTGCCTATGTAGCACATAAAAGTTACACAGCAATATGCCTGCATTATGTGCCTCATATATCGGCACGAGACCTGGCTTGTTTACGTTTGGGTACAAGTACCCACGGCTTGGACTGTGTCTTCAAGAAAGTTTGTTTATGTGTAATTGGATGCGCTCATGTTCTGAAGTTGGAGTGACGTAAATTATGGAAATTTATTGGGTCATCCAAGTGAAGAAAACATGAGACATTGGATAATTATTGGATTTTAAATGTTTACTATTATTTTGGAATTTGAGCCCATTGCATTTGTTTTGCTTTAAGAAGTATTTCTTCGAAAAAATGCAGAATAGGAATATTTGGGTGAGAAATTGATAAGCAAATGGTTTTTTGAGGAATTTTAATGGGTGAATAGAAATTTGGGCATCTCGTATGGGGAAGTAATGAGTGACGTTTTAGCGGCTCATTACAAAGGACAGGTGGCAAGATGACTAGAAAGACTGCAATCCTGATTTCGAAATTATCCATGGGAAGGGTAAATCCCATGGAAATGCAGATGCACTTTCTCGACGACCATTTAAGCCTGATTGTAAATACTGTTCCCGTCTTGAAGCAAAATGCGACCATGTGATTGTGAGGAGAACAACTGTCGTACCCTTGACAGGATGGAATAAGGAAGAATTTCAAGCAGCACAACGAAAAGACGAGAATATTTCTCCAATTTTTACGTGGAAGGACAACGACAAAAGGCCCCAATGGAAAGATATTTCCGACAGATGTACAACATTGAAGAGCTACTGGGCGCAATGGAATTCACTGTGCGTTGAAGATGGAATATTAAAATGCAAATGGGAAACACCCGACGAGTCATCATGCCGGATGCAGGTATTGGTTCCCAGGAATAAAATAAGGGATGCGCTGGAAGAATTCCATAACGGTGCTTCAGGAGGACATCTTGGTGTCAATAAGACTTTGGAGAAATTAAGAGAACGATTCTACTGGTTACATATGCGGGAGGATGTGGAGGACTGGTGTCGAAAATGTACCGCTTTTGCCTGTAGCAAAGGATCTCACATCAAAACAAGAGGAGCGATGCAGCAATACAACGTTGGAGCGCCTTTTGAGAGAATCGCGATCGACGTTGCGGGACCATTCCCAGAGTCAGATCGGGGCAACCGGTACATTTTAGTGGTAATGAATTACTTCAGTAAATGGTCAGAAGTGTATGCGATCCCAAATCAAGAAGCCAAAATAGTGGCAGAGGAATTAGTAACAAACTGGATATGCAGATTTGGCGTCCGCAATGAGCTTCATTCCGACCAAGGACGAAACTTTGAATCTCAAGTATTCCAGAAGGTTTGCGATATTCTTGGGATAAGAAAGACACGGACAACACCACTTCATCCACAATCTGGCGGGATGGTTGAGCGGTTTAATAGGACAGTGGTCGAACATCTTAGAAAAGTAGTAGATGAGCATCAACGGGATTGGGATAGCTATATTCCGATATTTCTACTAGCTTATCGAACAGCCTTCCATAAATCAACAGGACAGACAGCATCTAAAATTGTGTTTTGAAGACAGATTCGACTGCCCAGTGATTTGAAGTTCGGAACACTTGAAAAGGATGCTGAATCCTCTAAAGAATACGTAACCATACTTCGAAAGCGTCTCGCAGAAATCCATGAACTGGCAAGAAAGAACCTCAAGACATCCAGCGATAAAATGAAAACACGATACGACATCAGAGCTAATTCTAGCGGATTCAGTGAAGGAGGCCTCGTCTGGCTATTTAACCCACAGCGACGAAAAGGAAGGAAAATCACCGAAGCTTCAACAGCAGTGGGAATGACCATACAAGATCCTTACGCGCATGAACGATGTAGTGTACAAGATACAGCGGGGACCGAAAGACAAAAAGAAGATGGTGCACATTGACCGCTTAAAGTCATACCAAGGAGATACAACTGTTCGGGACGTACAGTTCTAAGAGGGGGGCAGTGTAACATGCACTGTAGTCTGGCATAGGCTACGTGATGAAAAAGAAATCAAGTTGTACAATGCGCATGTCACGAATTTCGGAAACCAGGAAGAAGTCAGATGCCGTATAAAGTCAAGGCCGACTCGAACCTGTGGTGACTTAGTGTGGTGGAAATGAATAACGGAAATTGCTAGACCTTAGATGCTGAATTTTCTAGAATTAAGCTAAGTAGTATAAATAGGGCTGAGTAGCAGCCTATTGATTTAGTTGTACTTTAACCAGCGAAGTGATAAATGTTAATTAGAAAAGTTAAACGTTATATTGTGAAGAAAACATGTTAAGGAAATTGTGAAATAAACTAATTATGTGAAGTGAATAAAACTCTGAACGTTTGTGATTGAAAATAAGTGTCTTAATTAATCCGTCGAATCCGAAGAGCCCCATTTACGTTACAATATGTAAACTATCACTTTACTATCACTATCACTTTATTTGAAGGATGTAAAAGGAGACAATAGCACTAATTCCTTTTTTATATTCTTAGGACCCTTGGCAATGGAGTGAGCACGTTCATTCTGAACTAAGGAAAGTCAACGCGCAGCACGTACCTTCGAGCTACAGATGGAAATATCAAAGGAGGAAGTAATTGCCGACCACTTCAACGAAATTTGTTCAGAAGATTAGCTTTAGTGAACCTAATTTAAGTCATAGCTAAATTTTAAGTTCACTTCTTAACCTTTGCTTGCTAACTTTTGTTATTCAGAATTAGCGCATTAGTTTTAAGTTAAAAAGGACACTTATATTAGCAGAATAGCATAAGTAGATTAGAACTTAGTCGCTCTTATGTATTTCTGAAAAACTTTATTAAAAACAAATTGAAAAAAGTTGAAATTCTTTAAATTTTCGACCTAACTTTTCTCCAATTCCTCATTTCGTTTATATTTAAAATTTTATCCTTAATCGTCTCCAGATAGGTTCAGGTTCACTTGAAATGGAATGGGAATCCTTTGTGAGTTTAATTGTAAAAAAATCTTTCTGAATATGTTATTTTATTTATTAAGATTCATCAATTACTGAGAACTACATCAAATTACATAATTACATAAGAAATAGAAAAAGTAATAATAACAAAGCTGATTCTTCAGTTGAGGTCTCGACAAGTGAAAATCAATAAACTCAAGATGATTATTAAAGAGACGAGACATATGAGCTCTTGCATATCACATTTTGTGTGGTGGTAGGGATTGATTTGAATAAAACCTTAAATACAGCTGTTAAAATTGTTAAAAAGTAGTGTTTTCAATTATTTCCCTAAAAGTTCCCCACACCATACAACAGTTTGATAAATAATTTTGCACCGTCCCTGTTATCCAATTCTCCATCCGACATACTATCCATCATAGCCATCATTCGCTTTATTTCAGCCATCGATTCTTGCTCTGCTCTCTGCCTTTCGTCATAAAGTCTTGAAAGAAACCTGGTATCATACCCTAGAAGTGTTATTGCATTGTAGAGATATCTAATTATCTAAATTTACTGAGACTTACCATAATCTGTGAAAACGGTCCCATTTTCATGATATTTTGAAACTGTTCATACATATCTCGAATTGTAAATTGACCATTATTAATCTTTTCAAGTAGCTCCTCATTATCGTCCAATTTTAGTTCGTTCATTTTGTCGGGAAGTCTTTCGATATCTCCCATGCCAAGAAGCTTACTTACAAAGGGTTTGGCCAACCTGTTTGCTGCTAATTCGTACTTGCCACCTTCATCGCAGCCACTTCCATCTTCATCATAGTGCACTAGTAGGCAAAAGCAGCTACACTTTCGCACTCGGGAAGTTTTTAGAGTACTTTCATAACTCGACGTGTCCAAAGCTACTGGGCCTGATAGTTTCTCGCTCCTTGTTTTAAAATGCTGCGCCTCTGCTAAGTAATCATATTGATTTAAGACTATTTCTGGAATTTTGTTTTCTAGAACCGAACGAGAAATTTTAGCAGATGTGCAAAAGGTTTCCAAAAAGTGTAAAGCTGTTACAACCTCCTCATTAAAGTTTTGTTTAACACTAGAAGAGATAATATTAACTTTATTAAATTAAGAAAATTAAATATGAAATATTCGTCACCGTAAATTGTGTTGTAAATGCGAAGTTACGTACTGACACATGTAGTCCAAATAAAGGTAAGTAATCTCTTTATAGAACTGCTTCAGTACCGTTAATATGCCAAATATTATTGGTACCCCATCTATGTGATCATTATACTTTTCGCCAGTAAACTATTAACGTTTTGCATAAACTGAAGCCTTGGAATGTGCGAAACAGTAAATAAAACAAGAAAAAGAGGCACGTAGTGTGAATTTCTTGTCACCAAAAATATTTGCTATAGAGGGTCACACAAAAGTATTGGGACACTTGCATTTTTTTCACATTTTCAACTTTGTGTGTATATAAAAAATTGTATAATATTTATAAAAGAAAATTTCGTTATAGCAATAATTATTTTATTTGTTTTGTTGAAAATTCTTTTCACAGTTACAAAAATTCAAATACATAACAACAAAATAACGAAAATAATACATATTCATTGGAAAAATAGGAAAAATAAATTAAATTTCGTTCATTACGTTTTTGTTTAACAACTTCTTTAAAATGGAGTGGCATTGATTTAACAAGTCTTAATCTCCCTCTTCACAATCCTCTGCGGTAAAAGAATTCCAAATTCCTTTATTTTCTCACGAAGAACAGTTTTAGTCCTCCTGGATGGATCCGCCCCAAGTCTTTTCTTAATAACTCCCTATAAATTCTCTATTATGGAAAGATCTGGACTATTAGCGGGCCACTCCATTGTTGGTACTCCATTGCCCTGCAACCAGGCTTTACTGGATTTTGAAGTATGGCTTGGTCCTCCATCCTGTTGAAAAACGAACTCCCTTCAGGCGACTGAAGGAGAGTTATTGATGGCAGTACATTTTGGTATTTTTCGTAGTTAATTGCACCATCAATAAAAAGGAGAGATCAAACTCCATATCCGGACATGCAGTCCCAAAACCATTACATTTTGTCAGGTATACTTCGGACTTTTTCCGTATAACATGACTACGGTTGGCTTTCTGCTATTGTGCATTATATTCGTTATGTTTTTGTTATTTATTAAAATTTTTTGTAACTGTGAAAAGAATTTCGAACAAAACAAACAAAGTAATTATTACCATAACAAAATTTACTTTTATAATAAACACTTTTTTATATACCCACAAAGTTGAAAATGTAAAAAAAAATGCAAGTGTCCCAATACTTTTGTGACTGGGTAGTAGTCCAGCAAATTGTAGATAGTCAGTAAGTTCAAATAGTAACTTTGTTATGGTCGCTATGTAGTGGCACCTACAGTTGTCCTGTATCACCTGACCATCGGCCATATGAGCCGAATCCCTGTAGCAGGTGTAATGTCAGGAGGCTATGCCACTGATTTTTACGAAGCTCCGGCCCTGCACCTAACCGCATTAACATCAATAAGATCCGGCTCCTATAGCCGAATCCAAGACCCCCCCCCCCCCCAATATTTTCTTACCTAAAACACCTGAAATAAATAAAATACCTACGGATACAAAAAGGGGCATAACCGAAGGCAGCGCAGAAAATACATTTAAAAAAACGTCTCAAACTCAGAAATCGATGTACGGAGGGCCGAGAAAATAATTAAAATCAATTGAATTATTTTCAGAAAAATCCTGGGCTCCCGCACAAAAATTGCTTAAAATCGTCAAACTTGTTACATTCTAATAAGAATATAACTGCTGCGTAACAGCACATAAAAATTAAACCCCGCCTCCCAACGGTACAATTATCGGCATCGGAAAGTTGAAATCCACAGCCACTCATGAAGACGTGCAAAAATTTCAACTTGCAAACTGTCTGCCTGCGAAAAATAAAATTCAAAGCAAATTCTAACAAGTAAATTTGCAATGAATTGAAACAAAATTTGAACATCTGGCATCGGATGAGAAGATAAAACCGGTTAAGCCTAGTGGTATTGACGATGACGAGATGAAGCATATGGGAACAGCGGGACGGGATGAGAGTGGGTGCGACGGTTACCGGTAAGAAGCCAGATTGGCGCGAGTTGGGAAGTGAGTTTTGGGTTTGATATCGAATGACCAGGGCGGAAAAAAGATTTTTTTGACCTTTTTAAATGTAATCAAATCCGAGTTTTGGAAAGTTTTTCTGGGATTAAAAATTTTAATAGGGATTTATAATATATAAAGTTGTGGTGGACAATATTTATAAATTACAGTGTTTTGTAAAATGAAAGAATTTAACACCTGATTTACCTAAGTACGATGCTTCAAAAACAATCGCGGGAGTTCTGGGTGGATTTTTAAAGCGCGCGGTCACGCAAAAAAAAGGGAGCGAGGAATTGTAAGGGAGTCGGTCGTGATGTGATTCAGAAGTTATTTGGTACAATTATATTGGAAATCAAAGTGAAACATAAAAACTAAAAGAAACGACCAGAAACATAATTGAAAGCAAAAAAAAAAATTATACGAAAATCAGCGTGAAACATAAAAGTTAAAGAAACGAGAAGAAACATAATTGAAAGTAAAAATTATATCAAAATCAAGGTGAAATATAAAAATTTAAGAGAAACGAAAAGAAACATAAGTGAAATTAAAAATTTGTACGGAAATCAAAAGTGCAACATAATATTATAAAGAAACGAAAAGAAGCATAATTGAAATTAAAATTTATATGAAAGTCAAAGTGAAACATAAAAACTTAAAGAAACGAAAAGGAAACGCAAGTAAAATAAAAATTTGTACAAAAATCAACGTGAAACATAGAAGTTAAAGAAACAAGAAGAGACATAAATGAAATTAAAGATTTTACGGACATAAAAGTGTAACAGAAAATTATAAAGAAATGAATAGAATCATAATTGAGATTAAAAAATTGTCTCGAAATCAAAGTAAAACATAAAATTTTAAAGAAACGAACAGAAACATAATTGAAAGCAAAAATTATACGAAAATCAACGTGAAACATAACATTTAAAAGAAACGAAAAGAAACATAAGTGAAATTAAAAATTTATACGGAAATCAAAAGTGCAACATAATATTATAAAGAAACGAAAAGAGACATCAGTGAAATAAAAATCTATACGGAAATCAAAGTGAAATATAAAAATTTAAAAGGAACGAAAGATACATAATTGAAATTAAAATTTATACGGAACTCAAAAGTGAAACATAACATTTAAAAAATTATACCGAAATCAACTTGAAATATAAAAATTTAAAGAAACGAAAAGGAAACGTAAGTGAAATTAAAATTTTTACGAAATCAAAGTGAAACATAAAATTTAAAAGAAACGAAAAGAAACAGAATTGAAAGAAAAAATTTATATCAAAATCAACAGTGAAACATAAAAATTTAAAGTAACGAAAAGAAACAGAATTGAAAGAAAAAATTTATACCGAAATCAGCGTGAAACATAAAAATTTTAAGAAACGAAAAAACCTAAGTGAACTTAAAATTTTATATGAAAATCAAAGTGAAACATAAAAACAAAGGAAAAGAAAAGAAACATAATTGAAAGTAAAAATTATATCAAAATCAAAGTGAAACATAAAAACTTAAAGAAACGAAAAGGAAACGCAAGTGAAATTAAAATTTGTACAAAAATCATAAATGAAATTAAAGATTGTACGGACATAAAAGTGTAACAGAAAATTATAAAGAAACGAAAAGAGACATCAGTGAAATAAAAATCTATATGGAAATCAAAGTGAAATATAAAAATTTAAAAGGAACGAAAAGGAAGCATAAGTGAAATTAAAAACTGTACGGAAATAAAAGTGCAACATAAAATTATAAAGAAACGAAAAGAGACATCAGTGAAATAAAAATCTATACGGAAATCAAAGTGAAACATAACACTTACAGAAACAAAAAGGAAACATAAGTGAACTTAACAGTTGTACGAAAATCAACAGTGAAACATAAAATTATAAAGAAAGGAAAGGAAAGCGCAAAAGCCACCGAAGAGGGATGACGTAAGGAATTGGGAATTGGTGAGTCCGTTCCAACACGAATTATATAAACAAACAAAAAAACTAACAATTATAAATTATTACAAATACCTGTACAATTATATTTAAAAACCAGAGTATCCAGAATGAGCATGACATAATTTTATACTTTTCATCATTAATTTTTTTTTAATTAAAACATTTAAAGAATTATATTCAATAAATAAATATAGAAATATATAAAAAAAGGACAGAGAATATTTAAATTGAAAGAAAAATTTAGTAGTATAAATATGGGGTTTCTGCCCCAAATGTGCAATGTGCACCTTAAAATTGGTTAAATTGTGAGGGAAATCGAGGTCTGACGTCACATTTTTGCACATTTTTCATGGGGCAGAAACCCCATAACAATTTTTGGAGGTGCAGAAGAGAGATAAGGATGTCGGCCATCTTGGATTTCGATCTTGTAGGCTACAATTGAGAGATAAGGAAAAGAGATAAGGATGTCGGCCATCTTGGATTTTATGTTTTCGGTCTTGTAGGCTACAATTGAGAGATAAGGAAAAGAGATAAGGATTGTCGGCCATCTTGGATTTTGGGTTTTCGGTCTTGTAGGCTACAATTGAGAGATAAGGATGTCGGCCATCTTGGATCTTGGGTTTTCGGTCTTATAGGCTACAATTGAGAGATAAGGAAAAGAGATAAGGATTGTCGGCCATCTTGGATTTTGGGTTTTCGATGTTATAGGCTACAATTGAGAGATAAGGATGTCGGCCATCTTGGATTTTGGGTTTTCGGTGTTATAGGCTACAATTGAGAGGTAAGGATGTCGGCCATCTTGGATCTTGGGTTTTCGGTCTTATAGGCTACAATTGAGAGATAAGAAAGAGAGATAAGGATTGTCGGCCATCTTGGATTTTTGGGTTTTCGGTGTTATAGGCTACAATTGAGAGATAAGGATGTCGGTCATCTTGGATTTTGGGTTTTCGGTCTTGTAGGCTACAATTGAGAGATAAGGAAAAGATATAAGGATTGTCGGCCATCTTGGATTTTCGGTATTCGGTGTTGGAGGCTACAATTGGTCTTCTTCTTCTTTGGGTTGCATCTGGACTTAGATCTAAACCTTGGATCTGAACCTAGATTGTTTAGTAAGATAAGGCACCTGTCGGCCATCTTGGATATTGAGTATTCAGTCTTGGAGGCTACAATTGATGTTAAAGATAAGAGTTTGTTGTTTTTAGTCTTTAATTACGAAGTACAGCTTTATCAGCTAAATGAAATAACATGATGCGAATTTAATTGGAAAACAGAATATTGCGTAATAAAAGATTTCACCACTTTGAGTAAATAGATGAAGATTATTTTTTATTTCTTTTGCAAATTCTTATTTCTATGATATCATTTGTTTTCAAGCAAGTTTTAACATGTTTTTCTGGTCGAGCTGTGATTGATAAGCAATGGATTTGGTGGCAATGTTGAGGTCGTTGGGTGATAAGGTTTTGTAGATGAACCTGACCTCGTGCTAAAAATAAGAGTTTGTTGTTTTGAGTTTTTAATTACGAAGTACTCCTTTATCAACTAAATGAAATAACATGATGCGACTTTAATTGGAAGCAGAATATTGTACCCTCGAACTTTAAAAGATTATCATATAATTTCTTTTTCTGATCTAAATAAAGACATTAATTCGAGGTCATATTTTGAAATAATTTCATGTTTTATGCAACTAGCAAGTAAGTAATTCCACCGGTTACGTCATAACACCATTGAGGAATAGCCAAAGGAATTTCTGTAATTAAGGGAAAAAATCTGATGTTTAAAAATAACATGCATCGCTTTGCATAAATCCGTTAATAAGTAATAAACGTCTAGTCAAGATAGCTAGAATGGCTTCTTTCGGTACTTTGGAGAGGTTTATCATGTGAAGAACTTGCAAAGAAAAATAAATATCTTTTCATAGCCTTAAACTTCGTTTCTTTATGATTCAATCGTGATAATTTTATAAGGGAAACCATTGATTCGTAATTATGCTTTAAATTTATATCAAACTAACAGCTACCAAACCCATATAACAACCTTGAACTGCAGAAGAAATGAACAAGATCATTGCCGTTGTTGTAGCACTTTCTAAAAATTGCCTCAAAACTGTGAATTTAGACTAGAACAAACAAAATCGAAGTAGCTGAAATGTCCTCTTTCGATACTTTAAAGAGATTTATCATGTGAAGAACATAAGAAAATAAATTTTTTATATGCTTCATGTAACAATAGACTCAAATTGTGATTTCCCCGAGTTCAGTTTACTTTGAGTTTGTTATGTAATTTTGGCAAATGTCAGCTTCCGGGTTTGTTGCCTTTGCAGCACTTTATAAAAATAGACTCAAAAACTTTGAATTGGGCCGATAGAACAAACAAAATCGAGATAGCTGGAATGGCTTTCTTTTGGTAATTTAGAGAGATTCATCATGTCAAGAACTTAAGAAAATAAAAATCTTTTCATAGCCTTAAACTTCGTTTCTTCTTTTTTCAGTCGTAATAATCTTAATAAGGGAAACCATATTTTTTCTTGAATCGTAATTATGATTTAAATTTATACCAAACTGTCAGCTAACAACCCTATATGACATTTAAAATTTAATTTTTGTATGCGTCATGTAACAATAGACCCAAATTGTGAGCTCACCAAGTCAAACAAACGAAAAACTACTATCCCAATGATCTTTTCAAAATTTGTAGAGAAATACAGCTGAACCAATGAAAGAAATTTAAAGCGCATTAAACAGGGCTTTAATAATCGTATTGAAAGCTTTCTATTGATGATGAAGAAATATTGGATGATTGATGGTGAAGGAATATTGGATCCAAAACAATTTTTCTACAAAATCAAACCTCAAGTTATAAATCTTCTTGAAGCAAGTTTACAGAAACACAATGCTATAAAGTTCAATATTGAATTATTTTGCAAATTTATGAAATATGCTAAAACTGATTATGTAGATGAAAACGAAGTAGCTGTAGATATAAAATCTTCTCAGGCAAAGATGAACATAGCATCCGATAATTTTCAATTTCCAGACATACTCCATAGAATGATGAAACAAATTATTGCAAAATCTGAAGAATTTCAAGAAATTGATAGCGGTTGGGCTCTTCTAAGAATCATCCACGAATGCAAAATATTTGTAGACTATTTATATTATCATTATTATATAGCACCAGGATTATTTTGGGATGCTATGCTTAAGTATACAAAGATTCAATTACAATAATTATTAACTGACGTTAATGTGGATAACTTTATATGTTCTCGCAGGCATTCTACTGCTAATAATAAGTGTATGGAAAATGTTACCCTATCACAAAGCTCAACATATTTAATTTACCTCGATACCAATAATTTATATGGGTGGGACATGTCTGAATTCTTACTATATGAAGAATTTCAATAGGATAGAAAATACGGATATCGATATAATGAGCATTCCTCAAAGTTCAGAAATTATATATATATATTTGAAGTAGATTTAACTTATCTAGAATCACTTCATGACATACACAATGATCTACCATTTTGCGCAAATAATATAAAAATCCCTTGAATTAGGCTCAAGGAAATTGATATGTGATTTAGAAGATACATTTCATTATATAATCCATTATAGAAATCTCCAAAAAGTAGTTTAAAGTATGAATTGAAGTTTTCATGCATTCATAGAGCTCTTTGATTCAGACAATGGAATTGATTAAAACAATATATTGATCTTAGTACTTTGCATAGATCAAAAGCTGGTAACACTTTCTGATATTAAGCTCTTATGATGGAATTTGTATTTATCACGATGAATGACACTAATTTTATGTTCTTAAGTATATTCAAATGTTCAACAGATGCTTACTATTGTCAAGACTTATTCTAATATCACCATTAAATCTTTTGGTTGGAGCAAAGTTCGGTTTACTAAAATTATCACAGTTTAAAAAATTATTAACTTTATTTTTGGTTTGTCTTTTACTTTGTTTGCATTAGCAAGTATAAACATGTATTTGAAAAACTGTATACCCCAAACAAAATGTGATTACAAAATACTAAATTTCTTCGAAATAAAAACACTCGTAATTCACTTAATCAATTTTTATTTAAAATTGGTAGAGTTCTATTAAATCTTCCTGACATATCATTATTTTATATAATTAATTTACATATTTCTAAATCCTGGTATTTCGTCCATTTTGTTTTCGATAAATTTTAAATTGCAATCTTCATCCATCTCATACACAGTGTTGTTGATCTCCACTGTTTGAATCTCTGACTGCGGTTCCACTGATTGATGATTTTCGAAAATGAATTTTACAAAGCATATTGTCAATACAAGAACATCTTTTTGTCTCTGAAATTCCTCCATTTTCTGAATTATAGGCTGTGTTACTTTATTTAGATATTCCTGTTTAATATCACCATCCTTAAGATTTGTATTAAGTTCGATGTTTTCAAATTTGTATTCATTACATCGATTGATGTGTTATAACCCGAACAGGTTCATATGCACCATTTTTTAGATATTTTTGAATGTGTTCTTGAAATTTGTTTAAGTAATGTTCTTCCAGTAAATACTTCAGCGCATTTATTCCGAAAGCCAGTTGATTATGCACCGCTAATATCATTTCATCCCATACTGGGGTGAATTGTATCTTAAAAGTATATTGTTCGCGAGGAGTCTTTACGATAGATTTTCCTTCCATTTTATTTCTGTAATAACATTTTTTTGTTTATCTTTTTCTGATGGCATTTCACACCCTCTCCAATAATCTCATATAACTGTTAATTCTTGAAAATGGATCCTGGGATTGATAAATATAATGACAGTGAAATTTTAACACGTCAACCTAAGCATAAATACTTCAAAGTACTTCAGGTAAACTTGGAGATTATTCTGGAATTTCCGATAGCTAGCTCTAATAATGAGGATGATGATGAAGAATTCGCTACACTCACACATTCATTTACATTAACATGGACACGTTCCCTTCAATTTCGAAATAAGAAAACTGGAGCTTAAGATTGATAAATCCTTTGGGGTTTTCTGTGATGGTAACAAATAGGAAATTGGTAACGCCGTTCTTCAAATTGATGAAGACACTATCATATCAAGAAAAAAAAGATATAACATTACTTCAGGTTTTCTCGAATTGCTTTTCATTAAAATATTCTCCTCCATTAAAAACTATCCTCATTAGATGATATGAACAGCTGCAGAATCGTTATGAATGATACCAATGCTTATAAACTCGATTATAAGGGATTAATTTTGTTCGGAAATTCACACTTAAAATCTATAAGTGACAGATGTAAACATAAAACTTTCCTATGGTAATTAATCCATTCTGCGCATAAATCCTATGCTATTAATTTGATTCAATTTATAATGCCCCCCATGCATACGTTTCAATTCTATCCTTTACCAGGTTTACAAACAGCTCTTATCATGTCTATGAACAGCTTTATCATGGTGTTGGCGTTGGTGTTGATGTTGGCGTTGGTGTTGGTGTTGTTGTTGGCGTTGGCGTTGGCGTTGTTGTTGGCGTTGGCGGGAGTAATAAGTTATAAATATCGAGTTCAGCAGGTCATTTTTAGTGTTTAGATAACCACCAATATGTTTAAATGCATAGAATGCAACAAATTCTTTAGTCGGAAAGATAGTCTTCTAAGACATAAGAGACGGTCAACACATTTATTGAAATAATGGATATTTTAGCATCGCTGATAGAAGAGTAAATGAAGATGTGAACCCAAATTCAGTTAAAGATGCCGCGTTTGAAGATGATAACCGAAGTTGTGATTCCTCGGTTGAGATTAGAATCATTAATAAATTTATGAAGAAGGAAAAATAAATAACTAAATTAATAAAATGCTATTTTAACATTAACAGAAAGACTTTTATTAGTATAAAATAGACGTTTAATTCTTATTTATAACTATTGCTTTTCTAAGAAATTTCTTAAAAGGTAAACATTTTCCTTATGAATTAAACAGCATCGCGTTTTATACAAAAATTTGAGAGAGGATAAATTTGGACACTGCAATTCTTCTCCATATTATATACTATTACACCTTCATCAAATGTATTTTTGATCCAGCAAGCTTTTTCACAGCCTTCCACATAAAGTATTTTGTTTCTTATTAAAGGAACCACTAGTACGAATATTCATGATAGGGCACATATCCAGTAATCAATATTATTCTTGGGTATATACATCAAACCTTCCCATTCATGAGAATCAGGTACTTTAAAGCTGTAGTTCCTTTATTTGACCATCCGCTCTTACCGTCATGAGAAATCAGTTAACTTATAATTTATGCATACTGGGGCATTTCACGCGAAGCGGACAGCGAAAAAAATTTCAGGTACTGGATTTTGTTCATATTTGGTTTAATTGTATTTCTATATGTCCTGAATGAATGTGCATTTTTATTTTTTTTCTATGAAGCCTAGTTGCCCTTTTATAAGCCTTTAAAGAATTGACAAAATTTGAGGAGTGGGTTTTTTACAGAGTTGAAAAAAAAATTTTTTTTCGTATAGAAAACCGGAAGTAAACATATCAAATCAGATTTTACTTAACTTCGGTATTTTTAAAAAATTTTATTTTTATCTCAAAATGTATCTTATAGTTCATAAATAATATGTGTAAGATTTTAGAATGGGATCTGCATTCGTTTCGGAGATATAGAATTTAAAGTTAAATTTTTTCATCTTTCTATACAAAACAATCGCACTGGTCAAACGCCGACTACGCGCTGCACTGTGTTCAAATGCAGATCCCATTATGAAACTGAACAAGCACTTACTGTACATTTGAAGTTATTTTTTGAGCTATTTAAAAAAAAAAATTAAAAATGCCGAAGTTTGTCAAAATTTAATTTTAAATATTTATTTTGGATTTTTTACATGAAAAAAATATCCAATTTCGAATTCGATACCACGACTGTGAAGAGCATACAATTTCCTATAAGAATCACTATTTTACTTATTTTTATATAAGTTTCTTAATACGATTAATTACCTTTGCAACAGGTCATACATAACTTTTTCCAAATTGTTGGTTGTCCGCTTCGCGTGAAATGCCCCTACTTTGAAGTACCTTTTATTTAACCATCAGTTCTGTATTATCTTTTAAGTCATATTTGCTCTACAAAGATTTACAGGTTGTTTCATAAAAAGCAATTCACATAGACCTAGCGTTATATTATAAAATTTATCAATAATCTTTCTCAATTTTAATCTTTGAATTTCCAATTTTGTTGTCAATTGTAGGGCTTTTTAGGCGTTGAAAAGTGAACTATATTCGACTACTCTGACATGTAAAAAGCAAACAAATATGATGTAGCGACTTTGAATATATGAGAAAAATAAAAATTAAGTGAAGCGTATCTTTGGAAAAAGTATTTGCATGTGATCACGATCTTAAACATATCTAATGATCATGTGGGTGCAGATATGACGTTTGAAAAATTTCGAAGTGCTACGGAAAGGGACTTAATATCTTCATAATACTATAAAAGGAAAGGGATGAACAATGATTTAATAGCTAATACCAACACTTTGGTGGAACCGCTTATCTCTATTCATTTTTCACATTTTTTCTCATCTATAAAACTTATTTGTTGATTACCCATGAAACTCTCATAAAACTTATTTTTTGATCATGCCATAAAACTTCCTTCAAATTTAATTAAATGATCCCTCGCTTATCTCTATATAATTTCGGTAGCAGCTAACTATCGATAAGCATTTTTCATATTTTCAAATCATATGTAAAGAATTTAAATTTAGAATTCTATAAAGATAAGCGGGGGTTATTTAATTAAATTTGAAGGAAGCTTTGCGGTAATAAAAATAAGTTTAATGAGAGTTTCATGGTTAATCAACAAATAAGTTTTATAGGCGAGTAAAAAAATATGAAAAATGAATAGAGATAAGCGGATACTATTTAAGCAATGAATCACTTAAGAGTTTTAACATTCACCAAAATGGAGAGAATTGGAGAAGAAGTTCTTAAGGTGTTGGATATTCCAGAGGATTACGAGGATCCTCATGAGCGGCTGCAGGAGCTGGTAAATTCTCCGATAACCCCGATAAACCTGGTTTATAGGTTAGGATGGGAGTCTGAGTGGTGCGAGGTGGCCACTCCATATTTGGAGAATTTGACGGGGTGTCGGACGGTTAGTTTTTAAAATTATTTTACATGTTATTTTTATTATTTTCTTCTTTATAGATTAACCACTCAGTTAGCGGAAGGAGGTGTATTATATCAGTTTTCAGCGTCGAAGCGCTGGCCCTCGAGATGAGGACCCGGCTTGATGCTGCTAATCATTTAGAGGAGGATTGGGATAGCCCGGACGATGTTAGACTTTAAACCTATAAATTCTAATTTAATTTCGATATTTCAAAACTATAAACCCTAAATAAACTGGTTTGTTATACGTCACTTTTATTTTGTTTAATTCTACTGCAGCCATATTTATTGTAAATTGCGCAGCACTATGAAAATTGGGCTTTGCAATTAAAGCACGAAGACCTAAATGGTTACCTCAACTTTCCCATTCTGTAGCTATCTTAATATCCCTTCTCCATGTTAAAACATGCTTGGAAATAAAAAAAATATTGAAATTATATTATTGAGAACACGTTAAAAGATATTTGGAAAATTTCTCAATCCTAATCTTCAATATCACAATTATCTATCCAAACAAAATCTGCATATGGAAGTGATTCCGAAATAACTCATCTATATAAATTAATAACATCAATCTAAACCAAATATTTTAAACCTTTTAAAAAAATCAAAATCTCTCATTAGATAGAGAATATCGTAAGGAACTAAGGAAATTATATAATACATTTCTATAATTCTAATTTAATTTGGATGTGTTTTAACATAGCATTCCCATGACAATCCTGGTGTTGTGTAATAATGATTCGGGTTAAACTCATAGATATTTATGTATACTATTCTAAAATTCTCAAAAATGTCTGCTAGCAATAAAGCATCACACTTTAAATATAATTGTAAATTTTCTCAGATATTTCTAGAATTAAATTTGTTCCATACATTAACGACATACTGATATTCTTCTTCTTATTGCTAAGTTTATTAAAAAATCCTGAGGGGCACACATGCTTCATTTTAAATTTATCAAAAGAATTTAAGTAATGATATGAAAACCCCCCTTTCTCCTTATTAAATTAAAATACTCATCATCTTTAAATTCATTATGAATTATTCTAAAGTCTTCATCATTCAGATTTTTTTTTTTAGAGTATCTAAACTCGCAGCGAATGGAATCTAAACATTGTAATTCAATCGTTTTATTCTCAGATGAAAAAAATTGTCTTTGACATTGATATATAACACTTTGTTTAAGGGAATAACGTTAATGAAATCTTCAATTTAATTTAATTTTAAGCAGTTCAAGTTTTAAAAATTTCCAGTGGGGGGTAAAATACTTGCTATAAAAGCTGAAGCAAATATTTAGATAGACCAGATTCAGGAAAGGAAGGACAATCAGGTATGGTGCAGAGAAATTAATATATACGTAAACAAAAAAAATGTTATTACAGAAATAAAATGGAAGGAAAATCTGTCGTAAAGACTCCTCGCGAGCAATATACTTTTAAGATACAATTCACCCCAGTATGGGATGAAATGATATTAGCGGTGCATAATCAACTGGCTTTCGGAATAAATGCGCTGAAGTATTTACTGGAAGAACATTACTTAAACAAATTTCAAGAACACATTCAAAAATATCTAAAAAATGGTGCATATGAACCTGTTCGGGTTATAACACGATTCAAATACATCAATCGATGTAATGAATACAAATTTGAAAACATCGAACTTAATACAAATCTTAAGGATGGTGATATTAAACAGGAATATCTAAATAAAGTAACACAGCCTATAATTCAGAAAATGGAGGAATTTCAGAGACAAAAAGATGTTCTTGTATTGACAATATGCTTTGTAAAATTCATTTTCGAAAATCATCAATCAGTGGAACCGCAGTCAGAGATTCAAACAGTGGAGATCAACAACACTGTGTATGAGATGGATGAAGATTGCAATTTAAAATTTATCGAAAACAAAATGGACGAAATACCAGGATTTAGAAATATGTAAATTAATTATATAGAATAATGATATGTCAGGAAGAATTAATAGAACTCTGCCGATTTTAAATAAAAATTGATTAAGTGAATTACGAGTGCTTTTATTTCGAAGAAATTTAGTATTTTGTAATCACATTTTGTTTGGGGTATACCCTTTTTCAAATACATGTTTATACTTGCTAATGCAAACAAAGTAAAAGCCAAACCAAAAATAAAGTTAATAATTTTTTAAACTGTGATAATTTTAGTAAACCGAACTTTGCTCCAACCAAAAGATTTAATGGTGATATTAGAATAAGTCTTGACAATAGTAAGCATCTGTTGAACATTTGAATGTACTTAAGAACATAAAATTAGTGTCATTCATCGTGATAAATACAAATTCCATCATAAGAGCTTAATATCAGAAAGTGTTACCAGCTTTTGATCTATGCAAAGTACTAAGATCAATATATTGTTTTAATCAATTCCATTGTCTGAATCAAAGAGCTCTATGAATGCATGAAAACTTCAATTCATACTTTAAACTACTTTTTGGAGATTTCTATAATGGATTATATAATGAAATGTATCTTCTAAATCACATATCAATTTCCTTGAGCCTAATTCAAGGGATTTTTATATTATTTGCGCAAAATGGTAGATCATTGTGTATGTCATGAAGTGATTCTAGATAAGTTAAATCTACTTCAAATATATATATATATAATTTCTGAACTTTGAGGAATGCTCATTATATCGATATCCGTATTTTCTATCCTATTGAAATTCTTCATATGGTAAGAATTCAGACATGTCCCACCCATATAAATTATTGGTATCGAGGTAAATTAAATATGTTGAGCTTTGTGATACCCTACATTTTCCATACACTTATTATTAGCAGTAGAATGCCTGCGAGAACATATAAAGTTATCCACATTAACGTCAGTTAATAATTATTGTAATTGAATCTTTGTATACTTAAGCATAGCATCCCAAAATAATCCTGGTGCTATATAATAATGATAATATAAATAGTCTACAAATATTTTGCATTCGTGGATGATTCTTAGAAGACCGCTATCAATTTCTTGAAATTCTTCAGATTTTGCAATAATTTGTTTCATCATTCTATAGAGTATGTCTGGAAATTGAAAATTATCGGATGCTATGTTCATCTTTGCCTGAGAAGATTTTATATCTAAAGCTACTTCGTTTTCATCTACATAATCAGTTTTAGCATATTTCATAAATTTGCAAAATAATTCAATATTGAACTTTATAGCATTGTGTTTCTGTAAACTTGCTTCAAGAAGATTTATAACTTGAGGTTTGATTTTGTAGAAAAATTGTTTTGGATCCAATATTCCTTCATCATCATTTTCCAATAGAAAGCTTTCAATACGATTATTAAAGCCCTGTTTAATGCGCTTTAAATTTCTTTCATTGGTTCAGCTGTATTTCTCTACAAATTTTGAAAAGATCATTGGGATAGTAGTTTTTCGTTTGTTTGACTTGGTGAGCTCACAATTTGGGTCTATTGTTACATGACGCATACAAAAATTAAATTTTAAATGTCATATAGGGTTGTTAGCTGACAGTTTGGTATAAATTTAAATCATAATTACGATTCAAGAAAAAATATGGTTTCCCTTATTAAGATTATTACGACTGAAAAAAGAAGAAACGAAGTTTAAGGCTATGAAAAGATTTTTATTTTCTTAAGTTCTTGACATGATGAATCTCTCTAAATTACCAAAAGAAAGCCATTCCAGCTATCTCGATTTTGTTTGTTCTATCGGCCCAATTCAAAGTTTTTGAGTCTATTTTTATAAAGTGCTGCAAAGGCAAAAAACCCGGAAGCTGACATTTGCCAAAATTACATAACAAACTCAAAGTAAACTGAACTCGGCGAAATCACAATTTGAGTCTATTGTTACATGAAGCATATAAAAAATTTATTTTCTTATGTTCTTCACATGATAAATCTCTTTAAAGTATCGATAGAGGACATTTCAGCTACTTCGATTTTGTTTGTTCTAGTCTAAATTCACAGTTTTGAGGCAATTTTTGGAAAGTGCTACAACAACGGCAATGATCTTGTTCATTTCTTCTGCAGTTCAAGGTTGTTATATGGGTTTGGTAGCTGTTAGTTTGATATAAATTTAAAGCATAATTACGAATCAATGGTTTCCCTTATAAAATTATCACGACTGAATCATAAAGAAACGAAGTTTAAGGCTATGAAAAGATATTTATTTTTCTTTGCAAGTTCTTCACATGATAAACCTCTCCAAAGTACCGAAAGAAGCCATTCTAGCTATCTTGACTAGACGTTTATTACTTATTAACGGATTTATGCAAAGCCATGCATGTTATTTTTAAACATCAGATTTTTTCCCTTAATTACAGAAATTCCTTTGGCTATTCCTCAATGGTGTTATGACGTAATCGGTGGAATTACTTACTTGCTAGTTGCATAAAACACGAAATTATTTCAAAATATGACCTCGAATTAATGTCTTTATTTAGATCAGAAAAAGAAATTATATGATAATCTTTTAAAGTTCGAGGGTACAATATTCTGCTTCCAATTAAAGTCGCATCATGTTATTTCATTTAGTTGATAAAGGAATACTTCGTAATTAAAAACTCAAAACAACAAACTCTTATTTTCAGCACGAGGTCAGGTTCATCTACAAAACCTTATCACCCAACGACCTCAACATTGCCACCAAATTATTAATTTCAACACAGTCACCAGCTCGCTTATCAATCACAGCTCGACCAGAAAAACATGTTAAAACTTGCTTGAAAACAAATGATATCATAGAAATAAGAATTTGCAAAAGAAATAAAAAATAATCTTCATCTATTTACTCAAAGTGGTGAAATCTTTTATTACGCAATATTCTGTTTTCCAATTAAATTCGCATCATGTTATTTCATTTAGCTGATAAAGCTGTACTTCGTAATTAAAGACTCAAAACAACAAACTCTTATCTTTAACATCAATTGTAGCCTCCAAGACTGAATACTCAATATCCAAGATGGCCGACAGGTGCCTTATCTTACTAAACAATCTAGGTTCAGATCCAAGGTTTAGATCTAAGTCCAGATGCAACCCAAAGAAGAAGAAGACCAATTGTAGCCTCCAACACCGAAAACCGAAAATCCAAGATGGCCGACAATCCTTATATCTTTTCCTTATCTCTCAATTGTAGCCTACAAGACCGAAAACCCAAAATCCAAGATGACCGACATCCTTATCTCTCAATTGTAGCCTATAACACCGAAAACCCAAAAATCCAAGATGGCCGACAATCCTTATCTCTCTTCCTTATCTCTCAATTGTAGCCTATAAGACCGAAAACCCAAGATCCAAGATGGCCGACATCCTTACCTCTCAATTGTAGCCTATAAATCCAAAATCCAAGATGGCCGACAATCCTTATCTCTTTTCCTTATCTCTCAATTGTAGCCTATAAGACCGAAAACCCAAGATCCAAGATGGCCGACATCCTTATCTCTTTTCCTTATCTCTCAATTGTAGCCGACAAGACCGAAAACCCAAAATCCAAGATGGCCGACAATCCTTATCTCTTTTCCTTATCTCTCAATTGTAGCCTACAAGACCGAAAACCCAAAATCCAAGATGGCCGACATCCTTATCTCTCAATTGTAGCCTACAAGACCGAAATCCAAGATGGCCGACATCCTTATCTCTCTTCTGCACCTCCAAAAATTGTTATGGGGTTTCTGCCCCATGAAAAATGTGCAAAAATGTGACGTCAGACCACGATTTCCCTCACAATTTAACCAATTTTAAGGTGCACATTGCACATTTGGGGCAGAAACCCCATATTTATACTACTAAATTTAATAACAAATAGGAAATTTACGGAATAAGTTCAAAATCACCTGACGATTAATATTATATAATTACGTTTGTATACCTGTTTGTTTTCATTTTTTCAATTATTAATAATTTGATTACTCAATGCAAACGTTTTGATTTTTTCCACACACACAAAAGAAAGAAATTCCTCCATTACCATGCTAAGTTTTGTTTATCTTTTCTTTTTTTATATTTTTGTTTGTCAAAATAAATACCTTCTGTGTTTGCATTTGCGTCAAGTGAATTATTACCAATTTCACTGCTCTTGAAAGGTGGCTGGATACACCTTTTGTCCGAAAAGAAAGGTGAATTAACTTTGAAAACCTGATACTGCTCTTTCAAAAATTGATGACTATGACTAAGGATATAGTAGTGCTGGATTTAAAAAAAAAGCATTTTCTAAGGTTTCGTTTATTAATGTTCAGGAAGGATAGATTTTATCAGTAAGACGCCTTGTGCGATGTTTTTTTCTTAAGGATTGCTTTAAGTAACTTTGTTTTACCCATGAAACTCTAAATTCGGCAGAGAATAGTTTCACGTACGACATATATACTCTTCCGGCCGGTACGAAAATGCGCATTTCCGAAACCCCCCCGGTATCCCAATTGAATTAACGTTATCATTTTTAACTTTAACTTTTACGTTCTCTTTCGAATTGGTTAGGCAATAGTTAGTAGATTGTCAGTATATATTTTTTTTCAACACCATAGCCTTAGGCTAGACGGTCTTGTGCCCTCCCACGGAGGGGTATCTCTATTTTTAAATTAAAATTCTAAATAAAATGTTTATATGGATCTAAAGTAAAACTCTTCTTTTCTATCTCTCTCTCCTCGTCGTCCTTCCCTAGGTCGGTTTCACTCATCGCTACGTCGGTGGGCGGGGTCCTCACAATGAGGTGAGTGGCCCTATCTCTCTTCATTTCAGGTTTAGGGCATCTGGAAGACGTTGGCAACCAAGATGCAAGGGTGGTTGGGGCAAGGGCCATGCAAAGGGGAGTCATGACACCAGACTCCCCCAACGATAGCCGGTAAGTCGGGCAACGCCTGCCTGCATCCTTTATCCTCCTGTTTTGGTTTTTTCTTATTCCTACAGTTCCTTTCTTCTTTTTAAATTTTTCTTTCTTTCTTCAATTTTTCTTTCTTTCTTCAATTTTTAAACTCGTCATCAATTTTTTTTTGTTAGATTTTCGCGGTTTTTCTTGATTGTCGGTTCGTCACACCCTTTCCCATCCTAGGCATGATTTTTTGCTTTTGTTGCGCGACCGCGGGCGGAGATGGCATCCCCTTTTTGAACCCCCCTTCTCTATCGCAAAGCTAGCGATGCCAGCATGCCATCCTCCATCTCTGCCCAAACATCTGCTGATAGATGAATGTCCAGCGGAGGCCGTGATCCTGGCTGACATCAGCTGACTTTCAGTTGATGTCATCCAGAGTCATAGCCTGCCTTGGGCAATCATCCAGCAGCAGTGTCGGTCCCAGCTCGCAACAACTTGTTTCCGGGATATGGCTCGCTTGGATCAATTTGGTGAGCATTGAGAGCATTAAGGAGCGCTCTGAAATATTACAAGAATAAATATAGTTAAGTATTTATTAAAACATATTACATTACTGATTGAAAGAAGTGTTGAGTGAAGATTCCAAATTTTTCCAGTTGAACTTGCAACTACTATTCAACTCGGTCGCAATGTGACGTCGAAGAATTTGTTTGTGACCAACTTCAAGAATCCATTCTAGAAGTTTGGATCACACTTTTGTCCAGCGAGATGTTTAATTAGTATAAAATTTGCTTGGATTTGGAAGTATCTTATTGGGTTCAAGCTCTTTAGTAAGCGCGTTTAACATTTCCGGCCACATTTTATCAGTTGTAAAATTTTTTTGTATTCTTTGAAAATTCTGTTGCAAGTCTGTAATAAACATGAAGGTGTAAAGCTTATCTAAACCTACTTAACCAGTAGGTCCAATTGCTTCTCTAATTTTATTAAATAAACGAGAGTCAAAAACCTCCTTATGGGTTTTTCTATCGTACCAAGCACCTTTAAGATCCAAATAAATAACAACTCTATAATCGGTGCAATGTAGCACTTCTTTGGTTAAACGACCAATAAAATTATTGGAGGAGAAATCAGAAGCTGGAGGCGCATATGTTGGTATTGGAATCGTTGTACTTTGGTACGAACATTGCCAATCCTGCACTTTATTGCGTAGATAATTGTTGCACTCTCTTTCTACATTATAATTGATTATTCTGGATAGTAAAATGTGTATTAGTTTATAGTTACCTAATCGCTGTTATGATATACCACCTAACTTTGTCTCTTTAAACGATAACTTTGTAATTATGAACGAGCCAATATCTACTTTTTCTTTGAACTTTAGAGCTTCAGATTCACAAGCGTATCCTATGGTTTTTCTTTCAATTAATAAAAATCTATCACATAATATTGCTCGTATTACTATTGCGTTTTCTACTGCCAACTTTTCTTCAAACAACGGTTCTACTTACTTATGTCTTCCACTAGTATCAACAATTTTCATCTCGAACCCTTCTTTCTTGAACATTTCTACACCGTCCTGGGCTATAACTACTGGATCAACTTCTGTATAACTGCCAAAGAACGGTATTCGCGCTTTAGTTGCATTTTGTTTGATTTGATTCGTAGGCACCAGCCCGGAATGTGTCAGCGCAGACTAAAGAAGACTTCCAATTTTTCTTTTGATAGAGATAAGCTAGTTTCTTGCAAATTGTTATGTCTCCAGAACTTTGCAAACCTACAACATTATAATATTGGGGCGTCCTTTAATGGGTTTTTATGGTTTAACACCAGGATCTACAAGCAATATATTCTGTTCAATATAAATCTATAAATTTTAGCAAAGTATGTACCTTAATCAATTCATTGAAGGCTGCAGATTGAATCATTCTTCGTATGTTGAGTTGTTTGTTGCTAACCCCGGTTGCATAGTTTGCATCACTTTAGACGCTATATCTTTTAAGTTGTTTAAAAAGTTGCCAGATCCTCCACGAATAGACTAAAATAATCCTCCAGGAAGCATCATGTTGTGTTTGATATGAATTTTTAGAACTATCAATTACTTAACCAACACATATGTCCGCTTATACGAATTAATCGACGAAAGGGGAAATTCCTCTTCTGAGAGTTACAAAATTGATTTTCGCTCACTAATTTTTGACAGATAGCATTTACTTTTTGAAATTTTTTGACATTTAGGTTTTACTTTTCCATACAAAATTGTTACAACATTGCCAAACTATTTCGTTTACGTTTGACCAGGGAAATTTAAGGAGCTGTTCTTCTATATGGTATCTATTCTAAGGTAGAGGTACAGATCTAATTGAAAGGAAGTTTTTTTAAGGCTCAAAGTTCTTAACAAGTTTTTTTTTAAAAAAGTCACATTAAAAAGTTGAAAAGTAAAACTAAAATCGCAAATTAAACAAATCATAGGAAACTACACTAAAGGACACACGAATCGCCAAGAAAGGGATTAAAAGAAGACGACGAGGACGACAAACACAGAATACAACGAAAGCACATGGTACCATTAAAATTTATTAAAACACTAATAATAACATAAACATAAAATTATAATACACACCAAATAACTTATACTAAGGAAAGTTAAGGGGGGAAGTACATGAAGACGTTTTCAAAAATCGATTTTTTTGTTGTTGTCTTAATCGATAAGTATATGCTCTAAGAATATAATTCCAAAATTCCAAAAGCCTATCTCGAAAATTGTGAAAGATATGCCACTTGAAAGTGGTCGGCGCCGATCCGGCCCAGCGCGTCTGGGATCGAGGATCTCTGCTGCGCGCGTGATTCCACTTACCGGATTTTTTTCTGCTCTAGAATTTAGAGTGATGAATGCGACTTTGTTAAAGAGTGTTCTCGACGTTTTCAGTCCAAATACCGCTTTTTCTGAGAATACCCGTCCCCTCTTACCTTCTCCTTATCTGCATCTTTTTGGTCAGTTTTTCGGGACAAACTTTAAACGGCGTTTTCTCAAAACCATGTTTTTCAAATTGGCGTAAAAGATTACAACCGATTTTCTTCATCCAGCACTCATTTTAAAGGGCATAAAAAACTACTCTAGATAGACTACGGACATAGCAAAAAAATCATTTTAAGACCATTTTTGACGCGAAAATAATTAAAATTTTTGCAAAAAAAAGCCAACTTTTTTTTTCATGCCTGATTTTTATAGTTAATGTTCGAATTTCGAAAATATCGTAGTCTATCTAGAATAAACAACCCCCTCGAGTATAAAAATGTTTGGTTTTTTGATTTCAGCTGAAAATTGCGGCCAGGAGAATTTACGCCGATTTCGATGTCAGCCGCGACACGAGTTACGAAACCCACCAAAAGTTGATTAATTTTTTATTTTTCAAAATGTAAAAAATGTTTTTTCTCTTCTTAAAACATTGCCCTAAATACATATAATATCGATTTCATGTGGACCTTTTTCATTTTCCCAAAAATAAATCCTCTTCATGTACTTCCCCCCTTAAGGAAACTAACCATCATTTTGTTACAAGGGAATATGTATATTTGAATTATAGAATACTAACATTTAGTTATAAATGTTCTTGGAAGCAGGACGGCCGTATTAGGGATGAAGTAGGAAGTCTATGTTCTGGAATTTCAAAATTTTAATAAAAAGAAAAATTTGCAATTAAAATTCAAAGAAGTTATATTTTTTTCAAAAATAACACTTGAATGTAAACTAAACTACCCCTAGACAGTTGTTGGGTTTACAAGACAATTCTGGGTGTTTGAACACGTGGCATGAGATTTGTGATAAATCTCAAATAGTAAATCAGGGGTGATCGGCAGGGAATGAACTTGATTATTTCGGCCAACGGTTATTATACCCAGTAACGCCTGCTGTCGAAGTTTGATTTCTACCATTTGTAGCAAAAGACTAGAGACTATTTCCTGCCTCATTTGTCTGGCTACGAGTTTGTCGGTTAGATTATATGAATCAATTATCCGTTAGGCTGTTTACCATTGTCTCTCGAACAGTGAATTTAAAAGTTTTTGAATCTTATTAAGCGCAGTCTTGACTATGCTGGTATGCTGTTTCCAACTCATCTAGGCGACTATACACTTTGCGTTCGTTGGTACTATCCAAGGTACCGAATAGTTCGAGATTTGGGAACAGCTTGTTTAATTACCTTAGTGCGTTGTTTGATGTTTTCCATCAGCGGGGGCATGTGTTTTTGCTGGAATTCGCAGAGGTCTTCTGTGTTCTTTCCACACAGTTGATACACGTACTGTTTAGCTCGTTCCGCAAGCGTTGTTTGATTATCCAACTCGGTCAGGTCCAATTCCGTGAGTGTATTCCATGTGGAGGCTTCCAAAATCCTCGAATAGCAGTCCCGTGTTGTGTAGTGGGTTTACCAATTAAGCGTTGGAATGTGGCCGGGGCGTAATTGGTGCTAAACGCTGTTTTTGGTCGATCTTGAGGATCGACGAGCACCGGGTGATAGCCGTTGGCGAGATCGAGGGTGGTAAAATACCGAGAATGACCTAATTAGTCAAGAGGTAGCGGAAAGGCGTCTCCTATCGTCTTTTCGTTTAATTTTCGAAAGTTGACGACGACGCGCTACCTCATTCTCAGTCGGATTATTCGGGCCTCAACGTTACAATTCTTTGCTAGGAAGTCATTTCCCAGCAAGCCGTTGTCGGAAAGGCTGGGTAGGTTTTTTATAACCTGAAAATTGTAGGGAATTGCATTCTTTAATGTAAAATTGCCCTGGCATGTTCCCAGCGTCTTTTCGGTACCAAAAGGGGTTTGTAACGTATATGTTTCTCCGGTATTTATATCATCGGGATTTTTAATTACTTTCTTTTTTATAATACTAACCTCAGCGCTAGTATCTACTACAAGTTTGGTATTGCCGCTCAGGATAATATCCAACGGAAGGCTAACTGTAGAGATACAGGGTTCGGGCGGCTGAGGGGACTCTTTCTTAAAATGTTTACTTATTGGTGTCAGGGGTCTTTTCGGTCGACTGCTCGTCGTTTCCGTGGTTTTTGGCGTCCCATTTTTGCTTCTGGCGGCATTCCTCTATGGAATGGCCGCGACGGTTGCAGAATTTGCACCTCAGTTTTATATTGAAGGCTGCTGATCCTGAAAGCTTTCTCTGGTTACTCGGCCCCGGAACCTGGCAGTTGTTCCTACAATCGCGAACATCATGTCTGTTCTGTCCGTAGCAGGACGAACACTCAAAACAAGAATTAACAACAGAAAAAGTTCAAGACAACAGTTCTACATAATTTATTCTATTCTCCTTATTATATCACAGAACTCCGCTTAAAACTATTACTTCAGTAAACTTGTAGCTTGTAGTATTAGTATTATGTTATAGCTTGTAATTGTAGTATAATTATGTAATAGCTTTTATTAAGCTTAAATAAATAAATAAATAAAAACTTACTATTCTAGTCACTTAAATTCACTAAGATAAGTTCACAACGATAATTTCACAAAGCAGATTCAATAAAAGGTTCGAGAATAACTCAACGTAATAACATTTCAAGAATGGAGAAGGTATTCAGAAATAAAGAATGTATTCAAGAAAATGGAGAATTTCAAATATAAATTCAAGATACTATGTAGCAAAATAACTATAACTAATTATATATAACAAATTTATTGTTCAAGTCGAAAACCAATAACAATAAAGTGTACGGAAATCTTTATTCTAGTCGATACCAAGAATAAAGTGTAAGGAATTCTTTATTCTAGTCGAAAACCCAGAATAAAATGAAAGAAAATCTTTATTTAAGTCAATACCAAGAATAAAGTGTAAGGAAATCTTTATTATAGTCGAAAACCCAGAATAAAATGAAAGGAAATCTTTATTCAAGTCAATACCCAGAATAAAGTGTAAGATACTATACAAATATATTTTTAAATGATCACTCACCGAAAGCCAAATGATAAAAGAGAGAGAGAAACGGTACCCGCAGTCCTTTTATAAATCAAAAGCTAGCGCACTAAGATTTGCAAATCAATTACGTAATTTCTCTAGCGTTACCACTTTCCCATTCTTGAAATTTTACCTACTTATGTCTTTTACAAATTTATTACAATGATTTTTGATATTTCTTTTCTATTTACTTTCATGTAATATAAATTTAATAATTTTTATTATGTGAGCTTAATCAACTTTATATCAAAAGTATGTTTCTTTGTGGTTTTGTTTTATTCTTTTCAGGGCCGGAGCTGGACTAGGATGAATGAAATGGTGAATGGATTCTGGCATGAGTTGGAAATTTCAGAATTCTGTTGGGTGAGATTTATATATTTTGTAATTTAATTGTGTTTAATAATTTAATTTTAGGATTGTTTTGTAGGAGTTGGAGACTGGCGATGGATATTGTGCGGGACTCCGAACATGCTGCCCACCTTGGAAATTTGCGCCTTTCAAGATGGATTTATGTTGTACAAATTAAGGATTAGGTTAATACAAGTTTAGTGCCTTTATACAATTATGTTTTTATTTTGGAATTTTTTTTTGATTAAATGTAAATTGACAACTAACTACCTGTGAGTTTTATTTTTGACTATGTAACATACCTTGAGGGAGTAGGTTATGTTGGTAACATAATGCTGGGCTTGTGTTTACCTTTTATTGTAGCGACTGTGTGTGAGTGTACACTTGCAGTTTTGTATATCAACAAACCATTAAGATAATATTCTTATGATGGTATGATATTTCTTCTGATCTTTAGAAGAGTTGCTATGTTAATCTAACCAAAATGGAAGCAAGAAATTGTAAAAAGCTGAAATTAAAATTTTAAATTTGGAAACAATTGGAAATTAAAGAAAGAAAACTAAAGAAATTTTAAAATAAGGGGAATATTTTATTTTTGCGAAACTTTAATTTCTCCATTCGCAAGTAATTTTGTATTCACCCGAGTACCAGCTCGGGTGGTAAATCGTTGTTTCCTTTTTTTTTGAACGACGTAATGCTGCCCAAGAAAAACCAACTGTCTTAGAATTTTCCGGGAGGTTTTCGTCTGCTAGATGCACATAAAGGTCATCGCTAGAACTTGTGGCTGGTACGATTAGCGAGCAAAATATAAAGGGTTCTTCATATCTGACATGCTTAAATAAGTGGAGTGATAGATCTCAACTAGACAAACAAAAAATTGTATGGCGGGGGGAAGCAACGTCGACCGTTTGAGAGTTACAGGGTGATTCATGAATTTAAGTTTTTCATGGTATGCACATTACTCTTTTATTTTTATCTCTTGATCTACCTAACACGGCCACATCAAAGAAACGCTAAAAATCAACTATCCTAATGAGTTTTATAAAAATGTCAACACTACTGATCCTCCTACCATTTCACGTGCAGTCACTTCAAAAAGTGAAAAAAAATGATTTGCCATTACCTAAAATTTTGCATTTTTCCAAATTTTCTCCGAAATTCATGTAATTAGTACCCTTCTATTTTATTTTGATTGGATTGCCCATCTTATTACCTTTCCAAAAAGGTGTAACATAGCAAGGTAGACTCCCTGATAGTACGAGATGCGGCTGCAATATTACTACGTTCATCGAGTTTTTAATCAAAATCTATTTCTTACATATATTTATGAATAGGGGAATATATTTTTGCCGAGTTGCCTATCAAAATGTGGCCACAATTAAAATAATATTAATTGATTTTTCGGAAAAAATTTCATTCACTTGTTTTTTAAATTAAATATAATCCACTTCACAGCAATATTTGTAAAGAAGTTGAAAAGTTATGGTTGCCATTGCGCACTTGGCTGCAACCTCTTCGCAGTCAGGTGTAAAGAGGTATTATTTTGTTGTATTTATACGTTCATGACGTATATTTATAATTTATATATCGAATTAAAGCTAATTTTTTTCTGTGTATGATGGAATACCTCTGCCTATGTAAACCACAACACAACTCCGCCAACCTCTTTGCACACTTCTTCAGTAAATCTTTCAGCGACACTTTGTTATCGGTAAATTGTGGAAATCCATGTTCACAGGCAAACAACAGATGGCTGCATGCGGACATGGATTGGACAGAGGGTTGTGAGCATCACTAAGTTGTTTATCACAACCTAGTAATAAATCACAACCGAAAAGGGATTGGGAAAGGTAAAGGAAATACCAGGGTGAGCGTAAGTAATGTATACACATGTGTTTAACCTGAACAGAATTAATAAAAAGGTCATGTTGTAATTCATCAGTTAAGTTTGCATTTCATTTCCGACAATCTATAGACATATATTAAGAAAGGATCAGAATAAAACAAAAAAAAACGAATTTAAAAAAAAATCGCGGAGATTAACCAATTAAGATTTAAAAAAGTATATATAAAAATTATACGTACACAATCATACCTCGATTTACTCATGGATCCAGGGATCATCTGAGATAACCTAGACTTTCTAATTTACCTGGTTCCTTTCCTTTTTTGTCCTTTTTTTTCGTTTTCTGTTCTCCTAATTACTTTCCTTTTTTTTTGGTTTTTGTCTCCTGGAGGAATCCTTCGCCACTCCGTTAGTTAACGGTCCCCCTTTTGGTTTCCATGCGGTCTCGTACCTCCACGTTTTTTTTTTTAATGTGCCGGTTAATTTTCTTGTTAACTGATTATTTACTTGATTCGTACGATCTGATAATCGAAATTTATTATCTGCATTCTTTAACTTTATTTCTCTTCCTTCTCAAAAAAAAAACTTATACACTTTCCACTTCGGCTTCTGTTCACTGTCCAACCACTGACTTACTTCTCGCCGCCAAAACTATCCACCGGATCCGTTCTCCGTTTTTTCTCCAACATGGCATGGGTACTGCCATATACCCCGACATCCCGCCATATTTCGGAGTGATTCCGAAATATGCATACTAAAATTTAAATTTTTATTTTGTTTAAAAAAAAATTTTTCTTTTTAAGAGAGTTTTGAATTTTATTGGGAGGGTACAAAAATTTACCTTTGTAGGCAATTATCATAATATAATATTCTGCAGATTCCACGCGTTTCCTTCTTGCCAGCCGCAGCTGTGATGTTATATCGTCCCCGAAATTTTGTTTTTGTTCCTTGGCAAGATCATAGGCTCTTTGAAGGTGTTTGATTGCCTCGCCTCGTCGTATAGTTCCAATTCCATTAAACTTTGTCCGAGAAAAAAATGTGCTTTGACTAAATTCTGATCCATATCAAGAGCTCTACGGCAATCTTGGCACGATTGATCCCAACGCTTCATTTTTAGGTGGCAAAGTGCCCGGTTTGTGAAATATGTGGCATTTGATGGGTTTTTTATAATTGCTTTTGTATAGCAATTTATGGCGTCCTCGTATTTACGCGCAGAAAACATTTGATTTCCTTGTTCCTTCAGTTGGGCATCTGCCAGATTAGCAGTCGAGTACATGTGTTTGCTCATTTTTGAAGACTTTCAATGCTAACCTATCCACTCACAAACTCATTGGCACTCAACTGTAAATTGTCAATATCTTTTTAATACCTTGAAAGTCACAAAAATATTCTATTTGCACTATGTCTTTTGTTTTTTCAATAAATTATCCAAGAACTCGCACAAACTAACTCTAGAAAATTGCCATGTTTTTTAAAGAATCGGATAGATATATAATTCGTGTACAGTCATAAGGAAAATGTGCAACATTTTATTTTGCATTAATAAATTGAGCCCAAGTTCATTACTAACAAAATGTTCATCCCTTTCTTGGTTCATCGCTTCATCATTCTTTTGACAGCTTGTGACATTTCAACGTGCACGGATTTTCACATTCTGGGCACGTAAATATCTTAATATTCCTGAAATTGCACAACTTTTGGAAAGAAATTCTCAACAATGAGACGGCCGAAAAAAGGTATTAAATTAAATAACATTAACTTCTTAGATATTTTCGTAAAAGCTTTTGTAAGAAAATTGATGGTTATAATTGACACACCTGTATATTTATTTTTCAGTATCAATCTGGCGAAGCCGTTCCATATATTTCAAGAAAACAAGCACTTAAAAAGCTTCAACTTTCTCTAAATGATTTTCGTCGACTTTGTATTATTAAGGGAATTAATCCTCGTGAACCTAAACACAGAAGAAGGGCACAAAAGGGATCAACAGATATAAAAAAATTCTTTACAATGCAAAAGATATCCGATTTTTGCTACATGAACCCATCGTATGGACACTGCGTGACTATAAGGTATACCTTCATTATTACTATAACTTAAAAATTTCCTAACTAAACTTTTTTTTTTAGATTATTGCTAAAAAAAATCGGGAAGAGATCGTGCCATTCGAGATTTCAAAAAACCTTAAACGTCGCCTTGCCCAATATCCTGAATTAAAAATCGACCACATCGTTAAAGAATGTTATCCGACATTTATTGACGCGATTAAAGATTTAGATGATTGCCTAACTTTACTTTTTTTATTCAGTACCTTTCCTTCAATTCATCTTATCCCCAGAGAACAATCGTCGCTCTGCAGACGTCTAACAATTGAATTCATGCATTATATAATTGCATCAAAATGTTTACGTAAGGTATTCATATCAATTAAGGGATACTATTTCCATTCTGATATAAAAAGGCATAAAGTTAATTGGATAGTTCCCCATTACTATCCCTTTAGGCCACATTCTAAAGCTGAAGTAGATTTTAAAGTGATGTCGATTTTTGTTGAATTTTACACAATTATGTTGGGCTTCGTGAATTTCCGCTATATCACTCTATTAATTTGGCTTATCCTCCACAATTTCCCAGTGGAATGCTCGAAGACACTAAAGAAAATATGTCAAATGAACAATCATTTGTTTCGGATAGAATTGCAGCACTTAACGTTGATTTATTGCGAACAGACAAATCATCTGATTTTAGGTTAGCTATTCTGTTTTCCATATCGTCTTGAATTAGTCTATTCAAATACGATTGAAGCTCAATTTCTTGACAGATTCTTCTCTCCTCGAGGACATTCCAGCGTTTCTTCTTCTTCTAGGCCCACTGCCCAGCCGTTCCACTTTTCGTTTTTCGGTAATTCCAGCGGGTTCGTGGGATATCTGCACCGAGGTGTGATGATCGCTGGATTTCTGAATTCGAATTACGTGTGCTCACATAACAACTTTCCTACAACCTGACCTTAACTACTTTTCATTCTTGGACAAATGCACTCAAACATCGTTTACCCTGATCCCAAACTAATTGCCGCCAGTATCAACGGGCTTGAGGACGACTTCAACCCAGGCCCTGACGGCATTCCGGCCATCGTTCTGAAAAAGGGTGCCATGCATATAACTCAACCCCTTACCTTGCTTTTCCGCCTCTCGGTCACTCAGGGTTTTCCCTTATTTATGGATAAACTCGTATATTATTCCCATCTTCAGAAAAGGTTGCAGGAACGATGTGTCCAACTACAGACCCATTGCTAAATTGTCATCCATACCGAAACTATTCGAAAAATTGGTCTATGATTCCATGTTCTTCCCCTGTAAGTCTATCTTCTCCCTCTTCCAGCTGTCCACAGGAAGATCTACAACCACCAACCTTACTGACTTCGTCTCCAAAACACTATGTGCCCTAGAAAACGGTAAAGATGTTGATGTTATCGCCACCGATTTTAGGAAAGCCTTTGACAAGATCTCCCATAATGTTATCTTGTTCAAACTTGATCGCCTAGGCTTCCCCTACCGATTCATCTCCTGGATTCAATCCTACCTCAACAACCGTCGGTACAATTTTCTATTCAGCTCATCCATTTCGAACCCTATTGTCGCTAGTTCCGGCGTCCCCCAGGGCAGCCACCTCGGTCCATTAATTTTCATCCTTACAATAAATGATGTTGAATGTGTCATCAATCACTCAGAGCTGTCCATTTATGCTGATGACATGAAAATAATTAAACAACCGACTCTCTTCTCCTGCAAAAAGATCACGATTCCTTCACCACATGGTGCATGAAAAACTTTCTTGAACTCAATGTCTCCAAATGCCAGTACATCTTTTATTCCCGCAAGCGTCTTACCACCACCCCGAGAGTCTACATACTAACCGATGTACCAGTCCCTATCGTTACCTCTTTGTGTGACATCGGAATAATCTGTGATAGTGAACTCAATTTCCGTTCCCACATTGACAGCATAATTAGCAGAGCTAACTCCGAGCTAGGGTTTGTGAAGCGCTGGTCCAGAGAGTTCTCCAATCCTTATGTTTCCAAATCTCTCTATATCTCCTTCGTTAGACCTCTCCTTGAATATGCCAGATATGGTCACCTACACAAACAACTCACATTAATAGGATTGAATCCGTCCAGCATGGGTTCATTCGCTTCGCTCTACGTGATCTTCCGTGGGTAGACAGATTCAACCTTCCACCTTATGAAAACCATTTGAAACTGATAGATTTACAACCTTTAAGTAAACGTCGTGATGTTTCCGACATTCTCTTCATTCATCAGCTATTAAGTGATGCGATAGACTGCCTTTCAATCCTGCAATCTTTACCCATCTATACCAATCCCCGCAACCTTAGGTCCACTCCCCTTTTTCGACTCGACCGACATCGCACAAACTACGGTCAAAGTGAGCCAATTACCAGAATGCTACAAAAAGTCAACGACCTTTCCTCCTTTGACTTCCATCTGAGTAAATCATCCCTTCATAAAGCCTTATATCTTGATCCCGCACATCTTGATCGCCTTTCTTAATTCTTCTTCCTCCCAGCCCGTATCTACTTTAAATAGAGCTCATATTGTAGCTTTTACTATTTATTTATTATGTCAGTATTTATTATAGCTTTTAGTATTAGTATTATGTTATAGCTTTTAATTGTGGTATGTACTATTATGCTTGTATTAAGCTTAAATAAATAAACTCGTAAGCGGTGTTGCGCGCGAGCTCTCTTTCACTCTAATCTATATTTAACAGCTGGCAACCCCTCTTTGCGGCCACTTTTTCTGCAATACGCCTTAAATAGGGACTTAGAAGGAGACATTTTGAACGGCTTTTGTTACTTATCAAGATTAATTGTAAATATTTTTAAATTGAATAAAAAGCATTTTATAATTAATTTGAGTTTAATTTCTTTAATTTGTTGATTTTTATAATATTCTCCGATAGGATTTCTACGCATAAATGTCTACATATTTTCTCTACGTATACATGTTGCACCTTTTTGGAAAGGTAATAAGATGGGCAATCTAATAAAAGTAAAAAACCGTTATACTAATTACATGAATTTCGGAGAAAATTTGGAAAAATGTTGAACTTTAGGTAATCGAAAACCATTTTTTTTCACTTTTGGAAGTGACTGGGTTAGATCAACATTGTTGACAATTTTGGAAAGGTAATGGGATAGTAGTTTTCTTTGTTTGATCTGGCTGTGTTGGATAGATCAAGAGATAAAAATAAAAGAGTATTGTGCATACCAGAGTTGTAAAAAACTAATTTTTCGAATTAACTCAAATGTGAATCAAATTACGAGTCCGCTCAGAATTTGATTCCGCTCACGCTCGATTCTTTAGCGATCAAATTTTGAGTCCGATCACAATTTGAGTCCGCTCAAATTTTGATCGATCTTTCAGCGATCAGAACTTGAGCAGACTCAAATTGAGGGAGCTATCACCCTACTCATTTTGGTACTTCAGATCTGAAACACCCTGTATACAGATGTAACGGACGATTTGTCTGTGATTTAAGATTTGTTTTACGGGTCCGTTAGTAAATATATTTTCAAATGGCAAGTACTGTTGATTTTTAGACATTTTTGTGAAATTTGTTTTTGATTTAAGAATTTTGAATTTGATTAATTTTAGAAGTTAGACTTTTTAACAAAACTGATTTTTGATTTAAGACTTTTGAATCTGAAAATTTTGTAAAATTTGATTTTGATTAATTTGATTGTGGAAATAAACATATTTTTGAAATGGGTCTTTTTAATTCAGAATTTTTTGTTTCGACTGTCGCTACCCTGACTAAATTATCTGCACCTGGGTGAATTTTTATAATTCTGCTAATTAGCCAACGAGAAGATGGTAAATTATCTCCTTTGATAATGACTAAACCTCCCTCCAATTTTGGGATTCAAAATTGGTGTTTTCCACTTAGGACTATTTTGTAGCAAATTTAAGTAGTCCTTAAAAAATGTTGACCAGAATTGTTGTTGTAACAATTCCAGGTGATTCCAGCGAGATACTAGGGATGTACCATATGCTTTTAGGTAGATGGTTCTGGAGGTGTAATTATTGAATTATCAATTAAAAAATGACCAGATGACAAGGCGTTCTGGTCATCAGGATCGTCTGCTGTTGGACGCAGAGGTCTTGAATTGAGGCAGGCTTCTCTCTGAGCCAAAACTGTTGCGAATTCTTCAAATGTTAAGAGTGAATTGCCTAGAACTCTTCGAAGGTGAAATTTAATGGACTTCACTCCTGCCTCCCATAAACCGCCGAAGTGAGGCGCAGATGAAGGATTAAAATGCCATTCTACACCTTCAGTTGCCATGCTTTCAGCGATTTGCTTCTTTGATGGTAGTTTTGTATTCATTTTGTAACACCTTACTAGTACCAATAAAATTAGTGCCGGAGTCAGAATATATGTGGGAACTTAGTCCTCTTCTGCTGCAGAAACGTCTAAAAGCTGCAGGAAAGGCTGCAGTTGACATGTCAGAAACAGGCTCTATATGAATGGCTTTGGTGACCATACATATAAATATGCAAATATAGCCCTCATACGATCGATTACCCCTATGTTTTTATATTCTTAAATGTATTGGCCTGCATAATCAATGCCCGTATGTTGAAAAGGACGAGATATGTTAACGCGATGAACAGGTAGATTTCCCATAAATTGATTTGACGTCAAATAGTATAGAATTGAGAAAAACATTACAAAGTTAATACACAATGAAACGAAAATAACAAAGCTATAAAGAAACTTGAATTTATTAGAACTGAAAGGAAATGCAAATAAAAGATAATTGAATTAAAATAAAATAAAGAATAGAAAAAGCAAAAATGTAAAGAAAGTCAAAACTGAAAAGAAAAATTAAATTAGACTATGGAATGAATGAAGTAAATAAGGTAGACTGAATTAAACATAAAATAAAATATAAAGAATAAATAGTTTAGTCATGAAACAAAATAGGTTATATAAGTGAAATGGAATAAGAATTAAACGCAAAAAAGAATAAAAACAGAATGAAGAAAACAAAATGTACTAAAATCAAAACTAGATAAAAGACATGTTCAAAACTAGGATAAATATAAAATGAAATAGGATTCAATAGCTACTTATAGAGCGCTTTATGGACCAGGATCCCAAGCGCATAAGAAATATTGTTTTATACTTAGTGTGTAAGGCAATAAAGAAATTTGAATTTGAATTTGATTTGACGTTGTACGTTTGGCTAGTTGTTTTCTGATATTTCTGATCTGGATATTGTACATTGACCATTCTATACATTTTTTCAATGTCTGCCTGACATTACATACTGGTATTTTGTCCATCTTAACAATAGAGTGAAAAGTTCTGGTTGCAGAACTGGACTCTCGTAAAGCTGTTCGTTTAAGCGTTTCCCATTTGTTGTCTTCGCAGATGCATCAAATACCCTGACCCTAGTTGTTGTACTTGTGGGAGATAATAACTGTCCTTGTGATTATCATCTTTTATAGCAAGCCTCGTGTGTCCAAGAGTTTTATATTCTTGGAGACATTTGTTGTATTCGTTGCGAAGGTTAGGGTCATGGTTTCTTTAATCTACGTAGTGCCATATTTCGCGAATCTCCCAATTCTGGCTCCCCATTCTTGAATGGCCGGCGAACTTCATATCGACCATTAATACTTCGAGTATGCGTACTCTCAAAGAATTCATCACATTTTCTTTCTGACGAAGACTGTTTAGGCTGATATACTATTTCCTCACTTTCCCAAAAAAAATTTTATAGTGCGTCGAGTGAACTGTCTTGTTCGAATCTCGCACTTATTGTTAGGGAAGAGGCCTTAAGACAAGGAGCATTAGAAGAAAGATTACCAAACACAATCCAGACTAAGGTGCTATTCTGAGCTGTAGGTGTACCTGGTGAATCCTTACGTAATCCTCCAAGGATGATTTCGCTATTTACATCCGCTCCTAATAAAATGTCAATTTTCCCAGTCGTGTTAAAAAAGGATCAGCAAGCTTGTGCGAGCTGTGCGCAAATAAGGGGAGGTAATTAAAAAATGCCCAATCAAAATTTTAAGTTCAAAATTTTTTATTAAAAAATTCAATAATTCAAAATACTTCAAAATAAACGCTTAATCCTAATATCACAGTCAAATAACAATTCAATAAATAGTAAATAGTTCAATATAAATTCAAAATAAATTCCAAAAAAGAAATAAAAGAATAATTTAAATAAGTAAAATAAATCCAACGTTAATTTGGTGCTGTTTTGGTGCCTTCCTGAAAGAAGAAGAAGAGAGAGATTTATAATATGCAATTCAAAATTAGGTTTTTGAATTGTAAAATAGAATTAGTTTTTTATTTTAATGGAATGCAGAATTAAGTTTCTGCGGGAAAAATACAGAAATGCAGAATTAAGTTTCTGCGGGAAAAATACAGAAGTAAGTTTCTGCGATAGTATTTACAGAAGTAAGTTTCTGTGGTAGGATTTGCAGAAGTAAGTTTCTGCGACAGGAAATTTTCAAATTAAGTTTTGAAAATCACGGGTGGGATCGTTTCAGTTTGAATACTGAACAAGGAATGAGGTGCCATACTGAAAATCTCGCCGGCTTATATAGCTCCAGGTAAGCGGATTTAAACTCTTTTCATTCATGAGTTCGCCTGGTAGTACTAGTTTACTTTAAATGTTAATGTCATTCACAAGTGGAAATGTCAAGTGACATTTGCAAAAGTGAGAAGATGACAGCTGATTTGGTGGCAGAAATTCTGGTAAGTTTTTATTTTGCAAAAATAATTATTAATTTATTAATTTTTTGTTTATTTCAGCTGATAAATTTTGTTGGATGGTTGGAGAAGATTAGGAGATTAATATGCACTTCCCGTGCATTCAGATAAGTATTTCAAATTTTAACCCAAAGTTTTGTTTACTTTGTGGGTTATTTATATTTGCAGATTTTAAAGACGAAAAAAGGAGTACGAAGGAAGTAGGAGGACAAAATTTGGACAACGGAAATTATGGAAAGACTAAACATCCTCCCGCCTCCAACAAAATTAAATATTATAATATATATTTATGCATGTACGTGTAATATAGCTTATTAAATAAACTTACGTTTTTTTGATGGAAGATGTGGTATTTTCCTTTCTTCCTTACCATCTTCATGGAAACTTTTCCAGGAAGATCCCATCGGAAAAATTTTCTTGAGTTTCTGATGCATTCCCATGGGGTTTTGGTTTGCTTTAATAATTGCAGCACTATGGGAGTTGCATCGATTAGTGGTTCCAGATCTTGTGGGATACCTGTGTCGCCCATTGGTGGATCCTGGAACTGGACAGGTGGATCGATGATGTCAAAAGGAACTGAGTGGCTTACTGCTGGAATGGCTGGTCGTGTTGGCGGGATGTTTGGCGCTGATAATGGTGTTGGTGCCTTTGGTAATGTCTTTGGTGGTGTGCTAACCAGAGGTCCTGGGGGTAGTGTACTGACGGTGTTGTTGTTAGTGTCAGGACATTTCAAAGTTGTAGACACTGGTCTGGGCCTGGTTGGAATGCGGATTCCTGGGAGCGGCTGGATCGGTCTCGGCTTAAAGATGAGATCATTTTTACTTGACGCCAATGTTTTTCGCAATTTTTGTATTGGGGATGATAATTTCTGGCTTTCAAATGGTCTATGTTTCGTCCTGATTGGTGACGAATGAGGTTTTATAATGACTGATTTTAACCGTCGTTTTGTTCCCTTGACCCAGTGGCAGTTGTCATCCTTTTTGTCACCTTTTCCTTTGCGAGACACCTGGTTTGGTCGGAGTCCCTTTTATCGGGGAAACTGGTGCAGGAATGTCTGTCATTTCGTCCAGCAGATCCCATAATTCCCTTTTCGGTGTATTTGGTGGAGTGGTTAATGAGTCCAGGGAATCAGAATTGAATAATTCTAGTAATTCTTCCATTTTTATCAAAAATAAACAAAAAAATTAAAAAAACAAAAAAAGAAACTCAAAAAAGACACTTTTGGCGCGCACTTTATTCAATTTTCAAAACTGAAGTGAATTTTGGCGGATTTTGGATTAGTTTATATTCAAAATAAACGGGAATTTTCGAAAACTTAGTGTTGCCAAGAGAGTCAATGTATAAGGGAGAGTGGTTTGTTATTGTTGGGATATGTCGGAGAAAGGGAGAGGACAGACCTTGGAGATAGGGCGAGTTAAAATATTTTTTGACGTTTTATTGTTACTGCTCGTACTAAATTGTTATGACCAGTATGAATTTCAATTATTCGTCCTAATGGCCAATGTCCTATTGGTACTTGATCGTCTTTTAATAATACGAGAGTAGTATAAATATGCGGGTTCTGGCGCAAATGTGCAATGTGCACATTCAAAATGGTCAAATTGTGAGGGAAATCGAGGTCTGACGTCACATTTTTGCACATTTTTCATGCGCCAGAAACCCCATAACAATTTATGGAGAGATAAGGAATGGTTGCGTGATTCCGAAGGTCAAAAGGTCAAGGTTGATGATTGTTTAGTAAGATAAGGCATCTGTCGGCCATCTTGGATTTTGGGTTTTCGGTCTTGGAGGCTACAATTGATCTTCTTCTTCTTTGGTTTGCACCTGGACTTGGATCTGAACCTTGGATCTGAACCTGGATTGTTTAGTAAGATAAGGCACCTGTCGGCCATCTTGGATTTTGGGTTTTCGGTCTTGGAGGCTACAATTGATCTTCTTCTTCTTTGGTTTGCACCTGGACTTGGATCTGAACCTTAGATCTGAACCTGGATTGTTTAGTAAGATAAGGCACCTGTCGGCCATCCTGGATATTGGGTATTCGGTCTTGGAGGCTACAATTGATTTTGTTCTTCTTTGATTTGCACCTGGACTTGGATCTAGACTTGGACTTGGACTGGATCTGGACTTGGGTATTCGGTCTTGGAGGCTACAACTGATGTTGAAGATAAGAGTTTGCTGTTTTGAGTTTTTAATTACGAAGTACAGCTTTATCAGCTAAATGAAATAACATGATGCGAATTTAATGGGAAAACAGAATATTGCGTAATAAAGATTTCACCACTTTGAGTAAATAGATGAAGATTATTTTTTTATTTCTTTTGCAAATTCTTATTTCTATGATATCATTTGGTTCCAAGCAAGTTTTAGCATGTTTTTCTGCTCGAGCTGTGATTGATAAGCGAGCTGGTGACTGCGTAGAAATTAATAATTTGGTGACAATGTTGAGGTCGTTGAGTGATAAGGTTTTGTAGATGAACCTGACCTCGTGCTGAAAATAAGAGTTTGTTGTCTTGAGTTTTTAATTACGAAGTACCCCTTTATCAGCTAAATGAAATAACATGATGCGACTTTAATTGAAAGCAGAATATTGTAACCTCGAACTTTAAAAGATTATCATATAATTTCTTTTCCATATCTAAATATAGACATTAATTCGAGGTCATATTATTAAATAATTTCGTGTTTTATGCAACTAACAAGTAAGTCATTCCACCGATTATGTCATCAGGACCTTGATTACTAGTTAAAATAACACCATTGAGGAATAACCAAAAGAATTTCTGTAATTAATGGAAAAAATCTGATGTTTAAAAATAACATGCATCGCTTTGCATAAATCCGTTGATAAGTAATAAACGTCTAGTCAAGGTAGCTGAAATGGCTTCTTTCGATACTTTGAAGAGGTTTATCATGTGAAGAACTTGCAAAGAAAATAAATATCTTTTCATAGCCTTAAACTTCGTTTCTTTATGGTTCAGCCGTGATAATCTTAATAAGGGAAACCATTGATTCATAATTATACTTTAAATTTATACCAAACTAGCAGCTAACAAACCCATATAACAACCTTGAACTTAAGATAGGAAGAAGAAATTAACGTGATCATTGCGGTCGTTGTAGCACTTTCTAAAAATAGATTCAAAACTGTGAATTTAGACTAGGACAAACAAAATCGAGGTAGCTGAAATGTCCTCTTTCGATACTTTAAAGAGATTTATCATGTGAAGAACTTAAGAAAATAAATTTTTTATATGCGTTATATAACAATAGACCCAAATTGTGATCTCACCGAGTTCAGGTTACTTTGAGTTTGTCATGTAATTTTGGCAAATGTCAGCTTCCGGGTTTGTTGCCGTTGCAGCACTTTCTAAAATTAACCTCAAAAACTTTGAATTGGGAAGATAGAACAAACAAAATCGAGGTAGCTGGAATGGCTTCTTTTGGTAGTTTAGAGAGATTTATCATGTCAAGAACTTAAGAAAATAAAAAAATCTTTTTAAACTTCGTTTCTTCTTCTTTCAGTCGTAATAATCTTAATAAGGAAACCATATTTTTTCTTGAATCGTAATTATGTTTTAAATGTATACCAAACTGACAGCTAACAAACCCATATGACATTTAAAATTTAATTTTTGTATACGTCATGTAACAATAGACCCAAATTGTAAGCTCACCGGGGACAAACGAACGAAAAACTACTATCCCAATGACCTTTTCAAAATTTATAGAGAAATGCAGCTGAACCAACAATGAAAGAAATTTAAAGCGCATTAAACAGAGGCTTTAATATTCGAATTGAAAGCTTTCTATTGGAAAAGGATGATGAAGGAATTTTTGATCCAAAACAATTTTTCTACAAAATCAACCCTCAAGATATAAATCTTCTTGAAGCAAAGGCTCAAGGAAATTGATATGTGACTTAGAAGATACATTTCAATATATAATGCATTATAGAAATCTCCAAAAAGTAGTTTAAAGTATGAATTGAAGTTTTCATGCATTCATTGAGCTCTTTGATTCAGACAATGGAATTGATTAAAACAATATATTGATCATAGTACTTTGCATAGATCAAAAGTTGTTAACACTTTCCGATCTTAAGCTCTTATGATGGAATTTGTATTTATCACGATGAATGACACAAATTTTGTGTTCTTAAGTATAATCAAATGTTCAACAGATGCTTACTATTGGCAAGACTTATTCTAATATCACCATTAAATCTTTTGGTTGGAGCAAAGTCCGGTTTACTAAAATTATCACAGTTTAAAAAATTATTAACTTTATTTTTGGTTTGTCTTTTACTTTGTTGGCATTAGCAAGTATAAACATGTATTTGAAAAAGGGTATACCCCAAACAAAATGTGATTAGAAAATACTAAATTTCTTTGAAGTAAAAACACTCGTAATTCACTTAATCAATTTTTATTTAAAATCGGCATACTTCTATTAACTCTTCCTGACATATCATTATTTTATATAATTAATTTACGTATTTCTAAATCCTGGTATTTCATCGATTTTGTTTTCGATAAATTTTAAATTGCATTCTTCATCCATCTCATACACAGTGTTGTTGATTTCCACTGTTTGAATCCCTGACTGCTGTTCTACTGATTGATGATTTTCGAAAATGAATTTTACAAAGCATATATTCAATACAAGAACATCTTTTTGTCTCTGAAATTCCTTCATTTTCTGAATTATAAGCTCTGTTACTTTATTTAGATATTCCTGTTTAATATCACCATCCTTAAGATTTGTATTAAGTTCGATGATTTCAAAATTGTATTCATTACATCGATTGATGTATTTGAATCGTGTTATAACCCGAACAGTTTCATATGCACCATTTTTTAGATATTTTTGAATGCGTTCTTGAAATTTGTTTAGATTCCATTCGCTTTATGCCTGCGAGTTTAGGTACTCTGAAAAAAAAAATCTGAATGATGAAGACTTTAGAATAATCCATAATGAATTTAAAGATGATGAGTATTTTAATTTAATAAGGAGAAAGGGGTTTTTCATATGATTACTTAAATTCTTTTGATAAATTCAAAATTAAGCATGTGTGCCCCTCAGGATTTTTTAATAAACTTAGCAATAAAAAGAAGAAGAATATCAGCATATCGTTAATGTATGGAACAAATTTGATTCTAGAAATATCTGACAAAATTTACAATTATATTTAAAGTGTGATGTTTTATTGCTAGCAGACATTTTTGAGAATTTTAGAACAGTATACATGAGTTTGACCCGAATCATTATTACCCAACACCAGGATTGTCATGGGATGCTATGTTAAAACACATTCAAATTAAATTAGAATTATAGAAATGTATTATATAATTTCATGAAAAGCGGTATTCGGGGAGGTTTAACACAATGTTCCTTACGATATTCTTTAATGAGAGATTTGAATTTTTTTTAAAGGTTTAAAATATTTGGTTTAGATTGATGTTAATAATTTATATATATGGGTTATTTCGGAGTCACTTCCATATGCAGACTTTTATATAATTAATCACTCGAATCAAACACCATTAACGACTTTACTTCTAAAAGACCGGACTTAGACAAATAAATAAATAAATTCGTCACGTACCGATCACGAACAGCTGTTTCGAAGCCGACTGTGCTTCATCATCAGCGTGAGTTATACAACTGAAGCTTTTAAAGTGCATTGCACTCTGCTGATGGTCAAGAGTGCATTTGTGCAATCCGTAATAGTCAGCTGTAGTTCCCTTGTCAACATTATTAAAATTATGCGTTAGGTTATTTATTAAAAATTGTCGAAGATCTCAAAGAGATATGAGTCAATATTTCTGTTGCCAGCATTCATAGCAGTCTCTCGGTTTTTGTAAATATAAAAACTCTCATAGGCATCTAGTTGAGCCTCGTCTTGTGTGCATTTTAGTAGTTTTAATGCATTCACTGGGATATTTAAGTGGTTGTTTTCTAAAACATGCTCACCAAAACCCGACTTTTTTGGTTGGTTCAGTCGTACACTAAGTATGTGTTCTTTAAATCTGTCTTCTATAGATCTTCTGGATTGTCCGTAATATTTCATGTTGCATTCCCCACATGATATTTCATAAATTCCCGACTTGTCTTTATCGGGAATTTTGTCCTTAGTATTCCCTAATAATGTTTTTAATTTATTTTTATTAGAAAGCACTAGCTGCATATTATTCGCTTTAAAAACACTTTTCAATTTATTTGTTATAGATGGTGCGAAATTCATTTTAACTCTGTTTAAAGCCTCCTTATTTTTGTTTTGGGTATACAGAGTTATTAAAGCACCATTTTTTATTTTTCTGGAATGCTTTTTAATTATTTTATCTATAATTGAATTTTTGTAACCATTAATCTTCGCTAGAGTTTTAATGTAGTCATATTCTTTCTTAAAATTAATTAGGGAAAGTGGAAGTTTGCATAAACGGAATGTCATAGATTGAAAAGCTGCGAGTTTATGCTGTTTGGGACAATGGGAATTACTAGTAATATATCTTTCCGTTTGTGTAGGTTTTCTGTACACAGCTATATCAATCATATTTCCCATTCTAGTCAATTCTAAATCTAGAAATGGCAACTTTCCCGTCACCTCCACTTCTACTGTAAACTTATTAGATGCATGTTGTGCATTCATTAAATCCAGAAGATCGTTAACTTGTGATTTCTTTGTAATTGCAAAGATATCATCTACATATCTCCACTAAACCTTGGGAAAAGAGCATATTTGGCTAGATTGGTTTCAAGTTTTGAGGCAAAAACCTCGGATATGTATGGAGACAGAGGATTTCCCATATTCGTGCCTTGTGTTATTTTAAAGAACTTCTGATCAAATTGGAAATAACACTGGTTCATGCACGTTTCCGCAACTTTCATGTATACTCTCTTTAAATCATTTTCTACATTGTTTGTTACCAACCACTCTTCCATATCATTCAGAGACTCTTGTATTGGTATACTTGGAAAGAAAGAAGCAATATCAAAGGACACCATCACTTCATCATTACCTAATTTTACCATCTTAATTTTTTCTGCAAAATCAAGCGAATTTTTTACTGAAAAACCTTGTGGGGGTCGCAGTTTTCTGAACTCAGATACCAGCCATTTTGACAGTTTAAAGCACGGAGCGTTTATATTTGACACTAAAATTCTCAAAAATGTCTGCTAGCAATAAAACATCACACTTTAAATGTAATTGTAAATTTTGTCAGATATTTCTAGAATCAAATTTGTTCCATACATTAACGATATGCTGATATTCTTCTTCTTTTTATTGCTAAGTTTATTAAAAAATCCTGAGGGGCACACATGCTTAATTTTGAATTTATCAAAAGAATTTAAGTAATCATATGAAAAACCCCTTTCTCCTTATTAAATTAAAATACTCATCATCTTTAAATTCATTATGGATTATTCTAAAGTCTTCATCATTCAGATTTTTTTTTTCAGAGTACCTAAACTCGCAGGCATAAAGCGAATGGAATCTAAACAAATTTCAAGAACGCATTCAAAAATATCTAAAAAATGGTGCATATGAACCTGTTCGGGTTATAACACGATTCAAATACATCAATCGATGTAATGAATACAATTTTGAAATCATCGAACTTAATACAAATCTTAAGGATGGTGATATAAACAGGAATATCTAAATAAAGTAACAGAGCTTATAATTCAGAAAATGAAGGAATTTCAGAGACAAAAAGATGTTCTTGTATTGAATATATGCTTTGTAAAATTCATTTTCGAAAATCATCAATCAGTAGAACAGCAGTCAGGGATTCAAACAGTGGAGATCAACAACACTGTGTATGAGATGGATGAAGAATGTAATTTAAAATTTATCGAAAACAAAATCGATGAAATACCAGGATTTAGAAATATGTAAATTAATTATATAAAATAATGATATGTCAGGAAGAGTTAATAGAACTATGCCGATTTTAAATAAAAATTGATTAAGTGAATTACGAGTGTTTTTATTTCAAAGAAATTTAGTATTTTGTAATCACATTTTGTTTGAGGTATACCCTTTTTCAAATAGCAAATAGTTTTATAGTTGCTAATGCAAACAAAGTAAAAGACAAACCAAAAATAAAGTTAATAATTTTTTAAACTGTGATAATTTTAGTAACCTGAACTATGCTCCAACCAAAAGATTTAATGGCGATATTAGAATAAGTCTTGCCAATAGTAAGCATCTGTTGAACATTTGAATGTACTTAAGAACACAAAATTAGTGTTATTCATCGTGATAAATACAAATTCCATCATAAGAGCTTAAGATCGGAAAGTGTTAACAACTTTTGATCTATGCAAAGTACTAAGATCAATATATTGTTTTAATCAATTCCATTGTCTGAATCAAAGAGCTCTATGAATGCATGAAAACTTCAATTCATACTTTAAATTACCTTTTGGAGACTTCTATAATGGATTATATAATGAAATGTATCTTCTAGCCTTTGCTTCAAGAAGATTTATATCTTGAGGGTTGATTTTGTAGAAAAATTGTTTTGGATCAAAAATTCTTTCATCATCCTTTTCCAATAGAAAGCTTTCAATACGAATATTAAAGCCTGTGTTTAATGCGCTTTAAATTTCTTTCATTGTTGGTTCAGCTGCATTTCTCTATAAATTTTGAAAATGTCATTGGGATAGTAGTTTTTCGTTCGTTTATCCCCGGTGAGCTTACAATTTGGGTCTATTGTTACATGACGTATACAAAAATTAAATTTTAAATGTCATATGGGTTTGTTAGCTGTCAGTTTGGTATACATTTAAAACATAATTACGATTCAAGAAAAAATATGGTTTCCTTATTAAGATTATTACGACTGAAAGAAGAAGAAACGAAGTTTAAAAAGATTTTTTTATTTTCTTAAGTTCTTGACATGATAAATCTCTCTGGAAGCTGACATTTGCCAAAATTACATGACAAACTCAAAGTAAACTGAACTCGGTGAGATCACAATTTGGGTCTATTGTTATATAACGCATATAAAAAATTTATTTTCTTAAGTTCTTCACATGATAAATCTCTTTAAAGTATCGAAAGAGGACATTTCAGCTACCTCGATTTTGTTTGTCCTAGTCTAAATTCACAGTTTTGAGGCTATTTTTAGAAAGTGCTACAACGACCGCAATGATCATGTTAATTTCTTCTTCCTATCTTAAGTTCAAGGTTGTTATATGGGTTTGTTAGCTGCTAGTTTGGTATAAATTTAAAGTTTAATTATGAATCAATGGTTTCCCTTATTAAGATTATTACGGCTGAACCATAAAGAAACGAAGTTTAAGGCTATGAAAAGATATTTATTTTCTTTGCAAGTTCTTCACATGATAAACCTCTTCAAAGTATCGAAAGAAGCCATTTCAGCTACCTTGACTAGACGTTTATTACTTATCAACGGATTTATGCAAAGCCATGCATGTTATTTTTAAACATCAGATTTTTTCCATTAATTACAGAAATTCTTTTGGTTATTCCTCAATGGTGTTATTTTAACTAGTAATCAAGGTCCTGATGACATAATCGGTGGAATGACTTACTTGTTAGTTGCATAAAACACGAAATTATTTAATAATATGACCTCGAATTAATGTCTATATTTAGATATGGAAAAGAAATTATATGATAATCTTTTAAAGTTCGAGGTTACAATATTCTGCTTTCAATTAAAGTCGCATCATGTTATTTCATTTAGCTGATAAAGGGGTACTTCGTAATTAAAAACTCAAGACAACAAACTCTTATTTTCAGCACGAGGTCAGGTTCATCTACAAAACCTTATCACTCAACGACCTCAACATTGTCACCAAATTATTAATTTCTACGCAGTCACCAGCTCGCTTATCAATCACAGCTCGAGCAGAAAAACATGCTAAAACTTGCTTGGAACCAAATGATATCATAGAAATAAGAATTTGCAAAAGAAATAAAAAAATAATCTTCATCTATTTACTCAAAGTGGTGAAATCTTTATTACGCAATATTCTGTTTTCCTATTGAATTCGCATCATGTTATTTCATTTAGCTGATAAAGCTGTACTTCGTTATTAAAAACTCAAAACAACAAACTCTTATCTTCAACATCAGTTGTAGCCTCCAAGACCGAATACCCAAGTCCAGATCCAGATCCAAGTCCAAGTCTAGATCCAAGTCCAGGTGCAAATCAAAGAAGAACAAAATCAATTGTAGCCTCCAAGACCGAATACCCAATATCCAAGATGGCCGACAGGTGCCTTATCTTACTAAACAATCCAGGTTCAGATCTAGGGTCAGATCCAAGTCCAGGTGCAAACCAAAGAAGAAGAAGATCAATTGTAGCCTCCAAGCTACGAGTAAGTAACTAAATGGAGTGGCCCAACAGCAGAGATTTCCGTAGCCTGTGCCTAAAATGTGTGAGTTTACACGCACACAACAAAAACAGTACAGGACGGGGTGAAGAAAAAATCTTTATATGGGGGTGCTTTGGTGCAATTTTTAAACTTCTGGAGAAATCTGTTTGAAATTGCAATTTAAAAACAGCTTTTCACTAAAATTTGTAATTTTTATTACGGCTTTTCATCACAAGAAATTTAACTAATTAATTTGAAAATCAGTAAACACTTCAATAATAAGGTTTTCATTTACTAACTCCTTGCAAATTTTGATTACACCACCGCCTTTGTAAGTGATAACTCAAGAAAATATGGCTGCTGAGAAAAAGGTAAAAAAAGTTACCTTAACGCAAAAAGTGGGTATTTTATAAGTTAATAGTGTGTTTAACACCGCCTGAAATATTCTTATCACAAAAGAAAGTTATTTTCTCTACTTTATCTATGAAATTAAATCCCGGGGTGTTTTAAATAACTTGAATTTTTGCAAAATTGCACTACACACTCTATTATCACTAATCGTTAAAAACTTGAACTTTTTTCACATAGTTTTGACACAACACGCAATAGTTTTATATTTTTGTCTTTCGCAATCAATTTAATCCTTACTTCAACATTACAGGACGATAAAATCAGCACTTTTTCAACCACAACACTCGGTTAAAGAAAAATGTCAAACAGGTGAAGAAAAATGAGAGCAAAAAAACCGTAGAAATCGGCACACTCATGTACATGGATTTTACACGCTAGGGCCACTCCACTTAGTTACTTACTCGTAGCCTCCAAGACCGAAAACAAAAAATCCAAGATGGCCGACAGGTTCCTTATCTTACTAAACAATCCAGGTTCAGATCCAAGGTTCAGATCCAAGTCCAGGTGCAAACCAAAGAAGAAGAAGATCAATTGTAGCCTCCAAGACCGAAAACCCAAAATCCAAGATGGCCGACAGGTGCTTATCTTACTAAACAATCATCAACCTTGACCATTTGACCTTCGGAATCACGCAACCATTCCTTATCTCTCCAAAAATTGTTATGGGGTTTCTGGCGCATGAAAAATGTGCAAAAATGTGACGTCAGACCTCGATTTCCCTCACAATTTGACCATTTTGAATGTGCACATTGCACATTTGCGCCAGAACCCGCATATTTATACTACTTACGATAGAGTCTATTTTCAAATTCTCTTTTTGGGTTTGCCATTTTTGTCGTTGTTGTAGGGTGTGAAGGTAATCTCTTGACTACTGTTTCCAAAAATTGTGAGAGAGCCACTGGATATATTACCACCTCTTTAAAGGATGTTGGTTGTGATTTAGTGGGGGAGGTTCTAATACAAATAGGTTATGTCTGCCTGTCAGGAAGTGGCCAGGGGTAAGGACATTGTAGTCTGTGGCATCATTAGAGAGCGGAGAGAGTGAACTAGCTTTAAGCATGCTTCTATTTGAACTAATACTGTATATAATTCTTCGTATGTGAGCTTTGTGTTTCTGATAGTTTTATACAGATGGCGTTTTGTGGATTTAACTCCAGGTTCCCACAATCCTCCGAAGTGAGGTGCTGCAGTAGGGATAAAGTGCCAAGTTATGTCTTGGTTAGCAAGTTCGGTAGCTAGATCGACTTCAACTGCTTTAATAGTTTTTTCTAGGTTAGTTTGTAGAAGCCGATTAGCTCCTACGAAATTTATGCCTCGGTCCGAGTAGATGTGAGCGCAAAAACCTCTCCGGCCTATAAGTCGTTTTAGAGCGGCTATTAAGGCTGGAGTAGATAAGTCAGAGACCAGCTCAATATGTATTGCTTTAGTAACTAAACAAATGAATAAACAAATATATGCCTTTGTAATTTTTGCTCCTCTCGGTGATGAGGTTTTCATGTCGATTGGGCCTGCATAATCGACGCCAGTGTGTTGGAAAGGTAAGGAAGTGTTGACTCTAGCAGCTGGGAGAGAATTCATTAATTGAGAGGAAGGTTTAGCATTGAATCGAAAACAAGTAATACATTTATGAATGCGATATCTTATTGTGTTGCGGGCGTTAAGTAGCCAATAAGAATTACGTAGTGTGTTTAATACAACTTGAGTGCCTCCGTGCAGAGTGTAATTGTTAATATGGTCGATAAGGATATGAGTAACATGGTGGTTATTTGGGAGGATTATAGGATGTTTTAAGTTATAATTTAAATGTGCTGCTGTAAGCCGACCTCCTACTCGTAGAATATTCTCAGAGTCTAGTATTGGATTGAGTGACAGAATTCGACTTTTTTTAGGAAGGGGCAGATTTTTTTGTAAACATGTAATTTCGGTAGAAAAAATTATGTGTTGGAGAGTTTTTATTAGGCATCGTTCTGCCTTTTTGAGTTCGGGGACTGATAAGTACTGTGTGGTTGGGTGTTGTTTGCGCATGTTGTTTATGAATCTAAGGCAGTATGCGGTTATACGAATAGTTTTCTGGAATGATGAGTATTTGGTAAGTAAAACTGTGTGTTCGTTAATTATATTAGTGAGTGTTTTCGATTTTTTAAATTCCAATACAGTTTGAATATCTGTGTTCTGTTGAGACCAAAATTCCTCATCTTTATGTAACCAGTCTGGTCCGTTCCACCATATTGAAGTTGTTAATAGTGCTTTTGGTAGAATTCCTCGTGAGGCTATGCCTGCAGGGTTTTGTTTCGATGGGACGTGTTTCAAAATTGCATTTGGTATGTTCTCGTGTATTTCGGAGACACGATTGGCTACGAATGTTTTCCAAGTTGATGAATGTTTCCGTAACCATGCCAGAGCTATGTTAGAGTCTGTCCAGGCTGTCACTTTGATCTCCTTGAGCTCTAAATCGATTGTTACTTGTTTTATCAGTCGAGAGAATAAAACAGCGCCACATAACTCTAGACGAGGCAACGAAACTGGTTTGATAGGGGCGACTTTGGTTTTTGCTGTAATTAGTTGAACTCTGGAATTGTTATTTTCATGTATTTTTAAATATAGTACAGCTGAGTAAGCGTTATTGGAAGCATCTCAAAAACCTTGTAGCTCTTCCTCTTTTATACTGGGCTCACATGCCAGCCATCTTGGAATTTAAATATCTTGCAATGTATTCAATTGAGCCTTGAAATTACTCCATTCTCTTGCAATTTCGTTAGATACTATGTCATCCCAGTCACATTTTGTAAGCCAGAGTTTTGTATTAAAATTTTTGCTGTTATTATACATGGTGCCGGCCATCCTAATGGATCGAAGAGAGATGAGACTTCAGAGAGTATTATTCGTTTTGTGTACGTATTAGTTGGTTCAGGAATTTAAACTTTAAAAGAGAAATGATGTGTTGTTGGATACCACCGTATGCCGAGAGTTTTAATGGACTCGTGTTCTGAGAATTCTAAGTTCGTTATTAGCTCTCAGTGTTCAAGGGGTATTTTGTCTAGCAGATCGGGATGATTGGCAGTCCATTTTCTCAAATTAAAATTTCCTTTATGTAAAGCCTCGATAAGCTCTTGTTGTAGTCGTTGAGCTTCATTGAGGTTATGGGCACCAGTAACCAAGTCGTCGACGTCAAAATCTTTCATTATACTCTTTGCTGCGAGTGGGTAGCTGTTAGCTTCATCCTTTGATAACTGCTGTAAAGTTTTAATGGCGAGGTATGGAGCTGGTGCGGTTCCAAATGTGACTGTTGTCAGAGCATAGTCCTTTAATTCTTCATTTGGAGTATTTCTTCAGATTATACTTTGGAAATTCTGGTGGTTAGGTGCCATTTGGATCATCCTATAAATTTTTTCAATGTCAGCTGTGAATGCGTATTTATATAATCGCCGTCGTAATAGGCTGGTTCATAGAGTTTGTTGTATAGTTGGTCCAATCAGCAGTTGCTCATTTAGAGACTTTCCATTTGACGTGCGTGCTGAAGCGTTGAACACAATTCGAAGCTTTGTTGTTGTACTCTCTTTGAGTACTGCGTGGTGTGGTAAGTAATAAAAAGGGAAATTGGAATGGTAGTTGTTCTCTGTTTGTAATTGTGTAGGGGGAATTAATTTCATGTGTCCAAGCTCCGCGTATTCATTAATACAAGTTTTATATAAATTATATAGCTCTGGATTATTAGAGAGTTTTTTCTCTATTTGTAGAAATTGCCTGACTGCCATATTTCTTGACTGACCGAGTTGCGGTGTAATTTGGTCCTTGAATGGTAATTGCACTTCGTATTTTCCGCAGGGCAAACGAGTTGTTGTTTCTTCATAGAGTTTTTCACATAGCTGATCTTCTGGTGATTGTTTAGAGCTAATGTGACACTCTTCGATTTCCCAAAATCGTTTTAACTGATTATCCAACTCAGTTTTTATTGTAGTATGAGTGGTTAATACTGTCGTGAGGATATTCTAATCCATCCCAGTTTTGTATTTTGAGCTGTAGGTGTGTTGAAAGTTCCCCTTTTGATTCCATTTATGATAATGTTGGCATAAATGTCAGCTCCGAGAAGAATGTCGATCTCTGCTGGAGTTGAAAAAGTGGGGTCAGCCAGAAGAAGGTTATGTATGTGTTTCCAATTTGAGACTTAAATTGTTTGGGCTGGTAGTAAATCGGTGATTTTTTCGATTATCAACATGTTAACTTTCATTTTAAAATTGGAGTGTAATGAATTGATGCTGACTGTAGTTTGTTTTTAGCTTGTATTAGTAGGAGTTGTGCCAAGCCCAATTAGTTGGTGATTTGTTGGTAATCCTTTGAGCTGTAATCGTTTACAGGCTCTTTCTGTTATAATGGATACTTGTGATCCAGAGTCTATTAATGCTCGAAAGATCATTGTAATTCCAGATGGGGCAGTAATATTTATTAGTGCTGTAGAGAGTAAAGCTCTTTTCGTATTAGAAGTGAAAAAATTGTGAACTTGTTGTTCATTAGCTTCGATAGTGGGTGGAAACCTATGCGTTGTCTCCATTTTTGATTTTTGAGTAGGTTCAGGTGATTGGATTTGTATTTGAAAAGCTTTGTTCATAATGAAGCAAAGAATTGTGATTTTTGCCACAGTGGTAACATTTTTTGTTACTAGGACATTATGAAGTTGTATGGTTGGACGAGAGACAATTTTTGCACAAGTGTTTGTTAGTAGCAATTTCATGTCGTTGTCGAATGCTTAAATTTTTAAATATAGGACAATGGAAAATTATATGGTTTCCTCTGCAATGGCAGCACTATGTTTTTATATTCTTAGGCGAATATGGTTTTTGAATTGGAGCTGAACTCTTACTTTTGTTTAAGAGTCCATACGTTGGTTTAGGGGGAAGATTTTTCTTTCCTTCGTTTAGAGCTTCAAGCATTCTAAGTCTCGTTTCGAGAAATGTAGTGAATTCTGTATAAGTTGGGAGTTCAGTTCTGTTTCGTAACTCTTGTTCCCAATGATAATGAGTCTCTTGATCAAGATGGCGTCCCATTTGTCCACGGGTAATTCGAGAGCTTATAGCTCATGAATACATTCCTCAGTTTTATCTAAAAATGATTTAGTACTGGTGGATGTCTCAGTTTTAATTTGAGACTGGCTTAGGAGATCCCTCAATTGCTGATTTACGAGAGATCGTTTATTATTATATCTCTTCGTGAGAAGTTTGTCATAATTGCTCTCAATTATGTCAAATTGTCGCAGAAGCCTTTCTGCTTCCCCAGAGACATTTGCTTTTAAATAATGCAATTTTTGGACCTTGCTCAGATTTTTATCTAAATCTATTAGGGCGGAGAATAAGTCATGGAAAGATCTCCATGTTTTGTAGTTACCATCGAACTTGGGTATGGCAATAGGTGGTAGCCTGATTGTATTTGACTGTGATGGATTAGTTTCGGGAGAACTATTGCTCTTGATGTACTCTTTAACCCCATCATTAAGTTCAGTTAAGAGATCGAAATATGCCTCTTAGTGATTTCGTATATATTTTCGGATTGTATTTGTTCTCCTTTGCATCCGTATGTGCCCATATATCGACATGGTTTACGGAGAACTGCTCCCACAACTCTTTAACAAAGGCGAGACGGGCTTCAAAATAGCCCTGGTTTCCTCTGCCTTTACCGGCCATCTTATGGTTAATGGCAGCTTTATTTAATTGTTCCCTTAAAGCGTATTGCTTATTAAGGATTTTTTCTAACGAGGTCATTTTGAATTTAGGGCAAATCCGGCTCGAAGGACCAATGTGCGAGCTGTGCGCAAATAAGGGGAGTAAATAGTTCAATATAAATTCAAAATAAATTCAAAAAAAGAAATAAAAGAATAATTTAAATAAGTAAAATAAATCCAACGTTAATTTGGTGCTGTTTTGGTGCCTTCCTGAAAGAAGAAGAAGAGAGAGATTTATAATATGCAATTCAAAATTAGGTTTTTGAATTGTAAAATAGAATTAGTTTTTTATTTAAATGGAATTCAGAATTAAGTTTCTGCGGGAAAAATACAGAAATGCAGAATTAAGTTTCTTCGGGAAAAATACAGAAGTAAGTTTCTGCGATAGTATTTACAGAAGTAAGTTTCTGTGGTAGGATTTGCAGAAGTAAGTTTCTGCGACAGGATATTACAGAAGTAAGTTTCTGTGGTAGGATTTGCAGAAGTAAGTTTCTGCGACAGGAAATTTTCAAATTAAGTTTTGAAAATCACGGGTGGGATCGTTTCAGTTTGAATACTGAACAAGGAATGAGGTGCCATACTGAAAATTTCGCCGGCTTATATAGCTCCAGGTAAGCGGATTTAAACTCTTTTCATTCATGAGTTCGCCTGGTAGTACTAGTTTACTTTAAATGTTAATGTCATTCACAAGTGGAAATGTCAAGTGACATTTGCAAAAGTGAGAAGATGACAGCTGATTTGGTGGCAGAAATTCTGGTAAGTTTTTATTTTGCAAAAATAATTATTAATTAATTAATTTTTTGTTTCTTTCAGCTGATAAATTTTGTTGGAGGGATGGTTGGAGAAGATTAGGAGATTAATATGCACTTCCCGTGCATTCAGATAAGTATTTCAAATTTTAACCCAAAGTTCTGTTTACTTTGTGGGTTATTTATATTTGCAGATTTTAAAGACGAAAAAAGGAGTACGAAGGAAGTAGGAGGACAAAATTTGGACAACGGGGGATTGTTTACTAAGTATTATTTTGATGAAATTGATTTTACATTAAATGTTTTTCTTTTTAGGCAATAATTATGGAGGGACTGAACAAAGCTCGAGATTATCTATGTGATCCCACTTTCTAGTTTGAATAATTGAAGGAGGTAGCAAATCTGTAATAGTTTGTACAACTAGTGCAGTGACAAGGGTGGGCTTATACCTCGGAGTTTGAGGAAATATCTGAATTGAAGTTTGTCTTTGTACACATGTAGCTTTAGACTTTCCCAATCCAGTGATTTGAACAGAAACATTATTTGTTGGTAATTGCAATCTGCGAGCTGCAGCTTGAGTAATGAATGATACTTGCGATCCCGAATCGATTAATGCTCGCAATTTGTAAACTGTGCCTAATTTAGATGTGACATTAACCAAGGCTGTTGATAACAAGGCTTGAGTGGTGTGCTGACCATGTTTCGTATAGAATGATTGTACTGGTGTTACTGCATTATCAATAGGTGTGGAAGATGGTGGTTTCGAGATTGAATTTTCACAAGGAGTTATGCCTTGTGATACACGTGATCTAGAATTTTGAATTGAATTATTTCTATGAAGTAATGAACGATGCTTTCTTCCACAACGTTGACAAGAGAATTTGTTTGTACAGAATTGCAGTTTATGATTTTTCGATAAGCAGTTAACACATAAACTGTTTTTCGACACTTAATTTAGCAAACTTTGGACATTTGAATAGTTGGTGCGAATCCTTGCAAATGGAACATTTTTGACTTGTTGAAGCAACATGTGATGCAGCGTTAATCTTGTACTGATCAAGGCCTTTACTTGTGGATCCGGTTTTGGACTTCATGTTTGCCTCCAAAGTACGGAATCTTTTTCCCAAGAAACTCTTGAATTCTTCAAATGTTGGTAGGCCTTTTGAGCTACTTATTTCTTGTTCCCACATTCGGTGAGCCTCAGAAGGTAGACATTGCACCAGTAAACAAACAAGAATTGTTTCCCATTCGAAATCCCTAATTCTTCGAGCTAATATATGCACTCTAAGGACTTGTCTTACAATGACTTAATTCCCTTTGCTGACTCAGTTGTTTGATTTTGAGTATGACAAAGAATTTTTAGTTGCGCGTTAACTAAAACACTCTTATTATCATATCTGTCAACAAGAAGTTTGCATTATAATAACTTGCATTTGTTATGGGGAATTGTCGTAACAAGTGTTCTGCTTCTCCAGAAACGCTTGTGTTGCGAAGCAACCTAAAAATAAACAAATTTAAGAAAAATAACAAAATCCAAAGTTTTACCTCTTCTGATCAGCCAAACATCCCTGACAGTCTGTCAAAACAGCTGATATTTGACAAGAGCACTTTGGTTACACGGTGCTCAGCAACCGACGTAAACAAATCTCGGAATTAATATTTGGTTTGGATATAATCCGTGTAACCAAGAACTAAGTATATATTAAATGATCTCATTTAATATATTAATAATAAACCTTAAACTTTAACGTCAATTTATAAATCTTTAAAGTAAAAAGTTTCCCGCCAACATCATAGTTAAAATTTGAATTCTTTGATTTAACATGGCGAAAAAATATCGAATGCTAATTAACATGGCGACTATCTCTCGATTTCAACCAAATTCGATATTTTTGTATAAACCGTTTGAATTCAAACTATAAAAGAGCTGCATGCACATGGGCTCTTCCTCTTTTGAAATCTAATATTCAGCGAGTTTGTTGAGAAAAATTAAAAATATACTTAAAAAATATTCAGAACCTGGCTGTTATAACAATATAAAATATTATCAGAGCCTGGCTGCTCGATTATATTTACTTTGTGTAAATTAACCTATTTGTAACAATTTATTCAGAGCCTAGCTGCTCGAATAAATTATTGTGTTGACTATTAACATTTATTAACATATTTATTCAGAGCCTGGCTGCTCGAATAAATACAGAAGTTCGTTTTGTGTTCCCACTAATATCTTCCCAATACTTATTCAGAGCCTGGCTGCTCGAATAAGTATTATTCCCAATAGATTGTCAATATAATTGCAGAACCTGGCTGTTCGCAATTATATCACATTAATTTAACACTTGTTAAGAAATAATTCAGAACCTGGCTGTTTGAATTATTTTAAGATAAATATTTTAAGTTAACAAACGTATTCAAATTCTTTCAGCAATTAATTATAAGTGTAGCAATAAGGTAGTTAAGTGCTAAATTAAGAATTTGAGTGAATTTAAAAGTGAAATATTAAAAGTGCAAGTGTTAAAGACTGAAATGAATAAAAACTTATCTTATCAGCAATAAATTCTTTAATTTTCGCGTAACCAGTATCCCTTTTCAGCGGGTAGCCTGAACATTGGTCCTTCGAGTAACCGGATATTGCTGAGAAAGATTAAAGTTTTAAAACATTGAAGTCTAAGTAGTGAAAATTTTGTCAAAACTTAGTGAACATTCGTGAAAACTTAAAAAACTTAGTGAACATTCGTGAAAACTTAAAAAACTTAGTGAACATTGTATCTAAAGGTGAAAAAGCGTGACAATTGAAGTGTTATTGAAAAAACAAGTGACAATATCAAAGCAAGTGTCTCAGGCAATCGTCAACTTCAAGAAAACAGGAGAGGCTAGAAGAACGCCAACCTATCTTAAAGCTAGGATCACACAAGTAAAGGATTTTTTTGACACATTTTCAAACAATCACCAGGAAATCTTCTCCATGGATTGCGAACTAAGTAAAGATCACGAATACATCAAGAACGACATATATGCAGTGACAGAGGAAGCGTACTTCAACTATTTAAGTGAACTTCAAGATCTTCTTAAGGAAAAACAGCCAGTTCAAGAGCCTACAGAAGTGAAGCCAGAAGTAAAATCAGATATATACAACTACCAAGGATAAATCTACCCAAATTTGATGGAAACTACTCAAACTGGAGGGCGTTTTATGATTTATTCACATCACTTATTCATCAGGATGCGAGGATTCCAGCAGTACAAAAGCTCCATTATTTAAAGGCGAGTCTATGCGGCGAAGCAGAACGCCTAATCAACAAATTCACCACAATCGCAGCAAACTATCAGCCAGCGTGGGAATTACTACAAAAACGCTACAACAACAAAAGAATCCTGGTCAACAATCATCTCAAGGAATTGTGCAATCAATTTCCAATTCGTGCTGAGACAGCGGAAGGAATCAAGAAACTAATGGACAACACTTCAGAACGACTGAATGAACTGAAGGCATTAGGTGTATCTATACATCAATGGGACACCATAATCATCCACATGATGGTTCAACGTTTACCATCAGAAACACACAACCTCTGGGAACAGACGCTTGGGAACACACGGGAATTGCCAACTTTCCAAAAATTCATGGACTTCTTAGAAGCTCGTTATCGAACACTGGAAGCAATCATGGGAACTCGATCAACAAAACCTCTACGCTCACCTTCAGGTAACACAACAACTTTAACTCACCATTCTCTACAATCTACAATCTGTCCAAAATGCAACGACAAGCATAGGCTTTACAAATGCTCCAATTTTCACAAGATGGATATCGCTCAAAGACGCAACATCACATCAAAAAACAACTTGTGCTACAACTGCTTAGGAGCAAATCACACAACTACAGAGTGCAAAAGTAAGCACAAGTGCTTCAAGTGCGGCAAGAAACATCATTCTCTTCTACATTCTGACAACATTAGATCAATGAGCACAAACTCATCATCTCATCAAGGTTCATCACACAACACTCAACATAAGGGGATCGACAGCAGCATCGTTCCTACATCGTCTAACACAGAAAGTACATCTGTGAACACACAGATCAACGCTTGCAAATTTCAAGCACTATTAGCCACCGCACTTGTAAAAGTTGAAACCACATCAGGGCAATCGCTGGTTTTACGAGCCCTCATCGATCCTGGATCACAAGTGAACATAATCTCCGAACAAGCATATCAAAAACTTCAGTTAAAAGGAAATACTACAGAAGTTCAAATTAACGGACTTGGAAAAACGAAAACGGCTACAGCCACAAGGGCTGTAGAATTTACTCTAAAATCGCTAAATAACACTTTATATCAGCTTCATACAAACGCGCTTGTTCTGAAACACATCACCGACGTTTTACCTCCAAACAGGTTACAACATCATGCATGGGGACACATCAAAGGACTCCAATTAGCAGACCCTACATTCACCCAACCAGGAAAGGTTGACTTACTCCTAGGAGCAGAAGTATACGCAAACATACTTCTAGACGGAATCAAGAAACACACACAACCAGGATCACCTACAGCACAAAATACATCATTGGGATGGATTTTATTCGAAACAACGAATAACGCAGATCAACCGAAATCAGTTTTCACCCTCAACATCGAGGACAACTTCCTACAGCTAGAAAATCAACTTAGGAAATTTTGGGAATGGGAAGACATACCCACAACTAGAACTTGGACTTCAGATGAAATGAAGTGCGAGGAATTTTACATCCAAACACACAAAAGAAGGCCAGATGGAACATATGAAGTTCGCTTACCGTTTAAGGAACAACAACCGCCAATCTTGGGGAATTCACGCAACATGGCCATCAAACGATTTATGCAACTGGAAAAGAAATTCGTAACTAATCCACAACTACAAGAAGACTACTCACGTGTCATCAAGGAATATCATACTCTCAATCACATGAAACCTATAGCAATCAACAAATTAGATGGAGCATATTCGGAAGCTACAAAACACTTTTATATGCCTAACCACGCCATCTTCAAGGAAAGCAGCACAACAAAACTTCGGGTGGTCTTCGACGCGTCCGTTAAATCTTCAAATGGTAAGTCTCTTAATGAGCAACTCTTTACAGGTCCAACTCTTCAACCGACTTTATTAGCAACATTACTCAAATGGAGGAGCTACAAATATTCCTTATCAGCCGATATCGAAAAGATGTATAGAATGATACATCTTCATGAAGACGATCAGCGGTATCAACGGATTATTTAGAGAGATAATTCGAATAATGCTCTACAAGAATTCGCAATGACTACAGTCACCTTTGGAACAGCTTCTGCACCATTTCTTGCCATCAGGACATTGCAACAGCTTGCAAGAGATGATCAACACAAGTATCCACGAGCATCTAGAATCATCATGGAAAATTCGTACGTAGACGACGTCCTAACTGGAGCAGACACCATTGAAGAGGCTACACTTATTCAGAAAGAGCTTACCAACTTACTCAAAGGCGGCGGTTTTGAACTACGAAGACTGGCATCCTTCAACAGATGAATTCAGCTTTAAAACCAACATTCGAGAGACACATGGAATTCTTACCAAACGAAAGGTATTATCAGAAATCTCACAACTCTTTGATCCCCTAGGTTGGCAAGCCCCAGCAGTCATAGCAGCAAAAATCATGATACTTTGGCTTTCTGGTCTTACATGGGATGAACCTGTTCCATCTGAGCTTGTCAGCGAATGGAAACACTTCAAGGAAAGCATTCCCATCATACAAACAATAAGGATTCCCCGTTGGATCAACTTAAAATCTACTCATCAAAATTATCAACTTCATGGATTCTGTGACGCCTCCATGCAAGCATACGCAGCAGTTATTTATATCAGAATCATCGGAGAAGATGATCAAATTCATACTCATTTATTAACTTCAAAATCAAGAGTAGCACCTATTAAGACTATTTCTTTACCTAGGTTAGAACTATGTGCTGCAGTCCTTTTGAGCAAAGTGATAAATTCAGTTCGAAGGGACATGGACATAACCAACATACCGAGCTACTCCTGGACGGATTCCAAAATCACCCTCAGTGGGATTAAAGGACACCCCAGCAGATGGAAGACATTTATAGCCAACAGAGTAGCTGAAATCCAGGACCATGGTCAACTGAATTCATGGCATCACATCCCATCTAAAGAAAATCCCGCCGATTGCGCATCCAGAGGAATAAGCCCAACAGCACTAGTCAACAACGAATTATGGTTTCATGGACCAACCTGGCTAAGGGAAGACCAGTCTACGTGGCCAACAGTTACATTGGAGGCACCAAAGGAACAACTGGAAGAAGAATCAAAAACGAAGACTCTGATAGCGACCAACTCTAATTCGCAAGAAATCATCGCACGCTTCTCATCATATCATCGTCTTATTCGAGTGTTATGCTGGTGTCTTCGGTTTAGTCAAAATTGCAAGAAAAGAAGGAGGACTGGACCATTAACCGCGGAAGAAATTCAAGAAGTAGAGGCACGACTCATCAGGATAGTACAATCAGCCGAGTTCCATGATGAAATCAAACAATTATCCTGGAAGAAGGAAATTTCTAGTCACAGTCGGATAAAGGGATTGAGTCCGTATTTATCTTCAGATGGTATTCTTCGAGTTGGAGGCCGTTTAACCAACGCATCAATTTCGTTTAATCAACAGCATCCTTTTATTCTACCTAAATCTAATCATCTCTCTAACCTTTTAATAGATATGCACCACAAACGAAGCTTGCATGGAGATACACAGCTAACTTTAAACTCGTTACGAAGCAAATACTGGATCATCGATGGACGAAATTCAGTAAGATTTCGAATATCAAAATGCGTCACATGCATTAGACATCGTGGGAAAACGCAAACGCAACTCATGAGCGATCTTCCAGCACCGAGGGTTAATCAGGATCATCCATTCAACAATTGTGGAGTCGATTTTGCTGGTCCCATCGACATGAAAATGTCCAAGCATCGCGGAGCAAAGATATACAAAGGATATTTTTGTATCTTCATCTGCCTTTCAACCAAGGCAATTCACATAGAAGCAGTTTCTGATCTAACTTCCACAGCTTTTATTGCAGCATTCAGAAGATTCATCGGACGACGAGGACTCTGCAGCCAGCCATATCTACCCGGACTGCGGAACTAACTTCATCGGAGCCAACAAAATTCTCAACAAGGATCTTCAAGAAGTCATTCGAAACGCCAACAAGGACACAGCTGAACTCTACGCCAATGAAGGTGTTACATGGCACTTCAATCCACCAGCTTCGCCCCACTTTGGAGGTCTGTGGGAGGCTGGCGTCAAATCCATAAAGCATCATCTTTGCAGAATCTTGGGAACAACAACTTTAACCTACGAGGAATTAAGCACAACATTAATTCAAATTGAAGCCTGCCTAAATTCACGGCCGCTTTGTCCACTCACTTCAGACACTTCAGATTTGAATGCTTTAACCCCAGGACAATTTCTTATCGGAAAACCTCTAATCTCGCATCCCGAAGGAGACTTAACCGATAATAATCTTTCCTTTTTATCTAGATGGCAGTACACTCAACAGTTAACTCAGTCATTCTGGAAGAAATGGTCTTCAGACTATCTAGCGCATCTGCAGCAGCGACCTAAATGGCTTAAACAGACAACCGAGATGAAAATTGGTGATTTAGTCATCATAAGGGATGAGCGACTTCCTTCAACGCGCTGGGCACTCGGACGCATCATTGAAATCCACCCTGGAAAGGATAACCACATACGGGTTATAACCATCAAAACAACAAATGGTATCATTAAACGTCCTATTTCCAAATTATGTATTCTTCCAACTTACTAATTTTGGTGACGTAGTGGCGTCCTGTTTGTAATTGTCCGCAATTGTATCATATGTTTTACTTATAAAGATTTTCACTCTACAGAACAAAATTACAAAAAATGTCTCAAGAGTCCGAGTGCCCACCAACTCCTGGTAGAAATATCGACTGGGAGGAACTGCTAGCAGAACCTGAAGATTTGTTAAGTATGGATGTGGAAGACATCTTCTCGTTGTGCTCGACCACATCACCCCCACCAACGCCCGGAAGGAATATAAATTGGGCAGAAGACCTTCCTCCACAAATATACACAATCGACCTCACAATAGAGGATGATGGAGACATCGACGAAGCAGAGCGGGAAATCTTCTCTCCACAAGTTTCCGTCGATCCTACGATAGAGGATGGAGAAGACGAGAACAACGACACTATTCCAGCAGCAGCACTCGCGTCTCCACCTTCTATCGATCTAACGATAGAAGATGACGAAGAAGGATTCAATCCGCAACACGATAAGATCATATCCTCATCTCCGCTCTCCACAGTCGAGCTAGTCTCACCCATAAATATAACAACGCGGGAAGGGTCGTCATTCACGATCCCAACAGAGGAATATCTCGGCATCAATTGGATCGGATTGGAACGTTCGAGACGGCGCATAACAAAAGACGGAAAATAACAAAATCCAAAGTTTTACCTCTTCTGATCAGCCAAACATCCCTGACAGTCTGTCAAAACAGCTGATATTTGACAAGAGCACTTTGGTTACACGGTGCTCAGCAACCGACGTAAACAAATCTCGGAATTAATATTTGGTTTGGATATAATCCGTGTAACCAAGAACTAAGTATATATTAAATGATCTCATTTAATATATTAATAATAAACCTTAAACTTTAACGTCAATTTATAAATCTTTAAAGTAAAAAGTTTCCCGCCAACATCATAGTTAAAATTTGAATTCTTTGATTTAACATGGCGAAAAAATATCGAATGCTAATTAACATGGCGACTATCTCTCGATTTCAACCAAATTCGATATTTTTGTATAAACCGTTTGAATTCAAACTATAAAAGAGCTGCATGCACATGGGCTCTTCCTCTTTTGAAATCTAATATTCAGCGAGTTTGTTGAGAAAAATTAAAAATATACTTAAAAAATATTCAGAACCTGGCTGTTATAACAATATAAAATATTATCAGAGCCTGGCTGCTCGATTATATTTACTTTGTGTAAATTAACCTATTTGTAACAATTTATTCAGAGCCTAGCTGCTCGAATAAATTATTGTGTTGACTATTAACATTTATTAACATATTTATTCAGAGCCTGGCTGCTCGAATAAATACAGAAGTTCGTTTTGTGTTCCCACTAATATCTTCCCAATACTTATTCAGAGCCTGGCTGCTCGAATAAGTATTATTCCCAATAGATTGTCAATATAATTGCAGAACCTGGCTGTTCGCAATTATATCACATTAATTTAACACTTGTTAAGAAATAATTCAGAACCTGGCTGTTTGAATTATTTTAAGATAAATATTTTAAGTTAACAAACGTATTCAAATTCTTTCAGCAATTAATTATAAGTGTAGCAATAAGGTAGTTAAGTGCTAAATTAAGAATTTGAGTGAATTTAAAAGTGAAATATTAAAAGTGCAAGTGTTAAAGACTGAAATGAATAAAAACTTATCTTATCAGCAATAAATTCTTTAATTTTCGCGTAACCAGTATTCCTTTTCAGCGGGTAGCCTGAACACTTGTTTTCAAGTAATGGTGTTTTTGAACCGGAGGCAGTGAGGGATTCGTGTGCACTAAGGAATGGAATAAATCGAGGAATGATCGCCACGATTCATAAGATCCTGAAAATTTAGGAAGTGTGATTAACGAGGAAGTTGATTCGGACACTGACTCATTGCTTATTTGAGACTGATTATAAGAAGGTGATGGAGGAGGTTCGAGTGCAATTAATGCATATTTTAGATAACCGATAAATTCATTATATTTTTAATCCATCTCCGAATATTGGTCACTCATAAATTATTCATGCGCGACTTCTTCAGGTTTAGCACTATGAGCCAATTGCGTAATTTTATATTGATTTTTAGTATAACCTGCCCAAAGTTTCTTTATGCCTGTCTGCCGTTCAGTTATAACACCCTTTGTACGCTTGTTTTACTTGCAATGGCTTGTTTGACAAGACTATCACTTAGTGACATCTTGAGAAATTAAATATACAGGGTGTAACGTTTCTAGAGGTCAAGTACAAATTATAGCTCTCACTTAGATAAACAAAAAATTGTATGGCAGGGGGGGGGCTATCTCAACCGTTTGGGAGTTACAGGGTTATTCACAAATTTCAACACAGCCACATGAAACAAACGCTAAAACAAAACTGTCCTAATTACCTTTCCGAAAATGTCAACAATGTTGATCTTACTACTACTAAATTGAAAAAAATGTTTTAAAATTACCGAAATTTCAGCATTTTCTAAAATTTTCTCCGAAATTTATGTAATTAGTATACCTCTTGTTTATTTTCATTGGATTGCCCGTCTTATTACGTTTCCAAAAAGGTGCAACATATCCAAAAAAGCAAAGTATTTAGCAATTTATACGTAGAAATCCTATCGGAGAATATTATAAAAATCAACAAATTAAACTAATATTAACTCAAAAATTCTTTTTATTGAATTTAAAAGTAATTACAATTAATCTTGATAAGTAAAAAAAGCCGTTAAAAATGTCCACCGCAACTTTCAATGCATTTCAACAACCTCCTTCTAAGTCCCTGTCTAAGGCGTATTGCAGCCAGCTTCTCCCGTATTTTCGTCGCTGCTTTCTCAATTCGGCTAACGAAATCCTCCCTATTGTTAACTGGGCTTGAATAAACTTCATCTTTCATTATTCCCCATAAGAAAAAGTCCAATGGGGTAAGGTCTGGAGATCTAGCAGGATAAGGAATCGGTGCACCTCGTTTAATCCAGCGGTTAGAAAATTTTTCACTTAGTATGACCTTCACATTGTTAGCCATATGCGCTGGTACTCCATCGTGTTAGTAAAACATTCCTCTAAAATTATCCATAGGGTTCTCTTTTATTAAATGTGGTGTATTGTCCAAAAAATTAGCATAAATTTCACTATTAAGTAATCCACCTTAGATGACGACACTTCTAATCGTCTTGCAATTCGTCTCGTGCACATCTCAGGTTCTTGCCTCACAATGTTGATTATTTGGTGCTCGACGCCGGCAGAAGTTCCAGAAGTTTCGGGTCGTGTCTCCATGTCGTGTGAAGTTGCACTTCCTGTTTCTCTTAACCTTTGGAAAGTCCGTGTGTATATCCTTCTTCGGGGTGCTCGCCGGTTAGGGAATCTCCTTTGGTATTCTAGTACAGCCGCTCTCTCTTTTCCGTCTAATACACCATAAATGTAAAGAATATCCGCGTATTACTCAAAACTAAATTCAGTCAGAGATTTCTAAGGATGCGGTTTTTCTAATTCTTTGTCTACCTTGCCATGTTGCACTTTTTGGAAAGGTAATAAGACGGAGAATCCAATAAAAATAAAAAAAGAGGTACACTAATTACATAAATTTCGGAGAAAATTGGGGAAAATGCTGAAATTTTGGTAATTTCAAAACATTTTTTTCAATGCAGGCCGTGACTGTACCTGCAGTGGTAGTAGTGAGCGTTTGTTAGATGTCGCTATGTTGAGTAGATCAAAAGACAAAAATAAAAGAGTAACGTACATGCCAAAAAACTGAAATTTATGAATCACCCTGTAACTCCGAAACGGTTGAGATTGCACCCCTGCCATACAATTTTTTGTTTAAATAGGTGAGAGCTATCATTTGTATTCGTATTGACTTTTAGAAACGTTACGCCCTGTATGTTTTAGAGCTGTATATCCGGCTCGAAGGACCATATAATGTTCTGCCCGTAGACGAACACGCAAAACAAGAATTGACAACAGAAAAAGTTCAAGACAACAGTTCTATATATATATATATACATATATTTATTCTATTCTCTAAATTGGTTGTTCAAGTCGAAAACCAATAACAATAAAGTGTAAGGAAATCTTTATGCTAGTTGATACCAAGAATAAAGTGTAAGGAAATGTTTATTTTAGTCGAAAACCCAGAATAAAGTGGAAGGAAATCTTTATTCAAGTCAATACCCAGAATAAAGTGTAAGGAAATCTTTATTCTAGTCGAAAACCCAGAATAAAGTGTAAGAAAATCTTTATGCTAGTTGATACCAAGAATAAAGTGTAAGGAAATCTTTATTATAGTCGAAAACCCAGAATAAAGTGAAAGGAAATCTTTATTCAAGTCAATACCCAGAATAAAGTGTAAGATGCTATACAAATATATACTCACTGAAAGCCAAATGATAGAAGAGGAAGATAAACGGTACCCGCAGTCTTTTTAACCGACTTCCCAAAAACAAAGAGGTTCTAACTTCGACGCGTATTTTTTTTTTTAAATTTTTTATTTTTTTTTTTTATGTCTGACCGGGCATAACTTCGTAAGGCGTCGACCGATTTTGATGATTCTTTTTTTGTTGGGTAGAGTATGTTCACCGATTGGTAGCATGTCAAAAAAATTTTTGGTAGAGTGGGGGTGGGGGTGGGGGTAAAACCTACCTTTGTAACGCGTGGTCCGATTTGGATGGTTCGTTTTTTGTTGTACAGAGTATGATCCCCCATTACCAAAAGGAGAAAAAAATTATGCCCAGAGTGTGGGGAAGGGGGGAAGGGTAGTCTAACTTTGTAACGCGTGAACCGATTTGGATAATTCTTTTTCTGTTGGGTAGAGTATGTTCCGTGGTTGATACCAGGTGAAAAAAATTTTGGGGGGGGGGGGTGGAACCTAACTTTGTAACGCGTGGTCCGATTTCGATGGTTCTTTTTCTGTTGTATAGAGTATTATCCCCCATTGCTAATAGGAAAATAATTTGGTCCTATGGTGAAAGGTGTGGGTGGGGGGAGGGGTAGTCTAACTTCGTAACGCGTGGACCGATTTGGATAATTCTTCTTCTATTGGATAAAATATGATCCTTGGTTGATACTACGAGAAAACAAATGTTGCTGGGGTGGAGGTGGGAGAAGGAGGGTGGAACCTAACTTTGTAACACGTGGATTGATTTGTACGGTTCTTTTGCAGTTGTATAGAGTGTGATCCCCCATTGCTAATAGGAGAATAATTTGGTCCTAGGGTGGAGGTGGGGGAGGGGGAGGGGTAGTAACTTCTTAACGCGTGGACCGATTTCGATGATTCATTTTATGTTCGGTAGAGTATGTTCCTTGATTAATCCCATGAGAAAAAAAGTTTAGTGGAATGGGGGTGAGGTAGGGGGTTAAAACTAACTTTTAACGCGTTGACCGATTTGGATGGTTCTTTCTTCGTTGTATAGAGAATAAGACACTAAAAAGTGAAAAATAAAATAGTTTTTAAAAAAAAAGTTGAACCGACTTCACAAAAAGCGCTAAAAAGCATAAAATAATTTTTAATTTTATATCTATTACGACATTTTGAAGTCGGTGCAAATTAAACAAATAAAACAACTACAGTACCCCAATTGAAAATAATACCTAATACTACCTGAAGGTTCAAGTTACGGGGGATCATTTTAAATGACGATTAAATACTTTTGTTGTAGTTTGATTGTTTGATTTTCACCGACTTCAAAATGTCGTAATAGATGTAAAATTAAAAATTATTTTATGCTTTTTAGCGCTTTTTGTGAAGTCGGTTCAACTTTTTTTTTAAAAACTATTTTCTTATAGATGAAAAGCTAGCGGCACTAAGATTTGCAAATCAATGACGTAATTTCTCAAGTGTTACCACTTTTCAATTCTTGAAATTTTACCTACTCATGTCTTTTACAAATTTATTACAATGATTTTTGATATTTCTTTCCTATCTACTTTCATGTAATAATAAATTCTATTTATTTTCAAGTAAAAATAAATTTAATTCTTTAATTTCGTCATTTTCGCGCAGTTGACTTAATATTTGTTCATGATGTCTTCCAATGTAAAGTTTTGTTTTGTTTTGATCGACTCTGGATGGCTGTAGAAATAAATTATTTTTATAAGGTAAGTTTAATCAACTTTATATCAAAAATATGTTTTTTTGTGGTTTTGTTGTATTCTTTTCAGGGCCGGAGCTGGACTAAGATGAATGAAATGGTGAATAGGATGTGCATTGGATTCTGGCATGACTTGGAAATTTTGGACTTCTGTTGGGTGAGATTTATATATTTTGTGATTTAATTGTGTTTACTAATTTAATTCTAGGATTGTTTTGTAGGAGTTAGAGACTGGCGAGGCATCTTGTCGGGGACTCCGCACAATGTCCATATATTTTACAAGTGGAGCAGAAGGGCGCGTTTTTACGCTTCATACAATCGGCGTATGTATGACCTCTTCGCTGCCAAAAATTACATGTGATGTTTGGCCTTGATTGGTCGAGCTTCTGGCGGCGGTCACCATCTCGGAAGTCGATTCGTGGAGGAGACGAGCGTTGAGGTGGAGTCGTATACGGCGGAGTCTGTCGGCGGAAATTTGCGGTAAAATGTTTCGAGCAGGCGTATATGGGATTCTATGGAATGCCCGTATCCTGGCAGTTGGGTCCATAGCGACCGGGGAAGGTGTGCCTTGTCCTACAACAACCGGGGAAGGAAAGCCTGCGTGAACTGGGTGCCCTGCTGCACTTTCTCCATGTCAAGAGCCTGGTGAGACAGCTCCTCGAGCGTGCCGTCGGTAACGGTGAGGAGATATTTGCAGAGGTGCGGATTCATAACGCCGCCGCTGATTGCGAAGTCCTCCAGCTGCGTTGTAACAGCTGGGGTGGCTGCAGCTCCGAATTTCGTTTGTGCGGCCTTTTTCCAGAGAGCCAGCAACTGTTTCACTCTCGATGTGAAGGAGGTGAGCGTTTCGCAGGGGTTTCGGTGAGCCGTCTTGAGCCTATTTACCAGTTCCTGGTAAGTTTCTCTGGAAAGGTTAGCCGCGTTTAGCCTGGCTTCGACTTCTTGAAATGTTGTCGGTACATCTGAGGCGAGCAGTTGGTATGCTCCTCCACGGAGTCTTGTGGGGAGGATCTTAAGGAAAGCCTCTTCAGGAATGTTTGCAACTCTGAACCGAGATGCGGGCCTGGCTCACCTGAAAAAATGGGCACCATTTGCGCAGTTAGCTTAACCACTTTTGCATAGTCTGCCATTATGCGTGGCGTAGTTACTTGTTTGCCTACAAGTGGACTAGCACAATTTTTTTTCCGCTTGCCTCGAGCAATACATTTTCCGCAGAGCTCTGATCGAAAAGCTCTTACTCTAACATTGGCCTTGTTTTTCTTATTACTAACACTTGTAAGATTTTGGTCAGGGTTGAGCGAGCACGAAGTTCGGCAATTTGAACAAGCTCTTCCTTAAGTTTGTAGGAATCCTTTTTAAATCTCTCTATTTGTGCGAGTCTTTCCTTGCACTGTTTGTTTAACCCTTTATCGAGGGCGTCGCAATTAAACACGGCGAGCTTGTTTGATTCCCGTGCTTTCTCTGAAATATTAGTTAAATAGTGTCTTGGCTGCTGGAACTGTTGATTGTTGAGACGGTTGTGGTCCTGCCTGCGCGAGCGCGTTGTCCTTGGGTCACCGGGCGTTGAAATTGAGGCAGCTCCTGGTGGTGTGTTGGCAGTTACTGTTATTCGGACTGGGATGAAGCCCGCTAAATTCCAACGGTGGCACTTGGGTGCGTAAAGTGGAGTTAGCTGTGTGCTCGCCTGGGGTAGAGGCAGTTAAGTTGACTTACTCCGAGCGTTGGAAGTGACTTGTTGAGCAATTGACGACAGTGGTCAGAGGTTTCACTTTGTAGATTCACATGTAGGATTAGTGTTTTTAAAACGATTACGGTTGTTTTATCAACTAAGTTTCAATAATCCTACCGGCTGCGCCAATTTTTTGTTGCGTAAACGGGGGTTAACTTAATTATTCGAAAATCTACAAATCAAAGGGGTCGATCTCAATACTCTTTTTTAAATTTTATTACAAAGTTAACGAGACACTTTTATTAAAACTAATACAACAGTACTTAGGTCGATTAACATGCAACCAATTAAATACAATGAGTAACATATAAACTTCTACAGCTTGTGAAAAAACAATTTTATATAAACTTAAATTAACTTTACTTAATTCTGTTTTAATGTGGCTACGTTTTCACTATTTGCTACACTTTTAGGTTATAATATATACAAATCAAAACACGGACCGAACAGACTCTTTGGTATATATGGTACAGTGATCGCCGCTTAATGTGAGCACGCTTATTAAAATCAGCCGCTTATTGTGATCAAAAGACCCGGTCCCGATTCACTCCTATCTAAATATATTGAATTTTTCTCGGCTATTATGATCAAAATTCCGCTTAATGTAATCACTCGATTCGCGGAATGTCAACAAACTGTATGTGCGACTCAGTTTTCAGTCAGTTTTCGCAAAGCATCATGAGTAAACGACGCGATTTAAGCCTCGATGAAAAAGTGCAATTATTGTAAGATTTTGATGTGCTTCCGTCTATGTCTCAGCGTGATGCAGCTAAGCGCCTGAACATTTCCCAGGCATCTTTATGTAAAATTTTAAAATCGCGACAAGATCTCGAAAAATCACTTGTTTTTAATGAGAATAGAGTCCGAAAACGGAAAAGAAATGGGAAAGATGCAGATGTCGAGAACGCCTTAAAACAGTGGTTTGTCAGTGTAAGTGAAAAAGATGCCCGAGTGAATGCTCCTTTGATGAAGAAAAAGGCGGAGTGTCTGGCGAAGAAGATGGGCAAGGAACATTTCTCAGCAACCGACGGTTGGTTTTGTCGATGGCGCAAGAGAGAGAACATTATTTTTCGACGACCTCATGGTGAATCTGGTTCCGCTGATAGACCAGCTGCTGATAAGTGGCTTACAGAGGTAAATTTATCTGATTGATTTGTGAAAATTTGTTCATTTAAATTTTTATTGTTAGGTATGGCCCGCGATTATTGAGAAATATCATCGTGAAGATATCTATAACGCCGATGAGACCGGTCTATATATTCGTGCGATGCCTGAACACACCTATATTTTCAAGTGTGAAAAATCGAGTTTGAAAGGGTTCAAGGCGTACAAGGATCGTGTCACCGTCCTCTGTTGCGCAAATATGGCTGGTGGAAAAGAAGATTTGCTGGTGATTGGAAAGAGCAAAAACCCAAGGTGTTTCAAGAACGTAAGAAAATTTCCAGTCACTTATAGGAATAACTAGAATACATGGATGGTCACTAGCATTTTTACAGAATGGCTTATGGATTGGGATCACAGATTGAAGACAAAAATTCTGTTATTGGTTGACAATTGTGCGGCTCACAAGTGTACAGTCCCATTGAAAAATATCGAGCTGGTGTACCTTGGACAGTGCGCATAATGCAAATTATGTGGCCAAAAAGATATCCCTCCTTGATGCCTTACATCTAGCTGCTAGATCTTGGAGTACAGTCACAAAGGAATCTATTGTAAATTGTTTCAAAAAAGGTGGGCTTTTTCAAGGCGGCGACGTGGAAATGGACGTTGAAACCATACATGAAGACACCGATGATTATGTAAATATCGATAAGGATCTAGAAACTACGTCTGGGATGACCGACGAACTTATCTGTGCTCAATATAGGGAAGATGATGACAATGAAAATAATGAAGTTGAAGATGAGGAGGAACCTCCGAAAATTCCAAGCATAGAAGAAATGACGACAGCCTTACAGATACTACGAAATTGCATTCAATATTACGGCGAAAATTTTGAGTTACATTATAAATATGAAAATATGATTAAATCTATTATTTGTAAAAATAAAAGATAGACAAGAATTGAGGATTTCTTCTCAAAGAAATAATGTAAACATTGTATTATATTAATAATAAATAAATCTTTTTGTTTGATACACTCGATCAATGTTTTTTTTATGTGTTAACAACCTACCGTCTATTAGAATCATCCGCTTAATGTGATCAAAATGCCCGGTCCCGTAGTGATCACATTAAGCGGCGACCACTGTACACGACCAGACTCGCTCGGTTGCTAAGATAGACTCTCTAATTCTACCTATGCAGAATTTCGCGCTTTTTGTTCGTTTTTTACTTTTGCCTTTAAATTTTAGGCAAAGTAGATGAAGATGGCTGTCATTGGTTCGCTCTGCCGTGACTTTTTCTGTGATTCGTCGCAGAGTATATTTGGCTACCGTGTAAAAGGAATGTCGATGGTAATCCAAGCACGTTGTTTATCATGAGTTGGATTTGAATATATGGCAACTTTGTTGCAACGTAGCTCAGTGTATGAAATCCAACTCGTTAAATATTTGTTGGTTTTTTTCATGAGTTGGATTTGAATACACTGCAACTTTTTTGCAACATAATTCAGTATATGAAATCCAAATCATTAAATTTTGTTTACCCGGTTTTTATACATATGGGATTCGATTGAATTTGGGCTTATCGGAGAGATAAGCAGAATCCAATCTGCAACAGCTGGGTCCTGTCGTGATTTTATCTATAGGCTTGTACTTTGCTTCACGACACGGACTAGGGAGTGCTTTTCTCTTGGCGAAGAAGATCGCCTGCCCGTAAATTAATACACTTTTTACTTGATATTTGTTTTTTTTATTGTTTAGTCTTTTACACGCCCAGGTGACTCATAAAATATAAAATAAACTTGTAGAACAAACTTGTACGATTCACTGATTTTAACCTTTTACTTTTATTATTGATAGATTTCTAATTTAGATTGAAGGCCTTAACACTGGTGGAGGGACTCTCAAATTTTAGATTAGAGACGAAGTTGGATGAATTCGTTGAGATGCACGACTCATGGACCCCGGGTTCGAGACCAGGTTTCTCCGTGAGTCTTTATTAAGAAATTAAAATAATCCATTCCGTCTCTGGGCTGTTATCTAGCTCGTACCAATGCAAAAATAAGACAAGTTTCCTCATTTCCCTTACCCTAATTCCCTTCCGGCCAAAACCATGCTAACGCATCAAAGGGTTGTCCCCTAGGCTTTGGTCACACCGTATAAAAAAAACCTTACTAAACTCCAAAAAATTACTGAGCGATCCTCTGGTTGGGATCTATATCTATCGAGGTTCTCGGGTTCTTCCACCATCGATCGATATTGGAAGCAATCGATCAAACATTTTCATCCACCCAAAAGGTCGTTTCAGCAGTTCTGTTAGCCAATAAGAATTATCGTTAAATCTTATTAGCCGGAAAAGAAAGAAAAGGAAAGTTCAATTATTGCTGAGTTAAACGTACCAGTTTAAGTATTTTGAACGGCAGCATGAGATCGAAATTGCCCACGTAGCACATAAAAGTTACCCAGCAATATGCCTGCATTATGCGCCTTGTATATCGGCACGAGACCTGGTTTGTTTACGTTTGGGTGCAAGTAGCCAAGGCTTGGACTGTGTCTTGAAGAAAGTTTGCTTACGTGTAATTGGATGCGCTCATGCTTTGAAGTTTGGGTGACAATTATTATGGAAATTTATTGGGTCATCCAAATGAAGAAAACATGAGACATTGGGTTTTCGGACAATTTATTAAAGTTTTGGATTTTTAAATGTTCATAATTATCTTAGAATTTTGTTTTATGAAATATTCCTTCGAAAAAAATGCAGAATTGAAATATTTGGACATTTTAATTGAGGAATTGATAGGTAAATGGTTTTGTGTGAAAATTTAATGGGTGAAGTAATTAGAGTGCTTGTAGGTTTTTTGGGTGAATAGAGATTTGGGCATCTCGTATGGGGTAGTAATGAGCGACGTTTTAGCGACTCATTACACCTTCCCCCTTGAAGAAGAAAGTTCACGCAGGGAACTTTCGAAATGGGAAAAATATGAGAGATAGAATCTTGAAAATAGTGAAGTATATTTTTAGGAAGAACCAGGTTTTCTGATACAAAAGTGTTCAGGAGGGAAATTACATTATTATATCTGTACGTGTATAAACTTATTACACCTAAAACATGATAATTATTAAAATATATACTGATAGCATGGTTATTGCTGTTTTTTCTTTGCTATATACTAATTTATAATAGTATTATTATTATTAATTGATTTTTTAAATTGACATTATTCTTTCATTGATGGATATATTTTTTCTAATGACCTAAATATATGCAATGCTAATTTATTTTGTAGAGCTTTTATTGATTGAAAAGATTATGTTTAACTAAGGAAATATAAAATTACTTATTTGCGTTTTGTTATGATTATTCCTAATTGATTTTTTGAATTGAAAATTTTTTTTAATTTAAAATAGCATGATTATTATTGATTTTTAAATTGACATTCTCCGTTTCTTTTTTCAATGTTAATTTATTTTGCAATATAGAATTACTTATTTATGTTTTCTTGTGGTTGTAACCAAAGATTACTTACTACTAGATAACCGGCTCCCTAAATTACCCAGCTAGTCTTGAAAAAGTAACACTGGCACCACGGTAAATCGAAATATATCCAGTCATAAGAATATACATGCAAGCAAAGAGTACAGGTAATGTGTAGTTATATACTCTTGTCAAAATTATTTGAAAGAATCACTTACTCCTGTCAAAATTCTGTGCTCATCCGAAGAGAATTGCAGACAAAAAAGTACCACCAATAAAAAGACTTCATGTGAATTACATGACTGAGTTAGTTACTTCTGTGCGTAAGAAGCTTTCAAACTGGCAATGTATTCTGATCTTTTAATGAGTAAAGAACATTTGGCATTTTTAAATTTTAATTTTTTAGTTCTGACTGCAGGGTTGGCCGTTGCGGGAAATATATAAAAGCAACCAAAAATTGTTCACTACTTTGTTCGAAGCTGTTTATCTAGTAGTAAGTAATCTTTGGTTGTAACGTTCAGGGTAGGTTCTAGTCAAGCAATTTCAAAAAAATTATCTTTTTTGCATATTTTAAATCCTTAATTGTCTAAAATAAGGCTCTAATACGAAGTTCGGAAAAATGTAAAAGATACAGCCGAGTCAGTGCGAACGCGTACCGGCCGTAAATCATGCCTACATCCGGGTCAAATGCAGATGCACGCGCTCCGTATTGTTTGCTTAGCAGGTATAAAAATTATTTTATATGTTCTGTTTGGGGAAAATAATATTCCTTGAATATAATTGTCAAAATCAGTTTCACAAGGAAGAGGAAGGATTGCTCTATGGTCCAGGAACTAATTAGCTGTAAGAAACAAAAATTATATTTTTCCCCATTTGTAATTTTCAAACTTTAAACGCGAACCATGTTTTTAGACACGCCGTGCAGAGCTGCAGTCGAACCGTTGAACCGATTGACTCCTTTTTTCTTTTAAATAAAGATTATTGACTTTATTTTTTACTATTTTCTTAATTACTATGAACAACAAACAACGGCAAAAAGATCGGCTCTTTTCTTCAAACGGTCGCCTTTTTATCAAAAATCACCGTATTTTTCTAAAAATGGTCCATCGTCCCGCAAATTTATTCTACTTTTCAAATAACTTTGATTTTTGTGTTTCACATAAAAGAGGAAGGCGTAATCCTGCAATTTAAAAAATTTAAAAACATTTTTTTGTGAACTTAAGTAAATGTACTAATAGCTGAAAAAGCCAAATTATACATTTTTTATGTTCTTCTGTGAGAAAAAAATTCAGAAACTTCAGCCATTTTTCAGGCCGAGAATCTAGTCGAGAACCTACCCTTATTTGGTACGAGGTGCCTTGTTTGGCTTTCTACGGAGTATCTATACAGTTACCTCGTTTGTTTTACTTATCTCTCTTTTTGGAGTGTGCTTTTTCCATTATAATAAAACAATTAAGAATACTACTAAAAGAAGTACTATGTATGCAACAGCGTAATTGTTTGATTATCTGGTGAGCACGCCAGCTCAGCTGACTAAAATGTTTCAGGTGAGAACATTTCATAAACAATAAACGTGCTTAAGAAATCCTCGCACACCAAGCATGCGTTAGTCAGAGGCACCGACCTAATTAGCTTTGGGTCACTGGTTAGATGAATGTTGTGAAATTCGAACTTTTAAGATTTGTTTCAGATTTCACAACATTGCTTCCCCCTTTAAGAGAAAGTTGTTATCTAAAAATGCGTGTCAGAAAGGTTTTTTTTTGTTTTATACATATTGTGTTATGAATAGTAAATGGCTACAAATTAATATATACTAAATACTACCACATTTGAGTTAACTGTTTAATTGAACGTGAAATAATAATTACCATTTTTTCGAGTATTACAAATATAAAAGTCAAAATAAAAACCAAAACAAACTGTTTCTAAACTCGAGCAACGTAAGAAATATAAAAATTTCTTAACACGATCGGCGTTTCTAATAAAGAAAAATTAAGCTCCTTTGGCTCGTTATCAACAGCAGCACCAAAGGGTTAACTTTTCTTCAGCTAGATGTAACTCCAACACAATTTAATACCGATCTAGACAGCTGTATCAAATTATGATCACTTACACTGTCACACTAACCTTGCGGTAAAATTATTTTCAAAACTGCACAAAATGCACTCAATATTCACATGACCCGAGTGAATTTCCAAAATAAAAATGGTAAAAAATTCATGTACACCAGAGCGGGGATCTCTCGTGTGCGCATGAAATGGACAAATGAAGTGAACACCTTTATCATGCGCACATACTATAGGATAACGAATTGGGAAACAGACGTGACTGCATATCGACAGGAATTAGATAGGGCATGCATGAAGGAATACCCTAATACAAACAAAGACGAGTAATAGTTAAGAATAACCTACTTGCACCAAATATTCTGCAAGAGATTAAAGACCAAGTGTCTAGAGATCTTACTGAATAACAACAAATTGCACATAACACCAAACACCAACATACCCCCGTATCATAACACATCGCAAAACCACGCCGCGTCACCACATAATACCATACTCCCAATCGATATATCACCGTCACATCATGTCACACCAAACTACACATATATCTTCTCCAAACAACAATAATACTGGCGAAATTTTGCATCCACCCGATATCAACACAATCACACAAAGTTCACAAAATTTTAGAAAAACAAAAACTACACACAAACAGAGACACAATGAATACAAACATTACAATGCACATACATACACTAGTTCAAAAACTTTCGGAACTTTTCACTAGATTAAAAAGATACAAAACATGTAAAGATAGAAAAACACAGAACACACAATTCATTCGCAATGAAAAAAACTTTTATAGATAACTTACACACAATCAAAATTCAAACAACAGCCGAAAGAGATATGGTCGACTTTTGGTCATCTATTTTGTCAAAAGAAGTCCAGCATAACTCCAATGTTGAGCGGATTGCAGCAGAGATGGAACCCATAATTGGAAAGCACCAGTCTGCCATTGTACGTGTTTGCCTACAAGTGGACTAGCAACATTTTCTTCTGAGCTGGCCTTCGTAAGGGAAGTTTCCCTCTATTCAGCACTTCTGGTCGCTACAATTTCCATCTTAGCCTGTCTGAACGAGCTCACGACGTGCCTAGCGCAGTGAAGGGCGCCGGACCTTGGATACTCGAAGCAGCTCCTAGTTTTGCCAGTACGTCTGCTTTCTCATTTCCTTCGATCCCCGCATATCCTCGGACCCACGCCAGTGTCATCTCATTTGATGAGGCACACGCGTTTAGTTTACGGACACACTCCAAGGCCAGCGCTGTGTTGAACTCTGTACCATCCATACACCTGATCACCGCCTGATTATCGAGTGCCACCACTATCTTCTTGTCCCTCACTCGACTCTCTAGCATGTAATCCAGTGCATAGATCAAATACTGAGGTGTATGCCCCCAGGCAAAGATGGCTGTTCAAATTCAGGTCATCACGTGAACATTGTAACGTCGGTTAGACGGTTTTCAGGGACGGACCCATCCCTTAAAAGCGTTTCGTAGTGTCTTTCAACTACCCTTACTTTGCTTATACCATCAACAGGCATTTCTAATTCCGTTATCTCAGCTTTGACAAGTTCCAGTATTTTCCTATGCCCACAGTTATCACGAGATCTGTACCAGTTTGCGCCTCGATCCATGCGAAGAGCTGCTGATGCAGCAGTTCTCTTCACATATATGTCTAAAGGCAGCAAGCCCAGTATCGTCTCTAACACCATTGTCGGCGTGGTCCGAAAGGCCCCTGTTATCGCCACACATGCCAGCCTCTGAACCCTATCATAGTGTAGATCCAGTATGCGTCCTTTGGTGAGATGACCCACCTACGCCCACACACCCTCCCACATTTATGTAGAGCCCTGTTCGCTCTCTGGATTTTCTCCCCAACATTTCTTTGCCAGTTAAGTCTTGAATCTAGGAATTCCCTCAGATACTTGACCGAGCCCGAGACCGTAAGTTCTTCTACAAAGAGTTCTACTGGTCTAGATTTTTCCTTTTCCTCGTGAAAACAATTAGATCAGACTTCTTTGCATTTATGGAGAGCCCCTGTTCTACACACCATTGCTCCACCACCCTCATACCTCTCCTTATGGTGTCTGCTACGGCGCGTATGAACTTGCCCCTTGCCATAATTGCCATACCCTACGTTATGCATGCCTTCTTCCTCAAGTCTACGAAGTAATCAGTCAACAGTACTGTTCCACAGAATGTGGGATAGCACTCCTCTCTTTGGACAACCTCTGCCTACCCTCCCTCGCAGTCTCGATTCACCTCTCTGGATGTTTACTGCTCTTGTCTTTATATATTGCCAATCCATCTCCTAACGGTCGGATAAGTTCCACGTTCAGCAAGAGCATCCTAAAGCCTTCCGAAGTCTATATTGCCAAAGACTCCTTCAATGTCCATTACTGCGGACATCGCTATGCCCTTGCCATTAAGCTCTTCTGCCACTCGCACCACCTGATGGAGTGCCGTTTCGGTAGATCTCCCAGGACAATAGGCGTGCTGGTTCCTATTTAGTGGATAACTAGCGAGCGAAGTCCTCTCCATTTCCTTCAATAGAAAAGACGTCAGGCTCACGGGTCTAAGGGACTTCGGCTCAGTATAGTCTTTTCCCGGTTTTTGTAGAAATATGACCGTAGCCTCTCTCCACGAAACCGGAACATATCCAATTGCAAGACATGCTGTGTATATTCCCCTAAGCATTGGTGCTACAATCTCACTGCCCCACTGAGCTGGGAATATACCATCTAAACCTGCTGCCTTGAACGGTTCAAACGATCAAATAGATCAGAGTGATCCGTGGCTGTTTCCTCATATACCACGGTATGTCCGATTTGTAGCTTACCGGAAAGTGAGTTTCCAGCAGGATTTCATTTCTTTCGTTCCAGGTCTCTGACATCTTTCCTGTTCTATCCCGAACCAGTCCGAGTCGGGAGACCGGGTCAATTGAGTCCCACATTTCTATCCATGCAGTATTTCACCAGACCCCTTACCTCCCCACCCGGGCGCGAGACCGGTGAATCATATGGTAGATTGGCCCTGCCCCGGACCTCATACGAACCACAACATGGTCTGGCGTACTGAGTTGTGGCAGTAATACCGCCTGACTAGAATGCTGGATCTCGTTCTGCTATCTGAATTTACGCAAAACAGATTAGCGATTCTCTCCGGGAGCCCTTTTATACTCTTTCTGAATAGCCAGGGCTCCTGCAACAGTGCTATGTCCAGCTTCTCTTCCACAAAACATCGGCACAGCATATCTGATGCCGCCTTACTGTGATGCAGATTGAGTTGACAAACTTTCAGGGCGTTCCCACTCACCTCCCTCGGTTCGGGCCCACCTCCCTCGCTACTGGCGTCTCCCCTAATTATTTAGGTTGACGTCTGACCTCTGTTGACCGACTGAAATGTCACGAAGGCCGACTTCAGTCCGCAGTGGAGTTCCCACCCCCCCTCATCAGTTCTCCGTCTTCAGCTGGACACTATACTGTCATGGCGGTTCCACCTTTGGCCGCGTCGCCATACCTCTCTACTCGGGACACCTTCCACTTGGAGGTATCTCCGATGCAGGAGTTCTGTTTCCACACCCTCTTTATGATGGCGTCCTTGCCCTTTTTATTACTAACACTTGTAAGATATTAATCAGGGTTGAGCGAGCGCGAGAATTCGGCAACAAGCTCTTCATTAAGTTTGTTGGAATCCTTTTTAAATCGCTCTATTTGTGCGAGTCTTTCCTCCCATTGGTTGTTTAACCCTTTAACGAGAGCGTCGCAATTAGACACGGAGAGCTTGTTCGTTTCCCGCGATTTCTCTAAAATATTAGTTAAAAACTTATCTAAACTCACTTGTTCTTTTTGTCCTGGAAAGACCGTATCACTTCTGAACCTGGTTCCTGGACGTTCGGGACCAGGCAAAGAGCCGACAGTTGATGTTGCAGTTGCTCGGTTTCTTGAGTGTCCGCAGGTGGATTCTGCGGATGGTCTTGCTGCTAGAACTGGAACTGTTGATTGTTGAGTCGGTTGTGGCCCTACCTGCACGAGCGCGTTGTCCTTTGGGTCGCCCGGCGTTGAAGTTAAGGCAGCTTCTGGTGGCGTGTTGTTGGTAAACGGTGATGGCGGTGAACCTTCGCCTGAGGACATGTACTTCACAAAAATGTCGGGCTGAGATGAAGCCCGCTAAATTCCAACGGTTGCACTTTTGTGCGTGAAGTAGAATTAGCTGCGTGCTCGCCTGGAGCAGAGGCAGTTAAGTTGAGAAACTCCGAGCATTGGGGGTGACTTGTTGAGCAATTGACGACTCAACAGTGATCAGAGGTTCCCCTTTAAAGACTCGTATAGGATCAGAGCTTTTAAAGCACTTACAGTTGTTTTTGCGTCAACGAGGCTTCCCCAATCCTACCGGCTGCGCCAATTGTTATGTAGAAACGTTAAGTAAACGCTTAATTATTTCACAATTTTATTTTTCAATTTAGTAAACTCTTAATTACTTCACAATTTTATTTATCTTTTATAATTGTATTTTCCTATTTAGTAAACACTTAATTACTTCACAGTTTTATTTTTCTTTTATAATTGTATTCTCCTGTTTAGTAAACACTTAACTACTTGGCAATTTTCTTTTTCTTTTATAATTGTATTCTCCTTTTTAGTAATACACTTAATTACTTCACAATTTTATTTTTATTTTAGAATTTTATTTTTCTATTTAGTAAACACTTAATTACTTCGCAATTTTCTTTTTCTTTTATAATAGCATTTTCCTATTTAGTAAACCTCGCAGTCCGCCTTTAACGTCGCTTTTTAAAAGACACTACCGCCAACCTGCTTACTTCGATCGGTTTTTGCGACGCCGTTTTCAGCGTGATTTTACCGTTTCGTCATTAATACCAGACTCTTTGCATCTCTCGGTTGATTCCTTCGATCAACCGTATCTACATGAAAAGAAAGCTTTAAGCTTTCCTTTCGTTTATTCTTCGGTCTCTCTTTTACAGGCCGAAGACGATGTAGGGAGAGATCGCGACCGAAACGACATACATGAAGAAAGCTTCCAGAGCTTTTTCTCCTTTTTGTAACTTACTCGTGAATGCCTGAGAAAGATACTATGTATGTTAGGAAATCGCTGAGATAGTCACCTTTAACTGGGAACGAATATAATTTCATTCAGTACCATGACTGCTAAAGTGCTTAATTAGCATTTTTAGTTACCAATGTGCTACAAATTTCCTTGGAAAGCATTACGCCCGACGTAGGGGTAAACTACCGCCGCGCCGGCTAGAAGCCGAGATGACACGCGTCAAAACCGAAAAAAATAATAATAATTAAGTTTATTTAACAATTCATTTCAAAAATTAGTTTTATACGAAAATAATCCTAGTAATTCAATAAACATCAACAATGAAACAAACTATAATAGCATATACATTGTACATTTCAGCAAGAAGTAACAAGTTCATATTTAAGAGAGCAAACAATTTGTGTTTAGAGGATATAAAACTATGCAGAATTTAATATTCAAAAATTCAAAAAAAGAAAAAACAAAACTGTTGTTAACTACAAGCTGGGCACAGCTTAGCAGTTTTATCTTTACCTATTGTGCCTTTTAAATATTTGCATTTTATTTGGGATTCGGTTTCAACTATTCCACGATGATTTGTTTTACTCTCTTGGTATAGTTTCACATTTTGCTCTTGAGAATCTACCATTTTTTTACCTACCAATACTCTATTACAGAGTATTAACTGGAAAAGAAGAACTTCTAGATGCGTCTCTTAAAAGATTGCAAAATCTGGGTCTAAATTAATAGCAAAAGTTTTATTTACTAATGTAAATTCTTTAAATACATCGATAATGCTTTTTTCAAAGTTATTTTTCGATAATTTTGTAATCTTGGGGAATGCAAAACGGTCTTCGAGAAGATTTAATTTTGAAACTAGTTTATCGTTGTTTTAGAAATTGGTATTTCGAGTAAATGATTTTCTTGGCTTCTGTGTATCATTTCATTATCATCATTTGCGTTTTCGTCGTCCAGACAAATTTCATCTGGATTATGGTTTTCGCTGGCATTACCTACAATGGTTGCTGTATCGATGTCAAGGGCATAAGCGGATCGTTGTTAAGGGTATGATCTAATGTATTGTTGTGAATTTCGTGAATTTTTACTCGAGATAATGTGTCGGCATTGGAGCCCTTTTCGTATATTATGGTACAATGAAACTCATCATGTTTTGGTAAGTTTTGCGTTGGGGCCTTTGATTGAAAAGAGCCAATTACATTGTTTATTATCGGTGTAGAATTTTTGACCATATAAATGAAGTCGAAAATACGGTGTGGTCCATACAACTGCGAGGAATTCTCTGTCGATAGTGGTATAGTTTTGTTCAGCTTGATTCAGAGTTCTGGATGTATATGCTACAGATTTTTCTTAACCTATTGGTCCCTGTGATAGAATAGCACCCCCACAACAAATTGGCTAGCAAAATTATAAGGTTGCGAAAATTGTGGGAGCTGCAGAATTGGTTCGTTTTTTAAAAGTTCTTTACATGTTTCGAAACATTAAATGTATTCCAAACTAAGGTATATGTTTGCACCTATTTTTAGACAAGAGATCACAATCTAGGTACCTAATTCTTGCGAAGTCTGTGATAAATTTACGGTAAGATCCCAGTAGACCTAAATATCCTTTAATTTCTTTCGTCGTCTTTGGGATTAGGAATTTTTTAATGTATTTTATTTTGTCGGGGTTTGGTTTGATACCCTCGGGTATTATTATATCACCTACTATATGCAGTTGCTTTTTTTTTAAACCCAGACTTAACTAATTGTATTTTGAAATTTGTTTCACGAAGGCGTTGAAATATTCTTTTTAAGTTAACCACATGCTCTTGGAGAGAATTGGAATAGACAGTTATGTCGTCTAAATACACCAAACAGATCTTTTAAACGTTTTAAAATACTGTCCAACACTCACTGAAAAGTGACTGGAGAGTTTTTTAGTCCGAGGGGCATTTTTAGGAATTCATAATGTCCATTTGCGACATTAAATACAGTCTTTGGTTCATCATTTGAGTGCATTTCAATTTGGCGAAATCCACTGTACAGATCTAGAGTTGAAAAGTAATTACATTTCTCTAACTTGTCGAGCATATCAGTAATATTTGGTATTGGGTAACGATCATCTATTGTTTTTGTGTTGAGTTTCCTATAGTCTATCACTATGTGCCACTATTTCTTGCCAGACGCAACTCTTTTTCTGGGGACTATCCAAATAGCCGACTACCAAGGTGAATTAATAGGTCTTATTTTTGGTTTAACATTTTTGAATTTGACTATTTACTTTTGCTTTGTGTATAACGATAACTTGTTTGATGAATGGGTATTTCATCATAGGTGCGTATCTGATGTTTAACTTGATTGGTAAATGGTAATGAATTTTGATGAATGTGAAATATACCTGCATACCTCTTACAAGAGGAGCACGTTTGTAATTTTTCTTTTCTTTAACATTCATTCTTATTAAGCTACTAATTTCCTAAGGGCCACTGGGTTTGTTTCTTTCCTGAATGTTCATATGTTTAGAATTATTTTGGATTGGAATTACGTTAATTGGATACAATATTGTAAAGTCTATGTCGTCTGATGAAGTATTATGTATTTCTACATTTGGGCATTCGTTTGTTGAAATAGCCGGTGTTCCTGGAACAGTGCAGTTCTGAATAATTTTTAACGGGACTATAATCTCACCAGATCCAGTTGTGACTGGTATTTTAATTTGTAAGACGGTGTTACCGGGCAACAATTTTTTCAGTAGTAATTTCGGTTTAGTGTGTATCTAAATATTAATAGGGATTTTAGCATTTACAGTTACAAACTTTGAATGAGTTCAATTTTTATCAACCCACCGAAAATGTTGTGACATTTATAGCGGCAGAATTTAAGTTTTATATTGTAACCTAATGAGGCTCTTCGGGCTCGACGGATTAATTAAGACAATTATTTTCAATCACAAATGTTCACAATTTCATTCACTTTATTTAACTAGTTCGTTTAACATTTTCTTTATACGTTCTCTCCACAATATACTGTTTAACTTTACAAATTAGCACATCACTTCGGTGGTTAAAATACAACTAACTATTCGCATTATCGCATGTAAACACTTCGCAGTCTAAATTACGACTAAAACTAACCAGGCTACTACTCAGCCCTATTTATACTACTTAGCTTAATTCTAGAAACTTCTGCAACTTAGTTCTAGATATTTCCGTTACACATTTTCACCTCACATATTCACCATAGCTTCGAGTCTTCCTTGACTTTCCCCGTTTGGCATTTCCTTGCGTAGATTTCTGGCCAACTATGCCAGTGACTGTTCACTATTTCCCTTTTCGTGACCTACCTCGTGTACGTTGCACTGCCTCCCTCTTAGAACTGTTCGTCTCGAACAGCTTTCATCCTCAATGGCCTTTATGCAGTTCTTCTGTTTAAATAATCCTTCCTTGGCCTTTGTACCTTCTGGTAACTGTTCCTCAGATCTCAATTGCTTCCCTAGTTGTCCACCAGATTTCTCTTCTTTAAACAAACAATTAAGGTCACTTAATTAAATTAATTCATGTTGGCCCTTCTTCAGACTTAGCTTGCATATTTACACAATTATGATCTAGCTGGGAGTTATGTAGCTGAAGATCCCTGTAGCTGAGAACGTAGACTTTGATTGCATTCTTCCGCCTCCTTCAATTTCCGGTGTAGTTGAACAATCTCATCTTCCTCGGTTTGAGCGTTAATTGGCTAACATTCTTGAATTTCCAACTCCTCCGTTAATTCAGGCCTTTCTTCCATTAAAGTTTCCACTTCTTGATGGGAAGATAGCCATTGACGTGGTCGAGTTTCTCTTGTTATCGGTAAATTGGGAAATCCATGTTCACAGGCAACCAACAGATGGCTGCAGGTGGGCATGGATTAGATTGAGGGTTGGGAACACTACTAAGTTGTTTGACACAACCTAGTATTAGTTCACAACCAAAGGATATGGGGAAGGTTACGGGAACTACCAGGGTAAGCGTGATTGTAGCCGTGCAGGCTCTGTTAGATGACCGAGGAGGTGAGGGGCCCGCCTTGCTAGCCGTGCTAAGCTCGCCGGATCGGGGTGAGATCTTGCCTTACTTCCTCGGTACACTCACCCGAACTTTATTGCGGGCACTCTTAAGTCCTTATAGACTGAAGACAAAAAAAAGGAACGCACAAAGATACTAAGGGGATAAAAAAAGGGATAAAAATAATACCGCTATTATGCTCCTGACGAGAAGCAACCTCAGCCTCTAGCTGGTATGAGGCTTATTGGGCTAACCCTCCCCATCCTATGACTATGTCACGCCCTGTATTGCGACATAGTCCCTTTGCCTCAGAAGGCGGTCCGGAGTGGCTAGTCGGAAATAGGGGTGGTGGAGAGGCGGTTATCTAACAGCGCATTATTTGTGATACAAGATAGATTCTACGGCTCGTTGTTTGCTAACGATATCATGTTTTGCTATACCTTACTTGATAAAAAAAAAGGATAATAAGCTGAAAACTAACTTAGGACACTTGATGCTCAGACAATTCAAAGGGCAATAAGCAGGAAGAAAATTGTGATAAGGTCAGAAGGTTATCAAGTATTCACCGAAATCGATTTCGAAATTCCATTTGTTTAACAGCGTATACATATTTGTTAGTTTATTATAGTTTCAAAAATTTCTTTATGAAATGCTAGTGTATTATTTTCTACTAAGCTTGTTAGATCATAAGGAGCTTCAAAAAAATTAATACATAGGTACTTGCAGCATTAGATTTACTCCTTAAATCATTTTCTATGCATACTTAAACTAAAATATAAAAGGAAGAGCATTTTTAAGGAAGTTTTTGTTTATCTTAACCTATATTTTGTGCTGAAGTTCATTAGAAGCTACAAATTGGATCCTTTTTTCATATGAGCGTTAAAATTCGTTTTACTATAAATCAATTAAATTTAAGATCTACGGGAATAATGAAGAAGCAATTAATTGAATGTATTGAAATCACTTCGAATAAAGCATAAAAGTCGAGTATATTCTACATTAATAGCTTATACGATACCCACTTTGTCTTGCTTATATCTGCAAAAAAAATATGAAATCTGAAGTCGAGTTTCGTCCCTATTAATGCACTTTAATACAACCGTTGAATCCTCTGATAGCGATTAAGTAAAACCAATTATAATTTTATATTCTATATATTTTCCTAGTTGATACTATTATGTGCAGTACTCAACTCAAATGCTGTGCAGCATACATGATCGGGACTCTGGCCAAGGTATTTATATCGTAGTGTTATGCCTAAGCAAACACGAAAGGTTAGAGAAAAAGAAAGGTAATCGTCACTTTTTTTTCTGTTTTTGTTAATTAAAGATATACATAAACGATGATTTTAACGAGTACTAATTATTTATGGGTAATAGCAGTGAGATTTTCTGTTAACGTGGTCAATTCAATAATTCAAAAAAAAAGAAAATTCCCACACCCGGAGACATTTCCATCGCATGTCTGTTCACAACTTCAAATTTGTCCTTGATAAAAATTTCACTGTTTTAGTTTTCATACTTTTCCTTCAATAATTTGGTTAATGGTAAGTTCTAATTAATTTTGCCACTACCGATGTCTTTTTTTTTGGACTCGATTAAATATCTAATGCTTATTTGCGAATAATTTCAATTCATGTTTTAATTTTTAATTTTTTTTTGTGGTGTTGGATTTCACTAGATTTCACTAATCAGTAAACGAAACACCAATTTCAAATTCAGTTTTATTGGTGTCGTATTTTGTTTTTCTTTTTAAATTTTTCTTTTTTTCTTACTTATGGTAATAAAAAAATTTATCAAATTATATTATAAAAAGAAAAGAGCTTATATACATACTATGTATCATAAAAACTAAATTGCATTTATATATGGTGGTGGTGGCAATCTGAGCCTACACTTACCTATTCAATAAATCATTATCTAAATTTGTGTTGTTACAACCAGAATACATAATGTTCCACAAATAAAGATGTAATTTGCACAACAAAAAAACTAATGGGAAAAATCTGTAAGACGGCATATTTGTTTTCTGTCCGCTTTTGGCTACTGGAAAGAAACGTCCACAGTTCTAAATGACCTGATTTTTGGGAAATTATAAATTATATCTTAAAATTTTAGTTTTTTGTTATAATTGTACGTTAGATTGGCGTAGATGCGTCCACATACTGCCACGCTAATTAGATAGACACAATTCTTAAGGGTTACGTTTGCTTCTATATATTAATTGAGACAACGTTCAAAATACGTCTCGCCAATATAATTACATCCTTACAGGGGATCTTCGGAATTTGGTTCCGAGAATAGGTAGTGCAGTCCATAAACAATTGAGTCAGTAATCAATACTGGTTTCCTTTTACTATCGAATCAGTTTTCGTTCTCAGGGAATACCATAAACTTTGGGATTTGCGCCGGATAATATTTAAAAGTTAATGGATGAAGATATGTCAATTTTCGTGATAAATCAATGGGGAAGAAACATGCTACCTCATTGTTTATTAAAGTTCAAAATTTTATTTAATTCATATATAGCTGTAATATTTAATGTTAAATTTTAATAGCAATGGTGTTAAATAAATTACTTACTTTAAAGGAATAGAAAAGGATCTTGAAAATAATGAAAAGAATGTTATGTAAAATTGAAATACCTAATAATATTCTAGCTACCTAGTTCGTAGATAATGTTCAGCCAATTTTGAGAGAAATTGCAATGGTTTTTGTCCAATATTTTAAATTGATTCAAGTCATTCGTGCCATTATTTCACAAAATAATTTGTACCATATTCATACCATATTTTAAACTTTTACGGTACTAAAACGAGTACACTTTGCCAACTCAAAGAAAAAGGGAATTTTTCTGTGAGAAGTTGGAATATTTCGAACAATACTGTTAAAATGTTTATTTTGTAAGAAAACTAAAATATGGCGCAATCTATGAATTTACTTATGTGGCAAATATATAGCAATCATTTTAAATTAAACAAGAAATTGTTCCCACTTTTTATCGGTAGCAACACCAAAACCTTAGTTTAATGATAATATATTTTTACTTAGCTGATGATGTTACTTGCTGCATCGAGATTTACACAGTACTAAACTCCTTAGCGTAAGGATACTGGAATTTTCTTTGCGGATCGTATACAACGCAATTAATTCAAATATATCAGCATATTTCTTTGCTGGACGAAATGATGGTGGCGAATTTGCCTCCTTGTCCGTTATCCGCAGCCTTGGCCACGCGACCCGTTCGATATCAGCTCCTTAGCCGCTTCACCGACTAATCTGCTTTTTCCTTTTTTTTTTCTTTTTTTGTTTTCGCTCACTACTTTGTTTCTTTTGGCGGTAGGTAACTATCATGCCGCGAAATTACTTTTGTGGGTTTTTTTTGTGAGGTTGTAAACTAACTTTTACTGCCAATTAGTATGGAACGTGCTGTTAGCCAATTAAAAATATAGAATTCGCTCGTCGATGTATTAATTAATTTCCTTAGACAAAATTATCTTGCCCGATCAATATGACGTCCGACTTCCAATCATCTTGGTACCACTCCCAGAATCAAAAAGAAAGAACCGCACCAAAGCAGAAAGCTCCATACCTAGCTGTCTAAGTTCTTGTCGTTTCCTTCTCAGTACTTTCAGGCCAAAGCTCACACAACAGGGCAGGTTCTCTCTCTGTGATTCGCACGCGGGAACGGAAGCTGAAAAGGGTGAGCGGAATATAGGGAAAGATGGGAAACGCAACCAAGAATCCTTCCTGAGGATTTGTTCGAGGGCCAACGTGTGGCTCGACCCATGCCCTGAGATAATAGTCTCATGCCTTTCCGACTGAGTAGCCGGGCATAATTTAGTTCATGGATAGGCTGGGCATATCTTCTACGAGCAGCAATAGGCCGAGCATTGTGGTTCAATCCTTACCGATGTTCATCGACCTATGTGGTTTTAATTGATATCTATGGTATAAGCATATATATATATATATATGACTCATTCAAGACTTCTGTGAGGTCAATAAGCAGTGTGCGCGGGGTGCGTGTGACGACACTGAAGATAATGATTAGGTAAAGGGTCCACCTGCACTACGACTAGCACTAAACCTGTTGATAATTGAATCTATTCCAATTACGTACTACCTGGGTCCTATCCATGAGCTAGCTACGACCATAACTTAGCTAAAGTATCCTGTACTTATCCCTGAGCTAAAGAATTTGTATTAGTGTGAATTTTTTATAGGTGTTGGAATACCTGATCGACATATTATCTTATTAGATACCTTATAGATTATACTGTAAGCTGATGAATTAATGATTAAAATTTAACGAAAAAATTTGCTACATTAATTAGTTGTTCCTGATTGTTGGAATCGGTGCGAAAGGTATATGCTGATGATGTCCTCTTCAAGGTAAAGGGTAAAAACAACAACAACAAAATTACATATTTATTCCTTTTTTTTAAATTTTTTTTTTCATTTTATTTATTAATTTTTTTTTATAAATAGGATGGGATTTAAAAAAAAAATGAAATTCATAACAAAGAAATTATAAAAAAATAAAAATAAATGAATCTTAGAGGACAATGTAAAAGTAATAAATTATAGCAATTAAAGTTCACAAAAAAGTATAATAAAATATAAGAAGATAGGCCTTTAAGAAATTATACAAAAATTTTACAAAAATAATAACGAGGTAGAAATCATAAGTATAATAATAGGTCATAAAAAAACAAATGGGAGGATTTAAAAAAATAAAGGGGGAGGAAAGAAGAGGTCACCTACGGAACATGACTTTATACTACTAACTAGGGTAACTGACTCTTGACTGACCTACAGGGTCTCCACACCCACCTGCCACACTTGTTATATACCTATATATCAAAACTACTACTTGTAACATATCTATTTGTCTCGTCTCTGATCTCGATGATGTTAATTTACTTAGTTGTTCACAAAAAACAAGTGGTTGGTTTATTAGTCGTCTGTACCTGCCAAAACTCACATACGGTAGGCAGAACCACAAGCAACGATTATGCCATTAATCAAGCGCTCCAAAGGTATATTCAAGACAGAGTAAGTCATAAACTAATTAAACATTAGGCATTCGATTATAGTGTAGTGAATCAATTGAATCCAAGGGGTGAAGGGGTGGAAATTGGTTTAATAAAAAGGGAACATAGGGTAAGGGTGGGTGAGCGTGAAGAGATATCTGCTCCTGTCATGTGCTAGCGGGATCTCATAATGTTGCTGTGTTAGTTTTGGGGTTAGGAATAACATGCCGAAGGAGTCCCTGGAAGTGATGGCTCGGGGTTATACTGATTAAAGTTCGGTTTGGTAGTGAGACAGTGCGGTGCATACTCGAAATTTCGCCGCTGCTACGTTGATTATTTGACACCCAAAACGTTGAGTAATGGTACTAAGAAGGCATGAACCATGCTTTAAAATAAGGCGCAAACAGAGTGTTTGCACCGGTAAGATTTGCTGAGGGCGCGGTGCTTATATGACGTTGGTAGGTGAGGGGAGGATATACTTGAGCCTATACAAGTCGGCGATGATCTGAATGGCGAGACCGTTCAACATCCTCTCGGCTTGGCCAGTCAGATACCGACGTACTCCTAATGAGAGAGTAGCCGATATTTCTGAACTCACTCCCTGTAGCAGTTTCACCAGGTCCGACCCGACGTCCTAATGAGAGACGCGTGAGGCCTGGTGATTCCTTCACAGGGTAGCCGATATGCGTCCCGATACCAACGGAATTGGAGGCGTGGGTCTTGCCGTACAGACTGGACCTTGGTGTATGTGTACCTCCCTCCTTCAGCTCACGTCTACACTTCCTTTCTTTTGTCAAGGGAAGCTTTGTTGTACAGACACTTTTCATCATTAGAAGGGGAGAACACACACTCCAGTGTGCCGAGATTCACGACCTCACTCCTAACCGTGTCGTCGATTCAGGGACAGATATCCTTAGCGTGGTATATACCGATTAGTTGCCCTTGTAAATCCTCTAATTCATACAAATTGTTGCCCCTTCTTGCTCGTATTCTGCTTTTTATAAATTTTTTAGCAAGTTTGGCGTTCGGGCCTTTCTGGAAGTCACTGAGCGTAAAATTACGCCGATAGACTTCTTGGCCTGGCCGAAAAGTAATTGGCCTGGCTCTAGTGTTATAGTTTCGTTTGCCCTGGTCAAAAGCACGGTCCAAATTAGCCTTAACACCCTCCCTAACGAGGACTATTTTGTCAGACATATCTATTTGGGTATCTGTTTCTGCCCACGTTCCAAGTCTACGCAGGAGCTCATAGCTTGACGCATGTGGGTGGAGCTGGGTAATGAACTCGCGACAACACTCAGATGTTCCTCCCATCTGTCATGGCTACCTGATAAATAGGCGCGGATGCCAGCTAGGATGGAGCGGTTGACTCGTTCAGCTGCATTGGCCTCAGGGGAATATAGGGCAGTATATATATGGGTTATTCCTTAACGTTTCAACACTTGATTGAAAGCACCGGATTTGAACTGGGGCCATTGTCCGTGACGACAGTTTCTGGCACCCCGAAGACGTGGAATACTTCTTCCTCTAAATATTTATCTATAAGAATAGAGCTTGACTTCCGCAAAGGCTTGAGTAGAGGGAATTTGGAAAAATGATCCAATATAATCAGGATCGAAGTGTTTCCTCTTCTTGATCGGGGATATGCACCAAGAAGATCTATGTATATCCTCTGCCAGGGGCGTTCTGATTTTGGCTGATGTCCCATTAGTGGACGGAGGACGGAGTTTGGAGCCTTGGTCTCTTTGCAGATTTGACAGTTATTAACATATGCTCTAACTTGCGTTGTCAGGGTTTTGCCGATGCCACCGTGCGCAGTAAGAGGTGGATCATGAGCCTGACGCATTGTCTGCTCGACGAGTCCCGCAGGAAGCCACAGCTTCCAGGCCTCACCCTCCGAGACAAAGTCGCCGGTACGTAGCAGCTGACGGATGTACACATACTTGTCCAGTATGATAACATCGGGAAGTTTGGACTTATTAGTCAAAATGTGTTCTCTCAGATCACGATACTCTGACGATTCGAACTCCGGAGAGTCGAGGTCTATGAGTGGAGATACTTCGATCTCCGAAATATAAGGTTCGAACGCTCTTGATAGTGCATCGGGGACAACGTTCTCACTGCCACGTCGGTGCTCGATCTCGAAATCGAAAGCCTGCAGCTTCAAGCTCCAGCGGGCCAACCGACCGGATAGGTCCTTTTGACTCATGAGCCACCTCAAGCTCGCATGGTCTGTCACTATTTTGAAAGGCATTAGTTCTATATACGCACGAAATTTCTTTACACTTAGGACTGCGGCCAGACATTCTAACTCTGTCACGCTGTAATTACGCTGAGCCGAGTTAAGTTTTTGAGATATGTAGGATATGGGCCTCTCTATGCCTTCTTCATCAATTTGTAGAAGGACTCCTCCGATGCCTTCCTGACTTGCGTCACATTGCATGACGAAGGGTTTGCGGAAGTCAGGACTGACGAGCAATGGAGCTGTGGTTAGTTTGTGCTTGGGGGCTGCGAATGCATCTTGGGCTTCAGCGGTCCAGGTGAACTTGTCACTCTTCTTTAAGGTGTCCGTGATCGGAGATGATACCGCAGCGTAGTTCGAGATGAACTTTCGGTACCATCCTGCCATTCCCAAAAAACGACGTACTTGCCGTATGGTCTTCGGGATGGGATACTCCACGATCGCGGATACCTTGTCTGGATCCGTTTTTATGCATCCGTTTCCGATTATATACCCGAGGTATTTAATCTCCTTCAAACAAAACTTGCTCTTTTCTACGTTTATAGTCAGTCCTGTTTTCCGCAAACACTCCGCCACTCGTGAAAGGGTGGTCAGGTGTTCAGGTAAGTCCCTCGACACTACGAGAAGGTCGTCCAAATATACAAAGACTGTTTCCTTCAGGTCCGGTGGTATGACCTTGTCCATAAGCCGGCACATGGTTTGCGGGGCGTTGCAGAGACCAAAGGGCATCACTGTGAATTGGTAGAACGGATGTCCCGGCACAGTGAAGGCAGTCTTTTCACGGGATTTATATTCCAGTGGTATTTGCCAGAAAGCATCCTTCAGGTCCAATCCTGTTATGTATCTAGCGGGGGGAAGTCTTCCGAGAATGCCATCAATATTCGGAAGGGGATACGCATTCTTAGTTGTTACTGCGTTAACTTTCCTCGCGTCGAAACATAGTCGGACCTTTCCGGGCTTCCTGACCAATACCACTGGGGAGCTCCACGGACTTTTGCTCTCCTCAATTACACCGAGATTCTTCATACGCTCAAGTTCATCGTCAATCAAGGCTTGTACGGCTGACGAGACCGGGTAATGTCACTGCTTAACAGGTGTTGCTCCTCCGACGTCGATGGTGTGTTGTAACACGGGCGTTTTCCCCAAGCCTTGCTTCGCGTACGATGGAAGCAACCTTTTAACTAGCTCGAGTTGCATATGTTCATCGGCTGACAGACGGTGGACGTTGGGGTCAACGGGTGCATCCTCTTCGGGTTACGGAGAGAGTGAGCAGATGATATCTGGGGCCAGCCGGAAAGCTTTCCAGAAATCGACTCCGAGATATAGATCCTGCGACAAACTAGGTACGACATATAACCTAATGATATGTCGGTTGTCGCGGAACTCTATATCCGTATCCAGGTGACCGCATACCTGCTGATAGGTTCCGTCCGCTGTCTTGATGGATGTTGCGTACCTTTTAAATGTCGCCTGGCCTTCTTGGATAAGCTTCCGAGACGCTTGTCCTCCCAGATAACTCACACTCGCTCCACTATCTAGCAGCCCGTTGACTTCCTGTCCTAACAATTTGACTCGAGCATATGGCCGAATATCTCGCGGTAGGGATGTAATACCTGATACAAGTCGTCGTCTGTTGGCCCTGACTCGTCACCAGAATTCTCGTAATCGTCTAGTGGACCGTTTGGGCTTTGGAGTTGTGCCATGATTGGGGATAGCCATGATACCGTCAACCGATTCTGTGAATATGCGCTCCCTGGCAGCTGTATACTCCTGGAGCCGAACATGATAAGGTTTACGTGGATACTCGTTGGGTTTTCTCGGGGTGGCTATTCTATTGATTGCTAAGGTAAGTCGTCCTGGAGCTGGGGTCTCTATTATTGAGGTACTATTGGTGGGAATAAGGTCTTTTGTTGCAGGGACTATGGTTGGTCGATTGCTCGCCGGCTCGGTTTGGACGAAGGCTGACTGCGGCGGGAGCTGCTGGTGTTGTTCCCGCCTCGGTGCGAGTTTTTTCTACTGCAAGCTGTACAATTATTAATATATACGTCTCGCATCCCACAGCCGTAACAATATACTCCCTTGTTGGGTGATGGACATTGCCGGTGCCAGTGTCCAGCCAGTCCGCAATTCCAACATGGGTCTTCCCTAGACAGTGCTGAGCAATCCTCAGTTTGACTATCGTAGTCAAAGTTGTCGCCAATATGTGTCAAGGTGTTGGGTGTTTCGGTCGACCAAGGTCTGTAAGGTTCCACACTCACCTCGTCGACTCGTCGAGTACTATTTTGCTGCCTCATCAGCCTTGTTCCACGAAGAGCTGCTTCTACGGGCATCACCAATGATTGCAGCTGCGCCATATTGTAAATGTGGTGTTGACAGATGTGTGGTCGGGTATATGGTAGTAAGTTGTCTTTCACGATATCGAGGAAATGGGATTCTGGGATAGGCCGGCGAAAAGCTAACCTTAAATCATCCCACCTGGGTTCCGGTTGCGACCGCAGATATAGCCAGTACCATTCCGCTGGCCTGTCTTTCAGGAGAGTCGCGAAGTTTTCTGCCATTAAATTGTAGTCGCCATCCAACGTGTTGTGGGCCATCACCTCGGCTCTAAACAAAAATTCATCAGCCGACAGACGTGTGTTGTCTCCGTCGTACGCTAACTTCCATTGCCTCATGGGGCTAGCTGAACGGCGTCTGTACCTCGGATTACCCTGTCGCGCGAAGTTACCCTCGCCTTGACGACCTTGTCGTTGGCCCGGGGGTCGATAAGTTGGAGCCGACACTTCAGGCTGCTGATACTGTGCGTGATAAGACGGTATAAGATTTTCCGGAGGCTGCTGGAGTTGGAGGCCCTGCAGCTGCTGACTGATCTGTCGCGTTATAAGATCAGACAGCTCTCCTCTCAGTCCTGCTAATAAGGCTTGCACGCTTGGGGATGGCGGCTGGCTTACTTGTTCAGGGCTTGACTCCTGCGTTCGCGAGCTGGAAGGTGCAGCAGGAACAGTCCTGTTCAGCAGGGGAGTGGTCGAGACCGCAGGTGTCGTAGGAGGCCTTCGGGCTTGTGACCTAGTCACCATGCCTTCTGTATTAGTGCGTGGCACCACCCCGCTGCTAAGATTGTAGGCCCTGCTTTCCTCAAGTGAACAAGCTCGTCTACATATTGGGCAGCTCGGCTGTCGCTCGAGCCACTGTGCCAGACATTTCTGATGGAACACATGCGCACAAGGAGTGACGACAGGAGAAGTGCTGGGACTGAAATCACCACTTTGACACACTGAGCAAAGTGGTAGAGCAGTTGCTCCTGCGACTCGTTCTGGTGGTGAACGCAGCATCCTATCTTATCTAAAGTTCCCAAATGAAGCTAAACCCCCTTAACAATGAAATAAGGTAGAATAAATGTCAATAAAGTAAGAGCAGAATAAATGTCAATAAAATGAGAGAAAAGAAAATTTAGGTAAATAAGTTCTTGCTTGTCCAGTTAGATACTATAACGGGAAAAGGATCTATAACTAAAAAACTAAAAAAATATATAAACAAGAGAAGAAAGCGCAAAACAATTGGTATATCCAAATGATCAAAATAAAATTGTTGTTGCTTGATCACAACTGCAAACAAAGCTATCCAGAATAGGTAGATACCAACAAGCAAAAACTGTTATCTTAATAGTTTGAAAAAAAAATAATATAAAGTACGTGGTCGCCCTCCTCTTTAACCACTGTCTCCCTCCAAAACCGAACGACCGCCGATGAGGCGCTTCTCCGTCAGGTGCCAGGTGTCAGGTGACAAAAGTTTAAAGGACGGGTAAAAATCAGGAATCAAACCTTGTCCAATTTCCGGCTGACTACTATGAGAAGACCGAGCCATCCAGACAAGAACGACGGCTATCAAGCCAGAAGCTTGTTGTTCCAGAATGCCTCTGAATTCTCGAGCCAGTCGTCCTTCAGACAAGTTTGATTAGAGGGATAGGAATCGATCGACTAGGATCGCCAGTCCACGGAGAGGAATCCAGGAACAATTGGGAGCTCAGAAAGACTGAAGCTAACTACATTGTTATCTGCAGTGGCTAATCCCAGCCAAAGGACACAGTTCCCTTGTAGCGCTTCAGCTTTTGAGGCCACTGCCCCGGATTCATCCATTGGATTGTTGATACCTGGTCGTCGAGGGAAAAGGAGTAATAAAAAAATTAAAATTGTAAATTCAGACAAGCCGTGAAGGCAATTTGAGTAGCATAATGTGCATATGACTACTAGGAAGTCCGCTCAGGAAGGTCTATATTGAAAAAAGTTGTGGCCTATCCGTTCAGGATTATGCCCAGGGAAAGTAGAAGCATATAAGCCGTGAAGACTGTAATAGTAAACTACTAGCTCTTCTACTTCGGGAAATCGGTCCGAACACCCTGCTGAAGCAAACAAGGAGGACCTGCGATGTGCGTGTAGTCTAGAGAGAGAATTTTACTTACCTTCTAGGTCCTTATACAGGACTAAGCCCCACGTTGGGCGCCATTTGTTATCGGTAAATTGGGAAATCCATGTTCACAGGCAACCAACAGATGGCTGCAGGTGGGCATGGATTGGATTGAGGGTTGGGAACACTACTAAGTTGTTTGACACAACCTAGTATTAGTTCACAACCAAAGGATATGGGGAAGGTTACGGGAACTACCAGGGTAAGCGTGATTGTAGCCGTGCAGGCTCTGTCAGATGACCGAGGAGGTGAGGGGTCCGCCTTGTTAGCCGTGCTAAGCTCGCCGGATCGGGGTGAGATCTTGCCTCACTTCCTCGGTACACTCACCCGAACTTTATTGCGGGCACTCTTAAGTCCTTATAGACTGAAGACAAAAAAAGGAACGCACAAAGATACTAAGGGGATAAAAAAAGGGATAAAAAGAATACCGCTATTATGCTCCTGACGAGAAGCAACCTCAGCCTCTAGCTGGTATGAGGCTTATTGGGCTAACCCTCCCCATCCTATGACTATGTCACGCCCTGTATTGCGACATAGTCCCTTTGCCTCAGAAGGCGGTCCGGAGTGGCTAGTCGGAAAAGAGGGGTGGTGGAGAGGACTAAGGCGGTTATCTAACAGCGCATTATTTGTGATACAAGATAGATTCTACGGCTCGTTGTTTGCTATAAACGATATCATGTTTTGCTATACCTTACTTGATAAAAAAAAAGGATAATAAGCTGAAAACTAACTTAGGACACTTGATGCTCAGACAATTCAAAGGGCAATAAGCAGGAAGAAAATTGTGATAAGGTCAGAAGGTTATCAAGTATTCACCGAAATCGATTTCGAAATTCCATTTGTTTAACAGCGTATACATATTTGTTAGTTTATTATAGTTTCAAAAATTTCTTTATGAAATGCTAGTGTATTATTTTCTACTAAGCTTGTTAGATCATAAGGAGCTTCAAAAAAATGAATACATAGGTACTTGCAGCATTAGATTTACTCCTTAAATCATTTTCTATGCATACTTAAACTAAAATGTAAAAGGAAGAGCATTTTTAAGGAAGTTTTTGTTTATCTTAACCTATATTTTGTGCTGAAGTTCTTTAGAAGCTACAAATTGGATCCTTTTTTCATATGAGCGTTAAAATTCGTTTTACTATAAATCAATTAAATTTAAGATCTACGGGAATAATGAAGAAGCAATTAATTGAATGTATTGAAATCACTTCGAATAAAGCATAAAAGTCGAGTATATTCTACATTAATAGCTTATACGATACCCACTTTGTCTTGCTTATATCTGCAAAAAAAATATGAAATCTGAAGTCGAGTTTCGTCCCTATTAATGCACTTTAATACAACCGTTGAATCCTCTGATAGCGATCAAGTAAAACCAATTATAATTTTATATTCTATATATTTTCCTAGTTGATACTATTATGTGCAGTACTCAACTCAAATGCTGTGCAGCATACATGATCGGGACTCTGGCCAAGGTATTTATATCGTAGTGTTATGCCTAAGCAAACACGAAAGGTTAGAGAAAAAGAAAGGTAATCGTCACTTTTTTTTCTGTTTTTGTTAATTAAAGATATACATAAACGATGATTTTAACGAGTACTAAGCCTAAATCTAATTATTTATGGGTAATAGCAGTGAGATTTTCTGTTAACGTGGTCAATTCAATAATTCAAAAAAAAAGAAAATTCCCACACCCGGAGACATTTCCATCGCATGTCTGTTCACAACTTCAAATTTGTCCTTGATAAAAATTTCACTGTTTTAGTTTTCATACTTTTCCTTCAATAATTTGGTTAATGGTAAGTTCTAATTAATTTTTCCACTACCGATGTCTTTTTTTTTGGACTCGATTAAATATCTAATGCTTATTTGCGAATAATTTCAATTCATGTTTTAATTTTTAATTTTTTTTTGTGGTGTTGGATTTCACTAGATTTCACTAATCAGTAAACGAAACACCAATTTCAAATTCAGTTTTATTGGTGTCGTATTTTGTTTTTCTTTTTAAATTTTTCTTTTTTTCTTACTTATGGTAATAAAAAAATTTATCAAATTATATTATAAAAAGAAAAGAGCTTATATACATACTATGTATCATAAAAACTAAATTGCATTTATATATGGTGGTGGTGGCAATCTGAGCCTACACTTACCTATTCAATAAATCATTATCTAAATTTGTGTTGTTACAACCAGAATACATAATGTTCCACAAATAAAGATGTAATTTGCAAAACAAAAAAACTAATGGGAAAAATCTGTAAGACGGTATATTTGTTTTCTGTCCGCTTTTGGCTACTGGAAAGAAACGTCCACAGTTCTAAATGACCTGATTTTTGGGAAATTATAAATTATATCTTAAAATTTTAGTTTTTTGTTATAATTGTACGTTAGATTGGCGTAGATGCGTCCACATACTGCCACGCTAATTAGATAGACACAATTCTTAAGGGTTACGTTTGCTTCTATATATTAATTGAGACAACGTTCAAAATACGTCTCGCCAATATAATTGCCAAGCATAGTTTTAGCAACGTGATTTCTAAATAAACTTTGGTTTGTCTGAAGTACCTCTACGCCCTCCTTACAGGGGATCTTCGGAATTTGGTTCCGAGAATAGGTAGTGCAGTCCATAAACAATTGAGTCAGTAATCAATACTGGTTTCCTTTTACTATCGAATCAGTTTTCGTTCTCAGGGAATACCATAAACTTTGGGATTTGCGCCGGATAATATTTAAAAGTTAATGGATAAAGATATGTCAATGTTCGTGATAAATCAATGGGGAATAAACATGCTACCTCATTGTTTATTAAAGTTCAAAATTTTATTTAATTCATATATAGCTGTAATATTTAATGTTAAATTTTAATAGCAATGGTGTTAAATAAATTACTTACTTTAAAGGAATAGAAAAGGATCTTGAAAATAATGAAAAGAATGTTATGTCAAATTGAAATACCTAATAATATTCTAGCTACCTAGTTCGTAGATAATGTTCAGCCAATTTTGAGAGAAATTGCAATGGTTTTTGTCCAATATTTTAAATTGATTCAAGTCATTCGTGCCATTATTTCACAAAATAATTTGTACCATATTCATACCATATTTTAAACTTTTACGGTACTAAAACGAGTACACTTTGCCAACGGCTTCAAAGAAAAAGGGAATTTACTGTGAGAAGTTGGAATATTTCGAACAATACTGTTAAAATGTTTATTTTGTAAGAAAACTAAAATATGGCGCAATCTATGAATTTGGTTGGTTGGTTGGTTTTCGAGGGGGGAAAGATGCATGTCTTCCTTGCACTGAGGTCTTTGGTGGCCCGTTGTACGCCCCCTGCTCGTCAGCGTACCCTAAAGTCCACTGTCGAGCCAACTTATCCCCGTAACGAATTGGATAATTCGATTATACCCTGATTTCTTTACTTCTGCTAACTCTTCGCAGTAGTATGTTCCTAAGATTCTAGATCTTTTTTGCGTTAGGGCTGGACATTGGCCGAGAACGTGTAATACGGTCTCGTCTTCTTCCCCACATCCCCTGCATAGACTGGTGTTTGCCCTTCCTATTTTTATGGCATGAGCTCTTAGTCTTGCATGTCCTGTCACAAGGCCAACCAAAAGTTTCAGTTTGGCTTTGTTAAGCTTAATGATCTTTTCAGATTCATGTGCATTGAGAGTTCCCCAAAACGCCTTTGTGTGTCTGGCGATGTCGGATCCCTCCCATTTTTGTTTGTGCTTCCTCGTTACCCATTCCGTGATTTCTTTTCTCACTTCATGGATGGGTATGCTCAGGTTGAGCATTATTGGAGTTTCCTCATTTGCGCCCCACCGCGCCAGTTCATTTGCTTTTTCATTTCCTGGGATGCCGCAGTGCCCCGGCACGTATATTAGGGTGACATCGTTTTGTCTCCCTAGTTGCGTAAGGGTCTGCTTACATCCCTCTATTGTTTTGGATTTAACCCCGGCGTTAGTTAACGATTTGATGGATGCCTGGCTATCCGTGCATATTGCGATCCTGGAGGATGTTATTCCTCGTTCTATTAGCTGTTTAGCTCCTATCTCTATCGCTGCGATTTCATATTGAAGAACCGACGAGGAGTTGTTAACCCCTCCGCTTAACTCCAGGTTTAATTCCTCGCACGATATTCCAAAGCCACAGCCACGCTCGCATTTTGAGCCGTCTGTGTAAATCGCTAAAGTGTTTTCTTGGATCACCCTATTGTAAATCCATTCACTTTCTGTCCGGAATTGAGTTTTGAAAATTGTCGCCAAATTCGGATTACCCGTTTTGAAATCCCAGCAATCTTCTTCCTCAAAGAATCTCTTGATCGTATTCCCATTACATACTTGGACGATCTTCTCATGTTGGGTTTGCACTCCCCTTACCTTCCACAGTTTATTCATTCGCAAGCGTATAGCCGAGTTTAGTGCTACTTGCTTAACGTAGAACTCTAGTGGAGTTATATTTAGAATAACCTCTAAGGACCTTGTCGGTGTTGACCTAGTGGCCCCTGTTATGCCTAAACAGCACATACGCTGGGCCTGGTCCAAAAACTGCTGGTTTCTGCCCACCTCCATAGCTTTCCACCAGACTATCGCTCCATGTGTCATCATGGGTCTGATTACACATGTGTATATCCATTTTATAATATAGGGTGATAGTCCCCATACCTTACCTATAGCATTTCTACACGTCCAAAAAGCTCTTATCGCTTTGTTTTTCTTCTCGTGTAGGTGCCTAGCCCAGTTTAGTTTCCCGTCCATCAGCACACCCAGAAATTTGGCCTCCTTCTTTAAGGTTAATCTAGTGTTTCCGATGCACGGGGGAACTATCTTTCTTAAATTATGTCTTTTAGTGAAGCAGCAGAGTTCCGTTTTACTTGGGTTTATCTTCAGTCCGCAATCCTGCGCCCAAGAGGTTGCCATGTCGATCGCTTCTTGAAGCATGTATCCCAAGCTTTCTTCAAACTTACCTATAACCACTATCGCTAGGTCGTCCGCATAACAAGTTATGAAGAAACCTTTATCTGATAGGGCTTCAAGTAATTCATCAATCACTATCAGCCATAAGAAAGGTGAAAGAATCCCTCCTTGTGGAGTTCCTCTATTTACCCTCGCCATCAGTTGTTCATTTCCGAAACTTGTAATTATGATTCGGTCTTCCAGCATGGACTTTATCCATTTGATTATACTGTGATCAATCCCCTTCTCCCTCAATTTATTGAGAATCTTATCGATTCTGACATTATTGAAGGCTCCTTCTATGTCAATGAAGCATCCTAACGCTACTTCTTTGTACATCAATGCTTTTTCCACTTGGTGTACTAGGCTGTGTAGAGCGGAATCGACCGATCTACCTTTCATATATGCATGTTGACAACTTAATAGTTGATTTATGCCTAACTGGTTCCTTACTTCCCATTCTATGAGTCTTTCTAGACTTTTCAGTAGGAATGAGGTAAGGCTGATTGGTCTATAAGCATTAGGTGTGCTATAGTCCGTCTTGTTTGGTTTGGGTAGAAATACTACCTTAGCCACTTTCCAGTTTTTAGGAGTGTAACTGAACTTTAGACACGCTCTAAAGAGTAGGACGAGTCTGTTCCATAGTTTGTTACTTCCCTTCTGTAGCATTATGGGATATATCCCATCTCTTCCCGGTGATTTGTATGTGCTGAAGGATTTTATTGCCCACCTTACCTTGTTTAAAGTACATAGCCTCTTCGCTTGCTCCTCTTCCATTCCACCTTGGAATCTCCAAGGAGTAGCGTCTTCCCTCATCGATTCCCCCTCCACCAGGGTACTCCCTGGGAAGCTGTTTGTAATCAGCCTCTCAAGAGATTCCCTCATATTGGATGAGTTTTCGATGAGTTCTAATTGGCTTTTCGATTTAGATAATACTTTCCTCAGTCTAGCTGCTTCACCCGTGCTTTCAATTTGGCTAGTGAAAACTTTCAATGATTCCCTCTGGGCTTTTTGGCACTCGGACTTGAATTGCCTAAGTGCCGTTTTATATTCCTCCCAGAGTTCCTCTCTTTGGTGTTTATTAGCCTTATTGAATAGCTTTCTAGTTCTTTTTCTCATTTCCATGAGAGAAGAATTCATCCATCTCTGTTTCCATACTGTTTTTAGTCGTTTCTTTGGACACGCTTCCTCGAATGCGAGTCTGATAACATCTTCAATGTTAGCAGTCTCATCATCGATTCCCTGTGTTGATTCCAGAGGAGCATTTCTTGTACACAATTTTGTATTTAAAGCCTCCCTATACTTATCCCAGTTTGTTATTCTGGGGTTTCTAAAAGTCAGACAATTATTTCTGACATTGACACTTAGCTCAAAGAGTATCCATCGGTGGTCCGAGAAAGATACCTCGTCAGATACGTACCAATTCTCGATCTCATCAACAGTCCTCCCGTTCGCAAGTGTAATGTCTATAACTTGTTTTCTGTTTTTATTGATAAAAGTTGGCTTATTGCCCCTATTTATAATAAAAAGTTCTGATTTTACTAGGTATTCAATTAAGGACTTACCCCTGTCATTGATGTCCGTGCTGCCCCACACAGTATGGTGTGCGTTTGCGTCACAACCTATGATTAACCTTAAGTTTGTTTCCTTTGCATACCTTACCATATTCTTCAGAGTTTCCGTGGGATTCTCTTCGTATGGAAGGTATGCCGATGCTAGTAATAGCTTCTTTTGGTCTTGTCCTTTGCCGACTTCCCATTGCACAGCTACACAATCACGGTCGCTAATCTGTGGAATAGAAATAGCGTGTATCTCTTTTTTAACAATTACGCAAGCCCTGGGCCTACCTTTGTTCATTGTATACAAACAATCAAACACTTTTGAGTTCCAATTTGTGACTTTTCCCTCAAAAGTGGATGGTTCCTGAATCAAGGCGATCTTCACCTCCTTCTTCACCATCATCTCGGCTAGTGCGGCCGTAGCCACACTGCTCCTGTGTAGGTTGGCTTGAACCAACCACGTCATGATGATGGTTCCTTCTTTTTTGGGGTGGAGGTCCTGGGTTCCTCCACTCCAATTATCGCAAGGATCTCTTCCTGAGTGGGGGCCCTTACGTGCCGGGTTATCGGTATCATCGTTTGGTTTGCGTCATCCATCTCTTCTGAGATATCTGACAAACCCTCCGATGTCACCTCCTCTAGACCTTCCGGTTTCCCCAGTGAGTATGGCGAATCTATGAATTTACTTATGTGGCAAATATATAGCAATCATTTTAAATTAAACAAGAAATTGTTCCCGCTTTTTATCGGTAGCAACACCAAAACCTTAGTTTAATGATAATATATTTTTACTTAGCTGATGATGTTACTTGCTGCATCGAGATTTACACAGTATAAACTCCTTAGCGTAAGGATACTGGAATTTTCTTTGCGGATCGTATACAACGCAATTAATTCAAATATATCGGCATATTTCTTTGCTGGACGAAATGATGGTGGCGAATTTGCCTCCTTGTCCGTTATCCGCAGCTTTGGCCACGCGGCCCGTTCGATATCAGCTCCTTAGCCGCTTCACCGACTAATCTGCTTTTTCCTTTTTTTTTTTTTTTTTTTCGCTCACTACTTTGTTTCTTTTGGCGGTAGGTAACTATCATGCCGCGAAATTACTTTTGTGGGTTTTTTTTGTGAGGTTGTAAACTAACCCCACTAATGCCTAGCGCGAAACTGGTAATTTCACTGAATAACCGATTAAAGGGTCAAACTTTTACTGCCAATTAGTATGGAACGTGCTGTTAGCCAATTAAAAATATAGAATTCGCTCGTCGATGTATTAATTAATTTCCTTAGACAAAATTATCTTGCCCGATCAATATGACGTCCGACTTCCAATCATCTTGGTACCACTCCCAGAATCAAAAAGAAAGAACCGCACCAAAGCAGAAAGCTCCATACCTAGCTGTCTAAGTTCTTGTCGTTTCCTTCTCAGTACTTTCAGGCCAGAAATTTTAGTTTTCAGGCCGTTTCCCATTTAGGACAACGGCGATGTATTTTGGGGTGGTGGGTATCCCAGATAATTTATAAAAAGCTCACACAACACTCTCGCAACACGTCTATCGCTTCGTGTACTTTTTGTTAGGCAGTATTCCTGCGACAAGTGCTAAATGGTTTTCCTTCAGCAATCACTTTGCAGATGACCTCGTTCACCGCAGGACCAACATCTACACCTGCGTCGAGGATCAGCTTCGTTGTTTCAGTCTGTACCTCTCCTTAATCCAAATCCTTCTTGTTCGCTTCTGTTGCACTTTGCACAGCCATTCATATCCCGGAGGGGTTGATCTCGTTTACTTCCAGCAATCTCGCCGGAGATGACCCTCCTGGCCGCATGTCCAGTACCTAGGACGACAACCATGGACCTGGATATTCATTCGGTAACACATATTTTTTATGTTGGTTTCTTCTTCTGGAGGCTTGGGAGGCAGCAAACCAAGCCAAAACCTCAGCACTGGTGTTCTTTCCGGCCAGTCGTACAGCTGCTGCAGGTCACGGTCTGCAATAGAATCGATAAATACATACTTCTCTTGGCTAAATGTGGGATAAGCTAAATGTGTCAGCCTTTCTATGTCCGCACATAACTCCGTAGCTGAAGACGGTAAACTTCTTGCATGTGCTGGTTTCCATACCGGAATTCTAAGGCTTGTATTAGAGATGAATAATTGTACCTTTGTTCTGCCGGTATTGTCTGTAACTATTCTGCTGCTGCGCCTCTAAGTGCCATGATTAAAACTGTAGCTTTTTCCTCATCAGTCCAGAAATTTACTGCCGCTGCTGTCTCGAACTGTAATCTGTATGTCTGCCAGGGAGTTTGACTATCAAAAGTTGGAGGATGAAGTTTCTTGTTTACAGTCACATCCGTAGATAAATTCGTCGTTTGCCGCTTCATGACATCTTCTAGTTCATTTCTAATTGCGTCCGCATCGTCTGTAAGATTCTCGACCTAACTGTATATTCAAAGCCAAAGTTCTTATACCTTTACTTTGTGTTGGGTGCAAGTAGTACATAAACCACTACACCAGATTGTGATGATAAGCTATAAGAGAAAAGAAACAGGAACGAAATAAAACACCTGTTACCTCGGCGGTTGTAAAACTTCAAAAACAGAAAGAGTTAGGGATGGGCGATCTTCGATTCGATCTCAAGAGATCGATCTTTAAGCCTTCGATCTGCCGATTTTTTAATCGATTTTACGTGGGACCGATTCAGCTCGAATCGATTTATTTGTTTCCGATTTCGATCTATTTAAGACGTACCAAAAAAACAAGCTAAGTCGTGATATTTTTTCATTTTATCTTTCATGTGTGTAATAATCCGACAAATGTAAAAAAATTTTTAAATAATCGTAATTATTAGGTGAATGCGCTTGTGATCGCTATAATATTTTATTGTTGTGGCTTGTTATGTTTTATTTCTGGTTTGGTGATTCCACAATGAGAAAGAAATAAGTTATTTAAAGAAAAATCTAAAATAAGTGATATTCGATTATGCGATTTTAAGTTTTTATACAAATTAGTTTTGGAATACAGGATGCAACTTGTAATTGCTTCGAAAGTTAGTTGGATTTTGTATACCGACATCCTAGATGTAACGCATATTAGTTTTTTTTATCCGACGTGGCTAAAGCCGGAAGGGAATAAGAGTAGGGGAAGCTAGAGAACAGCGCAGAGACTGAGTGGATTATTTTAATTTCTTATTAAAAGCTCACGGGGAGACCTGGTCTCGAACCTGCGACCCATGGGATGGTGGTCGTACCGCTCAACGAATTGACCCAACTCCGTTTACGCGGATTTGCCACATCAACAAAGTAGAATATAACTAGTGGAATAGACAAGTTTGTATACTGTCACATATAATCCTAGTAATGAACTCATGTGGAATACACGTAGATGCGACGTAGATCTTAATCTCCTGAGAGAAGCATATATATCTTTTTGAGTTCTGCCCATTTTTACTCTATCAAAGATTTGACACTTATTAATAGTTTTTTTAATATAAAGTCTCAGATTAGGCAGATTTTACACTTTTAAAGTAATATGGATTTAGACATTTACGCAATGGTGAATTGTGTAAAAAACCTTTCCACAATAAATTAAAAAGACGAAGAATTTATTTTGCGTGCTTTAAAATCTTAGATAGCCTTTTATTAAAACATTTTCATATGAAAAGTGTGTAAGTGTTTTCGATCACAATTAGCATTTGAATAGTAAACCAGAACTGCGTACATTTTGAAATTTTCAACTGAGTGGTAGTCATGTTTCTCGCAAGGTGAAGACAGGGAGGAAGATAAAAGTGAACTGTCAACTTTAACTTGCGGTGATTTACGTTTAAAACGAAAGAATAAAACATTCCCAGAATATTTTCAAAAAATGTGCCCAAGATATACATTTTTAGGGCTAAGACCAAAAACCTTCCCAGAAAACTTACGACAATGTTCTTCGTACATACTCATAATATTCCTGGAAGGTTTCTGGGACATGTTGTGATATTAGTAAAAAAAATGTTTGCGCTTGCAAATACGTGGCACAAAAGTTGTGCTTCTCTTTTACTTTTCGGGTGTACATTTTTAGTTGTGTTCCTTTAATGAAGACTGAGTACTTTCAAAAAAGACTCTGCTCCATAATCGCGAATTGTTTTCCGATTAAATAAGCAACTATTCTGAAATACCCAACATTTGTAAAATAAGCAACATTTCTGAAATACCCAAAATTTGTAAGCTACAAAGGCTGTTTCCTATTATTTAATAAATTGGTTTAATAATGACCCTATATTTTCATATGTACAAACAGGTTTAATTACTTGCAATTTCAAAATACTGAAATAAATTGAAATATCAAAATAAACCGAATCGATCTATTCGATCTATGGATATCGATCCTTTTAAGGCGATTAATCGATATACGAAATCGGAAAAAAATTATAGATCGATCCGTACTAAATCGATTTTCTCAGTTCGATCCCCCATCCCTAGAAAGAGTTCTTTATTGAACGTAAATTTATATAGCAATTATTTGCTTTCGACTAATGATGACAATAATTATTGCTAGGTCATTATTGGGATTTCCTCAGCGCAAGCCAATGTGGGTCAGACAAGTTCATTACACTTCAATGCTGACACTGAGGAAATTCACTCGTGACAATTTTGAAACATTTAACTTTACCTACTTAATTGAGCAATGAATTTTACTTAGAGAAAGTTAAATTAGAGCCAGGTAAAAAATTATTATGTTTTGATATTTACATTTATATTAAGAACAATAAAAAAAAGGAACTGATATGATGACTTTAAATTGTACTAAAAAACAATTAGTTTTCTTGTCTATGTTACCTTAATCTATCTTAACTACATTATGATGGGTATCTTTTCCATTCTCCCAGTGTTGAACGGATGTTCTCTTTGATCATACATGAATGACATAGTTGGGACATAGCTGTTGTGATTGAGAGGCAGAGATCTTCCTTTTACCTGACCTAATTCTGATATTAATTCCTAGGTACAGCGTGATGATAATGACAGTTGATTAACTGAGTTAGGGTTGATCCGGTGCGGTAAGGCAAGGAGACATCTAAAGAATTTAGTTGACTTTGAATTCCTTCTAATGCAGCAATTTGACCTTGGTAATTGGAAATTTCTTTGAATTTTATAGGCAACTGCTCAACGGTTATGGTGTCATACGATAATCCCAATTTGGTGTACGATGTTCTAGATTCACTTGTGTAGGTGGTTACATGATGCTCTTTGATTATGCAATTTGGTTGAATCTTTAGAATGCCAGAGCCATTTGAGATTATCGGAAAACTTTCACTGTCACAAACCAAGTTGATGGGAGTTTCGGACTTCAGAGCAAAAATCCATTGATTTGTTTGGATAATTGTATCTGTTCAAATTACGAAGGTTAAGCAAATTTTCTGATTAGATCTGGTTTTATTTCAAAGGAATTGCAGTTAAAAATGAAACACACTTGTTTGGCTTAAATAATTCGAAGAACTTTATTTCTGATCTAATTCAAAGACACAAACCGTGAGAACAATAAAATTTGATTTCAAAAATACGACCGATTTCTTTGTAATTAACGAAGCGAAGTTTTTATGTGTTCTGTTCTACTTTCATGGGAAAAGCAAAATTTTCAATACCGTATTTTCTGTATTCTTTCAAAACCGTTTTATTTTTTCTGTTAACTGCACCCAAATTCTAGAGAAATCCTTATTTACTTTGCAAACTCTCTAGAATAGAAGTTCTTCTTAAACCTTTCTAATGACCAACAGATGTCGTTAATTTGTTATGTTGTAGACAAAACAAAAAAGGAAGGCAAAGTCAAATTGTCAAAATTTGTGCGAAATGTAAACACGATGTGCAGTGCTCAGTGCTAATTTCATAACTTAATTGAAATGGTAAGTACAAACTTCTTTTACCTTTTATAGTAATGATTATTTTGGATCTCGAGTAAAATAATATTAAGATTTTGTTCGCGCTTGTTTGAAATCAGTCGTTTACAATTTGTGTATATGAGGTTATGTTTTTATAAATAATATTAATTCTCAATCATTTTATTCCATTTCAGATGATGATTTACAGATTATAGGATCTGGTGGACACATTTCTTGGAATGTTTTGCATTTTCTTTCAGGTGTCATCTGGAACAGTATCCAAAGTGGTTGCTGTCTTATTTCATTCAGCTTGCATTGCGGTAGGTTCGGATTGGTATTAAGAAGTTCTATTTCGCATGAACTGAGTGCGGCTCCTCTGTGATAAATAGGGTGTAACTGTTTGCAGAGATATCGGTATCCCTTGAATACTGTGCACGAAGATAGTTCTGCCTCTTTAAGGGGGTAATATTGATCCTGAAGGGGAGTAACAGCCAGAAAAGGAGAGTGTAATTCCATTGCTATGAAAGTGTTGTTGAAGTTGGGTATCGGTCCGAAACTATTTCCATTTACTAGTGGCAACTTGATTTTAAATAGGACGTGATTTGTTAGCGAGTCCGACTCATTAATTTTTACAGCTCTAGTATGTTGTCTTGATTTATTGGAAGTTATATCGTGATTTCTTGCTTTAATTGCTTGGCCGATAATAATAAAGGATTGATTCTTCCATGATGACTGTTTGTCAAGACTTCAATAATTGCCGTCTGAATACTTTGAAGATTATTGGTGATGAGTGACATTTGAATTGCTAATGATAATAATAAATAATTTTTTTTTATATAATGGCACTTTATTACACCTTTGGCACCTCGTTATAAACAAAAAATCCTACAAAACTTTAGCTATCCTAAAAAATTTACAATATTCAAAACAATAGTTAACGATCAAAAAGAACATAAGAAATGACACGGTACGTTACTCTAAAAATGTTTCGTAAAAACGAAAAAAAAATATTTGAAGGCAAAAAAATAGTAAAAAAAAACCTGTAAAAAAGAAAATACAAGAAATTTTAAAATGCCTCCAAGCGAGTGCCAGCTCTAAGAAAAGTTCCCAAAAATTTTGAAAAAATTCCGAAGCACTAAACAAAAATAACTGAAACCGTGAAGAAACTTAAGCAAGGACATGATTGTCTGAGTGTTCCCAGAGAGTAGATGCAGCACCGGCCGAAGTTCCTTCTTCGGAAACCACTGCTCCCCAGAAAATTCCCTCTCCGTAGAGCCGTCCGCCACTTTTCTAGTCCTCTGGGAGCACTCTTCCAAACATGTTCTGAACGAACGCACAAAAATTTAGAACCGATTAGAGTCCCGCGGGACCAGTCTGCAGAGGCATTGACGTCTGCAAACTGCTCCCATCATCCTCCCAGTTCTACGATTCCAACGTGAAACTTGTCCTTCCCGTAGCCATAGCCATCTATTAACCCCTAAGGTATCCGTAGGATTTACTCATACGAAGAGGTCGCGCAGCCGTCGTGATGTCAGTGTACCGAATGTCGTGTGCGGCGGTCTATTGATTACGAAAGCGTTTATCACCTCAGTGCTAGGTCCACCGAACACCGAATCTACTAACTCAGGGTTCAACCTGATCGGAATTGCTGGGAATTCCCCGTACCCAAGTTCATTCCATCGCAAATGAAATGTTGGTCTTATTCTGCCCCAGGTTGTAATCGTGGAGATCATATCCTGGGACCAGTCATGCGGATATGGTGGACGGACCGAGAGCAGATAGTAGTGCTCCCCTGCGCCGCTACCCCCCATAGAACTTACCCACAGCTGCGAAATTAAGTTATCTCTTTGCAAGAACGGATTGATTCTTCCATGATGACTGTTTGTCAAGACTTCAATAATAGCCGTCTGAATACACTGAAGATTATTGGTGATGAGTGACATTTGAATTGCTTATGATAATAATAAATAATAATAATGTTTATTATGAAAACAACTTCAGCTATAAATCACATTCATTACCTTAGAAGCTAATTAAGAAATCCATAAATAAGTAATTAATTTAGAAGCCCTATCTACTTTAAGATTATATCTCGATAACTTATCTAAAAAAGAAAGAATAATCTAAACTTCTAATAAACTTAGACAGTGGCACCGAGGCCGTCTGTCAGGTCTGCCAAAAATAAACAAAAACTTAATTCGATCTTATTCAATAATTAAATGCTTTAAATATGTACCGATTAGAAACAATAGTTGGGAAAAAATTAAAAAAAATGTCAGAAAGATACCATATAGGGAGAGAACACTCTTTTAACGCTATTTGGGATGACTTAGTTATTGTATTCATTTATTAATCTCCTATACTTCCAGGCACTTCTCCTATACTTTACCGTTCAATGTGTCAATAATGTCTGCTTCGTCCAAAACTCGCTTTCTATAAACTTGTACGCGAAATTCGGTGAGAACAGAACACCTGCCAAAAAAGTGCAACAAGGCCTCCTCCTCATCTAAATTACATATGGAACATCTTCCGCTCCCGTGTCGCCTCCACGGCCTGGCATTTAATAGCATTAGGTCCCCTCTATATCTCCAAATTAAATTTACTTTTTTAACAGAAAAACACTCGCTACTGTTGATTCGGTTAATTAGTTGCCTTACTCGCTACTGTTGATTCGGTTAATTAGTTGCCTTATTTGATCATCGAGTGCCTTAAATTTGCCTTCATTTGATATTTCATCCTTCTTTATTATGTTTATGTTGGAGTCAACCACGGAAGTTTGATTTTTTAGTAAACTGACTAAGTGTTGCTTGTTTTCTCGGACCATGTTTATGGTTTTGGACATTTCTACGGCATATTTGGAGTCGAGCACACCAAATATTGAATTAACTATGTTGCCGACAATGTCAAGAGCACCCCGTGTTTTTGCCTGATTAACGAACGTTGTGGGGATAATAGCCCATTGTCATTGCTGAATTCCTCCGGAAGATGCTGAACCTGAGTAATTAATTGTAGACAAGAGCTTTTGTGTATTATTTGGTTACAAATGTGTTGTAATGCCATTGTACCATTATTAAGCGCTTCGAATTCCATCCAATATGGCTGCAAGTCGTAATACACGATCAATTTCTACTCAGTTGTTAGATTTGTTGTTCCAATGCTTTCAAAATGCATTCCGAGTTGAGATTTAAACTGAGTAACTTCAATAGGATAAGAAACTATTTTCCACTACCTCTGCCGATGCCCTACACTGGCACGCAGGCCGAAGTCCTTGTTGGGAAACTATTTCTTTGATAGTCTCTGGCGATCTAGCGGCGATTGACGTTGCAGATCTCTGTCGCTTCAGCTCCGGATGGTTCCAATGAGAAGGTGGAGGGAATTCTTGGATTCCCGTGGCATCACAATGGGCCTATTGAGGTCTAAGTGTGCCCTTTAAGGGGGTCCGCTCATGGATTGCTCGAAAAAAAGGTGGTTTTAAGGAAAAAAATTTTTAGGAGTAAGGAAAAAAAAACACGTAAGAATTTTACATCATGTTATTTACTGAAGATTCAAGATTTAAAATAAATTTTTGTGGGTAAAAAAAAATTCAAAATGGCGGACTTATGATAAGATTTCTAGCAACGCCTCGCCGTAGAAAATTAAAACGGTGTGCATGATGCAGCCCGAAGTTTTCATCTGAAGCAAAAAAGGAAAACAAATTCTTAATCGGAAGACCTTACCCCACAAAGTAGACCTATAATATCATATAAAAGTAAAAAAATCTACTAATAAAACCATTGTTTAAAAAAAAAGTTCAATTTTTACTATTTTTTTCTAGTTATTATTGCCCTAAAAATATATTTTAAACGATATTTTTATGAATATTATAGGTCTACTTTGTGGGCATTTAAATTATCTACAAAATAAAAAAAAAATTATTCAAATATATTCAATAGTTTTTTTTAAATCCTGCACACCGTCTTAAAAAAGAAAATAAAGAGAAAACGGGGTTTAAAGTTTTATATATAAGAAAAATAGACTTACGAGGATTAGATGTTAATCAGTTATACCCGGCCCGTAGAGTAAACCCTCGGCTTCCTCAAATAGCTCGTTTGAACGTATACATTACTATTTTCGTCAATGATCGCAGCTATACTGAAATAGCCAACGTGGCCGTCGAACGTGGGCGGCTAGCATCCCACCTAAAAGTCGCGGCATGCCTCGCGCTCGCTCGTCCGGCAACGATTCTCTTGGAGATAGCTTTGTAACTATACGGATTAAGACTTTGAAACTTTAAGACAACATTCTCAGAACACGAATCTAACGATTGGAGCGAAAAAAAATTCGATAAAAACATGAGCGGACCCCCTTAAGGCAGCCACACGAAACTAACCTAACCTAACTTCAATAGGATCCGCTAGTATGAGGGGAAGAGTAAGGGCAATCAATAATAAAGAAGTAAAGGACGGACGAAAAGACAGACTCATTTTTTTCTTTGTGGCTCGGTTGTAATAGTCGATTGGACCAATTTTTCAGCAGTAGGGTATTTGGCGTTTGCAAGGAGTTGGTTTATCTGTTTCATCTTATTTTATTTATTTATTTAAGGTTAATACAAGCTATTACATAATAATACTACAATTACAAGCTATAACATAATACTAATACTACAACCTATAATAAATGATGACATAATAAATAAATAGTAAAAGCTACAATATGAGCTCGAACTTTAGTAGATACGGGCTGGAAGGAAGAAGAATTAAGAAAGACGATCAAGATGGGCGGGATCAAAATATAAGGCTCAAAGGAGGAAAGGTCGTTGACTTTTCGTAGCATCCTGGTAATTGGCTCACTTTGACTGTAGTTTGTGCGATGGCGGTCGAGTCGAAAAAGGGGAGTGGACCTAAGGTTGCGGGGATTGGTATAGATGGGTAAAGATTGCAGGATTGAAGGGCAGTCTATCGCATCACTTAATAGCTGATGAATGAAGAGAATGTCGGAAACATCACGACGTTTACTTAAAGGTTGTAAATCAATCAGTTTCAAATGGTTTTCATAAGGTGGAAGGTTGAATCTGTCTACCCACGGAAGATCACGTAGAGCGAAGCGAATGAACCTACGCTGGACGGATTCAATCCTGTTAATGTGGGTTGTTTGTGCAGGTGCCCATACCTGGCTGGCATATTAAAGGAGAGGTCTAACGAAGGAGATATAAAGAGATTTGGAGACATAAGGATTGGAAAACTCTCTGGACCAGCGCTTCACAAACCCTAGCTCGGAGTTAGCTCTGTTAATTATGCTGTCAATGTGGGAACGGAAATTGAGTTCACTATCACAGATTATTCCTAGGTCACACAAAGAGGTAACGATAGGGACTGGTACGTCGGTTAGTATGTAGACTCTCGGGGTGTTGGTAAGACGCTTGCGGGAATAAGAGATGGACTGGCATTTGGAGACATTGAGTTCAAGAAAGTTTTTCATGCACCCTGTGGTGAAGGAATCGAGATCTTTTTGCAGGAGAAGAGAGCCGGTTGTGGAGGAGATATGTTTAATTATTTTCATGTCATCAGCATAAATTGATAGCTCTGAGTGATTGATGACACATTCAACATCATTTATTGTAAGTGTGAAAATCAATGGACCGAGGTGGCTGCCCTGGGGGACGCCGGAACGAGCGACAATAGAGTTAGAAATGGATGAGCTGAAAAGAACATTGTACCGACGGTTGTTGAAGTAGGATTGAATCGAGGAGATGAATCGGGGATAACATTATGGGAGATCTTGTCGAAGGCTTTACTAAAATCGGTTGCGATAACATCAACATATTACCGTTTTCCAGGGCACATAGTGTTTTGGAGTGTGGCGACTCAACTGAAGTTAGCCGCACTTCCACTGCTAAAAATACACTTGTAAATATATTTCCTTGAATTTTCTTAGCAATCCTGGACATAGAAAAATGCTATAAAAGGAGGAGAAAAACAAAGGAAAATTCAGTTTGTCTTCAATATTCATTTTTAAATGTCTTAAAGTAAATCTGTAAAATAATTTAATAAAAATTTCTAAATTTGAATTAACTAATTTTATGTACCTAATTTAAAAGAGACTTCCCGCGCCATCGGCTATCGAGCTGACGAAAAATAACAATTTACTATTTTAGCCGGATACAGACAGCAACAAATGAACAAAGACCCAGATGGCAGTAACTTCTATAGGGAAGGATGTCGTCTAAAGTCAGCCAGAAGAAACTAATGCAAACTAACAAATTAACCAAGGGAGGATAACAGTCGACCTCCTGCGGAGTGGCATAAGAATGCCATATTGGTGACCCCGACTAAGAACACCGGCACCCAATCAAAAATACATCAAGAGGACGACTCACCGATGCCTCCACCACAATTTGCAGCAGCACCCACTACAATTATAGTGGCAGACGACTTGCTGCACCAACCCCAAACAAAAATACATCAGGGAGACGACTCACCGATGCCTCCACGACAATTTGCAGCAGCACCCACTACAATTATAGTGGCAGACGACTTGCTGCCTCAACCCCAAACAAAAATACATCAAGAGGACGACTCACCGATGCCTCCACCACACTTTGCAGCAGCACCCACTACAATTATAGTGGCAGACGACTTGCTGCCTCAACCCCAAACAAAAATACATCAGGAGGACGACTCACCGATGCCTCCACGACAATTTGCAGCAGCACCCACTACAATTATAGTGGCAGACGACTTGCTGCCTCAACCCCAAACAAAAATACATCAAGAGGACGACTCACCGATGCCTCCACCACACTTTGCAGCAGCACCCACTACAATGATAGTGGCAGACACACCGTTGCCACAACCTGAGCCTGCACCCCAACAAAGGGACGAAACAGCGCTGCCCCAACAAGAAGACGCCAAATCGCTACCTCACCAAGAAGACGATACACCGTTCATCATTCGTCAACACTTCGTGCACCTCCACATTGGTGACTCCGACGGCACACCAAGGTCTCTTCCTCAAACGGATGTCCCACCTGCTAAAAGACGTCGCATTGAAACACATACGTCTCAGCAAAAGAATCATCTAGGCGTCCACACCATCCAGGACATCACTATAAAGAAGGGACGCCGCCCCAGACGTTGCCGCTACCCAATGAAGCGGAGAATAGAGCTACGGAGGTTAACACGGGTCCTCCAAATTATAATAGCAAGACGCAGTAACTATTACCTCCTGCAGAGGGACGTTACTACCCAACAATAACAAATATCATCATTATCGTCCCAAATCAATTTTCACCAAATCACGCCATAGAAGAAAACCAATATAGAGAGGTTGGTAACTTCAACTGCGAAAACTTAAGATCTTGCAGCCAACCATGCAAGTATACCACTTTCTATCATCGTTATCGTTGAACCTAATGTTCAACTGGCAGGGGAGTAGTGTGGCGACTCAACTGAAGTTAGCCGCACTTCCACTGCTAAAAATACACTTGTAAATATATTTCCTTGAATTTTCTTAGCAATCCTGGACATAGAAAAATGCTATAAAAGGAGGAGAAAAACAAAGGAAAATTCAGTTTGTCTTCAATATTCATTTTTAAATGTCTTAAAGTAAATCTGTAAAATAATTTAATAAACATTTCTAAATTTGAATTAACTAATTTTATGTACCTAATTTAAAAGAGACTTCCCGCGCCATCGGCTATCGAGCTGACGAAAAATAACAATTTACTATTTTAGCCGGATACAGACAGCACCAAATGAACAAAGACCCAGATGGCAGTAACTTCTATAGGGAAGGATGTCGTCTAAAGTCAGCCAGAAGAAACTAATGCAAACTAACAAATTAACCAAGGGAGGATAACAGTCGACCTCCTGCGGAGTGGCATAAGAATGCCATAGGAGAAAAAGTCGGTAAGGTTGGTGGTTGTAGATCTTCCTTTGAGGAAGCCATGCTGGGAGAGGGAGAAGATAGACTTACAGTGGAAGAACATGGAATTATAGACCAATTTTTCGAATAGTTTAGTTATGGATGATAATTTAGCGATGGGTCTGTAGTTGGACACATCGTTCTTGCAACCTTTTTTGAAGATGGGAATAATCTACGAGTTTTTCCAAAAATGAGGGAAAACCCCTTGAGTGAGTTGGAATCAGCAGAGCGCAAAGTCAATTTAACTGTAGGTGGGATTAAGGGATCGATAAATGAGTGATGTTGGGTGAAGTAGTTTTGGTTAGCGGAAGGGGCGAATTAGTGGACGTAGAAGTAGTTTGAGATGGGGCGATAGTGAAGAAGAATGATGGGTTGTAATTAGGTGGGCATGCGGAGCAAGTAGCGGGTGCCAGGTTTGGTGTTATGCAGTGGAGGGGTGGGACAGACGGAAATCGAAACAGAGGTGGTAGGGTAGTCGGAAAATGATGGCTTGTGGTAAGGTGGACACACGGAAGAAGTTGGGTGTACATGGTTAGGTGGATGCGCTGGATATACAGAACTAAAAACAGTGGTGGTAGGGTTGACGGCTGGGATGGACGTGTTTGAGGGCTTCGGTGTAAGTGGAACCGAGGGGTTAAGGGTGTGAGAATATATAAAGTTAGGATACTTGACTGGGGTACATAGATTAAAGTTTGGAAATACTCCCATTTTGAGCTGCCAATTGGAGTTAGGATCACTAGGCTTAGGGCTAAAGGTGAGAGGTGCGAAAGAGTGATGAGAGATTATGTTATTACTAGTGCTAATGTTCTGACGATTAGGCTGAATACTAAATTTAGGTATGGGAGAAGGAAGTTTGGAATTGCCTTTGGGATAGTTAATAGGATTTGGTTTATTAGTATTTAATTTAGGGTTAGATGCAGAGGGCTTAGGGTTAAACTTAACATACTTCCTAGTCCACTTGGAAATTTCGATAGTCCCGAGAGTGAAGTTTTGCTGGAGGGGTTACTGATGAGCCACACATACTTGTTCGGGATGGAGATCTTGAAGTTGCTGAATTTCCTTGCATCCGAGAGTAACTTCAGGTAGCTAACGGGGATAAATACAAAATTCGGGGAAAAAAAGCTATGTGTTAATTTTTGAAAAGAAAATGTAAATGCGCGAAGTAGCCGTAGAATGTTTTTTTTTTATTTTCATGCTTGATGTGTCAGTTCTTTTCTAACTACAATAAATCTAGTTGTTCTTGGAAGTTATCCTTTTATTTCATCGATTCCTAACAGGTTATGGCCCCAGGCGTCTAGAAAGGGAGAAAATAATGGCTGCTGGAAGTAGTGATTACAAAATCCAAGTGGATAAACTAGAGGGACCGGGAGACTGGGCAAAATGGAAATGGCACGTAAAGATGTTGCTGCGAGCACATTCGCTTGAAGCCTTTGTGAACGGCACCAATATATGTCCTGAACTTAAGGAAAAACCAACTGATGCAGAAACTAAAGAGCATCAAAAGTGGCTAAAAGATGATGCAAAAGCTGCAAGTCTGTTAGCAAGTGCTCTGGGAAAGTCTTTTCTTGAACTCGTGCTAACTTGCTCTCGTGCAAACGAAATCTGGGTAAAGTTATGTGCACGATTAAACAGAAACTTTTTGTAGATCTGAACGACGAACTGCAAAATCATGAAGAAAATGCACTGTCCGAACGAGTTCTCAACGGCCGAATTTTATCTACGCTGGGTAAAGAGTATGATAATTTCAAAGACCTGTGGGACACGATTGCATCGGAACATCAGACCGTGAATTTACTAATTGAGAAATTGTGCACGATTGAATTACGTGATCAAAATGTTGTGGAGTCGACAGCGTTCTTTGCAAACACTGATCACAAGAAGAAACATCGTCAAAACAGTAAAAGTGACAAAGGTGGAAAGCCAAGGATGACTCTAGAACGATCCAAACAAAAGTTTCCATGTCATAAATGCAAGCAGCTAGGTCATTGGGCAGCTGAGTGTAAGACTAAAAAGGCAGAAGGCAATTCTGTCCAGGCTACGAGTGACAAGAATGTTGCATTCCTGGCACATGCTTTTGGTCCATCAGTCGAAAACTTCGTTTCAGCCAACGAATGGTACTGCGATAAACAATATTTAGTATCGTATACAAAATTTGCATATCCTCAGAAGATATCACTAGAAAAACGAGGTATAATGATGCTAGGCTAAGGACAAGGGACTGTCAAAATTCAAGTGAAGCTGCACAGCGGTTGGAACGATGCTGAGATGAAAAATCTCCTCTATGTTCCTGAAGCAAGTGCCCATTTATTCTCCGTGAAAGTAGGCACACGTCAAGGCTGTTGTACAGTGATTGATGATAGAAGTGTAACACTACTAGATAAAGTTACAGGAAAAATCATGATGACTGGGCACGACAGGCACGGTTTGTATGTGCTCCATATACGCGTTGTAAAACCAACTCAGCCTGCTGAAGTGAACTTGGCAGAGTCGTCGGATATTTTGCAAGTCTACCATGAGAGGCTTGGTCATCAGCACAAACGTCATGTGAAAAACATTTGTAAACAGTGGTAGCAGACCAACGTCATGTGAAAAACATTTGTAAACAGTTGGACGTAAACGTTGATGGTTATACAGAAGAATTTTGCGATGGATGTGCTTTAGAGAAAATGCATCATTTGCCCTTCAAAAATAGAATGAATCGACCAACGGTTACAGGTGAACAAATTCACGCTGACGTTAATGGACCTATGACCACAGAGTCTCTTGGTAAAGCACGCTACTATGTGTGTTTTAAAGATGATTTCAGCAAGTTTCGTCGAATCTTCTTTCTGAAGCACAAGAGTGAAGTCAGCACCGTCCTAGAGCAGTTCCTGAATGAAGCCAAAACGACTGGTCATCTTGTCAAACAGTTTAGATGTGACGGAGGAAGAGAGTTTGACAATAAAAAAATTGCAGAGCTACTTGCGGGTCGAGGTGTAGAACACTGTATAACCCCACCGTATTCACCGCAGCAGAATCTTGTAATACGGTTGCCTTTCGCACTTTCGCTCTAAATTTGACGACAAGGCTGTTCATGTACATTTAGTCGGATACATGAACGACACAAATGGATTCAGAGTCTGGATACCATCTCAGAGGAAAATTGATATGAGTCACGACGTGATATTTAAGCCTAAGGTTGTCTGCAATCTACGGCCAAAGCTCCTCGAGATTGAAGCTGCCAATGAAGAAAACCCGATAGAGAGTCAAGACTACGTGTACATTGCCGCATCTTTAATAGTCCAGGGCGATGATCCAACGTCATATTCTGAAGCGATGCAGTCTCGTGACAAAGTTCATTGGCTGAAAGCCACTGATGAAGAATTTGAGTCCATGAAAGAGAACAATACATGGATTCTAGTTAAACGTCCAAATGATGTGAAAGTATTGCAGAATCAATGGGTCCTACGACGGAAAATCACAGACAGTGGGAAAGTTCATTTCAAAGGCCGACTTGTGGCAGAAGGATATTTACAGAAGCAAGAAACATTTAGCCCTGTTGTACGCTATGAGACTGTTCGCACTCTCTCGGCGGTAGCAGCAGCACAGAAAATGAAACTCGATCAATTTGATATAAAAACAGCCTTCCTGAACGGCGTGCTCGAGGAAAATGTATATATGGAACAACCCGAAGGCTATGAAGATGGCACAGATCGAGTATGTCTGCTGAAGAAAAGTCTGTATGGACTCAAACAAGCACCCCGTTGCTGGAATAAATGCTTTGTAGAATTCATGACAACAGCCGGGTTCAAGAACAGTGATGCTGATCGCAGGAATATAGAGAACTGTCTGTACGTTGCAATCTTTGTAGATGATGGTCTGGTTGTGGGTAGCAGCAAAACAGAAATCGAAGATTTCATGGAGATGTCGCAGCATATATTTCACACAAGGAGAGTATCTCTTAATTATTTCCTGGGCATGAGAGTACAGCAAAACGAGGACGGCTGAATAGCCGGAATACAGCGATTTATACAAGAAACATTTTGGAAAGATTCGGAATGATCGAGGCTAATGGAATGTCTACTCCAATTGGGCGTGAAGAAAGCAACGTCAGAGAAAAGCTAACTACGAAAACTCCTTATCGTGAAGCGGTAGGCTGTCTGCTATATTTAAGTTCAATATCACGTCCAGATATTTCCTTCGCAGTGAATAAAGCTGCTCGAGACATGAAAGATCCTACTGTTCAAGATTGGAATCAAGTAAAACGCATATTCAGATACTTGAAGAATACTATCGATTACGGGATCATTCACAGAAGGAGCAAAACTCGGAAAGTCTACAGCGATGCAGATTTCGCTGGTGACAAGAACACACGTCGGTCAACTACAGGTGTTGTTGCAATTCTTGCCCATTCGACTACAGAAGCAGAACTAATGTCAGCAACTGAAGGAGCAAAGGAACTAATATGGCAAAAACGACTGCTGTCTGAGCTGATTGAAAACTTCCATCGAGATAAGCTTCCTACGCTCTACGTTGACAATGCCAGCACAGTAAAGCTGTCTAAAAATCCGACCTATCATCAGAAAACGAAACACATAGAAGTTGGTAATTTCTACGTCAGAGAAAGATATTTGAAAGGAGACCTACACATAGAGCACATTGAAGAAACTGATCTGCTAACCAAGCCACTGGAACGAGTTCGATTTGAGATACTCCGGGAAAATCGGAGTGCAGCAAACCCATCTACACAATCCTGATATTATTTTTGTTTATTCAACATTTCTTTTGGAGGAAGTGTTAAAGTTTGAAAAGCAAATGTAAATGCGCGAAGTAGGCGTAGAATGTTTTTGTTTTTTTATTTTCATGCTTGATGTGTCAGTTCTTTTCTAACTACAATAAATCTAGTTGTTCTTGGAAGTTCTCCTTTTATTTTATCGATTCCTAACACTATGTACCTTAAGAAGGAATGGAGTAAAGTCGCTTGATGAAGATGAGTATTTGCTGCCTAGTCTTTTTAGTCCTTGTTCCCATTCCGATACAGTCCAGGTGGTGCCAAATTTTTTAACCGTAGATGCGGTGGAAGTGGACTGGGATGACACTGGTGGAGAGACATTGATTATAACACCAGCACCCGTCGCCATGTCGGGCTTGACCGGACCAACAGTAGCATCAACATCTGGAGCAGGTTGCGCCAAGGAGGAATGCGGGTTTGTAGGAACCAATTTCTCGGGGTGGAGCTGCAGATGATAAATCCCGGAGAATGGGACAGTTCCTATTCGGAGATGTGGTTCCTGAAGAATCAGCGTCTAAACCAGAAGTAGCTATGGCGTCAGACAGATGAGAAGAAGAAGAACATTTTGAAGTTAAGCTCCTGATACCAGAGGCAACTGAGCCAATGAGTTCAAAGTTTCTCCCAATGGCTTTAGAGCATGAATCTAGGTCCTGCTTGATGTGCCGGACACCGCGTCGAATGTCATCTATGACAGGCATTATTGACTCAGCAGATTGGCCGATGGAGGGCGATGGTGAACCAGATCCGGATGGTGCATTATTCGGAGGTCGTCCAAGGAAGCGACCAGCCCGCTAAACTTCGAAGATACCTCGTAAATCTTGCTTGATAGTAGCCACGAATCACTGCTTAAAACTTCAGCGATATGAAGCAGCTTGTCCAGTTTTGAATTTAAACCAGCGCAGTCATCGGACAAAATCCGGCCAAGTTTGAAGATGACCTTATCTGCTATGAATGTTTGGTCGGTGGAGAGCGTAGCGACAACTCCCTTCATTAGGCGTAAAACGTGACATGGCCTAATATTGGAACAATCCTTACAGGTAGATAGACCAGTGGAGGGCTCCAGATAAGTGACATGGAAAATACCACCACAAATACCATCACATGCCACACCATCATTAATCAATTCATTGGAGCACGCTTTACAAAGTGAAGTAAGTAAGAATAAAAAGTTAAATAGTTAAAGAAGATTTACACCAGATTGTAGCAATTCCGCATACAAAACAAAAATATTTCACGATAATGTAAATAAACAACTGAGTCACAGAAAAAAAAGGTCTCTGAGAAATATGTAAGCACGCAGAAACTGTGTCAATGTAAACAAACAACTGAACCGCACAAAAAAAAGTCACTGAGAAATAAGTGAACACGCCGAAACTGTGTAGGGTAAGTTTATTGATTAAATTAAAGGTAAATTAATGATTATTTGCTGAGATATGCACAAAACACACGAACCGAAAGTATTGCAGAAAACTTGGACAAGGTGTGGAGCGATCACGCAACGCGTCAGGTTTATGCACTTCCACGTGGCCATTTCATAACTGGTGTGTTATCTTCCTTGATGACAACTATTCTCTCTGGTAAATAAATAAAAACAAAGCGTTGTCGATAACCACGTACTTTTATTTCACAATATTTACTATAATCACGACACGTGTTTCGATCTTGCGATCATTATCAAGGAGTGCTGTCTTGCTACTGATCAGAAAGTATGTCAAATGCATAGACACAGTGGACTAACGGGTTGAATTATTTTCAAATATACAGTTGAAAAACGGAGAATATATCAAATCTAGTTGCTCATTTAACAAATGTTTATTATTATAAATAGCTTTTTTAATTTCAAATGATTCTAAAAGATCCATTTTTAAACCTTTATTGTCAATGTGTAAAATTTTTAAATTTTTAATATCACAAGAGTGATTATTGTCAATTAAATGTTTAGCTATCATAGAGTCATTTCTTATATACTTGTATGAGCGCATATGTTCATTAAATCTTGTTTTAAAATTTCTCCCCATCTGACCAATGTAACTACACTCACAATTATCACATAAAATCTCGTATACTCCAGATTTACTTAAGATATCCTTCTTATCTACAACATTGAATAATAAATTTCTAATAGTTTTTCTATTATAAAAAGCCACATTAATGTTTAAATCCCTTCTTAACATTTTTACAATTTTGTAACTGACATTACCTATAAATGCTATTTTAGTCCGTTTTTTATCATTAACCTCTTTAGATATAGGAACAATACTGTTCAACAACATATATTTCTGTTTCTTCTTTATAAGATCATCAATAATTTTAGAATTATATCCATTATTAATAGCTATAGATTTTATACAGTTTACTTCTTTCATAAATGCTATTGGAGATAAAGGTACTGACAACAATCTATGTACCATAGAGTGGAAAGCAGAAAGCTTAATATTATAGGAATATTTGAATTGGCTAGAATGACTATATCTGTAAATGATGACTTTCTATAAATGTCAAAGTTAAATATATTGTTTACACGTTGAATGTTAATATCTAGAAAATTTATCATATTATTTTCTTCTATTTCTAATGTGAAATTCATATTTTTCTCCAATTTATTCAGCCAACTTAGAAGATTATGTTATTCTTGCACGTCTCCATTCCACAACACTAGCAAGTCATCTACATATCTAAACCAAAATATTATGTTATTCCTGAATGGATTGTTATTATCTTCTAGGATTAATTCCTCCAACCAAGTCATAAAAATTTCAGCAAGAAGCGGCGAAAGGGGGGATCCTATAGGTAAGCCATCCAATACTTTATAATAGCAATTTTTAAACTTAAAGTAATTTTGTTTCAGACAGAGGTTAAAAACCAGTTTTTCTTATGTTCCGCTGCAGTAAATACTTTGCGGACTTAACAGCAGCCTTCCATAACCCACCAAAATGTGGTGCTCTGGTTGGAATGAAATGAAAGTCGATACTTTTTTGGCTGCAAATCGAAGATATTTTCTCCTGGGACTGTTGTGAGTATGTATATTGCCTTGCTCAAATCTCTTAGTTGGTTTTTTGCACCTACGAAATTCGTGGCATTATCACAGAATAAATTTTTGCAATGTCCCCGCCGGCGGATAAATCGCTTTAAGGCTCCTATAAAGGCGTCTGTTGTAAGGTCGCTAACTATCTCGAGATGGACCGCCTTTGTCGCGAAGCAGCAAAATACTGCAATGTTGACCTTCTGTGGTCGTTTATTCCTTATTTTGAAGTGAATCCAGATAGGGCCACAGAAATCGACACCTGAGTTAACAAATGGTCGTGCTGATTGCACTCTCAGAGGCGGCAAGTTGCCCATTATCTGTGTTAGCAGTTTAGGCTTGCTTTTAGCACATGGAACACAATGCTGCACAATTGAGCGAACGATAGTTTTCCCTTTGATGGGCCAAAAACGTTGCCTTGTAATAGATAGAAGTCCTTGTAGCCTAAATTATGATTCTGTCGGTGTATGTTGGCTATTAACAGTTTGGTAAATTCATGTGTATATGGCAGCAAAATGGGATGTTTGGCGTCCTATGAGAGTGTAGCAGCTTCTAATTAACCTCCAACGCGGAGAATAGGCTTGCTAATGAGCTTGTCTTATTGATTTCCTTTTGTTGTCTCATATAGTGGATGACAATCGTGAACAGTGCGTCACCTAACTCTTGTACAGTGAGAGCTGGTTAATCCTTTCAACCTCTTGATGAAACGTTAGATGTACGCTATAACACGTTGCAGCTTTCGGAAAAAGTTTCCATGGTTTATGCTGTATATTAAATGAGTTGGGCAATCTTTTGTTTCTGTATGTGTAGTTGTCGAAAGTGCGGACGCTTTTTTCTTCAGGTCACATTGCGCACCCTTGGTATAAAGTGCTGCAATGTTTTAGTTTTTCTCGATTAATTCCCCTGGAAAGTATATCGGCAGGATTTTCCTTTGAATTAACGTGTCTCCATCGTTGCGGAATCGACATCTCTTGATTACCAGCGATTTTGTTTGCTACAAAGATCTGGAATGATGAAGATGTAGCATTTATCCAGGCGAGGACGATTTCTGAATCCGTCCATAAATAGGTAGGCGTATCGTCTAATTTTAATTACCTTTTACCTCTTTGGATCAATTCTGCTGCTAATTTGGCTGCACTTAGCTCCAGCCGTGGAAGAGTTAGTTTTTTCGTTGGCGGTACTTTATATTTGGGACACAAAAGACGAACAATGACCCCTCCTTCTTTGTTGATTGAATGTATGTATATGGCGGCACCGTAAGCCTTTTCTAACGCATCGGCAAAACCACACACACACAGTTGTACAGGCGTGGGTGTGTTGTTTGAAAACACATTCCTTGGAAATTGAATGTTGTTCAATGTTCGTAGCCCATTGCGAAACGTTGTCCACGTCGTGTGTAGTTCAATCGGTAGCGCAGCATCCCAATAAAGCTTAAGTTTCCATAAGTTTCCTCTGATCTTAGGTGTTTAACGTCAAAAGGCTCTCTCAGCTCTTCTTTTCATTCGTCCGACGCCATTGCTGCATCTGGTTCGGCTTCTGCTTCTTCAGGAACTTCATCACCGTACAGCAACTGCCCCACTCGCCGGGATTCAACATCCGCAGCTCCACCTCAATCAACCGAGAAAGTGGTTCCTGCAGCTTCCCCTCAATCAACCGAGAAAGTGGTTCCTGCAGCTCCACCTCAATCAACCGAGAAAGTGGTTCCCACAAACTCGCTTACCTCCTTGGCGCAGCCTGCTCCAGATGTTGATGCTACTGTTGGTTCGATCGTGCCCCAGATGGCGACGGATACTGGTGTCGTCATCAATGTCTCACCGCTAGTGTCATCCCAATCCACTTCCACCGCACCTACGATTAACAAATTCGGCACCACCTGGTCGATATTGGAATGGGAACAGAGATTAAAGAAACTAGGCAGCAAATACTCATCTTCATCAAACGACCATACTTCATTTCTCCTTAAGGGTGCGCCTCACAACGCCACCGTTTCCTGGGTACATAGCTTTTTTTCCCGAAATTTTGCATTCATCCCCGTTAGCTGCCTGAAGTTACCCTTGGACGCAAGGAAATTCAGCAACTTCAAGATCTCTATCCCGAACAAGTATGTGTGGCTCATCAGTAACCCCACCTGCAAAATCTTCACTCTCGGGACTATCGAAATATCCAAGTGGTCCAGGAAGTATGTTAAGTTTAACCCTAAGCTCTCTACATTTAACCCTAAATTAAATTCTAATAGACCAAATCTACTAACTATCCTAAAGGTAATTCCAAACGTCCTTCTCCCATACCTAAATTTAGTATTCAGCCTAATCGTAAGAACATTAGCACTAGTAACAACATAATCTCTCATCACTCTTCCGCACCTAGTGATCCAAACTCCAATTGGCAATTCAAAATGGGTGCATTTCCAGACTTTAAACTAAATACCCGAATCAATTATCCTAACTTTATTTATTCTCACACCCTTAACCCCTCAGATCCACTTACAGCAAAGCCCTCGAAAACATCCATCCCAGCCGACAACCCTATCACTACTGTCTCGAATTCTGTATATCCAGCGCATCCACCCAACCACCCACTCCCAACTTCTTCCAAGTGCCCACCTAGCCACAAGCCATCAGCTTCCGACCACCCCACCACCTCTACTTCGATTTCCGTCTCTCCCACCCCTCCTCTACATACACCTAACCTCGCACCCGCTACTTCCTCCGCATGACCACCTAATTGCAAGTCATCATATTCTTTCACTATCGCCCCTTCTCAAACTTCTTCTACCTCCGCTAACCCGCCCCTTCAGCTAACCAAAACTCCTACATCCGAACATAACTCATTTATCGATCCCCTATTCCCACCTACAGTTAAATTGACTTTGCGCTCTGCGGATTCCAACGATGGACGATACCTCTTGTCCCGTTTTCGGGACCGTCGCATTTACGAAAACGTACGTCTATTTCTTGCCTATCTGCAGGACAAACCGAATTCCGTCTGTATTGATGGTAAAACCAGCACCAACGTCATGTTAAGCATACATCAAGAAGGCCTGCCCACAGATACAACAGTCTTACATCAACTTTTCACTAAGTACCATGAATCATTCAATATACCTTCCCATAAGGTTTCAGAAGATCTATCCACCTATGCTGCGAACGTCAGTTCTCGCCGCATTTCCCATCTCCAAAAAAGTCGCAACGACTCCTTAAACTACTTTCGTTCCTAACCCCCCCCCCCCGCTTTCTCTATTTCTGACCTCCCCCCTTATGCACCTGCGGTCTCCGATCAAGTACCTCTCCCCAGCAGCTTGTCAGTCTATTACCAGAACGTCAGAGGACTTCGCACAAAAACATCCAATGTTTTCCTAAACTCCCACAAATTCGCGCACGATATCTTTGCCTTAACTGAAACCAATCTAATACCAGGAATTCTCGACAGCGAACTATTCCCTCCTAACTATACCATTTTCCGTGTTGACGGTTGTGTAGGCAACAACGACCCACCAGGCCGTGGGGTTCTCATAGCTGCTCACAACCGTTATGATGCCACCCTATTTAAGACCTCCGACTCTTCAATATCTGAATTTGTATGTATCAAATTAACACTGAATAAGTGTATTCTGTATATTCTTTGTTGTTATATTCGTCCCTCTCAACCTATAGAAGCCTACAAGCCCGTAATTGAAACGTTAGACACCATGCTTGAGAACGCTAACGCCTCCGATGAATTCATTGTACTGGGTGACTTTAACCTCCCCCGTATTCAATGGTCATCGTCTGAGGACTGTTCACACTTTGTCCCCCTAAACGCCTCTTCTGCCAAAGAAGCCTTTTTTACCGATCAGCTCTCTGTTTCTGGTCTCTTTCAAGTTAGTGGAATCAGAAACTTTCTGAACAGACAATTAGACTTAATCTTTTCCTCAGACCCAGTTAACTCGGCTGTCGCGGAAAGCGAACATCTCCTCTCCTCCCTCGATCGTCACCATCCTCCCCTGTTCCTCGTTTTCTCCTACGAACACCCTCACGCCCTTTCAGGCTCCGAGTCTTCTCTTTCCTTCAATTTTCGTAAAGGCGACTTTGAAAAATTAAATCACTTGCTCCTCACCTCCAACATTGGCAATATCCCTCAACATCTTCCAATAGACATTGCTGTAGAGGCGTTTTATTCGGAAATACACGCTTGCCTTACACAATCTATCCCTCTTCTTCCTCGTAAAAACTGCTCCTCATCCCCCGTTTGGTACGAGAAAGAATTACGCTCTCTCCGCAACAGGAGAAATAAACGTTGGCAAACTTTTCTTCTAACCCAGACTGAGTCTGACTATTCTTCCTATCTATCTGCTTATACCTCTTTTTCTGAACGTTGTGATACCCTCTACCATGAGTACCTCCAACGGATGGAAACTAGCCTCATATCCGACCCCAAGCGTTTTTATAGCTTTATTAATTCTAAGAAGAAATCCAATGGTTACCCTTCCACCCTAAAGCTCGAGAATACCTCTTCATCTGATCCTAAGGTTATCGCTAACCTCTTTGCACACTTCTTCAGTAAATCTTTCAGCGACAATTCTCTAAAACCCGACCTTAACTATTTTGCATTCATGGACAAATGCACTCAAACGTCGTTTTCATCTTTTGACCCTGATCCTGAACTAATCGCCGCCAGTATTAATAGGCTTGAGGACGACTTTCACCCAGGTCCTGATGGCATTCCGGCCATCGTTCTGAAAAAGTGTGCCATGCATCTAGTCCAACCCCTTACTTTGCTTTTTCGTCTCTCGGTCACTCAAGGGGTTTTCCCTCAATTATGGAAAAATTCGTATATTATTCCCATCTTCAAAAAAGGTTGCAACAACGATGTGTCCAACTACAGACCCATTGCTAAATTATCATCCATACCTAAACTATTCGAAAAATTGGTCTATGATTCCATGTTCTTCCACTGTAAGTCTATCTTCTCACTCTACCAGCATGGCTTCCTCAAAGGTAGATCTACAACCACCAACCTTACTGACTTCGTCTCTAAAACCCTATGTGCTCTGGAAAACGGTAAAGATGTTGATGTTATAGCCACCGATTTTAGTAAAGCCTTCGACAAGATCTCCCATAGCGTTATCCTGTTTAAACTTGATCGCCTAGGCTTCCCCCCCCCCAGATTCATCTCCAGGATTCAATCCTACCTCAACAACCGTCAATACAATTTTCTTTTCAGCTCATCCATTTCTAACCCCATTGTCGCTCGTTCCGGTGTCCCTCAGGGCAGCCACCTCGGTCCATTAATTTTCATCCTTACAATTAATGATGTTGAATGTGTCATAAAATACTCAGAGCTGTCCATTTATGCTGATGACATGAAAATAATTAAACATATCTCCTCCACAACCGACTCTCTTCTTCTCCAAAAGGACCTCGATTCGTTCACCACATGGTGCATGAAAAACTTTCTTGAGCTCAATGTCTCTAAATGCCAGTCCATCTCTTATTCCCGCAAGCGGCTTACCAACACCCCTAGAACATACATGTTAACCAACGTACCAGTCCCTATCGTTACCTCTTTGTGTGACTTAGGAATAATCTGTGATAGTGAACTCAATTTCCGTTCCCATATTGATAGCATAATTAACAGAGCTAACTCCGCGCTAGGGTTTGTGAAGCGCTGGTCTAGAGAGTTCTCCAATCCTTATGTTTCCAAATCTCTCTATATTTCCTTCGTGAGACCTCTCCTTGAATATGCCAGCCAGGTTTGGTCACCCACGCAAGCAACCCACTTTAACAGAATTGAATCTGTCCAGCGTAGGTTCATTCGCTTTGCTCTACGTGATCTTCCATGGGTAGATAGATTCAACCTTCCACCTTATGAAAACCGTCTGAAACTGATCGACTTACAACCCCTAAGTAAACGTCGTGATGTTTCCGACGTTCTCTTCATTCATCAGCTACTAGCTGGTGCCATAGACTGCCCTTCAATCCTGCAGTCTTTACCCATCTATACCAGTCCTCGCAACCTTAGGTCCACTCCCCTTTTCCGACTCGACCGCCATCGCACGAACTACGGTCAACGCGAACCAATTACCAGGATGCTTCGAAAAGTCAACGACCTTCCCTCCTTTGACTTCCATCTGAGTAAATCATCCCTTCACAAAGCCTTATATCTTTATCCCGCCCATATTGATCGCCTTTCCTAATTCTCCTTCCTCACAGTCTAAAGTTATCATAATCATAGCTTATATTGTAGCTTACATTATCTGTTATGAATTATTGTTTATTTTAGTTTGTAGTATTTATTTTGTTATTTTGTATTTTTTTATGTAATAGCTTGCATTAAGCTTAAATAAATAAATAAATAAGCTCTTGCAGAAACATTTTGGCAGTGACTACAACAGGAGCCATAATGCCGAGCGGATCAAATAGTCGGGAAATGTCAAATGTGACTGCTCTTTTTGTTATTTTGTCAGTGGGATCACAAGTGCTTCTAATACAGAATTGATCTGTTTTTGGAATCCACGTTAGTCCGAGGGTTTTGATGGAAAAGTCCTATTCATCCGTAAAGTTAAATTGAACTTCCTGGTCTTCTGAAGCTATGTCTTGCAGCAAACGTGGATGATTAGCACACCATTTTCTTAGTATGAAATCTCCCTTTTTTAATAGGGCAATCAATTGTGTTTAGCCGTTGAAGACATTTCGTCGCTGGATAAGGTGCTGAAGATGTTCCATACGTGACAGTACGTAGCTGATAGCATTTGAGCATTTCATTTGGGTCGCTTCTCCAAAATATTAAATGATATCTCCTGTTTTCTTCGTGAAGCTTCACTTGCCGATACATCTTCTATATGTCTGCGGTGAAAACGAAACGGGGTAATCGAAAACGTAAGAGAATATTGAAAAGATCGTCTTGAATTGTTGGTCCTGCATACAATATATCATTAAGCGATGTATTTGTTGACGTCTTCGTCTTAATTTTGTAGTACTGCTGTCTGGTTTTAATTCGCAGTGATGAGGAAGAAAGTAGTGCGAGGATGGAATATTCCATGGGTTGATTTGTTCCATGTGTGTGTATTCGTTCATAAAGTCCATATATTGTTGCCGTAGTTCTAAATTTTTCGCGAGCTTTTTCTCTAATGCATTAGATCTTTTAAAGTTGCCAATTTTCCAGCGAAGTGTCCCTTATACTAATTATAAAGATTCTTTACGTCAATAAAATATGTTGTAAAGTAGGAATGATCCTTCGATGCATTTGGATAGCTTCGTATTTCCTTGTCCATTGTGTCAAACAAAGTCCACGCTGCATCTAGCCGTCCGAACCTTTCCACGTAGTAATCTGCTGTAGTTTTTCTTTCGGGCGAGTCTTTGTTTGTTTGAGATAAATTTCAACTTCTGAGCTATAATTTCGTTAATTGGGGACCATCTGATCGATGTTCGTTGGACTGTTGTCTGTTGCCATTCTAAATACGCTGCTAATGAAGTACTACAGGATTTAAGAGGTTGATATTTGATGATTGGATGCCCTGATGAAGTTGCGAGTCGTAATTCAAGTGTTACACTGAAATTACGTCGGGGTCACCAAATGTAAGATTCTCGACCTTACTGTCTATCGTCGCTTATACAACAATACCGCGCAAGTCAAATTTGCTTAGTTTTCAGGAGAGACAAAAAAACTGCATTATTTATTCATTTTATGCAATACATGCATGTTAAAATATTAATATATTATGTATTGAGTGATTGAGTGTATTATATTAATATTTTAACATGCATGTATTGTATAAAATGAATAAATGATGCAGTTTTTTGTCTCTCCTGAAAATTAAGCAAATTTGACTTTCGCGGTATTGTTGTATAAGCGACGATATTAAAAGCCAAGGTTCTTATACCTTTACTTTGTGTTGGGTGCAAGCAGTACATAAACCACTACACCGGTTGAGATGATGAAGTTTTCACTTTGTTGTTGGGTGCAAATATTATAGATAAACCACTACACTAGAATGCAATGATAAGCTATAAGAGAAAACGTTAGATGAAATAAAACACCTGTTAACTCGGCGCTTGCAAAACTTCAAAAACAGAAAGAGGTCTTTATTGAGAGTAAATTTATATAACAATTATTTGCTTACGACTAATGATGACAATAATTATTGCTAGGTCATTATTGGGATTTCCTCAGCTCAAGTCAATGTGGGTCAGATAAGTTCATTACACTTCTTGTAAACGTTATTAATGCTGACGCTGAGGAAATCCACTCGTGGCAATATTGAAACATTAAGCTTTACCTACTTCATTGAGCAATGAATTTTATTTAGAGAAAGTGAAATTAGAGCTAGGTAAAATATTACTATGTTTTGCAATTTACATTTATACAGGGTTTTTCAGATCTGACGTGCCAAAATGAGTAGGGTGATAGCTCTCAACTAGACAAACAGAATATTGTATGGAAGGGGGGTGGGGCAAATGTCAACCGTTTGCGAGCTACAGGGTGATTCATAAATTTCAGTTTTTCATGGTATGCACATTACTCCTTTATTTTTATCTCTTGATCTACCCAACACAGCCACATCAAACAAACGCTAACAAACAACTATCCGAATGACCTTTCCAACAATGTCAATACTACTGATCTAACTCCTACCATTGCACGTACAGTTCACTTCCGAAAGTGCAAAAATTGTTTTCCTCAAAATTCCAAATTTTCCCAAATTTTCTCCGAAATACATGTAATTAGTACAGCCTTCTTTTATTTTTATTGGATTGCCCATCTTATTACCTTTCCAAAAAGGTGCAACGTGGCAAGGTAGACAGAGAATTAGAAAAACCGCATCCTTAGAACTCCCTGAGTACCTAATTATTTTATTGCACTATAGGTAGGAAATTTTTTAAAGAAACAAAATTTTTAAGATAAAAGGTCGAAAATGTTTGTTTTGATTTAGCAGGTACTTTATTTTAATTATTGCTGCAAACAAGTTATAAAAATGTTAGTGTAATTTTGTTTTATTGCCTATATTAGCTTGTGTTAGCTAGAATTCACACCCTTGTATCCTGGCGTTCTGTTACTCGTACCTGATGAAAATTTTGCTATAAAAAAGGGTCAGTCAGCAAGAATACCTATCATAGTTGAAAAACAGACAAATCAATAAGTACGGGTGTTTTTAAGCAAAAATTATTAAAGAATGGTAGAATATTATTTACATTTATGGTGTAGTAGACAGAAAAGAGAGAGCGGCTGTACTGAAAAATCAAAGGAGATCCCCTAACCGGCAAGCACCCCACAGAGGGGTATTTACACGGACTTTCCTAAGGTTAAGAGAAACAGGAAGTCAGCAGAAGACCCGAATCACCATCCTGAGGCAGGACCCTGAGACGAGCACGAAACGAGTCGCAAGGCGATTAGGAGTGTCGTCTTCTAAGGTTTGGAGGGTTATTCATAGAGGGGAATCACGTCCACCCATTCCAAGAACTGCTGGAAGGAGATTCTGAGAGAAAACTTAAATTTAGCACTTGGCTTCTGGAACGCGATGTTGACAACTGGGTGTTTCTAGACCGAATTCCACAAAGCGCAAAGGTGACCTCATTCAAGCAGAGATTCAGTGTCAATGTTTGTGCTGGTATCATCGGCAACCATTTGGTAGGATCATTCATTTTGCCGCAAGAGCTTAATAGTGAAATTTATGCGGTCTTTTTGGACAATACACTACTAGATCTAATGGATCTAATCTATGCATAATTTTAGGGGAATGTTTCATCAACAGGATGGAGTGTACAGGTTGCAGTGATGCTTCTATTGGTGATTTCTGTTCGTCCATCGATGCTTTTAATTCGGCCGTCGAAGATTTTTGTTCAGCCATTGATGCTTCTATTGATATTTGATTGCTTCCTTCAACTCGGCTGATGATGTTTTTAGTTCTTCATTGGAAGATTTCATCTGAAACATCAGAGCATTGAGAAGATCTGTCATGCTTGGAGTTTTTGCTTCTTCTTCTTCTAGCTCGGTTTCAAAACAAAAGCCTCTGGATCCTTTCCTTCCTATTCCATGGCTTCTTGTAATAACGCTACCAGCGCAGATTTATTTCCAATTGTAAGTACGTGTGAACGTTTACTTAAGTCCTCCTTCAAGTCTTGAACACGTATTTCCTTCAGTTTGCGCCCCATATTTAGATTAGCTGAACTATTTCACTTTAATTTCACAGTCACACTTTTGTTTAAGTTCACCTTTTAGTCTTTCTTAATTAATCTCACTTCTGGCACCAATTGCAACCTAATGGGGTCTTCGAGCTCCACGGATTAATTAAGACACTTATTTTCAATCACAAATGTTCACAATTTGATTCACTTCACTTAATTAGTTTGTTTAACAATTTCCTTTACACGTTCTCTCCACAATATACTGTTTCACCTTATAAATTAGCACATCACTTCGATGGTTAAAATACTACTAACTATTCGCATTATCACATGTAAACACTTCGCAGTCTAAGTCACGACTAAAACTAGCCAGGCTACTACCAAGCCCTATTTATACTACTTAGCTTAATTCTAGAAACTTCTGCCACTTAGTTCTAGATATTTCTGTTACACATTTTCACCTCACATATTCATTATAGCTTCGAGTCGTCCTTGACTTTCCCCATTTGTCACTTCCTTGCCTAGATATCTGGCCACCTGGGGCAAGCGCGTTACGCAGTTCACTATTTCCCTTTTCTTGGCCTACCTCGGGCACGTTACAATTTTTGATTCTGTTCTTTGAATGCAGGGATGATAATTGCAGTGTTATGCTTTGATGATGCAGAAGAGGAAACTATGTGTTTAGATCTAGCATAATAATCTTCTATTTACAAATAAAAGATCTCAATTCAGATTTAGCATAATAGTTATAATTTCTGCAAATTTCACTTCAAGCGAATTTCTTATTTCTACGCAGACTCAAAGATTGTTTTGGCATGGATCAATTACTCATAAGCATCTGTCTGCCATCCAATCCAAGCATTATCCACACCACAATAATGGCGTCATGTTAAATCGAAAGAAAATCCAGCTGATTTACTATCCCGAGGGATTTCTCCTGAAAAATTAAGACAATCCAATCTTTACCAGAGCTAAACCCAAATTGTTTACCCAAGTAATGGGAAACTTGCTTCTGCTAAAGTGCAACCTACTCGACCTTTTGTTAATTCAGGAGTTGATTTTTGGGGACCAATTCGGATCCACTATCGAGGAAAGGAAAGCCGACCAAAAAAGGGATGTATAACAGTATTCTGTTGTTTGCTACAAAGGCCGTCCATTTGGAGGTAGTAAGTGCACTATCAAGCGAGGCCTTCATGAGAGCTCTAAAACTTTTTATTGGGAGACGAGGTCATGGTCGAAATTTATACTGTGACAATGCTATTGTCGAAGCCAGGAATCAACTCGAAGAATTAAACCAGGCAGTATACTGCAGTCAAGCAAGAGATTAAATTACGTCTTCTTGTAGCATGAAGGGCATAGACTTCCACTTCATACCACCAGGCGCTCCTCATTTTATCGGATAATGGGAAGCAGCAATGAAATCACCCAAACACTTGCTTCAGCGAAGTGTATCATCGGCAGCACTGACATATGAAGAGTTAGAGGCCCTGATGGTGGTAATTGAGGCAATCCTTAATTCTAGGCCATTAACACCCATGTCGGCAGACCCAAACGATATCACGGCATTAACTCTGGGTCATTTACTGATCGGGGAACCATTAACTGCATTTATTGATTCAAATGCCGAGCCGCAAAGAGTTAGCCTATTCACACAATGGAAGTTGGTCTCTCACATTAAGAATACATTTTGGAGAAGATGATCCGAGAAATATTTAAACGAACTACAACATCGTGTTAAATGGAAACAACGTAGCCATAATATGGAAATAGAAGAAATAGTCATTAACGAGGAGAACAACAATTCACAAAGAAAAAGTCGGTTGCGTTCAGGTGGGAAAATATCCTACGACGGTCAATCCACAAACTTACCCACTCCCCCCTTCCGTGCCAGGATCAAAATTCTGAAGGAACAATGCCGCTAGGGGAAGACATCATCCAGAACCTCAACATAAGTTAAAGGCGGAAGATACGAGTTCACTCGTCAGACAAACGGACGAAAGGCTCGTAAATTATGTGGATCTGCCACTGTATCGTTGTTACTAACCTGCTTGTTTCTACCTGTCATAAGGGCTGAACCAGTGGAAATTAGTCAATTTACAACTCAGCCGGGACTACATTTCGAAGCTCTAGGAACAGTGAGTCTGCTATCTAACGAGTGGACACTTGTTGTATAGTATGATGTTAATCCATACTTATTGGAGTACTCGGCATTGGTCAATGGCACATTCGCATTACAGCCTCTATCCAACATAATCAGTTACAAAAGCTCATGCACACCAATAGTCAAATAATTTAACCACATTTTGGACGACTTAAAACATGGACCATGAATTAAGCGTAACCCATAATAACAGAACAAAGAGAAAAGAAGAGCCCTCAATATGGTTGGCAACATAGTTTGGTGTCTTAGATGCAGAATATGCTCACGAAATGTCCCAAACAATTGAAAATACCAAGGGAAATGAAGACCACCTCCTCGTACTTCTGAAGAATCAGACGGTCATCATAGACTCAACACTAAATTTAATCAAGGGGGATCAGATAGTAGTTCAGAAAAATTCAAAGCGATGGACAACTAATTGAATCAAATAATTAATCGACTAAAAGAAGATAACTAAGATAAGCAAACAAATGTTTTCTTGTGTCTATCAATTCAAATGACTTTGCTCATATCCAAATGGCAACAAATTCAATCCTCCATAATTAATGTTATAATTGCCGCCAACCATGGTAAAATAAATCCACTGTTACTGTCTCCGCAGCAGCTTAAAAAGGAGATTATGATAATAAGAAGTCACATTCCTACATATCTTCGGCTGCCGGTAGAACAACGGAACGATCTCCTTTAAACATACAATTCCGATGAAAGGGTATATTGCCAACAATAATATAGAAGTGTTTGACTTTTTTTTATATATGATGTTGGCAAAGCTCAGGGGATGCCCTATGATGCTAAAGCACATCCTTGACAGGAAAGGAATTAAGGATGAGGGAAATGGGTTAGGAGGTTGAGTGAAGGAGGTGTCGATGTAAACCCCGTTTGAGAGTTTCGGGATCATATGACGTGTTGTTCGGCTTAGAAAAGATTCAAGATATTTGACGTTACGTCAAGGGGTGGGAGCGACTTGTAGCTCTTGTATCGCGCGTTGTTATGTGTCTACAAGGAATCAGTCTAGCGATCTCGTTAGAACAATGGCCATGGAAATAGCGATAGAAGAGTGAGAGACAGCCGACATTCCGTCGATGCTCCAGAGAGTCAAGGCCCTCAGCGATTGCGGAATCCCCAATAAGTTTAATAGCCTTACGCTGGACTTTGTGTAACGCGAATAATGCGGTGTGTCCGGCCCCTGCCCAAATATGCGAATTATATTCAAGTCTAGGCCTAATGTGGGACTTGTAGATCTGCGCTAAGTCAGGTGGGGTGAAATATTTCTTACATCTCTGTAGAAAACCCAATTTTACGTGTATTTAGAAATGTGGATATCGAAGGGCACACCCAACGCTGCGTGCCAACCCCTTGCACTTTGATGGGCTAATAAAGTACTTGAAAAATCCCTATTAACTTAATTACACAAATTGCGTGATTTTAAAGGGCTTGTCTAGCCTTTCAATATTTGAACAATTCGCTCAATTAGGATGCATAAATTTTATTGTTTTTAACATAAACAATATTAACTTAACCACAGAGAGTACCTTACCTTAACTATGATGCATACGTTTTATTATCTTTAACACAAACAATATAATTTCATTTCAGAGAACACTTTATCTTAACTAGGATGTCTAAATTTAATTTTCTATAACATAAACAACATGAACTTAATTACAGAGAACACTTTACCTTAACTATGATGCATACATTTTATTATCTTTAACGCAAACAATATAATTTAATTTCAGAGAACACCTTATCTTAACTAGGATGTCTAAATTTAATTTTCTTTAACATAAACAATATGAACTTAATTACAGAGAACACTTTACCTTAACTATGATGCATACATTTTATTATCTTTAACACAAACAATATAATTTAATTTCAGAGAACACTTTATCTTAACTAGGATGTCTAAATTTAATTTTCTTTAACATAAACAATGTGAACTTAATTACAGAGAACACTTTACCTTAACTATGATGCATACATTTTATTATCTTTAACACAAACAATATAATTTAATTTTAGAGAACACTTTATCTTAACTAGGATGTCTAAATTTAATTTTCTTTAACATAAACAATATGAACTTAATTACAGAGAACACTTTACCTTAACTATGATGCATACATTTTATTATCTTTAACGCAAACAATATAATTTAATTTCAGAGAACACTTTATCTTATCTAGGATGTCTAAACTTAATTTTCTTTAACATAAACAATATGAACTTAATTACAGAGAACACTTTACCTTAACTATGATGCATACATTTTATTATCTTTAACACAAACAATATAATTTAATTTCAGAGAACACTTTATCTTAACTAGGATGTCTAAATTTAATTTTCTTTAACATAAACAATATGAACTTAATTACAGAGAACACTTTACCTTAACTATGATGCATACATTTTATTATCTTTAACACAAACAATATAATTTAATTTCAGAAAACACTTTATCTTATCTAGGATGTCTAAAGTTAATTTTCTTTAACATAAACAATATGAACTTAATTACAGAGAACACTTTACCTTAACTATGATGCATACATTTAATTATCTTTAACGCAAACAATATAATTTAATTTCAGAGAACACTTTATCTTATCTAGGATGTCTAAAGTTAATTTTCTTTAACATACACAATATGAACTTAATTACAGAGAACACTTTACCTTAACTATGATGCATACATTTTATTATCTTTAACACAAACAATATAATTTAATTTCAGAGAACACTTTATCTTAACTAGGATGTCTAAATTTAATTTTCTTTAACATAAACAATATGAACTTAATTACAGAGAACACTTTACCTTAACTATGATGCATACATTTTATTATCTTTAACACAAACAATATAATTTAATTTCAGAGAACACTTTATCTTAACTAGGATGTCTAAATTTAATTTTCTTTAACATAAACAATATGAACTTAATTACAGAAAACACTTTACCTTAACTATGATGCATACATTTTATTATCTTTAACACAAACAATATAATTTAATTTCAGAGAACACTTTATCTTAACTAGGATGTCTAAATTTAATTTTCTTTAACATAAACAATATGAACTTAATTACAGAGAACACTTTACCTTAACTATGATGCATACATTTTATTATCTTTAACGCAAACAATATAATTTAATTTCAGAGAACACTTTATCTTAACTAGGATGTCTAAAGTTAATTTTCTTTGACATAAACAATATGAACTTAATTACAGAGAACACTTTATCTTAACTATGATGCATACATTTTATTATCTTTAACACAAACAATATAATTTAATTTCAGAGAACACTTTATCTTAACTAGGATGTCTAAATTTAATTTTCTTTAACATAAACAATATGAACTTAATTACAGAGAACACTTTACCTTAACTACGATGCATACATTTTATTATCTTTAACACAAACAATATAATTTAATTTCAGAGAACACTTTATCTTAACTAGGATGTCTAAATTTAATTTCCTTTAACATAAACAATATGAACTTAATTACAGAGAACACTTTACCTTAACTATGATGCATACATTTTATTATCTTTAACACAAACAATATAATTTAATTTCAGAGAACACTTTATCTTATCTAGGATGTCTAAAGTTAATTTTCTTTAACATACACAATATGAACTTAATTACAGAGAACACTTTACCTTAACTATGATGCATACATTTTATTATCTTTAACACAAACAATATAATTTAATTTCAGAGAACACTTTATCTTAACTAGGATGTCTAAATTTAATTTTCTTTAACATAAACAATATGAACTTAATTACAGAGAACACTTTACCTTAACTATGATGCATACATTTTATTATCTTTAACACAAACAATATAATTTAATTTCAGAGAACACTTTATCTTAACTAGGATGTCTAAATTTAATTTTCTTTAACATAAACAATATGAACTTAATTACAGAGAACACATTACCTTAACTATGATGCATACATTTTATTATCTTTAACACAAACAATATAATTTAATTTCAGAAAACACTTTATCTTAACTAGGATGTCTAAATTTAATTTTCTTTAACATAAACAATATGAACTTAATTACAGAGAACACATTACCTTAACTATGATGCATACATTTTATTATCTTTAACACAAACAATATAATTTAATTTCAGAGAACACTTTATCTTAACTAGGATGTCTAAATTTAATTTTCTTTAACATAAACAATATGAACTTAATTACAGAGAACACTTTACCTTAACTATGATGCATACATTTTATTATCTTTAACGCAAACAATATAATTTAATTTCAGAGAACACCTTATCTTAACTAGGATGTATAAAGTTAATTTTCTTTAACATAAACAATATGAACTTAATTACAGAGAACACTTTACCTTAACTATGAAGCATACATTTTATTATCTTTAACGCAAACAATATAATTTAATTTCAGAGAACACTTTATCTTAACTAGGATGTCTAAATTTAATTTTCTTTAACATAAACAATATGAACTTAATTACAGAGAACACTTTACCTTAACTATGATGCATACATTTTATTATCTTTAACACAAACAATATAATTTAATTTCAGAGAACACTTTATCTTAACTAGGATGTCTAAATTTAATTTTCTTTAACATAAACAATATGAACTTAATTACAGAGAACACTTTACCTTAACTATGATGCATACATTTTATTATCTTTAACACAAACAATTTAATTTAATTTCAGAGAACACTTTATCTTAACTAGGATGTCTAAATTTAATTTTCTTTAACATAAACAATATGAACTTAATTACAGAGAACACTTTACCTTAACTATGATGCATACATTTTATTATCTTTAACACAAACAATATAATTTAATTTCAGAGAACACTTTATCTTAACTAGGATGTCTAAATTTAATTTTCTTTAACATAAACAATATGAACTTAATTACAGAGAACACTTTACCTTAACTACGATGCATACATTTTATTATCTTTAACACAAACAATATAATTTAATTTCAGAGAACACTTTATCTTAACTAGGATGTCTAAATTTAATTTTCTTTAACATAAACAATATGAACTTAATTACAGAGAACACTTTACCTTAACTATGATGCATACATTTTATTATCTTTAACACAAACAATATAATTTAATTTCAGAAAACACTTTATCTTAACTACGATGACTAAATTTAGTTTTCTTTAACATAAACAATATGAACTTAATTACAGAGAACACTTTACCTTAACTATGATGCATACATTTAATTATCTTTAACGCAAACAATATAATTTAATTTCAGAGAACACTTTATCTTATCTAGGATGTCTAAAGTTAATTTTCTTTAACATACACAATATGAACTTAATTACAGAGAACACTTTACCTTAACTATGATGCATACATTTTATTATCTTTAACACAAACAATATAATTTAATTTCAGAGAACACTTTATCTTAACTAGGATGTCTAAATTTAATTTTCTTTAACATAAACAATATGAACTTAATTACAGAGAACACTTTACCTTAACTATGATGCATACATTTTATTATCTTTAACACAAACAATATAATTTAATTTCAGAGAACACTTTATCTTAACTAGGATGTCTAAATTTAATTTTCTTTAACATAAACAATATGAACTTAATTACAGAGAACACTTTACCTTAACTATGATGCATACATTTTATTATCTTTAACACAAACAATATAATTTAATTTCAGAGAACACTTTATCTTAACTAGGATGTCTAAATTTAATTTTCTTTAACATAAACAATATGAACTTAATTACAGAGAACACTTTACCTTAACTATGATGCATACATTTTATTATCTTTAACGCAAACAATATAATTTAATTTCAGAGAACACTTTATCTTAACTAGGATGTCTAAAGTTAATTTTCTTTGACATAAACAATATGAACTTAATTACAGAGAACACTTTATCTTAACTATGATGCATACATTTTATTATCTTTAACACAAACAATATAATTTAATTTCAGAGAACACTTTATCTTAACTAGGATGTCTAAATTTAATTTTCTTTAACATAAACAATATGAACTTAATTACAGAGAACACTTTACCTTAACTATGATGCATACATTTTATTATCTTTAACACAAACAATATAATTTAATTTCAGAGAACACTTTATCTTAACTAGGATGTCTAAATTTAATTTTCTTTAACATTAACAATATAAACTTAATTACAGAGAACACTTTACCTTAACTATGATGCATACATTTTATTATCTTTAACACAAACAATATAATTTAATTTCAGAAAACACTTTATCTTAACTAGGATGTCTAAATTTAATTTTCTTTAACATAAACAATATGAACTTAATTACAGAGAACACATTACCTTAACTATGATGCATACATTTTATTATCTTTAACACAAACAATATAATTTAATTTCAGAGAACACTTTATCTTAACTAGGATGTCTAAATTTAATTTTCTTTAACATAAACAATATGAACTTAATTACAGAGAACACTTTACCTTAACTATGATGCATACATTTTATTATCTTTAACGCAAACAATATAATTTAATTTCAGAGAACACCTTATCTTAACTAGGATGTATAAAGTTAATTTTCTTTAACATAAACAATATGAACTTAATTACAGAGAACACTTTACCTTAACTATGAAGCATACATTTTATTATCTTTAACGCAAACAATATAATTTAATTTCAGAGAACACTTTATCTTAACTAGGATGTCTAAATTTAATTTTCTTTAACATAAACAATATGAACTTAATTACAGAGAACACTTTACCTTAACTATGATGCATACATTTTATTATCTTTAACACAAACAATTTAATTTAATTTCAGAGAACACTTTATCTTAACTAGGATGTCTAAATTTAATTTTCTTTAACATAAACAATATGAACTTAATTACAGAGAACACTTTACCTTAACTATGATGCATACATTTTATTATCTTTAACACAAACAATATAATTTAATTTCAGAGAACACTTTATCTTAACTAGGATGTCTAAATTTAATTTTCTTTAACATAAACAATATGAACTTAATTACAGAGAACACTTTACCTTAACTACGATGCATACATTTTATTATCTTTAACACAAACAATATAATTTAATTTCAGAGAACACTTTATCTTAACTAGGATGTCTAAATTTAATTTTCTTTAACATAAACAATATGAACTTAATTACAGAGAACACTTTACCTTAACTATGATGCATACATTTTATTATCTTTAACACAAACAATATAATTTAATTTCAGAGAACACTTTATCTTAACTAGGATGTCTAAATTTAATTTTCTTTAACATAAACAATATAAACTTAATTACAGAGAACACTTTACCTTAACTATGATGCATACATTTTATTATCTTTAACACAAACAATATAATTTAATTTCAGAAAACACTTTATCTTAACTAGGATGTCTAAATTTAATTTTCTTTAACATAAACAATATGAACTTAATTACAGAGAACACATTACCTTAACTATGATGCATACATTTTATTATCTTTAACACAAACAATATAATTTAATTTCAGAGAACACTTTATCTTAACTAGGATGTCTAAATTTAATTTTCTTTAACATAAACAATATGAACTTAATTACAGAGAACACTTTACCTTAACTATGATGCATACATTTTATTATCTTTAACGCAAACAATATAATTTAATTTCAGAGAACACCTTATCTTAACTAGGATGTCTAAATTTAATTTTCTTTAACATAAACAATATGAACTTAATTACAGAGAACACTTTACCTTAACTATGATGCATACATTTTATTATCTTTAACGCAAACAATATAATTTAATTTCAGAGAACACCTTATCTTAACTAGGATGTCTAAATTTAATTTTCTTTAACATAAACAATATGAACTTAATTACAGAGAACACATTACCTTAACTATGATGCATACATTTTATTATCTTTAACACAAACAATATAATTTAATTTCAGAGAACACTTTATCTTAACTAGGATGTCTAAATTTAATTTTCTTTAACATAAACAATATGAACTTAATTACAGAGAACACTTTACCTTAACTATGATGCATACATTTTATTATCTTTAACACAAACAATTTAATTTAATTTCAGAGAACACTTTATCTTAACTAGGATGTCTAAATTTAATTTTCTTTAACATAAACAATATGAACTTAATTACAGAGAACACTTTACCTTAACTATGATGCATACATTTTATTATCTTTAACACAAACAATATAATTTAATTTCAGAGAACACTTTATCTTAACTAGGATGTCTAAATTTAATTTTCTTTAACATAAACAATATGAACTTAATTACAGAGAACACTTTACCTTAACTACGATGCATACATTTTATTATCTTTAACACAAACAATATAATTTAATTTCAGAGAACACTTTATCTTAACTAGGATGTCTAAATTTAATTTTCTTTAACATAAACAATATGAACTTAATTACAGAGAACACTTTACCTTAACTATGATGCATACATTTTATTATCTTTAACACAAACAATATAATTTAATTTCAGAAAACACTTTATCTTAACTACGATGACTAAATTTAGTTTTCTTTAACATAAACAATATGAACTTAATTACAGAGAACACTTTACCTTAACTATGATGCATACATTTTATTATCTTTAACACAAACAATATAATTTAATTTCAGAGAATACTTTATCTTAACTAGGATGTCTAAATTTAATTTTCTTTAACATAAACAATATGAACTTAATTACAGAGAACACTTTACCTTAACTATGATGCATACATTTTATTATCTTTAACACAAACAATATAATTTAATTTCAGAAAACACTTTATCTTAACTACGATGACTAAATTTAGTTTTCTTTAACATAAACAATATGAACTTAATTACAGAGAACACTTTACCTTAACTATGATGCATACATTTTATTATCTTTAACACAAACAATATAATTTAATTTCAGAGAACACTTTATCTTAACTAGGATGTCTAAATTTAATTTTCTTTAACATAAACAATATGAACTTAATTACAGAGAACACTTTACCTTAACTATGATGCATACATTTTATTATCTTTAACACAAACAATATAATTTAATTTCAGAGAACACTTTATCTTAACTAGGATGTCTAAATTTAATTTTCTTTAACATAAACAATATGAACTTAATTACAGAGAACACTTTACCTTAACTATGATGCATACATTTTATTATCTTTAACGCAAACAATATAATTTAATTTCAGAGAACACCTTATCTTAACTAGGATGTATAAAGTTAATTTTCTTTAACATAAACAATATGAACTTAATTACAGAGAACACTTTACCTTAACTATGAAGCATACATTTTATTATCTTTAACGCAAACAATATAATTTAATTTCAGAGAACACTTTATCTTAACTAGGATGTCTAAATTTAATTTTCTTTAACATAAACAATATGAACTTAATTACAGAGAACACTTTACCTTAACTATGATGCATACATTTTATTATCTTTAACACAAACAATTTAATTTAATTTCAGAGAACACTTTATCTTAACTAGGATGTCTAAATTTAATTTTCTTTAACATAAACAATATGAACTTAATTACAGAGAACACTTTACCTTAACTATGATGCATACATTTTATTATCTTTAACACAAACAATATAATTTAATTTCAGAGAACACTTTATCTTAACTAGGATGTCTAAATTTAATTTTCTTTAACATAAACAATATGAACTTAATTACAGAGAACACTTTACCTTAACTACGATGCATACATTTTATTATCTTTAACACAAACAATATAATTTAATTTCAGAGAACACTTTATCTTAACTAGGATGTCTAAATTTAATTTTCTTTAACATAAACAATATGAACTTAATTACAGAGAACACTTTACCTTAACTATGATGCATACATTTTATTATCTTTAACACAAACAATATAATTTAATTTCAGAGAACACTTTATCTTAACTAGGATGTCTAAATTTAATTTTCTTTAACATAAACAATATAAACTTAATTACAGAGAACACTTTACCTTAACTATGATGCATACATTTTATTATCTTTAACACAAACAATATAATTTAATTTCAGAAAACACTTTATCTTAACTAGGATGTCTAAATTTAATTTTCTTTAACATAAACAATATGAACTTAATTACAGAGAACACATTACCTTAACTATGATGCATACATTTTATTATCTTTAACACAAACAATATAATTTAATTTCAGAGAACACTTTATCTTAACTAGGATGTCTAAATTTAATTTTCTTTAACATAAACAATATGAACTTAATTACAGAGAACACTTTACCTTAACTATGATGCATACATTTTATTATCTTTAACACAAACAATATAATTTAATTTCAGAGAACACTTTATCTTAACTAGGATGTCTAAATTTAATTTTCTTTAACATAAACAATATGAACTTAATTACAGAGAACACTTTACCTTAACTATGATGCATACATTTTATTATCTTTAACACAAACAATATAATTTAATTTCAGAGAACACTTTATCTTAACTAGGATGTCTAAATTTAATTTTCTTTAACATAAACAATATGAACTTAATTACAGAGAACACTTTACCTTAACTACGATGCATACATTTTATTATCTTTAACACAAACAATATAATTTAATTTCAGAGAACACTTTATCTTAACTAGGATGTCTAAATTTAATTTTCTTTAACATAAACAATATGAACTTAATTACAGAGAACACTTTACCTTAACTATGATGCATACATTTTATTATCTTTAACACAAACAATATAATTTAATTTCAGAGAACACTTTATCTTAACTAGGATGTCTAAATTTAATTTTCTTTAACATAAACAATATAAACTTAATTACAGAGAACACTTTACCTTAACTATGATGCATACATTTTATTATCTTTAACACAAACAATATAATTTAATTTCAGAAAACACTTTATCTTAACTAGGATGTCTAAATTTAATTTTCTTTAACATAAACAATATGAACTTAATTACAGAGAACACATTACCTTAACTATGATGCATACATTTTATTATCTTTAACACAAACAATATAATTTAATTTCAGAGAACACTTTATCTTAACTAGGATGTCTAAATTTAATTTTCTTTAACATAAACAATATGAACTTAATTACAGAGAACACTTTACCTTAACTATGATGCATACATTTTATTATCTTTAACACAAACAATATAATTTAATTTCAGAGAACACTTTATCTTAACTAGGATGTCTAAATTTAATTTTCTTTAACATAAACAATATGAACTTAATTACAGAGAACACTTTACCTTAACTATGATGCATACATTTTATTATCTTTAACACAAGCAATATAATTTAATTTCAGAGAACACTTTATCTTAACTAGGATGTCTAAATTTAATTTTCTTTAACATAAACAATATGAACTTAATTACAGAGAACACTTTACCTTAACTACGATGCATACATTTTATTATCTTTAACACAAACAATTTAATTTAATTTCAGAGAACACTTTATCTTAACTAGGATGTCTAAATTTAATTTTCTTTAACATAAACAATATGAACTTAATTACAGAGAACACTTTACCTTAACTATGATGCATACATTTTATTATCTTTAACACAAACAATATAATTTAATTTCAGAGAACACTTTATCTTAACTAGGATGTCTAAATTTAATTTTCTTTAACATAAACAATATGAACTTAATTACAGAGAACACTTTACCTTAACTACGATGCATACATTTTATTATCTTTAACACAAACAATATAATTTAATTTCAGAGAACACTTTATCTTAACTAGGATGTCTAAATTTAATTTTCTTTAACATAAACAATATGAACTTAATTACAGAGAACACTTTACCTTAACTATGATGCATACATTTTATTATCTTTAACACAAACAATATAATTTAATTTCAGAGAACACTTTATCTTAACTAGGATGTCTAAATTTAATTTTCTTTAACATAAACAATATAAACTTAATTACAGAGAACACTTTACCTTAACTATGATGCATACATTTTATTATCTTTAACACAAACAATATAATTTAATTTCAGAAAACACTTTATCTTAACTAGGATGTCTAAATTTAATTTTCTTTAACATAAACAATATGAACTTAATTACAGAGAACACATTACCTTAACTATGATGCATACATTTTATTATCTTTAACACAAACAATATAATTTAATTTCAGAGAACACTTTATCTTAACTAGGATGTCTAAATTTAATTTTCTTTAACATAAACAATATGAACTTAATTACAGAGAACACATTACCTTAACTATGATGCATACATTTTATTATCTTTAACACAAACAATATAATTTAATTTCAGAGAACACTTTATCTTAACTAGGATGTCTAAATTTAATTTTCTTTAACATAAACAATATGAACTTAATTACAGAGAACACTTTACCTTAACTATGATGCATACATTTTATTATCTTTAACACAAACAATATAATTTAATTTCAGAAAACACTTTATCTTAACTAGGATGTCTAAATTTAATTTTCTTTAACATAAACAATATGAACTTAATTACAGAGAACACATTACCTTAACTATGATGCATACATTTTATTATCTTTAACACAAACAATATAATTTAATTTCAGAGAACACTTTATCTTAACTAGGATGTCTAAATTTAATTTTCTTTAACATAAACAATATGAACTTAATTACAGAGAACACATTACCTTAACTATGATGCATACATTTTATTATCTTTAACACAAACAATATAATTTAATTTCAGAGAACACTTTATCTTAACTAGGATGTCTAAATTTAATTTTCTTTAACATAAACAATATGAACTTAATTACAGAGAACACTTTACCTTAACTATGATGCATACATTTTATTATCTTTAACACAAACAATATAATTTAATTTCAGAGAACACTTTATCTTAACTAGGATGTCTAAATTTAATTTTCTTTAACATAAACAATATAAACTTAATTACAGAGAACACTTTACCTTAACTATGATGCATACATTTTATTATCTTTAACACAAACAATATAATTTAATTTCAGAAAACACTTTATCTTAACTAGGATGTCTAAATTTAATTTTCTTTAACATAAACAATATGAACTTAATTACAGAGAACACATTACCTTAACTATGATGCATACATTTTATTATCTTTAACACAAACAATATAATTTAATTTCAGAGAACACTTTATCTTAACTAGGATGTCTAAATTTAATTTTCTTTAACATAAACAATATGAACTTAATTACAGAGAACACTTTACCTTAACTATGATGCATATGAACTTAATTACAGAGAACACTTTACCTTAACTATGATGCATACATTTTATTATCTTTAACGCAAACAATATAATTTAATTTCAGAGAACACCTTATCTTAACTAGGATGTCTAAATTTAATTTTCTTTAACATAAACAATATGAACTTAATTACAGAGAACACATTACCTTAACTATGATGCATACATTTTATTATCTTTAACACAAACAATATAATTTAATTTCAGAGAACATTTAATCTTAACTAGGATGTCTAAATTTAATTTTCTTTAACATAAACAATATGAACTTAATTACAGAGTACACTTTACCTTAACTATGATGCATACATTTTATTATCTTTAACACAAACAATTTAATTTAATTTCAGAGAACACTTTATCTTAACTAGGATGTCTAAATTTAATTTTCTTTAACATAAACAATATGAACTTAATTACAGAGAACACTTTACCTTAACTATGATGCATACATTTTATTATCTTTAACACAAACAATATAATTTAATTTCAGAGAACACTTTATCCTAACTAGGATGTCTAAATTTAATTTTCTTTAACATAAACAATATGAACTTAATTACAGAGAACACTTTACCTTAACTACGATGCATACATTTTATTATCTTTAACACAAACAATATAATTTAATTTCAGAGAACACTTTATCTTAACTAGGATGTCTAAATTTAATTTTCTTTAACATAAACAATATGAACTTAATTACAGAGAACACTTTACCTTAACTATGATGCATACATTTTATTATCTTTAACACAAACAATATAATTTAATTTCAGAAAACACTTTATCTTAACTACGATGACTAAATTTAGTTTTCTTTAACATAAACAATATGAACTTAATTACAGAGAACACTTTACCTTAACTATGATGCATACATTTTATTATCTTTAACACAAACAATATAATTTAATTTCAGAGAACACTTTATCTTAACTAGGATGTCTAAATTTAATTTTCTTTAACATAAACAATATGAACTTAATTACAGAGAACACTTTACCTTAACTATGATGCATACATTTTATTATCTTTAACACAAACAATATAATTTAATTTCAGAAAACACTTTATCTTAACTACGATGACTAAATTTAGTTTTCTTTAACATAAACAATATGAACTTAATTACAGAGAACACTTTACCTTAACTATGATGCATACATTTTATTATCTTTAACACAAACAATATAATTTAATTTCAGAGAACACTTTATCTTAACTAGGATGTCTAAATTTAATTTTCTTTAACATAAACAATATGAACTTAATTACAGAGAACACTTTACCTTAACTATGATGCATACATTTTATTATCTTTAACACAAACAATATAATTTAATTTCAGAGAACACCTTATCTTAACTAGGATGTCTAAATTTAATTTTCTTTAACATAAACAATATGAACTTAATTACAGAGAACACTTTACCTTAACTATGATGCATACATTTTATTATCTTTAACGCAAACAATATAATTTAATTTCAGAGAACACCTTATCTTAACTAGGATGTATAAAGTTAATTTTCTTTAACATAAACAATATGAACTTAATTACAGAGAACACTTTACCTTAACTATGAAGCATACATTTTATTATCTTTAACGCAAACAATATAATTTAATTTCAGAGAACACTTTATCTTAACTAGGATGTCTAAATTTAATTTTCTTTAACATAAACAATATGAACTTAATTACAGAGAACACTTTACCTTAACTATGATGCATACATTTTATTATCTTTAACACAAACAATTTAATTTAATTTCAGAGAACACTTTATCTTAACTAGGATGTCTAAATTTAATTTTCTTTAACATAAACAATATGAACTTAATTACAGAGAACACTTTACCTTAACTATGATGCATACATTTTATTATCTTTAACACAAACAATATAATTTAATTTCAGAGAACACTTTATCTTAACTAGGATGTCTAAATTTAATTTTCTTTAACATAAACAATATGAACTTAATTACAGAGAACACTTTACCTTAACTACGATGCATACATTTTATTATCTTTAACACAAACAATATAATTTAATTTCAGAGAACACTTTATCTTAACTAGGATGTCTAAATTTAATTTTCTTTAACATAAACAATATGAACTTAATTACAGAGAACACTTTACCTTAACTATGATGCATACATTTTATTATCTTTAACACAAACAATATAATTTAATTTCAGAGAACACTTTATCTTAACTAGGATGTCTAAATTTAATTTTCTTTAACATAAACAATATAAACTTAATTACAGAGAACACTTTACCTTAACTATGATGCATACATTTTATTATCTTTAACACAAACAATATAATTTAATTTCAGAAAACACTTTATCTTAACTAGGATGTCTAAATTTAATTTTCTTTAACATAAACAATATGAACTTAATTACAGAGAACACATTACCTTAACTATGATGCATACATTTTATTATCTTTAACACAAACAATATAATTTAATTTCAGAGAACACTTTATCTTAACTAGGATGTCTAAATTTAATTTTCTTTAACATAAACAATATGAACTTAATTACAGAGAACACTTTACCTTAACTATGATGCATACATTTTATTATCTTTAACGCAAACAATATAATTTAATTTCAGAGAACACCTTATCTTAACTAGGATGTCTAAATTTAATTTTCTTTAACATAAACAATATGAACTTAATTACAGAGAACACTTTACCTTAACTATGATGCATACATTTTATTATCTTTAACGCAAACAATATAATTTAATTTCAGAGAACACCTTATCTTAACTAGGATGTCTAAATTTAATTTTCTTTAACATAAACAATATGAACTTAATTACAGAGAACACATTACCTTAACTATGATGCATACATTTTATTATCTTTAACACAAACAATATAATTTAATTTCAGAGAACACTTTATCTTAACTAGGATGTCTAAATTTAATTTTCTTTAACATAAACAATATGAACTTAATTACAGAGAACACTTTACCTTAACTATGATGCATACATTTTATTATCTTTAACACAAACAATTTAATTTAATTTCAGAGAACACTTTATCTTAACTAGGATGTCTAAATTTAATTTTCTTTAACATAAACAATATGAACTTAATTACAGAGAACACTTTACCTTAACTATGATGCATACATTTTATTATCTTTAACACAAACAATATAATTTAATTTCAGAGAACACTTTATCTTAACTAGGATGTCTAAATTTAATTTTCTTTAACATAAACAATATGAACTTAATTACAGAGAACACTTTACCTTAACTACGATGCATACATTTTATTATCTTTAACACAAACAATATAATTTAATTTCAGAGAACACTTTATCTTAACTAGGATGTCTAAATTTAATTTTCTTTAACATAAACAATATGAACTTAATTACAGAGAACACTTTACCTTAACTATGATGCATACATTTTATTATCTTTAACACAAACAATATAATTTAATTTCAGAAAACACTTTATCTTAACTACGATGACTAAATTTAGTTTTCTTTAACATAAACAATATGAACTTAATTACAGAGAACACTTTACCTTAACTATGATGCATACATTTAATTATCTTTAACGCAAACAATATAATTTAATTTCAGAGAACACTTTATCTTATCTAGGATGTCTAAAGTTAATTTTCTTTAACATACACAATATGAACTTAATTACAGAGAACACTTTACCTTAACTATGATGCATACATTTTATTATCTTTAACACAAACAATATAATTTAATTTCAGAGAACACTTTATCTTAACTAGGATGTCTAAATTTAATTTTCTTTAACATAAACAATATGAACTTAATTACAGAGAACACTTTACCTTAACTATGATGCATACATTTTATTATCTTTAACACAAACAATATAATTTAATTTCAGAGAACACTTTATCTTAACTAGGATGTCTAAATTTAATTTTCTTTAACATAAACAATATGAACTTAATTACAGAGAACACTTTACCTTAACTATGATGCATACATTTTATTATCTTTAACACAAACAATATAATTTAATTTCAGAGAACACTTTATCTTAACTAGGATGTCTAAATTTAATTTTCTTTAACATAAACAATATGAACTTAATTACAGAGAACACTTTACCTTAACTATGATGCATACATTTTATTATCTTTAACACAAACAATATAATTTAATTTCAGAGAACACTTTATCTTAACTAGGATGTCTAAATTTAATTTTCTTTAACATAAACAATATGAACTTAATTACAGAGAACACTTTACCTTAACTATGATGCATACATTTTATTATCTTTAACGCAAACAATATAATTTAATTTCAGAGAACACTTTATCTTAACTAGGATGTCTAAAGTTAATTTTCTTTGACATAAACAATATGAACTTAATTACAGAGAACACTTTATCTTAACTATGATGCATACATTTTATTATCTTTAACACAAACAATATAATTTAATTTCAGAGAACACTTTATCTTAACTAGGATGTCTAAATTTAATTTTCTTTAACATAAACAATATGAACTTAATTACAGAGAACACTTTACCTTAACTACGATGCATACATTTTATTATCTTTAACACAAACAATATAATTTAATTTCAGAGAACACTTTATCTTAACTAGGATGTCTAAATTTAATTTCCTTTAACATAAACAATATGAACTTAATTACAGAGAACACTTTACCTTAACTATGATGCATACATTTTATTATCTTTAACACAAACAATATAATTTAATTTCAGAGAACACTTTATCTTAACTAGGATGTCTAAATTTAATTTTCTTTAACATAAACAATATAAACTTAATTACAGAGAACACTTTACCTTAACTATGATGCATACATTTTATTATCTTTAACACAAACAATATAATTTAATTTCAGAAAACACTTTATCTTAACTAGGATGTCTAAATTTAATTTTCTTTAACATAAACAATATGAACTTAATTACAGAGAACACATTACCTTAACTATGATGCATACATTTTATTATCTTTAACACAAACAATATAATTTAATTTCAGAGAACACTTTATCTTAACTAGGATGTCTAAATTTAATTTTCTTTAACATAAACAATATGAACTTAATTACAGAGAACACTTTACCTTAACTATGATGCATACATTTTATTATCTTTAACGCAAACAATATAATTTAATTTCAGAGAACACCTTATCTTAACTAGGATGTATAAAGTTAATTTTCTTTAACATAAACAATATGAACTTAATTACAGAGAACACTTTACCTTAACTATGAAGCATACATTTTATTATCTTTAACGCAAACAATATAATTTAATTTCAGAGAACACTTTATCTTAACTAGGATGTCTAAATTTAATTTTCTTTAACATAAACAATATGAACTTAATTACAGAGAACACTTTACCTTAACTATGATGCATACATTTTATTATCTTTAACACAAACAATATAATTTAATTTCAGAGAACACTTTATCTTAACTAGGATGTCTAAATTTAATTTTCTTTAACATAAACAATATGAACTTAATTACAGAGAACACTTTACCTTAACTATGATGCATACATTTTATTATCTTTAACGCAAACAATATAATTTAATTTCAGAGAACACCTTATCTTAACTAGGATGTATAAAGTTAATTTTCTTTAACATAAACAATATGAACTTAATTACAGAGAACACTTTACCTTAACTATGAAGCATACATTTTATTATCTTTAACGCAAACAATATAATTTAATTTCAGAGAACACTTTATCTTAACTAGTATGTCTAAATTTAATTTTCTTTAACATAAACAATATGAACTTAATTACAGAGAACACTTTACCTTAACTATGATGCATACATTTTATTATCTTTAACACAAACAATATAATTTAATTTCAGAGAACACTTTATCTTAACTAGGATGTCTAAATTTAATTTTCTTTAACATAAACAATATGAACTTAATTACAGAGAACACTTTACCTTAACTATGATGCATACATTTTATTATCTTTAACACAAACAATTTAATTTAATTTCAGAGAACACTTTATCTTAACTAGGATGTCTAAATTTAATTTTCTTTAACATAAACAATATGAACTTAATTACAGAGAACACTTTACCTTAACTATGATGCATACATTTTATTATCTTTAACACAAACAATATAATTTAATTTCAGAGAACACTTTATCTTAACTAGGATCTCTAAATTTAATTTTCTTTAACATAAACAATATAATTTAATTTCAGAGAACACTTTATCTTAACTAGGATGTCTAAATTTAATTTTCTTTAACATAAACAATATGAACTTAATTACAGAGAACACTTTACCTTAACTATGATGCATACATTTTATTATCTTTAACGCAAACAATATAATTTAATTTCAGAGAACACTTTATCTTAACTAGGATGTCTAAAGTTAATTTTCTTTGACATAAACAATATGTTACAGGTCAGATTCGAAACCCACATTGTCAACAACATCGGATAACGGATATGACCACAAACAAGAAACATAAAATTTACCATCAAGTAGCCACTTCGTAAACAAATTCCAGAGGAAATTGCATATCCCCTTTCACGAAGTGGCTAACGGGTAAATTTTCCTAGAAATCTAAGTAAGGCAAAAGTACATTGAAAATGATGGCAAAGCACCTGGGTAAAATTCCAAGTCTCAGGCTAAAAACGCCTCGCCATCAAATTCCAATAAGTACATCGCCTTAGCCAAGGTCTATCGGTGCTTGAACTTTCCAAGCCAAAAAGTGAGAGAAAGAAAGCTTTCACACACACGATCAAAAGCTTGCCTAATGTTTAACGACTAAGCGGAAGTTATACGATCAAGAGCGAAAGCTCAAAGCTTTCTACCTTGATCAAAAAGCTCAGTCGAATAAACAGGTAACTGGTCGTGGCGAAAAAATAAGAATAGTGAGTCTGATTTTAAACTTTGTCGGAGAGTTGTCTGATTTTTAAACGTTGCGGGAAAGAGTATGTTTTAACGGTGGAGTCGCGGTTTTTGAAAGTTAGATTATCGAGGAATAAAGAATAAAAAACAAACCGATAGAAAATAGAATCTAGTGACATGTGTTAAGATCTATATAAATTTTTAAATTAGTGACTACAATTTAAATGTGTAAACCGATTAATTAAGTAAACCAGATTTATATTGTATTCATACTGTGTGAACTAATACGTGCTAAGGACTATATAAATTTTTAAATTAGTGACTACAATTAAAATGTGTAAACCGATTAATTAAGTAAACCAGATTTATATTGTATTCATACTGTGTGAGTTAATACGTGCTATGGTCTACGTATAAGAGTGTAATTAACCACTTAAATTAAAATAAAAGAAAACCAAACGTATAGAAAACAAAGTGTTTGAAAGACAACCGGGACAATTATATCAGGGAACCAAAAGAAAAAAAAAATACAACAAAATTGGCGCAGCCGGTAGGATCGAGGAAGCTTGGTTGGTACAAACCGTAAACGCTTTAAAACCCTCGATCTAATATCGAATAAAAGGGGATCCTTTGGCCACTGCTGGGTAGTCAATAGCCCAGTAAGTCACCCCCAACGCTCAGGGCTAAACAACTTTAGCTGCCTCTGCTCCAGGCGAGCAAGCGGTTACCCTTTGTACAAGTGCAAAAAGGCACCATCTTTAAAAGAGCCGAACATTTCCCCGTGACCAGAGAGGAACAGAAGGACACCCAGAAATCATCTTCCAGGGCCAGCGGTGCTCCCGAAACCACTCCTAGAAGGACGATTTTAAGGAAAGCCACCCTCATATCGGACGACTCAAAGGTCAACCCGTCCGCAACTTTAAATAACGAGACGATCAAAGGAACGACTCGCCTCCACCAACTACAACACAGCGGTAGGTCTGAGAGGAAAAACAGAAGACGGCTAAAAGCCCCCTTTCAGATCGCATCACAGGGAAACCAAAAGACGGCTGAAGTAGCCCCCCTATCAACAGAGAACTACGGCAAGGGAGTACCTAAGTAGGCTACTAGCCCCCCTTGCAACCACCAACAACACGTAGTGCATGTCGGAGTCGGAAGGCGACTCCCCACCGAAAGCCGCACCGAGGACCAAGTTTCCGGCTGAGAGGACGTCCCCGACTAATAGCGAACGTCCACCCCCTTCGCCGAAAGAAGCCGAAGGAAGAAAGCTTAGGAGCGGCACAGTTTTACCCATTCCTACAACCGCTAGTAAAGTAAGTTTAAATAGATATTTAGATAGGGTTCTCGAGAAAGCGCGGGACTCCGATAAACTCTCTGTACCTCAGTGTGACGTTTTAGATAAAAAACTCACACAAAACCGCGAGGATAGGCTCGCCTTAGTTAAAAAATATCAGGAAGATACAGAGAGATTTAAGGCAGACATCGCCGAATTTAAGGGAACCTCGCGCTCGCTCGAATTAGTTAAGGAAGATAGGTTAAATAGGGAAAATTGTAAAGAGGCCAGTGTAATTGTAAGAGCCTCATCAGGAACAGACACCGACGATCAGACCAAATCCGACCCGACCGACGAAGACCTCTTATTCGATTGGCTGGAAGCATCCTTCACGGACACCAGTCACGAGGAAAGCTTGCTTAGTCTACCCGAGTATAAACCCAAAACAACCTACAAACACTCCAAGATGGTAGATTATGCCAAAGTAGCCAAACTGACGGCACAGCTTGTTCCTTTGTTCTCTGGCGCAAATAGCCCTCAGTTGAGCCAAGAGCTCCAAACCTTTATAGGTTGCTGCAAACAGACACAGCAATGCCTTACCACAGAGGAACAAGCAGCTTTCCTCCAAATTTTGCCTACCAGACTCCGGGGCGAAGCGTATCAACTCTTCGCCTCAGACGTACCACCCACCTTCAAAGAAGTGGAAGAACGTCTAAATAGGGCATATTTACCTAGGGAAACATACCAAGAGTTGGTAAATAAACTAATAACAACTCGACAACTACCCCTAGAAACACTAAACGCATATACGACCAGACTGAAACAATTGCTGGTCCTTTGCAAAGAAGCTGCCGACACCAAATACGGCAATGCAGCGTCCACAGTGAAGACTCAGTTAGAAGATTTCGCTAAAAATGCACTAAAAAGCGGAGTAGGAAACCCGCATTTGTGCCAGTATCTCCTTACAATAGGCGATGCTACAGTGGACGAACTAATACAAAAGGCGCTGGACATGGAGAGGCTCCAGCAAAGCGCCCTATTTATACAATCCCCACTCTCACAAATGCCCACATTACCACACACACAAAGTTATGACACACACACAGGGACCAGCCCGTTAGCCCATGGTCAAATAAACTTTTTACAGGTACCCCCTAGGACAGCACCACCAAATTACCAAAACCAACCATTAACTCCCCATCCATCACAACGCCCTTCATTTCAGCAAAGAGACCACAGGTTTGGAAACAGGCGACCGAACCTCAGTACACCGGCACAGAACATCAAATGTAGCTTCTGTCAAAAACGGGGTCATACGTACTCCGACTGTCTAAAGCGCAAAAACACACCTTTCTGCGTGAATTGCAAAAATTATGGGCATGATGTTCGCGATTGCAGAACAAATCGTTCTGCTAGAATCCAAGATACAGCCCATGCAAGAGGGCCCCCAAGAGAAAACAGACCGACTCCAGAACAACGTCCATCCAGCGGCCCCCGAGTGTATAACATAAGCGTCAAATGTAATTTCTGTGGCCGACGCGGACACTCTGTAGACGTTTGCCAACAAAAACAGAAATGGGAGTCTCAGAATCCGGGAAACGACGCACAGTCGACCCAAAACTCCCCGGCTCGACTATAAACCCTCCGCAAAATAAACAAGGGTCACCTCAGACGCCCAAGACTAGTATCTCGACCGTAAAACTTCCACTGGACATCGGCCTACACGGCCAAACCAAATTGGTAGTGGATACTGGCGCTGAGGTTAGTATTATTAAGAAAAAAGCACTACAGTCCCTCGACGACATCAATACCGAGGAGGTGTACACACTACAAACGCCGTTTGGAACTGGAAAAACCTTGGGAAGCTGCCAGGGAAACTTCACTCTAAAACACAACATACCCTGCAATTTCCAAGTCATACAAAACCTTCCAGGTCTCACGGACGACGGTTTGCTAGGAAATGACTTCTTAGCAAAGAATTGTAATGTTGAAGGTCCAAATATGGCGCTCAGGTTTCCTCGCACGGAAACTAACCTCGAAGAGTTTGCTATACCCCTAATATTAGCATCGGACGAGGAGTGTTCACAAAACGCAGTCGAAGTAGAAACACTAACAGGTAGCACGGAGGCCCCAGAGGTCAAGCTTTCTACTTGCAGTGTCCTCAAGGCATCTCAATTGGAGAATGCTGGCTGTAGCACACAAGAACACCACTCGGATAAAAGAACTACCAAAGATCCGGCTTGCGAAATAAGGCAGCACCAGATAGTCTTAGACAAACCTGTTTGCATACCTGCAAGATCCCAGATTGTAGTCAAAATCCCGTTGCAATTGGCGGAAGAAATGCTCTGTCTATCGCAGGAGATAGACGATGGAGTCTTCCTGGCAAATAGCTTACTCTCATCAGGAATCAAGGTAGCGCCCATTGGGATTCTCAACGCTAACAATTTCCAAGTAGTTCTGACAAGCCTCGACATAACGCTTGTCCACACCAAAGACTACACCGTCATCCCTATCTCCAACGGATCGGATGAAACAAAATTAGATGAAGAAAACAAAGAATACAGAGAAACACGGCCCATGAGCCGGAATAATGGCGCTGACAATCCCCACAAAAGGTCTACTCTAACCGGTCACAAAGACCCAGTAGCCCCAACGCCAATTAGAGGTAGAAACACGTCCAAACATGTAAAATGGCATAAGAGCCCCTCCAGAGACGCTTGCGGGTCCCTCAAGAAAACCCCAACGTCTGGCGCTTGTGAGTACAACAAATGTCTGGCACCTAAGGAAAGCCCAGATCGACAAACTCCATCGCCCAGAAGCTCAAGCCCAAAAATACAAACGACAAACGCTTGCGAGTTCCAACGAATGCCTGAACCCGTAGGTATCAAGGCCCACAAAACTCCAACGTTCAAGAACAGTAGTTTTAAGAAAAATAAAAACAAGAACAGAGTTACTAGAGCCGATAAGATGGCTACTCTGCAACACATTAAATATCTATACCCGGACAGTGACGATCCGGACGAACCCCAACATAACCCGCGTCTCGCCAGGTTAGTACAAGAACTCAACCTGGACGACACCTTAAGCGCGGAAGAGTCATCCGCCATAACCAAACTATGTTATGAGTACGATGATATTTTCTTTTTAAAAGGTGATAGGCTCACTCATACCAAAGCCATCACCCACGACATTCCCCTGGTGCAAGACCAAGCACCCATTAATCAAAAGATGTACCGATTGCCTGAAACCCAACGCAATGTAATCAACGACCAGCTCCGAGAAATGTTGGATAATGACATAGTCCAACCGAGCAAGAGCCCATGGAATTCACCTCTCTTAGTTGTCCCCAAGAAAGCGGGACCTGATGGAGAAAAAAGGTGGCGCGTCGTCGTCGACTTTCGCAAACTTAACGAAAAAACGATTGGCGACGCCTATCCGCTACCTCGTATCGAGGACATACTCGACCAACTAGGTCATTCCCGATACTTCACTACACTCGACTTGGCCAATGGTTATCACCAGGTATTAGTCGACCCCAAAGACAGGCCAAAGACGGCTTTCAGCACAAATTATGGGCACTACGAATTCAAGCGTATGCCGTTCGGGCTCAAAGGAGCCCCGGCCACCTTCCAACGTCTAATGAACTTCGTATTAACAGGTTTACAAGGCCTGGAATGCTTTGTGTACCTAGATGACATAGTCATCTACGGGAAAAACCTGGCAGACCACAATCAAAAGCTCCGCAAAGTCTTCGACAGACTGAGAGAGAACAACCTGAAACTGCAACCCGAGAAGTGTCAGTTCCTAAGACGAGAGGTTGTATACTTAGGCCATAAGTGTTCCAACAAAGGAGCACTCCCAGACCCCAGCAAAACGGCATGCGTCCAAACATTCCCCGTTCCCCGAACAGTCAGACAAGTCCAATCATTTCTGGGACTTGCCAACTACTACAGGAAATTTATACCCGATTTCTCAAAGATAGTACGTCCAATCACGAATTTGCTTCGCAAGGACGTGAAATTTACTTGGACTAACAAATGTCAAGAGGCATTTGAAGTAATTAAAAAATCCCTAATTTCCCCTCCACTTCTAATCTATCCCGATTTCACCCAACCGTTCAACCTAACCACGGACGCCAGTAGCGAGGCCTTAGGAGCTGTCCTCTCCCAAGGAGAAGTCGGACGTGACCAGCCTATTGCCTATGCCAGCCGTACACTAAATAAAGCTGAACGCAACTACTCTACAATAGAGAAAGAGTTGCTAGCCATAGTCTGGGCCACCCGTAACTTCAGATGTTACCTACAAGGCCGAAAATTCACAGTCTACACAGACCATAAGCCTCTCAAAGGCGTCTTTAACGTAAAAGACCCAACTTCCCGTTTGGTGAGATTTCATCATAAACTTTCCGAGTTCGATTATAAAATCGAATACAAACCCGGAAAATATAATACAAATGCCGACGCCCTCAGTCGCATCCCGCGGGAAGAAACCGAAGACACCACTCTTCTAGTAAAGGCCCTAGTCCACCATAAAATGGATTCAGACTCGGAGGAAGAAAACGGTACAACCCCCCACAGTCGCTTAAAATGCAACGCGGTGACTCGGGCTCAAACAAAACATGTTCAAGCAGAACCCAAGAGCCCCGAGACACAGGATCCCTCGTTAAGCAACCAGGATCACGAACCGCCAAAACCCGAACAAAAACTAAAACCAATAGACCCACCAGGAAACGATTCAGACACACATGGACAAAAAACCCCTGAACTTATTACAAACCCCGAGGAAATCAGGACAATCTTACATGACTACCATGATTCTCCTTTCGGTGGCCACCAGGGCGTAATTAAAACGTACAAACGGATCAGAAGAAAGTACTGGTGGAGGCACATGATTAGTGATATAAAGAAATACATTAAGCGATGCCCCAAATGCCAAAAGATGAAAGCGTCACCACAATTCCGAATGCCGATGGTTATAACGGACATCGCAGAAAAACCCTTTGACAAGGTCTACCTCGACATGGTAGGTCCACTTGAGGAAACAGAGTCCGGAAATAAATATATCTTAACGTTCCAGGACAACCTTACAAAGTTCGTCGACTGGTATGCCATACCAAATGGAGAAGCTGTAACAGTAGCGCAAATTTTCTTTGACGAAATAGTAACGCGCTATCGCATCCCCAAACGAATTGTCACCGATCAGGGAAGCAATTTTCTGAGTGATTTATTCAAACAGGTATGTAAATTGCTAAGGGTGAAGAAACTCCAAACTTCAGCGTATCACCCACAGTCTAATGGCGCACTAGAGCGTGCACATAGACCATTAATTGAATACCTCAGAACAATAGTGGACGAAAATCCCAAATCTTGGGACCAATACCTGCGAACCGCTGCATTCGTGTACAACAACAGTGTGCACGAAGGGACGAAACTAACTCCCATGGACTGCCTTTACGGCTTTACAGCAGATGTCCCCTCCAACCTTAAACGAGACCCAGAACCCGTGTATAACCACGAGAGCTATTACCACATATTACGGTATAAGCTTCAAAAATCTTATGCAACGGCTCGGAAAAACATATTGGCCAGTAAACAACGCTCGAAAGGTTACTACGACAAAACTATACGCCCTATATCCTTCCATATAGGAGACAGGGTCCTCCTCAAGAGCGAAAATAGAAAACATAAACTCTGTCAAATCTGGGTAGGGCCCTATTTGGTAACCGGCGTTCCCAGCTCAGTGAATACCACGATACGAGTTGGTAAGAGAATAGTCACCGTCCATAATAACAGGCTGAAGCCGTATTACGACTAAACCAACTAAATAATACCTAAATTCCCCCATTTATTGCAATAAGTACTAAACTTTAATACCTTTAATTTGAGTACAAACTATCTAACCCAAACCTTTCCTCTCCCCATAGACATGTCCTTGGCAATCATTATACTCGGATTGTTCCTGTCCCCTGTGGCAAAAGGCGAGATAGAGCCATATACAATAACTCCCCTGAACAACACCGGAGTACTCTTTGAAGACTTGGGAAGCCTGATGGTGTATCATAACACCTGGAACGTCATAACGGAACTGGATCTGTCCGAATTGGAAAATCAAACAATGTTGGCGGAACGAGCAGAGCATTATGTACACCAACTCTGTGGAAATACTTCATCAGCAACAGGACTGTGCGAAATGCAGAAAAAACATGTTCATGCACTGATGGAGAACATTAAGAGACGCACCCACGTCATTAAGGAGGCCGTACCAAAATCCCGCAAACCCAGATCGATATTCGATGGTATAGGAAATGCCATGCATTACCTCTTCGGAACGATGGACAGCGGAAACGAACGCGAGGTGTACAGTCGCTTGGACGAACTCGAAACAAATACCCAAGCACTCGCCGACCTAGAGAAACAGCAGATTAGCGTGGTAAAGACAACCTTTGATAGAATCCAGAAACCCTTAACGTCACTGGTGGAACGTCAAAGGCAAATAACTCTTCAAATAAATGATCTGCACAACTTGACGGATGACCTGCAAGCTAGACAGTTAAGACAGGAAATTATTTCTAGCTTCCTCCTCCAAATGGTCGAACTAGAGTTTAGACAGCAGGCCTTATTAGATATAATTGTATCAAGTAGGAATAACCAAATACACCCATTACTAATTTCACCCGGTGGGCTGTTAGAAATTTACCATAAATCCCATTCAGCCTGCCAGAACCCCCAAAGCTGCCTCTCGATTCTTTACCAGACAACCGAGATTCGAACTCATTTATTACAAGAAAAACTTGTAATTCGCCTCACCCTCCCTATATTCGACATCCCCAAATTTAAACTACAACAAATACGATGCTTTCCAATCCATACTGAAAATAACCATTCACTAATCCCAGAGATAGCTTACTCGCACATAGCAAGTCAAATTCACACGCAGGAATTTTTACTCCTTAAACCGTCAAATATCCGTCAGTATCAAAAGGTGTCCAAAAACATAGAAGAAGACACATATATTGGCAGACTAAACACCCCGATAACAAAAGCAACACTGTCCACTGAATGTGTTATTAAACTATTATTTAATCCACTAGAAGAAAACCCCAGATGTCACCTTAGGGCACAACTAACCCCCAGAGATACCCTTATCAAATTAAAAAGACCCAATACTTGGTTATATTCTTTAGCCTCCCCAACAATAGTGCATATCACCTGTGCCCGACGGTTACTCACTAATCGTCTTAGCAGACAAGGCATATTAGTAATTAACGAAGCCTGTCAACTACAAATAGGCCCAAACACTATATATTATGAAGCCAAAAATCTTCACCCCTTAAAAATCTCCCAACCGGATTACTTCCCCAACACCAACGAAACTAAAATAGAGTTGGAAAATTTTATGGCCACACTCCCGGAACCACAGGCACAGGAACACTCCTTATTACTCCTTGGGGACAATACGAACCAATTAATACACCAAGGCACAAAATCCCTAGACGAGATTCGCACCCAGGTAGAAAAGGTTCGCATTAACACGAAAGCCAAGGTCCCCCATACTTTATCCACTACCTCCCTATCACTCTCAGGCATACTGCTGTTAGTCATAACAGGGTATATTCTAATAAAATATGTGGCTCCCAAAGTCACACTATTGATTAGCCAGCGGAACACACCGCCCCCTCAAAACGAGATACCAATGCAGCAAATCTATACCACCCTCCCCGAAACAATAGAAAAATCCCAAACACTCCCTAAGACACAAACACCTCAAAGACCCCAAACACTTCCACGAGTTAAATCAATCCAACTTGTATAAAAAAAAAAAAAACAAAAAAAAACAAAAAAAAATTTATATATTAATAGTAAATTTTTCTATGACGATTACACCTCTTTAAACCTTCATCCTCAACCACCAGATGTGGATTTACCAACATCATATAAACCTCCCTTTTCAAATCTCATCCAACGCCGTTTTCAACGCGTAACCAAAACATGCCAAACGACAAAACAATAGAAATTGCTGCCCCCAAAGTAGATTTCACCCAAGCGCTCCAACGAAGAAAATCAACATTACTCAAAATCAAAACCCAAAACAAAAAGAAAAACGGCAAACTCCAAAATAACTTTAGGAAAGAGGGAATAAAAAGAAAAAGACAACTAAATTAAATGAAGAAATTTATTTATTTTCCTCAAGACAATAAAGCTCTCGCGCAGAACTAATTACACCACTTAAGTCCCAAAACAGAGATCCCATGTTAATAAAAAAAAAAAAAAAAAAAAAAAAAAAAACCCTGAAAACAATAAAACAACTAAAACTTTGTCCTTTCAGCACATAGTTTACCTAAAAATAGAGAATGCAAAATTCTCTCAACGCAAATCTCATCCAAAAATGCCAGCACAAACCAACGCAACAATAAAAACTCACAAAAACGCCGATTAACAAACCGCCGATTAAAACCTCAATTCCCTTCCAACGTTGATAGAAACAATAAAGAATCCACCAAAAAACCACACAATAAAAACAAATATTTTTTATATATATACAGAAACCAGTTTTAAGAAAACAAAATAAAATTTATTTTCCCAAAAAGAAAAAAAACGAGAGAAGGGGCACAAAAGTATTTTCATATATGACTAAACTAGTCCCACCATTCCTCAGAGACGGTGCTGGAATGGGGTCCGGAGGCTTCGACCTCGGCTGGCTCCCTTCTGTCGTCAACCCCACGCTCAACCTCTACGGGGGGTACAAATGGAGCTCCGCAGTAGAGGCTCTTCCCAACTACAGAAATAACACCACCTAAAAAAAAAAAAAAGAGAGAAAACAAAATAATAATCGATAAATCCAAATAATAAATTTACTTACCGTTAGCAACCCAACGCTCACCCTTCTCCAGCGTCAGCTCCACCTTGTGGGTGGCATTGGCAACGGCAGGAGCCGTCCAAATGGTGATAGTAGGCAACCCCTCTCGGATAAGCACGAGGCGGAGGGGACCTTTCCAATTTCTTGCCACTCCAACTATGGTAATACCTCGAACCTCGACCACATGGTCGGACTTAATCCGAAGTCCCTTACGGTTCACGAGCTCGACGAAATTCATTACAGATACAAAAAAAAAATTTTTTAAAAAAAAACTTTACACTTTAAAACGCGCGGTACAGAGTTTCAGCACAAACTAGGTAAATTGTCCCCGTAACCCAGCCTTTTAAATATAAATATATCCCTGACCAATCATTTTTCAAACGATAACTATTCCTCTCCAAAGAATAGTTATCTTCTTCCCAGAAGGAAGGAATGTTACAGGTCAGATTCGAAACCCGATGCTGGACATTTTTGTCAACAACATCGGATAACGGATATGACCACAAACAAGAAACATAAAATTTACCATCAAGTAGCCACTTCGTAAACAAATTCCAGAGGAAATTGCATATCCCCTTTCACGAAGTGGCTAACGGGTAAATTTTCCTAGAAATCTAAGTAAGGCAAAAGTACATTGAAAATGATGGCAAAGCACCTGGGTAAAATTCCAAGTCTCAGGCTAAAAACGCCTCGCCATCAAATTCCAATAAGTACATCGCCTTAGCCAAGGTCTATCGGTGCTTGAACTTTCCAAGCCAAAAAGTGAGAGAAAGAAAGCTTTCACACACACGATCAAAAGCTTGCCTAATGTTTAACGACTAAGCGGAAGTTATACGATCAAGAGCGAAAGCTCAAAGCTTTCTACCTTGATCAAAAAGCTCAGTCGAATAAACAGGTAACTGGTCGTGGCGAAAAAATAAGAATAGTGAGTCTGATTTTAAACTTTGTCGGAGAGTTGTCTGATTTTTAAACGTTGCGGGAAAGAGTATGTTTTAACGGTGGAGTCGCGGTTTTTGAAAGTTAGATTATCGAGGAATAAAGAATAAAAAACAAACCGATAGAAAATAGAATCTAGTGACATGTGTTAAGATCTATATAAATTTTTAAATTAGTGACTACAATTTAAATGTGTAAACCGATTAATTAAGTAAACCAGATTTATATTGTATTCATACTGTGTGAACTAATACGTGCTAAGGACTATATAAATTTTTAAATTAGTGACTACAATTAAAATGTGTAAACCGATTAATTAAGTAAACCAGATTTATATTGTATTCATACTGTGTGAGTTAATACGTGCTATGGTCTACGTATAAGAGTGTAATTAACCACTTAAATTAAAATAAAAGAAAACCAAACGTATAGAAAACAAAGTGTTTGAAAGACAACCGGGACAATTATATCAGGGAACCAAAAGAAAAAAAAAATACAACAAATATGAACTTAATTACAGAGAACACTTTATCTTAACTATGATGCATACATTTTATTATCTTTAACACAAACAATATAATTTAATTTCAGAGAACACTTTATCTTAACTAGGATGTCTAAATTTAATTTTCTTTAACATAAACAATATGAACTTAATTACAGAGAACACTTTACCTTAACTACGATGCATACATTTTATTATCTTTAACACAAACAATATAATTTAATTTCAGAGAACACTTTATCTTAACTAGGATGTCTAAATTTAATTTCCTTTAACATAAACAATATGAACTTAATTACAGAGAACACTTTACCTTAACTATGATGCATACATTTTATTATCTTTAACACAAACAATATAATTTAATTTCAGAGAACACTTTATCTTAACTAGGATGTCTAAATTTAATTTTCTTTAACATAAACAATATAAACTTAATTACAGAGAACACTTTACCTTAACTATGATGCATACATTTTATTATCTTTAACACAAACAATATAATTTAATTTCAGAAAACACTTTATCTTAACTAGGATGTCTAAATTTAATTTTCTTTAACATAAACAATATGAACTTAATTACAGAGAACACATTACCTTAACTATGATGCATACATTTTATTATCTTTAACACAAACAATATAATTTAATTTCAGAGAACACTTTATCTTAACTAGGATGTCTAAATTTAATTTTCTTTAACATAAACAATATGAACTTAATTACAGAGAACACTTTACCTTAACTATGATGCATACATTTTATTATCTTTAACGCAAACAATATAATTTAATTTCAGAGAACACCTTATCTTAACTAGGATGTATAAAGTTAATTTTCTTTAACATAAACAATATGAACTTAATTACAGAGAACACTTTACCTTAACTATGATGCATACATTTTATTATCTTTAACACAAACAATTTAATTTAATTTCAGAGAACACTTTATCTTAACTAGGATGTCTAAATTTAATTTTCTTTAACATAAACAATATGAACTTAATTACAGAGAACACTTTACCTTAACTATGATGCATACATTTTATTATCTTTAACACAAACAATATAATTTAATTTCAGAGAACACTTTATCTTAACTAGGATGTCTAAATTTAATTTTCTTTAACATAAACAATATGAACTTAATTACAGAGAACACTTTACCTTAACTATGATGCATACATTTTATTATCTTTAACGCAAACAATATAATTTAATTTCAGAGAACACTTTATCTTATCTAGGATGTCTAAATTTAATTTTCTTTAACATAAACAATATGAACTTAATTACAGAGAACACTTTACCTTAACTATGATGCATACATTTTATTATCATTAACACAAACAATATAATTTAATTTCAGAGAACACTTTATCTTAACTAGGATGTCTAAATTTAATTTTCTTTAACATAAACAATATGAACTTAATTACAGAGAACACTTAACCTTAACTATGATGCATACATTTTATTATCTTTAACACAAACAATATAATTTAATTTCAGAGAACACTTTATCTTAATTAGGATGTCTAAATTTAATTTTCTTTAACATAAACAATATGAACTTAATTACAGAGAACACTTTACCTTAACTATGATGCATACATTTTATTATCTTTAACACAAACAATATAATTTAATTTCAGAGAACACTTTATCTTAACTAAGATGTCTAAATTTAATTTTATTTAACATAAACAATATGAACTTAATTACAGAGAACACTTTACCTTAACTATGATGCATACATTTTATTTTCTTTAACACAAACCATATAATTTAATTTCAGAGAACACTTTATCTTAACTAGGATGTCTAAATTTAATTTTCTTTAACATAAACAATATGAACTTAATTACAGAGAACACTTTACCTTAACTATGATGCATACATTTTATTATCTTTAACACAAACAATATAATTTAATTTCAGAGAACACTTTATCTTAACTAGGATGTCTAAATTTAATTTTCTTTAACATAAACAATATGAACTTAATTACAGAGAACACTTTACCTTAACTATGATGCATACATTTTATTATCTTTAACACAAACAATATAATTTAATTTCAGAGAACACTTTATCTTATCTAGGATGTCTAAATTTAATTTTCTCTAACATAAACAATATGAACTTAATTACAGAGAACACTTTACCTTAACTATGATGCATACATTTTATTATCTTTAACACAAACAATATAATTTAATTTCAGAGAACACTTTATCTTAACTAGGATGTCTAAATTTAATTTTCTTTAACATAAACAATATGAACTTAATTACAGAGAACACTTTACCTTAACTATGATGCATACATTTTGTTAACTTTAACACAAACAATATAATTTAATTTCAGAGAACACTTTATCTTAACTAGGATGTCTAAATTTAATTTTCTTTAACATAAACAATATGAACTTAATTACAGAGAACACTTTACCTTAACTATGATGCATACATTTTATTATCTTTAACACAAACAATATAATTTAATTTCAGAGAACACTTTATCTTAACTAGGATGTCTAAATTTAATTTTCTTTAACATAAACAATATGAACTTAATTACAGAGAACACTTTACCTTAACTATGATGCATACATTTTATTATCTTTAACACAAACAATATAATTTAATTTCAGAGTACACTTTATCTTAACTAGGATGTCTAAATTTAATTTTCTTTAACATAAACAATATGAACTTAATTACAGAGAACACTTAACCTTAACTATGATGCATACATTTTATTATCTTTAACACAAACAATATAATTTAATTTCAGAGAACACTTTATCTTAATTAGGATGTCTAAATTTAATTTTCTTTAACATAAACAATATGAACTTAATTACAGAGAACACTTTACCTTAACTATGATGCATACATTTTATTATCTTTAACACAAACAATATAATTTAATTTCAGAGAACACTTTATCTTAACTAGGATGTCTAAATTTAATTTTCTTTAACATAAACAATATGAACTTAATTACAGAGAACACTTTACCTTAACTATGATGCATACATTTTATTATCTTTAACACAAACAATATAATTTAATTTCAGAGAACACTTTATCTTAACTAGGATGTCTAAATTTAATTTTCTTTAACATAAACAATATGAACTTAATTACAGAGAACACTTTACCTTAACTATGATGCATACATTTTATTATCTTTAACACAAACAATATAATTTAATTTCAGAGAACACTTTATCTTAACTAGGATGTCTAAATTTAATTTTCTTTAACATAAACAATATGAACTTAATTACAGAGAACACTTTACCTTAACTATGATGCATACATTTTATTATCTTTAACGCAAACAATATAATTTAATTTCAGAGAACACTTTATCTTATCTAGGATGTCTAAATTTAATTTTCTTTAACATAAACAATATGAACTTAATTACAGAGAACACTTTACCTTAACTATGATGCATACATTTTATTATCTTTAACACAAAAATATAATTTAATTTCAGAGAACACTTTATCTTAACTAGGATGTCTAAAGTTAATTTTCTTTAACATAAACAATATGAACTTAATTACAGAGAACACTTTACCTTAACTATGATGCATACATTTTATTATCTTTAACGCAAACAATATAATTTAATTTCAGAGAACACTTTATCTTAACTAGGATGTCTAAAGTTAATTTACTTTAACATAAACAATATGAACTTAATTACAGAGAACACTTTACCTTAACTATGATGCATACATTTTATTATCTTAAACACAAACAATATAATTTAATTTCAGAGAACACTTTATCTTAACTAGGATCTCTAAATTTAATTTTCTTTAACATAAACAATATGAACTTAATTACAGAGAACACTTTACCTTAACTATGATGCATACATTTTATTATCTTTAACACAAACAATATAATTTAATTTCAGAGAACACTTTATCTTAACTAGGATGTCTAAATTTAATTTTCTTTAACATAAATAATATGAACTTAATTACAGAGAACACTTTACCTTAACTATGATGCATACATTTTATTATCTTTAACACAAACAATATAATTTAATTTCAGAGAACACTTTATCTTAACTAGGATGTCTAAAGTTAATTTTCTTTAACATAAACAATATGAACTTAATTACAGAGAACACTTTACCTTAACTATGATGCATACATTTTATTATCTTTAACGCAAACAATATAATTTAATTTCAGAGAACACTTTATCTTAACTAGGATGTCTAAAGTTAATTTTCTTTAACATAAACAATATGAACTTAATTACAGAGAACACTTTACCTTAACTATGATGCATACATTTTATTATCTTTAACACAAACAATATAATTAAATTTCAGAGAACACTTTATCTTAACTAGGATGTCTAAAGTTAATTTTCTTTAACATAAACAATATGAACTTAATTACAGAGAACACTTTACCTTAACTATGATGCATACATTTTATTATCTTTAACGCAAACAATATAATTTAATTTCAGAGAACACTTTATCTTAACTAGGATGTCTAAATTTAATTTTCTTTAACATAAACAATATGAACTTAATTACAGAGAACACTTTACCTTAACAATGATGCATACATTTTATTATCTTTAACACAAACAATATAATTTAATTTCAGGGAACACTTTATCTTAACGAGGATGTCTAAATTTAATTTTCTTTAACATAAACAATATGAACTTAATTACAGAGAACACTTTACCTTAACTATGATGCATACATTTTATTATCTTTAACACAAACAATATAATTTAATTTCAGAGAACACTTTATCTTAACTAGGATGTCTACAGTTAATTTTCTTTAACATAAACAATATGAACTTAATTACAGAGAACACTTTACCTTAACTATGATGCATACATTTTATTATCTTTAACACAAACAATATAATTTAATTTCAGAGAACACTTTATCTTAACTAGGATGCCTAAATTTAATTTTCTTTAACATAAACAATATGAACTTAATTACAGAGAACACTTTACCTTAACTATGATGCATACATTTTATTATCTTTAACACAAACAATATAATTTAATTTCAGAGAACACTTTATCTTAACTAGGATGTCTAAATTTAATTTTCTTTAACATAAACAATATGAACTTAATTACAGAGAACACTTTACCTTAACTATGATGCATACATTTTATTATCTTTAACACAAAAAATATAATTTTATTTCAGAGAACACTTTATCTTAACTAGGATGTCTAAAGTTAATTTTCTTTAACATAAACAATATGAACTTAATTACAGAGAACACTTTACCTTAACTATGATGCATACATTTTATTATCTTTAACGCAAACAATATAATTTAATTTCAGAGAACACTTTATCTTAACTAGGATGTCTAAAGTTAATTTACTTTAACATAAACAATATGAACTTAATTACAGAGAACACTTTACCTTAACTATGATGCATACATTTTATTATCTTTAACACAAACAATATAATTTAATTTCAGAGAACACTTTATCTTAACTAGGATCTCTAAATTTAATTTTCTTTAACATAAACAATATGAACTTAATTACAGAGAACACTTTACCTTAACTATGATGCATACATTTTATTATCTTTAACACAAACAATATAATTTAATTTCAGAGAACGCTTTATCTTAACTAGGATGTCTAAATTTAATTTTCTTTAACATAAACAATATGAACTTAATTACAGAGAACACTTTACCTTAACTATGATGCATACATTTTATTATCTTTAACACAAACAATATAATTTAATTTCAGAGAACACTTTATCTTAACTAGGATGTCTAAAGTTAATTTTCTTTAACATAAACAATATGAACTTAATTACAGAGAACACTTTACCTTAACTATGATGCATACATTTTATTATCTTTAACGCAAACAATATAATTTAATTTCAGAGAACACTTTATCTTAACTAGGATGTCTAAAGTTAATTTTCTTTAACATAAACAATATGAACTTAATTACAGAGAACACTTTACCTTAACTATGATGCATACATTTTATTATCTTTAACACAAACAATATAATTTAATTTCAGAGAACACTTTATCTTAACTAGGATGTCTAAAGTTAATTTTCTTTAACATAAACAATATGAACTTAATTACAGAGAACACTTTACCTTAACTATGATGCATACATTTTATTATCTGTAACACAAACAATATAATTTAATTTCAGAGAACACTTTATCTTAACTAGGATGTCTAAATTTAATTTTCTTTAACATAAACAATATGAACTTAATTACAGAGAACACTTTACCTTAACTATGATGCATACATTTTATTATCTTTAACGCAAACAATATAATTTAATTTCAGAGAACACTTTATCTTAACTAGGATGTCTAAAGTTAATTTTCTTTAACATAAACAATATGAACTTAATTACAGAGAACACTTTACCTTAACTATGATGCATACATTTTATTATCTTTAACACAAACAATATAATTTAATTTCAGAGAACACTTTATCTTAACTAGGATGTCTAAATTTAATTTTCTTTAACATAAACAATATGAACTTAATTACAGAGAACACTTTACCTTAACTATGATGCATACATTTTATTATCTTTAACACAAACAATATAATTTAATTTCAGAGAACACTTTATCTTAACTAGGATGTCTAAATTTAATTTTCTTTAACATAAACAATATGAACTTAATTACAGAGAACACTTTACCTTAACTATGATGCATACATTTTATTGTCTTTAACACAAACAATATAATTTAATTTCAGAGAACACTTTATCTTAACTAGGATGTCTAAATTTAATTTTCTTTAACATAAACAATATGAACTTAATTACAGAGAACACTTTACCTTAACTATGATGCATACATTTTATTATCTTTAACACAAACAATATAATTTAATTTCAGAGAACACTTTATCTTAACTAGGATGTCTAAATTTAATTTTCTTTAACATAAAAAATATGAACTTAATTACAGAGAACACTTTACCGTAACTATGGTGCATACATTTTATTATCTTTAACACAAACAATATAATTTAATTTCAGAGAACACCTTATCTTAACTAGGATGTCTAAAGTTAATTTTCTTTAACATAAACAATATGAACTTAATTACAGAGAACACTTTACCTTAACTATGATGCATACATTTTATTATCTTTAACACAAACAATATAATTTAATTTCAGAGAACACTTTATCTTAACTAGGATGTCTAAATTTAATTTTCTTTAACATAAACAATATGAACTTAATTACAGAGAACACTTTACCTTAACTATGATGCATACATTTTATTATCTTTAACACAAACAATATAATTAAATTTCAGAGAACACTTTATCTTAACTAGGATGTCTAAAGTTAATTTTCTTTATCATAAACAATATGAACTTAATTACAGAGAACACTTTACCTTAACTATGATGCATACATTTTATTATCTTTAACACAAACAATATAATTTAATTTCAGAGAACACTTTATCTTAACTAGGATGTCTAAAGTTAATTTTCTTTAACATAAACAATATGAACTTAATTACAGAGAACACTTTACCTTAACTATGATGCATACATTTTATTATCTTTAACGCAAACAATATAATTTAATTTCAGAGAACACTTTATCTTAACTAGGATGTCTAAAGTTAATTTTCTTTAACATAAACAATATGAACTTAATTACAGAGAACACTTTACCTTAACTATGATGCATACATTTTATTATCTTTAACACAAACAATATAATTTAATTTCAGAGAACACTTTATCTTAATTAGGATGTCTAAATTTAATTTTCTTTAACATAAACAATATGAACTTAATTACAGAGAACACTTTACCTTAACTATGATGCATACATTTTATTATCTTTAACACAAACAATATAATTTAATTTCAGAGAACACTTTATCTTAACTAGGATGTCTAAATTTAATTTTCTTTAACATAAACAATATGAACTTAATTACAGAGAACACTATACCTTAACTATGATGCATACATTTTATTATCTTTAACACAAACAATATAATTTAATTTCAGAGAACACTTTATCTTAACTAGGATGTCTAAAGTTAATTTTCTTTAAAATAAACAATATGAACTTAATTACAGAGAACACTTTACCTTAACTATGATGCATACATTTTATTATCTTTAACGCAAACAATATAATGTAATTTCAGAGAACACTTTATCTTAACTAGGATGTCTAAAGTTAATTTTCTTTAACATAAACAATATGAACTTAATTACAGAGAACACTTTACCTTAACTATGATGCATACATTTTATTATCTTTAACACAAACAATATAATTTAATTTCAGAGAACACTTTATCTTAACTAGGATGTCTAAATTTAATTTTCTTTAACATAAACAATATGAACTTAATTACAGAGAACACTTTACCTTAACTATGATGCATACATTTTATTATCTTTAACACAAACAATATAATTTAATTTCAGAGAACACTTTATCTTAACTAGGATGTCTAAATTTAATTTTCTTTAACATAAACAATATGAACTTAATTACAGAGAACACTTTACCTTAACTATGATGCATACATTTTATTATCTTTAACACAAACAATATAATTTAATTTCAGAGAACACTTTATCTTAACTAGGATGTCTAAATTTAATTTTCTTTAACATAAACAATATGAACTTAATTACAGAGAACACTTTACCTTAACTATGATGCATACATTTTATTATCTTTAACACAAACAATATAATTTAATTTCAGAGAACACTTTATCTTAACTAGGATGTCTAAATTTAATTTTCTTTAACATAAACAATATGAACTTAATTACAGAGAACACTTTACCTTAACTATGATGCATACATTTTATTATCTTTAACACAAACAATATAATTTAATTTCAGAGAACACTTTATCTTAACTAGGATGTCTAAAGTTAATTTTCTTTAACATAAACAATATGAACTTAATTACAGAGAACACTTTACCTTAACTATGATGCATACATTTTATTATCTTTAACGCAAACAATATAATTTAATTTCAGAGAACACTTTATCTTAACTAGGATGTCTAAAGTTAATTTTCTTTAACATAAACAATATGAACTTAATTACAGAGAACACTTTACCTTAACTATGATGCATACATTTTATTATCTTTAACACAAACAATATAATTTAATTTCAGAGAACACTTTATCTTAACTAGGATGTCTAAAGTTAATTTTCTTTAACACAAACAATATGAACTTAATTACAGAGAACACTTTACCTTAACTATGATGCATACATTTTATTATCTGTAACACAAACAATATAATTTAATTTCAGAGAACACTTTATCTTAACTAGGATGTCTAAATTTAATTTTCTTTAACATAAACAATATGAACTTAATTACAGAGAACACTTTACCTTAACTATGATGCATACATTTTATTATCTTTAACGCAAACAATATAATTTAATTTCAGAGAACACTTTATCTTAACTAGGATGTCTAAATTTAATTTTCTTTAACATAAACAATATGAACTTAATTACAGAGAACACTTTACCTTAACTATGATGCATACATTTTATTATCTTTAACACAAACAATATAATTTAATTTCAGAGAACACTTTATCTTAACTAGGATGTCTAAATTTAATTTTCTTTAACATAAACAATATGAACTTAATTACAGAGAACACTTTACCTTAACTATGATGCATACATTTTATTATCTTTAACACAAACAATATAATTTAATTTCAGAGAACACTTTATCTTAACTAGGATGTCTAAATTTAATTTTCTTTAACATAAACAATATGAACTTAATTACAGAGAACACTTTACCTTAACTATGATGCATACATTTTATTGTCTTTAACACAAACAATATAATTTAATTTCAGAGAACACTTTATCTTAACTAGGATGTCTAAATTTAATTTTCTTTAACATAAACAATATGAACTTAATTACAGAGAACACTTTACCTTAACTATGATGCATACATTTTATTATCTTTAACACAAACAATATAATTTAATTTCAGAGAACACTTTATCTTAACTAGGATGTCTAAATTTAATTTTCTTTAACATAAAAAATATGAACTTAATTACAGAGAACACTTTACCGTAACTATGGTGCATACATTTTATTATCTTTAACACAAACAATATAATTTAATTTCAGAGAACACTTTATCTTAACTAGGATGTCTAAAGTTAATTTTCTTTAACATAAACAATATGAACTTAATTACAGAGAACACTTTACCTTAACTATGATGCATACATTTTATTATCTTTAACGCAAACAATATAATTTAATTTCAGAGAACACTTTATCTTAACTAGGATGTCTAAAGTTAATTTTCTTTAACATAAACAATATGAACTTAATTACAGAGAACACTTTACCTTAACTATGATGCATACATTTTATTATCTTTAACACAAACAATATAATTTAATTTCAGAGAACACTTTATCTTAACTAGGATGTCTAAATTTAATTTTCTTTAACATAAACAATATGAACTTAATTACAGAGAACACTTTACCTTAACTATGATGCATACATTTTATTATCTTTAACACAAACAATATAATTTAATTTCAGAGAACACTTTATCTTAACTAGGATGTCTAAATTTAATTTTATTTAACATAAACAATATGAACTTAATTACAGAGAACACTATACCTTAACTATGATGCATACATTTTATTATCTTTAACACAAACAATATAATTTAATTTCAGAGAACACTTTATCTTAACTAGGATGTCTAAAGTTAATTTTCTTTAAAATAAACAATATGAACTTAATTACAGAGAACACTTTACCTTAACTATGATGCATACATTTTATTATCTTTAACGCAAACAATATAATTTAATTTCAGAGAACACTTTATCTTAACTAGGATGTCTAAAGTTAATTTTCTTTAACATAAACAATATGAACTTAATTACAGAGAACACTTTACCTTAACTATGATGCATACATTTTATTATCTTTAACACAAACAATATAATTTAATTTCAGAGAACACTTTATCTTAACTAGGATGTCTAAATTTAATTTTCTTTAACATAAACAATATGAACTTAATTACAGAGAACACTTTACCTTAACTATGATGCATACATTTTATTGTCTTTAACACAAACAATATAATTTAATTTCAGAGAACACTTTATCTTAACTAGGATGTCTAAATTTAATTTTCTTTAACATAAACAATATGAACTTAATTACAGAGAACACTTTACCTTAACTATGATGCATACATTTTATTATCTTTAACACAAACAATATAATTTAATTTCAGAGAACACTTTATCTTAACTAGGATGTCTAAATTTAATTTTCTTTAACATAAAAAATATGAACTTAATTACAGAGAACACTTTACCGTAACTATGGTGCATACATTTTATTATCTTTAACACAAACAATATAATTTAATTTCAGAGAACACTTTATCTTAACTAGGATGTCTAAAGTTAATTTTCTTTAACATAAACAATATGAACTTAATTACAGAGAACACTTTACCTTAACTATGATGCATACATTTTATTATCTTTAACGCAAACAATATAATTTAATTTCAGAGAACACTTTATCTTAACTAGGATGTCTAAAGTTAATTTTCTTTAACATAAACAATATGAACTTAATTACAGAGAACACTTTACCTTAACTATGATGCATACATTTTATTATCTTTAACACAAACAATATAATTTAATTTCAGAGAACACTTTATCTTAACTAGGATGTCTAAATTTAATTTTCTTTAACATAAACAATATGAACTTAATTACAGAGAACACTTTACCTTAACTATGATGCATACATTTTATTATCTTTAACACAAACAATATAATTTAATTTCAGAGAACACTTTATCTTAACTAGGATGTCTAAATTTAATTTTCTTTAACATAAACAATATGAACTTAATTACAGAGAACACTATACCTTAACTATGATGCATACATTTTATTATCTTTAACACAAACAATATAATTTAATTTCAGAGAACACTTTATCTTAACTAGGATGTCTAAAGTTAATTTTCTTTAAAATAAACAATATGAACTTAATTACAGAGAACACTTTACCTTAACTATGATGCATACATTTTATTATCTTTAACGCAAACAATATAATTTAATTTCAGAGAACACTTTATCTTAACTAGGATGTCTAAAGTTAATTTTCTTTAACATAAACAATATGAACTTAATTACAGAGAACACTTTACCTTAACTATGATGCATACATTTTATTATCTTTAACACAAACAATATAATTTAATTTCAGAGAACACTTTATCTTAACTAGGATGTCTAAATTTAATTTTCTTTAACATAAACAATATGAACTTAATTACAGAGAACACTTTACCTTAACTATGATGCATACATTTTATTATCTTTAACACAAACAATATAATTTAATTTCAGAGAACACTTTATCTTAACTAGGATGTCTAAATTTAATTTTCTTTAACATAAACAATATGAACTTAATTACAGAGAACACTATACCTTAACTATGATGCATACATTTTATTATCTTTAACACAAACAATATAATTTAATTTCAGAGAACACTTTATCTTAACTAGGATGTCTAAATTTAATTTTCTTTAACATAAACAATATGAACTTAATTACAGAGAACACTTTACCTTAACTATGATGCATACATTTTATTATCTTTAACACAAACAATATAATTTAATTTCAGAGAACACTTTATCTTAACTAGGATGTCTAAAGTTAATTTTCTTTAACATTAACAATATGAACTTAATTACAGAGAACACTTTACCTTAACTATGATGCATACATTTTATTATCTTTAACACAAACAATATAATTTAATTTCAGAGAACACTTCATCTTAACTAGGATGTCTAAATTTAATTTTCTTTAACATAAACAATATGAACTTAATTACAGAGAACACTTTACCTTAACTATGATGCATACATTTTATTATCTTTAACGGAAACAATATAATTTAATTTCAGAGAACACTTTATCTTAACTAGGATGTCTAAAGTTAATTTTCTTTAACATAAACAATATGAACTTAATTACAGAGAACACTTTACCTTAACTATGATGCATACATTTTATTATCTTTAACACAAACAATATAATTTAATTTCAGAGAACACTTTATCTTAACTAGGATGTCTAAATTTAATTTTCTTTAACATAAACAATATGAACTTAATTACAGAGAACACTTTACCTTAACTATGATGCATACATTTTATTATCTTTAACACAAACAATATAATTTAATTTCAGAGAACACTTTTTCTTAACTAGGATGTCTAAATTTAATTTTCTTTAACATAAACAATATGAACTTAATTACAGAGAACACTTTACCTTAACTATGATGCATACATTTTATTATCTTTAACACAAACAATATAATTTAATTTCAGAGAACACTTTATCTTAACTAGGATGTCTAAAGTTAATTTTCTTTAACATTAACAATATGAACTTAATTACAGAGAACACTTTACCTTAACTATGATGCATACATTTTATTATCTTTAACACAAACAATATAATTTAATTTCAGAGAACACTTTATCTTAACTAGGATGTCTAAATTTAATTTTCTTTAACATAAACAATATGAACTTAATTACAGAGAACACTTTACCTTAACTATGATGCATACATTTTATTATCTTTAACACAAACAATATAATTTAATTTCAGAGAACACTTTATCTTAACTAAGATGTCTAAATTTAATTTTCTTTAACATAAACAATATGAACTTAATTACAGAGAGCACTTTACCTTAACTATGATGCATACATTTTATTATCTTTAACACAAACAATATAATTTAATTTCAGAGAACACTTTATCTTAACTAGGATGTCTAAAGTTAATTTTCTTTAAGATTAACAATATGAACTTAATTACAGAGAACACTTTACCTTAACTATGACGCATACATTTTTTATATCTTTAACACAAACAATATAATTTAATTTCAGAGAACACTTCATCTTAACTAGGATGTCTAAATTTAATTTTCTTTAACATAAACAATATGAACTTAATTACAGAGAACACTTTACCTTAACTATGATGCATACATTTTATTATCTTTAACACAAACAATATAATTTAATTTCAGAGAACACTTTATCTTAACTAGGATGTCTAAAGTTAATTTTCTTTAACACAAACAATATGAACTTAATTACAGAGAACACTTTACCTTAACTATGATGCATACATTTTATTATCTGTAGCACCAACAATATAATTTAATTTCAGAGAACACTTTATCTTAACTAGGATGTCTAAATTTAATTTTCTTTAACATAAACAATGTGAACTTAATTACAGAGAACACTTTACCTTAACTATGATGCATACATTTTATTATCTTTAACACAAACAATATAATTTAATTTCAGAGAACACTTTATCTTAACTAGGATGTCTAAATTTAATTTTCTTTAACATAAATAATATGAACTTAATTACAGAGAACACTTTACTAACTATGATGCATACATTTTATTATCTTTAACACAAACAATATAATTTAATTTCAGAGAACACTTTATCTTAACTAGGATGTCTAAATTTAATTTTCTTTAACATAAACAATATGAACTTAATTACAGAGAACACTTTACCTTAACTATGATGCATACATTTTATTATCTTTAACACAAACAATTTAATTTAATTTCAGAGAACACTTTATCTTAACTAGGATGTCTAAATTTAATTTTCTTTAACATAAACAATATGAACTTAATTACAGAGAACACTTTACCTTAACTATGATGCATACATTTTATTATCTTTAACACAAACAATATAATTTAATTTCAGTGAACACTTTATCTTAAGTAGGATGCCTAAATTTAATTGTCTCTAACATGATCAATATGAACTTAATCACACAGAGTATTGTATCTTAACTAGGATGCATAGATTTCGAACAGTATCTTTCTGTAATCTCGCATGCACCAAGTCCTTTTACACTAATTGGAAATTTTACTGCATTTAACATATACGATATTAACTTAGTTACAGAAAATACTTTATCTTAACTTTCTGTTGCTATAAATTCACTGTGCCGCCGATAAAAAACAGAATGCTCTTTTAAGACGCGACTTACTCCCGACTCGATCAAAACAAAACTCGTTAATTGTTCCTTTCAGAAAATCTTACGAGCGATCTACATGAAGAAAAACTTTCGTGCTTTTTCTTCGTTTTTTAGCTTTGCCCTTGATGTATTTAGTTGTTATTGGGCAAAGCCGCTGTAGATCGTTGTTGCGCTGATTAAGCAAATTTCTTTTGCTTATCGTGTACTGGGCTACCGTGTGAAAGGAATTTCGACGGTAACCCGAGCGCGTTGTTTATCATGGGTTGGATTTGAGTACATTGCAACTTTGTTGCAATGCACTCGGTGTAGGAAATCCAAACCATTAAATATTTATTGGTTTATTTTATTTTTTATTCATGATTTGGATTTGAATATGTTGCAACTTTGTTGTAACAAAATTTCGATGTTTGAAATTCAACTCATGATATTTTTTATGATTTGTTAAATATAAATGGCAGATTGGATTCGATAGAATTCGGCTTATCTTAAAATAAGCGAATCCAATCTGCAACATTTCCTTCCCCCCGCGAATAAGAGGAGTATTCTTTGGAGAGGAATACTCCTCATTCCGAGTTAATTTTCCCTCGCGCTAGGCAGGTTTCTTTTGGGACTCACGATGTCATCCTTTGCGATCAATGTTGGGGAAGAAGTTTTTGTCTCGCAACCCCCGTTCGTAATGGCAACATTTGGGCTGCTGGTAACTCGGGTGAACCGGAACTGGAGAGGACCCCTTCGCTTATATCTACACCGCGCGGGCTCCCAGCCTGTTCAGGTATGGGCCGGGGAGGGTCCGCGAGGGAATTATCACCGCCTTACTTTGTTTTTGTCCCCGCACAACGGAGAGGGCATTAGTGTACTTGGTAAGTTGAGAAATGATTTACTATTTTTCGGTCTTCATCTGGTTTTCTGATATTTATTACCAGGCGGACGTGTGACCCTGTCTGGAAGCACTGGATGGTGTCCCTGCTGTCTTCCCGTGAGGGAAGGGCCGCCGCTGCCTGCGGCGTTTTGGACTTCCGACGCTGCCACTGCTGAGGAGCTGGGTGCCTCCTGGGCAGATGAATCCGGGGGCGCACAGGTCGACGAAGAGCTGTGGGATTAGGCAGAGACTCCCAAATTTTAATTCGAAAATTTTCTTTTCTATCCTGTAATATTGTTTTTTTTTTTTTTTTTTTTAATTTTATAACTACCCATCAATAATAATAAAACAAAAAAAATTTTTTTTAACTCCAAATCTCCGCGTGTTTGCACTTGTTTTCTTCTTGAGTTCTTTTTCCTTTCCTTTTTTACGTTGGTTTTCGGCAGTGTATTTAAACTGGTTCCACTATTGATCGTATTAGAAGTGGTTGATATATTAATAAAATTTTTTTTTTTTCAATATTCGATGGCTTTGCCCTTCGTTGTTATAGTATGTCTCTTTATGGGATGCAGGGACTAAAAGTGTTAGGTTTCAGTATCTATTTTATATTTCTTGTCTATTTGTTAGTACTTGCTTTGCGCTACGTTCTCTTCTTGAGCGTAGATTGTGGTAGAACTCCACTACAACGAAGTTGCCGAGAGTAGGTGGGGTGTTTTCACTCGGGAGTGTAGGTTTAACTCCTGTATTTTGGCCTGTATTTGGTCCAATGATTGCGTACTCTCGTGCAACATTTCGTTAGTGTTGTCACCTAGTAGTAACTTTGTATATGGTACCTCTATCCTAGAATGCTGCTCGTATTTAGCCATGAAGGACTCCAATTTCTTTGCCGTTTCATTTGTTTTAGGAAAGTATGCTGGTTGCGTGAAAAGTAGGGGATGGATATTTTCAGCCTCATAATATAGGGTATGTGGTCCTATTTGAAAGTGGCAGGGTTGGTTAATGACCACGATTCCCTGTCCAGAGAGGCGATGCGTGAGCAATTGTTGGGTGCATGTAATATGCACAATGGTTGTTGTCTTCAATGCATACAGCCAGGAATTGGGCCTATTTAATTTAATTAAAATGTCCCTGGGAGGTATTTGCACCTTTAGCGAACACCTAGGGTTTTCGTTCAGGGGATTGAAGAGCAACTTGATCACGCATTCATTCGTTTGTGTTGCCTTTGTTATCGGCGTATTTAGCAAACCAGCGTAAGTATCCTCCTCGACATCTCGAGTGACTTTCCGATATGCTTTCATGTTCTCCGGTTTAAGTAATAGAAATTCCTGAGTCGAAAGTTGACTCGCTATATGCGAATATTCTATTTTCGGGACTAATGAATGATTTGCTTCCGTATGTATAGGGAAGCACCTGATTCGTTGCAACTTCATTTTTGGGAGATTGAAAATTGGTAATGTAATTCTCATTACCAATTTTTGTTGCAACGGGTGTGTCCGTAATTCAGCCGTCTCATAGAAAATTGATAGACAATTCTGGGCCTTTGAACACGTGGCGTGAGATTTGTGATAAATCTCAAGGAGTGAATCAGGGGCGATCAGCAGGGGATGAATTTGGTAATTTCAGCTAGAGGTTATTATATCCAGTAGCGCCTGCTGTCGGAACTCAATTTATACCATTTGTAGCAACAGACTAGAAACTATCTCATTCGCCTTGCTACGAGTTTGTCGGTTGAATTATATAAATCATTCATCTGGTAGGCTATTTGCCGTTGTCTTTCGACCAGTGAATTTAAAGGTTTTTGAATTGTATTAAGCGCAGTCTTGACTACACTGATTTGTTGTTTCTCCAAATCAGCGAGTACCTTATGGTTAGTTTCCAACTCATCCAGGCTACTGTAGACTTCGCGTTCATTTGCACTATCCATGGTACCGAAAAGGTAATGCATGGCGTTTCCGATGCCGTCAAAGATAGGTCTCGTTTTGCGAGATTTGGGAACAGTTTGTTTAATTACCTTCGTGCGTTGTTTGATATTTTCCATCAACGCGTGCATGTGTTTTTGCTGGAGTTCGCAGAGGTCTCCTACGGTGTTATTTCCGCATAGTTGATGCACGTAGTGTTCAGATCGTTCCGCAATCGTTGTCTGGTTGTCCAACTCGGTCAGGTCCAATTCCGTGAGGATATTCCATGTGGAGTGGTAAACCATGAGGCTTGCTAAATCCTCGAATAGCACTCCTGTATTGTTGAGTGGTTTCACCGAGAAATCTCCGACGTACTACTTCCCATAGTGGACATGATTAGTCCGAGGATGATAGCGTTTTGTATCATACCTGGGGAGAGGAATATAGTTAATGGAGGTTTCTAAATTAAGTTTCTTATTTACTAAGCGTAGATTTTCCCTAAAGTGATGTCATGCTTGTCTTGCATTCTCACGGGTATACCTCAGGGCGAGGACTGTCAGGAGAAATACCTGTTGTAGCCCTTGAGGCGAGGGTGATCAAGGTGGCTCTAACGCCAATTTCTTGTTGTTGGTATTGTAGTGGAGCCATATTTAGGAATTTTTAAAATATGGCGATTTTTTGTTTTTAATTTGTCGCCAGTGTTGTAATTTACTTTACTTAGACTTCATATGTATTTTCCAGTGTAGTGTTCTGAAATTGTTTGATTCGGATTTTTTATATCCGCAGGTCGACTTCAGGACGCGGGACTACCAGTAAGAATTCTCTGATAAGTTACTGGAAGTGGGTATAATAGTTGGTTACCTTTGGGTAGTTGCTTTGATATCTACTGTTGAATACAGTATTTCGAAAGCAGTTGAGGAGGACCTCAAGGCAAGGGACTACCAGGAAGGAGTTTCTGTCCCAGCCTTGGGGCGGGTAATGTTCGATCAAAGTGGGTGTAAGTTAATATATGATCGCGTAGATTTAGTTAAAGGGTGAAGGTTGTTGCCTTATGTAAAGTAGGTTAGACTGAGGGTCTTTTGCTAGGCATTAAAAGAAAATGTTATCATAATTATCCCCTTTTATTCGAGGGGATAGAAGCCAAGTAGGGCGTAACAGCAATTCAGATTGCCGTCAAGAGGAACTACCAGTTATAGAGGTGTTTAGAGTTTTTGTGCTGTAGAAAATATGACTAAAGAGGAGGAAGACTTCAAGGCAGGAACTACCAGGAAGAACTGCTAGATATAGCATTAAGGAGAGGGATTTTTGGTGGTTCAGTCTCTGACGAAATTTCACAAGAGTTGGTTTGAATTCGTAGTTTTAAGGTTTGACTTTTAGTAGAAGTCGTTCTTTTAATTATGAGTTGCAGTGCCAAAGATAGTGAAGTCCTATTGCTTGGTACTTCTTAGCTTTACGCACGTTTAATAGGTGAGATGGCAGGGATTACTTAAGTATTTTAAGTAGAAGGTTTTAAGTAGAAAGTTTTAAGTAGAAGGTTATAAAGAATTAAAATAGATTTATAATTACAGTTGGCTTGGACCCGATTGGACCGAGTTGTTAAAGGACTTTTAAGTTTTGCCTTTCTTGTTTTTGTGCTGGCTTTGAGTTACGATTTTCATCTCAATCGTAGATTGTGGTAGCACGCCACGACGCGTTAAAAAAAATTTTCAATTGAAACTATTTATTCGTAAAATGGCTTAAAACGGTTGTTGTGAACCCTCTCTTTACGTTTGCCCATTTTTAGGGTTGTGTTCACTGATGATGGTATACCGATTACCAGATATGGTCCTACCCAGATTTGAGAGAGCTTGTGTTTTCGACTTTCGCTCTTGAGTAAGACTTTGTCACCTATGTGAAACGATAGGGGTCGAACAGCTTTGTCGTAGTATAATTTCGATCGTTGCTTGCTAGCGAGCAGATTTTTTCGTGCCGTGGCATAAGACCTTTGGAGCTTGTATCGTAGGATCTGGTAGTAGCTCTCGTGATTATACACGGGTTCAGGGTCTCGTTTTAAATTAGACGGAACATCCGCTGTGAAGCCGTAAAGGAAGTCCATGGGAGTTAATTTCGTCCCTTCGTGTACACTGTTGTTGTACACGAATGCAGCGGTTCGCAGATATTGGTCCCATGATTTGGGATTCTCGTCCACTATGGTACGCAAGTATTCAATTAACGGCCTGTGTGCACGTTCCAGTGCGCCGTTTGACTGTGGGTGGTAGGCAGAGGTTTGTAACTTCTTCACCCGTAGCAATTTACATATCTTTTTGAACAGGTCACTAAGGACGTTGCTTCCTTGATCAGTGACTATTCGCTTAGGGATGCGGTAGCGCACGACGATTTCGTCGAAGAAGATTTGCGCTACAGGGACGGCTTCCCCGTTAGGTATGGCGTACCAATCGACAAATTTAGTGAGGTTATCCTGGAAAGTCAAGATGTACTTGTTTCCGGAGTCAGTTTCCTCGAGTGGACCAACAATGTCGAGATAGACTTTGTCGAAGGGTTGTTCTGCGATGTCCGTGATGACCATCGGCATTTTATACTGAGGTGATGCCTTCATTTTTTGGCATTTAGAGCAACGCTTTACGTATTTCTTAATATCGCTAAGCATGTGCCTCCACCAGTACTTCCTTCGAATCCGCTTGTATGTTTTAATTACGCCCTGATGGCCGCCAAAAGGAGAGTCGTGATAATCATGTAAGATCGTTTGTATCTCCTTGGGGCTTGTGATTATCTCAGGGGTCTTCGGTTTATCGTCAACTAGCGGATTAGTATCTGGCGGGTTTTCTGTAGTGACCTCTTCTGTATTTAGAATTATTTCGATTTTGTGAGGCGTGTGATCCAGTATTTCGGGGCTTTTAGACTCTGGTTGAGCGTTTCTCGCTTGAGCCTGGGTCACAGCGTTACATTTTAGGCGATTTTTTCGAATGGAGGTTATTTCATCCTCCGAGTCCGAATCCATTTTATGGTGGACTTGCGCTTTTACCATTATGTTTTGGCCATTTGAGTCTTCGCTGACTTCCCGTGGAATGCGGCTTAACGCGTCTGCATTCGTATTGTACTTTCCTGGCTTGTATTCGTATTGATAATCAAATTCGGAAAGTTTATGGTGAAATCTCACCAGACGGGAAGTAGGGTCTTTAACATTAAAGACGCCTTTGAGAGGCTTATGGTCTGTATATACCGTAAATTTTCAGCCTTGCAAGTAACATCCAAAGTTACGCGTAGCACACCATGTACGTATGTGTATGTGTACACAATGTACGAATAAACACATGACCCGAGCAAATTTTCAAAAATTTTTAATAATTTGGAATTGCACATTCCGAACTAAACCGTTCAAACTCGAGCGAAGTAAGAAATATTAAAATATTTCTTAACGCGATCGGCGTTTCTAATAAAGAAAAGCTAAATTCCTTTGGCTCGTCTTCAACACCAGCACCAAAGGTGTAGCTTTTCTTTAGCTGGTGGACGCCTTCGACAGAAACCGAAAACTAGATGGTGATCCACACAAAACAAAAACAATAACCGACCTAGACAGCTGTATCAGATTATGATCACTACACTGTCACACCGATATTTCGGTAAACTATTTATCGCACGTACACAATGTACGAATAAACACATGACCCGAGCAAATTTTCAAAAATTTTGAACGGTTTAGTTCGGAATTTGCAATTCCAAATTATTAAAAATTTTTGAACATTTGCTCGGGTCATGTGTTGAACGGTGTAGTTCGGAATTTGCAATTCCAAATTATTAAAAAATTTTGAAAATTTGCTCGGGTCATGTGTTTATTCGTACATTGTGTACATGCGTAACTTTTGGAAATATCGGTGTGACAGTGTAGTGATCATAATCTGATACAGCTGTCTAGGTCGGTTATTGTTTTTATTTTGTGTGGATCACCATCTAGTTTTCGGTTTCTTTCAAAGGCGTCCACCAGCTAAAGAAAAGCTAAACCTTTGTTGCTGGTGTTGAAGACGAGCCAAAGGAATTTAGCTTTTCTTTATTAGAAACGCCGATCGCGTTAAGAAATATTTTAATATTTCTTACTTCGCTCGAGTTTGAACGGTTTAGTTCGGAATTTGCAATTCCAAATTATTAAAAATCTTTTTCAATAGTTGAGTACTTGCGTTCCGCCTTGTTCAGTGTACGGCTGGCGTAGGCAATGGGCTGATCGTGTCCTACTTCTCCTTGTGAGAGGACGGCTCCTAATGCCTCGCTGCTGGCGTCCGTAGTTAAATTGAATGGTTTCGAGAAATCGGGATATATAAGTAGTGGAGGAGAGATTAATGAAGTTTTGATTCTCTTGAATGCCTCCTGGCGCTTCTCGGTCCATGCGAATTTGACATCCTTGCGGAGCAAATTCGTTATCGGACGCACAATTTTGGAGAAGTCGGGGATGAATTTTCGATAATAAGTGGCAAGTCCAATTAAGGATTGAACTTGGCGTACAGTTCTTGGAACTGGGAAAGTTTGGACGCACGCCGTTTTACTGGGGTCTGGAAGTGCTCCTTCACTGGAACACTTGTGGCCTAGATAAACAACCTCTTTTCTCAGAAACTGGCACTTTTCCGGCTGCAGTTTGAGGTTGTTCTCTCTCAAACGATTGAAGACTTTGCGGAGCTTATTATTGTGGTCCGCAAGGTTTTTACCGTAGATGACTATGTCGTCTAGGTAGACAAAACAGTCCAAGCCTTGTAATCCTGTTAGGGCGAATTTCATTAAGCGTTGGAATGTGGCCGGGGCTCTTTTGAGCCCAAATGGCATACGCCTAAATTCATAGTGGCCGTAATTGGTGCTAAACGCAGTTTTTGGTCGATCTTGAGGATCGACGAGCACCTGGTGATAGCCGTTGGCGAGATCGAGGGTGGTAAAATACCGAGAATGACCTAATTGGTCGAGAATATCCTCGATCCGTGGTAGCGGGAATGCGTCACCAATTGTCTTTTCGTTTAATTTACGAAAGTCGACGACGACGCGCCACCTTTTTTCACCGTCTGGTCCCGCCTTTTTGGGGACGACTAGGAGAGGTGAATTCCAAGGGCTTTTACTTGGCTGCACTATGTCGTTTTCTAGCATTTCGCGAAGCTGTGGTCCTGCACCAATGGTATATCATGAGTGATGGCGTTAGTGAAAGTTAGCCGATCACCTTTGAGAAATAAGATATCGTTATACTCGTAACAGAGTTGTGATATCGCTTGTTTTTCCTCCGCGCTCAGATTTACGTCCAGGCTGAGCTCTTGGTCTAGCCTGACGAGACGCGGGTTATTATTTGAGTTGTCTGGTTTTTCGTACTCCTGGAATAAATATTTAACATGCTGTAAAGTGGCCATTTTTTCGGCGCTAGAAATATTTGTTTCTTTATTTTTATTTTTACTTTTATTTATTTTATCTGATACAGCTGTCTAGGTCGGTTATTGTTTTTATTTTGTGTGGATCACCATCTAGTTTTCGGTTTCTTTCAAAGGCGTCCACCAGCTAAAGAAAAGCTAAACCTTTGTTGCTGGTGTTGAAGACGAGCCAAAGGAATTTAGCTTTTCTTTATTAGAAACGCCGATCGCGTTAAGAAATATTTTAATATTTCTTACTTCGCTCGAGTTTGAACGGTTTAGTTCGGAATTTGCAATTCCAAATTATTAAAAATCTTTTTCAATAGTTGAGTACTTGCGTTCCGCCTTGTTCAGTGTACGGCTGGCGTAGGCAATGGGCTGATCGTGTCCTACTTCTCCTTGTGAGAGGACGGCTCCTAATGCCTCGCTGCTGGCGTCCGTAGTTAAATTGAATGGTTTCGAGAAATCGGGATATATAAGTAGTGGAGGAGAGATTAATGAAGTTTTGATTCTCTTGAATGCCTCCTGGCGCTTCTCGGTCCATGCGAATTTGACATCCTTGCGGAGCAAATTCGTTATCGGACGCACAATTTTGGAGAAGTCGGGGATGAATTTTCGATAATAAGTGGCAAGTCCAATTAAGGATTGAACTTGGCGTACAGTTCTTGGAACTGGGAAAGTTTGGACGCACGCCGTTTTACTGGGGTCTGGAAGTGCTCCTTCACTGGAACACTTGTGGCCTAGATAAACAACCTCTTTTCTCAGAAACTGGCACTTTTCCGGCTGCAGTTTGAGGTTGTTCTCTCTCAAACGATTGAAGACTTTGCGGAGCTTATTATTGTGGTCCGCAAGGTTTTTACCGTAGATGACTATGTCGTCTAGGTAGACAAAACAGTCCAAGCCTTGTAATCCTGTTAGGGCGAATTTCATTAAGCGTTGGAATGTGGCCGGGGCTCTTTTGAGCCCAAATGGCATACGCCTAAATTCATAGTGGCCGTAATTGGTGCTAAACGCAGTTTTTGGTCGATCTTGAGGATCGACGAGCACCTGGTGATAGCCGTTGGCGAGATCGAGGGTGGTAAAATACCGAGAATGACCTAATTGGTCGAGAATATCCTCGATCCGTGGTAGCGGGAATGCGTCACCAATTGTCTTTTCGTTTAATTTACGAAAGTCGACGACGACGCGCCACCTTTTTTCACCGTCTGGTCCCGCCTTCTTGGGGACGACTAGGAGAGGTGAATTCCAAGGGCTTTTACTTGGCTGCACTATGTCGTTTTCTAGCATTTCGCGAAGCTGTGGTCCTGCACCGTTATACTCGTAACAGAGTTGTGATATCGCTTGTTTTTCCTCCGCGCTCAGATTTACGTCCAGGCTGAGCTCTTGGTCTAGCCTGACGAGACGCGGGTTATTATTTGAGTTGTCTGGTTTTTCGTACTCCTGGAATAAATATTTAACATGCTGTAAAGTGGCCATTTTTTCGGCGCTAGAAATATTTGTTTCTTTATTTTTATTTTTACTTTTATTTATTTTACGGAAACCTGAAATATTTTTATTTAAATTTTCACCCCACTTTATCTTATTTAAATCACTCTTAATACTAAATGACGATGGAGTTGGGGTTTCTGAATCTCCGTAAATTGCCATATTTGAGGCGAACTCGCTTTCGTCTTCTAATAGGCTCTTTCGCCGTTGTTTACTTATTGTGAAGGATGATTTTGGAGCTTTTGAAAATACCGTCCCTGTGGTGAGCTCGCTTCCAATGTCAACGTGTTTCGAAGTTTTATTTTGAGAGGAGGTGGGAGCTGATGGGTTTTTGCCATCGTAATTCCTTCTGTCTAGGTGAGCTCCGTCGACATTTGTTTTATTGGGGTTTCCTTTCCTTTGGTTCCTTTGTTTCTTTATATTTCCTTTGTGCGTGGGTGCTGGTGGTTTCGAGTCACCGTGATTCCTGGTTTTCAGGTGAGCATCCTCAGCGCGTTCTCCGTTTTTTGGGGTTTCCTTATTATTTCTTTCCTGATGATCCTGTTTCAGTTGGACGACGGTGTAGTTGTGGGCAGGGACTAGATGCAGACCAATGGTAGTCAGAACTACTTGTGAATTGTGTGTGTTGACAACTCCAACAGACACTGCTCTCAAACCAGCGGGGAGTAGGCCATTCGCTAGGAAGACTCCTTGATCTATCTCTCTCGACAGACAGAGCATCTCCTCCTGCAGCCGCAAGGGAATCTCGACTATGATCTGTGACCTAGCATGTATGCATACAGGCTCTTTCAACTGTATTTGCTGCTGCCTCATTTCGCAGGTCAAATCACTCTCAGTCGGTTTGTCCATCTCGCTTTCCAGTGTTCGGCGGTCATTGTTACCCTCTTGAGAAACTTTTGAAGTACCACAGATTGTCAGATTGGCCTTTCTGAGCTCTGCGCTATCCGTTCGGCCGGGTAGGTTTTTTATTACCTGAAAATTGCAGGGAATTTTATTCTTTAATGCAAAATTGCCCTGGCATGTTCACAGCGTCTTTCCGGTACCGAATGGTGTTTGTAAAGTATATGTTTCTCCGGTATTTATATCTTCGGGATTTTTAATTGCTTTCTTTTTTATAATACTAACCTCAGCGCCAGTATCTACTACAAGTTTGGTATTGCCGTTCAGGCTAATATCCAACGGAAGGCTAACTGTAGAGATACAGGGTTCGGGCGGCTGAGGTGACCCTTTGTTAAAATTTTTACTTTTTAGTGTCGATCCGGGGTCTTTTCGGTCAACTGCTCGTCGTTTCCCTGGCTCTTAGAGTCCCATTTTTGTTTTTGGCGGCATTCCTCTATGGAATGGCCGCGACGGTTGCAGAATTTGCATTTGAGTTTTATATTAAAAACTCGAGGACCAGCGGAGGGTTGCTGATCCTGAATCCGTCGTTCGGGGAGCCTTGTCTGCTTACTCGGGCCCGAAACCTGGCGATTGTTCCTGCAATCGCGAACATCATGCCCATATATTTTGCAGTTAGAGCAGAAGGGTGTGTTTTTACGCTTCATACAGTCGGCGTAAGTGTGACCTCTTCGCTGGCAAAAGTTGCATGTGATGTTTGATTTTAACTGGTCGAGGTTCTGGCGGCGGTAGTCGATTTGCGGGGGAGACGAGCGTTGAGGTGGAGTCGTATATTGCGGAGTCGGTCGGCGAAAATTTTGTGGTGGCGGTGGTCTATATAACATTTGCTGTGGAAAATTGCGAGCAGGTGTTTATGGGGTTCTATGGAATGCCCTTATTCTGGCAGTTGGGTCCATAGCGACCGGCGTGTTTGAGCCTTGTTCCACAACAACCGGGGCAGGAAAGCCTTGGGTTGTTGTGGTTTGCGTGAACTGAGCGCCCTGCTGTAGTTTCTCCATGTCGAGTGCTTTATGGATCAGCGCCTCGAGCGTGCCGTCGGTGACGGTGAGGAGATATTGGCAAAGGTGCGGATTCGTAACCCCACTGCGGACTGCGTTTTTCGCGAAGTCCTCCAGCTGCGTTGTAACAGCTGGGGTGGCCGCAGCTCCGTATTTAGTTTGAGCGGCCTCTTTGCAGAGGGCTAGCAACTGTTTCACTCTAGCCGTGAAGGCGGTGAGTGTTTCGCAGGGGTTTTGGTGAGCTGTTATGAGCCTGTTTACCAGTTCCTGGTAAGTTTCTCTGGGAAGGTATGCCGCGTTTAACCTTGCTTCGACTTCTTGAAATGTTGTCGGTACATTTCTAGTTGCTAGGCGTTCGGATTCTCGCGCGGACTCGTACAAGTTATTAAAATTATTATATTTAAGGCTTACTTGGTTCTGATTTACTCGTTGGAGGACGGTCCCGCTCCTGAGGGTGAGTCCTTCTGAACGGGGTCCTGGTTGTGCTGGGGTGATCCGGTGTTCACTGACCTGCGTTTGGTCGGTGAATATTGCTGACTAGGAACCCTGGCGTGGTTCTTCCTCGCCGATCTCCAGGTCCAGGGAGGTTATGAGGAGGTCCTCTGTCTTCTCCTCCGTTGGTGAGTGAGCGGGAGTAGAGTGGGTGTCCTTGGACATCAACTCCTGCTCTTCAGCGTTGCAAGGGGGGCTTTTGGCCTGCTTACCGTTCCCTTGTTTGCAGTACTAAAGTTGTGTTGGGGAAAAGGGGGGCTTGTGCCGGGTTCAGCAATTCCCTTTTCCACTCTGCTGCTGGTGCTGTGCTGATTGGTGGTGTTGATTGGTGGTGTTGATTGGTGTCGTCTTCTTCGGGCTGGGACGGAGCCCACAATTCCACCGGTGGTGCTGGCTTGCACTTTGTGGACTATTGACTACCCGGGAGTGCTTAGAGATACCCCTTTTGGTTTGGTCTTGGATCAAGGCTTTTCAAGCTGTTACGGTAATTTTGATTTACCACGCTTCCTTGATCCTACCGGCTGCGCCAATTTTGTTACGTGTATTTAGAAATGTGGATATCGAAGGGCACACCCAACGCTGCGTGCCAACCCCTTGCACTTGGATGAGCTAATAAAGTACTTGAAAAATATCTATTAACTTAATTACACAAATTGCGTATTTTAAAGAGCTTGTCTAGCCTTCCAATATTTCAACAATTCGCTCAATTAGGATGCATAAATTTTATTGTTTTTAACATAAACAATATTAACTTAACCACAGAGAGTACTTTACCTTAACTATGATGCATACGTTTTATTATCTTTAACACAAACAATATAATTTAATTTCAGAGAACACTTTATCTTAACTAGGATGCCTAAAGATAATTTTCTTTAACATAAACAATATGAACTTAATTACAGAGAACATTTTACCTTAACTATGATGCATACATTTTATTATCTTTAACACAAACAATATAATTTAATTTCAGAGAACACTTTATCTCAACTAGGATGTCTAAATTTAATTTTCTTTAACATAAACAATATGAACTTAATTACAGAGAACACTGTATATTAACTAGGATTCCTAAATTTAATTGTTTTTAACATAAACAATATACAATAATTACAAAGAACACTGCATCTTAAGTAGGATGTATCAATTTCTTACGGTATCTTTATGTAATCTCGCATGCACCAAGTCCTTTTACTTTTATTCGAAGTTTCACTGTATTTAACATAAACAATATTAACTTAGTTACAAAGAGCACTTCATCTTAACTTTCTGTTGCTTTAAATTCACTGTAATAATTGTAAATAGTACTTGTAAGTTTCATTGTCTTTAACATAAATAATATGACTTAATTTCAGTGAACACTTTATCTTAAGTAGGATGCCTTAATTTAATTGTCTGTAACATGAACAATATGAACTTAATCACACAGTATTGTATCTTAACTAGGATGCATAGATTTCGAACAGTATCTTTCTGTAATCTCGCATGCAAGTCCTTTTACACTAATTGGAAATTTTACTGCATTTAACATATACGATATTAACTTAGTTACAGAAAACACTTTATCTTAACTTTCTGTTGCTATAAATTCACTGTGCCGCCGATAAAAAACAGACTCCTCTTTTAAGACGCGACTTACTCCCGACTCGATCAAAACAAAACTCGTTAATTGTTCCTTTCAGAAAATCTTACGAGCGATCTACATGAAGAAAAACTTTCGTGCTTTTTCTTCGTTTTTTAGCTTTGCCCTTGATGTATTTAGTTGTCATTGGGCAAAGCCGCTGTAGATCGTTGTTTGTCGCGCTGATTAAGCAAATTTCTTTTGCTTATCGTGTACTGGGCTACCGTGTGAAAGGAATTTCGACGGTAACCCGAGCGCGTTGTTTATCATGGGTTGGATTTGAGTACATTGCAACTTTGTTGCAATGCACTCGGTGTAGGAAATCCAACTCATTAAATATTTATTGGTTTATTTAATTTTTTATTCATGAGTTGGATTTGAATATGTTGCAACTTTGTTGTAACAAAATTTCGATGTTTGAAATCCAACTCATGATATTTTTTATGATTTGTTAAATATATTTAAACTTTTGGCGATTACAAATATGTAATCAGTCCAGCTAAGATTGCTAGATATCTGAATACCCAAGATGTTTAGGGAGGGCGAATTGGGTATATTCACTCCATCTACTGAAATGGGTTGGGGGTGAGCTGGGCGTTTAGGGCCATTAAACAGCATTAACTTCTGTAAAATTTCCACGTGAATTCATTACAGAATCAAATGAGTACGCGAAATCGAGGGTGCTGTCGTCGGCGAAATTATGGATAGAATTGAGAGTACGGGATAAAAGATCATTAATAAAAAGAAGAAATAAGGTTGGTAAAAGAACTGAACCCTTTGAAATATCAAGAGCGACGATTTCGGACTCACCAAAATTATGGAGACAATGATTCCAACGCTCCGTTAGAACCGTTAGTAAGTCTTGTTTAAGATCTTCCCTATACCGGTCTTGAGCGATGGTATCTTCGTTGCAATCGAACCAGATTTATCCTAGCATAAAATTTAAAATATTTATTTTTTCACTTTACAATTATCCTAGCACCTACCGCTACCAATATTACCTACTGTTGGAACAGGAACTTGTCGCATGCGTGATTACCGGAATATCAACCGAATTATGTGAGCAGTCGAAGCCTCTATATCGTAAAGTCCAAAATGTGAGCGGAAGAAGAAGTAGCAACTGTCAGATGTTTTTTTGTGTTATTTCTGAATTTCTGGTGTTTTTTGAGTTTTTCGACTACTTTTATTTGTTTTTTGCATTGCGCTAGTGTTATTTGGCTGCGGTACGTTTTTGTTGCTGAGGTGGTTACTTTTTGTCATTGGTTCCAGCGACTGTTGCGGACTTTTGTATGTTGGACTGGCGTTTTGCCTTTTGACTGTTTTTCTGCGGAATACTTTTGTCTTGAAGGTATACTGCTCAATATGCCTCTGTCGAGGCCCTTTGTGCCTTGGCGCTGTCATTAGCTGGGATCTCCTGCTGGCTCTGCATTGCTGTCTGGATTCCCCGCTTCACGTTGCCTGTGTTCTTGTTGTCTTTCGACGGCTTTTTCTGGAGATTCTGAAATTTTTGTTTTTTTTTTCTGCTGTTGCGAGCGCTATCTCTACCTCAGTGGACTGATCAATATTTAGTTTGGACTTCAACCTTTGTTCGCCGTATTTTTCGTCGCTTGCGTTTTGGTATTGTTTATTTTGCTTGTGTCTCCGCTACTTCCACGGCTCCCCAATCTGTTGATTGTTTTTATTTATTGACAATATTTTGTTTATTTTTCACATTAATTATGAGCACTTGCAAGGCTTGTTTGAAAGAAATTTTAGACAACGCTATTATTTGCGATGGTATTTGTGGCAATTCGTTTCACCCCACTTGCCTATGTTGCGTATTTTTTACTTGTAATTAATTTACTTCGCGCAACAAGGACGAGGGAGTGCTTTCCGCATAGGGAGAAGGTCACCTGCCCTGATCTTGGGATTATTTTTGAAAATAAAACACAAATTTCACTTAGATTCTGGAGGCTTACCACTGGTGGGGGCGCTCCAGTCCTTTTATTTTTTCACTGGCTGCTGTTTTATTTTAATATTAATAATTAGGCTCGGATACTGAAAGCTTACCACTGGTGGGGGCTCTTCAGATCTTTCCTTTTTAAAACTTAACAATTTTTTGAAATTAACTCACTGACTTCTAAATAAAAACTCGCTGTCCGCTCATCCTCCAGAGCATATTTATTAATTAGCATTCAATCCCCCGATTTACCTAAAAATCGTGAATACACAAATCGGGATTTCTAATTGGCTATAATCTTTACATAGTCAAAGCCAATTTTATTATTTATGCCATCGAATAGCAGAAGGGGAAAAACAAGAACAGCATAAAGCGGGCAAATCACACGCGCAATTTCTTTATGTGCATGAGTTTCAGGGGAAAGCATGGAAATTATAAATGGCCGAGTATATCGGGAATGACCAAGCATATGCGGCATATTTACAGGCATGAGAAAGATTCTCATGTGTGGTTTACTGCTGTTCGTACAATATACATAATTAGTAGGGGAACGTTGCCATTATCAATGGGTGGCGTACGATACTCATGCGCCGGCGGGTTACTTACCGTAGGAAAGGCATTTCTAGAGACATATGGGCACTTGAGTCTGAATTATTGGGGTAGGTTAGTAATGTTTTCATGCATTGAGCTCTCTTGTTTGTCCATTGATTGGCTTTATGCACTTTAGGCATTTTTAGACAATTGGATAATTGTGTGACCGGAAATTATGCACATGTTACACTAGGTGGTCTGGCTAAAGTTCATACTGGAAAGTGATGCTAAATGAAATATGGAAATATGATGAATAGAAAGTTGCATGACTGAATGATGATGACTAAATTTATTATTTAAATATATAACCTAAAGCAGAGCATGAAATCGACTTCGTCTTGTAATACGACATGCAAGGGGTGCACCAATATTAAGCCGTGTCACGTGCTTATATTGGATACATTGCCAATGATATTGGCACTTTAAATCGAAAAACTGACGACATCATAAGGGCTCCGGACAAGTCCAACGATAATTATGACATGCTGCTTAGCAGGTGCTACGAACACCGGCGGAGCGGAAACGCTCGGCACCGGCTGCCGAAACGGTTCGGGCGGACCTCCCACCACCAGTCCTGGAACCAGCCAGTCTGGAGGACAGACTGGAGGCTGTGGGGCCCGCATGGAGAGGGGTTTCGGTTTAATTAGGGGCCTCATTAGGAAGATGTTGGCTGCTCTTAAGGCCTTACATACGTCCGAATTTTCAAACAATCGATTTCTCTATAGTTTTAGGCTTATTTGTGTGAAAGTAGATTGCAAAAATTCCTAATAGATTCAAAGTTATGGTAGAAAATGTGACTGCCCGACGAGAGTTAGGTGCGCGCAGGAACCGCACGAATCAATGCTGCTAAAACAACAAAACAGGACAGAACAGCTCGTCGACTGGAAAAAAATAAACAAAAATAATTAATTACCGACAAGTCAGGCATACAATACGAAGCCGGAATGGGAGTTTACAAAACAAATAAAAAAATTCATAAAGTTCTTGCTTTAGCTGCACGCGACTTCGACCAAAACACACTTAAAACTTTAAACGCGTTTTTCTCGAAACAACTTGTTCCGCCACGGTTTGCATGATAACTCATATAGTTTTTAATATTTTTTGATGCAATTTTTTTTTTAAATATTCGAAATCGTCTTCTCTATAGTCTGTCGAGCCGGATTTTTGATATTTTGATTTAAAAATTTTATAAAAATAATGAAACTGTAAGATTTATGACGTAAAACGCATACTTTTTTTAAACTGCCATAAATTGCTAAATTTTTCGAAATTCAATATTCCTGCTCGACATGCTATAAGTACAACTCTATTTTACAAGAATTTTTTAAAATTTTGCAAATCGATCAATATTTACTGGAGATACATATGATGCAGACCGTGGAGCAACTTTTTTTTCTTATCACTTTATATACTTATAACTTTCTTGTGGATCACGTGATTTTTTATATAGTAATTTTTGTAAAAATAAAGTGAAATAATAATAATAATACCAATAAAGAATGTGTACTACTTATTTTTATTAATTTCTATTGTTATCCCTACTAAAAAAATGTTTTCTTTAGCGCATTTTTGGCGCTGCTAGACGTATGTAAGGCCTTAAGAAACAGCAAACATCTCCAAGGTCGTCAAGGACGGTCTCCCACTGCTGAAGAAGTCCATTGAAGACCTGGACACGAACAGGAGGGTGTACGCGGAGGTCCGCTGTGGTCTTCCGCAGGGGACAAACGTGAAGTTTGCGGGCACGCACTGCTTCGGTCGGGACGGCGAGTGGAGTTACTTCGCCGGTGCTGGGAAAGAGGCCATCCCTGGGCACACAAACTACTATGGTCGGGGCAGTTGGTGAGGGGGATTCGCCGGTGGTGAGGAAGAGGGGAGCTTCCAGCCCTCCGCTCCAATCGGAGGGGGAGGCTACAAAAAAAAGAGGAAAGAACAGCGCCCACCTGGACCGAAGTAATCAGAAGGCCAAGGAAGGCTACTACCGAAAAGGGGGAAGAGCGCAAGGACAAGATGGAGGCAAAGACCGACGTAAAGAAGAAGAATAAGAGCAAAAATAAGAAGGAGGTCACTGGGACAGAGGAGGCGGCAAAAGCTTTGACTAGAGGCTCCCGCCGGGAAGGCCAGGCCGGGGGCCATTCTGCTTAAGACCGCAGCGCTGAAGACCTTCGCGGAGGTGCTTAGCGCATTCCGCAAGGCGGTTAAACCCGAGAGCTGTGGGCCCGAGCTCAGGCAGTGCACCCTGGAGAACCGGGTAGGCTTCTCAGACGCCATCAAGGGCGCTGTTGGGTCGGCGAGCAGCGTCAAGCAACTGGTCCCCAGAGCTAACCTGGAGATCAGAGATTGTAGAGGTTGAGGAGGCGGCCGCGGCGAGGCTACTTAAGACTGCCCGAATCAGGGTCGGCTGGGTAGAGGGCAAGGTCGTTCCCAGGTGTTTTAAGTGCCTGGGATACGGACATCCGAGCCAAGCTTGTAAGGGCCGGAGCGAAGCAAGCTCTGTTTCAGCTGCGGCGGGGAGAGACATAATACCAGAACGTGTACCAAGGGTCCGGTGTGCTTCCTCTGCCCGGAAGCGGCGGCGGAGCCCGGCCCGCGGCGACATGGCGGAGTCGGGGCAGTGCGGGATCTTCTGCAAGGCCCTAGATGCCAAAAAAAGGGCAATGGTTGTGGTCCTCCAGGGTAATGTACACAGGAGCATGACAGCCCACGCTCTGTTGGCTCACCTCAGTCTCGAGAAAGACGCTGACGTTGTGATAGTCAGCGAGCAGTACCGAAACGGATGCGAGCCGACATGGTATCGTGATGCCCTGAGTACCGCGGTGATCTGGATCCCGGATCTGCGACGCTTTAGCATTGCGGATCATGGCGCGGGCGCTGGCTTCGTTTGAGTAAGGAGCAAGGGCATTACTTATGTCAACTGCTACTTTGCCCCAAACGAGCCAATAGCGGATTTCCAGTACAAGTTGGATGGCCTGGAGGATGCGGTCCGCGGCATTGATGGGGAACTGGTGGTGGCTAGAGACTTCAACACGAAGGACTTTGAGTGGGGGGAGTGCATGCTTGACTCCCGTGGAGAACGGGTCCTGGACTTTGCATCTAGGACAGGGCTGGTGGTGTCAAAGACGCCCACCTTTCGACGGCCCGGGTGCAGGGAGACAATTATTGACGTCTCCCTGGTGACGGAAATCTTGGCTGGACGCGTGCAGGAATGGCAGGTGATCGAGGATTTTGGAGCCAGCGATCACCAATATATCACGTTCCGCTTGCGCAGGCCCGGCGTCTGCAGGAAGGGGCGCCGCTCTATGTACAGGTGGACGGACGAAATCGCGGAACTGAGGCTGATATGGCTCCGTCTCAGCGGCTGGCTCAACGAACTGACCGCCGTGACCCCGACGTAGCCCATAGAACTGCCGACTACAAGACAACTAAGAAGAGCCTTCCTAAGGCCATCCAAAGGAGTAAGCGCCGATGCTGGCAGAGGTTGGGGTAGGATCTCAACGAGAATCTCTGGGGACTGGGGTATAGGATTGTCCTCCGCAAATTAGGTGCGTTCTCACCTCACCCTTTTCCTCACCTATCTCCTGGAGCCTAACTACGTTGTCCGCGAGGTACTCGACGCTCCTTTTATTACAATGGAGGAGGAGCCTCGCAAAGCCTTCAAAACAAAAATGCTTCATGTATAACGCCTGCCTGAAGGCGGGGGTTTTTCCCTCCCGCTTGAAGGCAGCTAGGCTGGGGCTTATCAGCAAGGGTAAGGGGCCAGAAGGGTCCCCGGGTCCTACAGACCGCTGTGCATGCCCGACACAGCAGGCAAGCTTCTGGAGAAGCTCCTGAAACGCGGCCCGGGCCTAATCCGGGAACCATTATTCTCGCCCGGTCTGCCTGCTGGTCACCTTGGATGTGCGCAACGCCTTCAACTCGGTAGATGGGGGGCACTCAAGGCGCGACTTCAGGGTCCCTCAGTATCTTTACAGATGATGAGGGACTATTTGAAGGATCGCACCTCCAGATGCGTAAACGGTCTTTCCTGGTTGGGTACGCTGACGACATTGCGGCGGTCATTACCGCTAGATATGTCGCGGCGGCGCAGATGAGGCTCAACCAGGTAATGCGCCAAGTAAGCTCCTTTGGTAGTTGGATGTACGAATCGAAACTACCATCTATTTAGTTAATTCAATTGACTCCTCATCTGGGCTTTACAGCCCTCCTTAATATATTCATGAGAAGAAGAAAATACATATGTTTATTCGTGGAGTCGTGAACAGAGAACCAGATTCAGTTTGCTCTCTGTCACGAAATATTGAGAGTATGAACCGTCTTCTTCAGTGTAACGAGTCGATGCCAAAAAGTAAACTTAAGTTCCGCTTCAGTTGATCTATATAGTAAGAATAAATCGTCTTCTTCTGGTGATGAGTCTTCCCCAAAAGGTAAACCGAAGTTCCTTCTCCGTTGGTCTATATAGTAAGAATATATCGTCTTCTTCGTGAGTGTCTAAAAAACAGGACAACGACTCATTTGTCCTTCTTCAGATACCTAGAAAGGATCTGACCTAGAGATGCTTGTGTATCCCCAGGATTTTAAAATGTGCCTCTTTTATAAGGGCTTATAATCACGCAAAAAATTTAAGATAAAAATCTTATACAAAATAAATAATTAAAATAGTTTTCTCAAAATTATTCATACAATTTATTTTAAATTAAATTAGTGAAAATTAACAAATATTAACTATTAGTCGCGTGATTGAACGACTAGCCTCAATTCTAGCTTGAACTAAACTCTAAACCTATTTTACAGCGATTGTCAAAAGGAAAAAATAAAACAAGTGAAAAACTGTAATGTATAGCCTACTGTGTTAGATGCGTCGAACGAAACCTAGGAAAGGTTATAGTTAAATTTATTAAATTAAATGCTGCGAACTTCGTTACCAATTAATTGTCAAACTGCACAAAAGTGGTGCTGCTGTTGAGAACGAGCCAAAGGAGTTTAACTTTCCTTCATTAGAAACGCCGATCATGTTAAGAAATTTTTATATTTCTTACATTGCTCGAGTGTACAAGTAGTTTGTTTTGATTTTTATTTTTGAAAATTAACTCGGGTCAAGTTAATTTTTGCTGCACATTTTGTGCATTTTGTGAAAATAATTTTACCGCAAGGTTAGCGTGACAGTGAAAGTGATCTTTATTTGATACAGCTGTCTAGATCGGTTTTTAAAATATTTTGTGTTGGAGTTCAATCTAGTTTTCGTTTTTTCGCGAAGGCGTCCAGCAGCTGAAGAAAAGTTAACCCTTTGGTACTGCTGTTGAGAACGAGCCAAAGGAGTTTAACTTTTCTTCATTAGAAACGCCGATCATGTTAAGAAATTTTTATATTTCTTACATTGCTCGAGTGTACAAGTAGTTTGTTTTGATTTTTATTTTTTACAAAAGTATTGTTATAAATTAGAGTCGCCACAATACTACACCGCCAGTCAATCTAATGGTTAGCGATACTTTAACGGTGGTTTTGTGGTTCGACCGGCCCGTGTAGTTCGAATAGGTAGTGTAGGGTTTCCGTTTGAAAAAATCTTACTTTCTTTGGCGTTGTTTTATGAGGTGTCGTATGTTTATCTGATGTATCAGGACTTACTGACTATCGTGTTGAGGTACTTCAATCACACGCTGAAGAGGTTTTCGTATTGTTCTCGGTGTTGCTTCATTTGATGAATTTGATGAATTATCGTTCGGGTCGAGAATGCTGGTGTAGCAAGGCTTCAACCGATTTAACGAAACATTTATCTCCTCATGTTTTATCATAACTGAAAAGTAATGTTCGGAACGTTTGGTAATTTTGTAAGGTCCGTTATAGGGGGGTTGTAAAGATGCCCGAAGTGCGTCGTTTCTTACGAATACATGAGAACAGGTGTCCAAGCTTTTAAATTTTAAAATTTTTGGAGTATCATGATTGGTGCTGGCTACTGGGCCTAAATTAGACATTGTCTCTTTCAAGAAATTGATGAATTCGTTGGGAAATCGTTTAAGCTTTACAGTTTACTAATTCGGGTGGTGTTCGTTTGGCATCTTCCCTGAAAACTGAACGTAGTCCAAGCATAACGCTTGGAAGAATTTTGACCCAATCTTTATCTATATATGCCATTAATGCGGCTTCAAAAGTGCGGCGCCATCGATCTAAAAATTCATTGGCTTGAGGATGATATTCCGTAGTTCGGTTTCTTTTGAAACCTAATAATTTTGATAGTTCTGTAAATAAGGTTGTTTCGAATTGGGTACCTTGGTCTGTTATAATAGTTTTTGGGACGCCGAACCTGGCTATCCAAACACGGAAAAGTGCTTCCGCGACTGTTTCTGCATTGATGTCGGCTAATGGAATTGCTTTGGTCCAATGCGTGAATCTATCAATAATGGTGAGGCAATATCTAAAATTTTGAGACATTGGCAGAGGACCAACGAGGTGGATATGGATGGTCTCGAATCTTTCAGAGGAAATTGGAAATGTTCCTAAATTGTTGACATGTCGCGAAATTTTGCTTTTCTGGCAAGACAGACAAGAACTAGTCCATGAGTTAACGTCTTTATTTATGGCTGGCCAAAAAAATTGTTTGCTAGTCATTTTCTTTGTTGCTCTTACTCCAGGGTGAGCCATATTGTGGACTGAGTTAAAGACTTTTTCCCTGAATAGTAGTATAGATATGGGGTTTCGGGACCAAATGTGAAATGTAAACATTAAAAATGGTCAAATTATGAGGGAAATCGAGGTCTGGCGTCACATTTTTGCACATTTTCAATGGTTCAGAAACCCCATAACAATTTTTGGGAAGAGAGATAAGAAAATGGTTGAACATTACCATTATTTATTATTATTATCCATGAGGGAATGGTTGCGTGATTCCGAAGGTCAAGGTCAAGGTCGGCGATTGTTTAGTAAAGATAAGGATGAGTTGCACCTGTCGGCTATCTTGGATTTTGGGTATTCGGTCTTGGAGGCTACAATTGATCTTCTTCTTCGTTGGTTTGCACCTGGTCTTGGATCTGGACCTGAACCTGACCGGGAATTCTCAAAGGTGATTCCCTGTTGACTAGATAACATCCGGTTGCATGACGTCATAGGAGGGGATTCCCTGACGTCATATGTTGGCTAGTCATCTGTTGGCGAAGTTAGTGAAATTTAATTAAAAAAGCAGTGGTATCTGGATTTGAACAGCGGACACCGAGTTTCACAGAAAAGTGCTCTAACCATAGAGCTATCAAGCTAATTGGTAATGGTACTTCTAAGTCGGTATAATAATAATAATAAATTTTATTGCTGGTTACAGTACACAAGATTAACAATCTTTTCTACGTACTAATTCAAAACTGGTGTAGATATATGAAAATTAATGAGAAGAGTACGAAAATAAAAATAAAATTAAGATTAAGATTAGATTAAATAATTAAGAAAAAGAAATTAAATACAAAGCAATTACCTACTGATGATTCCATACAACGATCTGATGATAAGAATTATAAAAAATGATCTTTAACGAGTGCCTTGAAGTTGCTGATGGTGCCCGATGTTTGGATGTTAAGAGGAAGACTGTTCCAGAGGCGAATAATTTGGACAGGATAGGAATCTTCCATGACCGATCTGTAGAAACGTGGTATTAAAAGATTTCTGTTACGCTGAGATGCTGTGAAGTTAAAGAAAACTCTAAGGTATTCCGGTTTATTAGAATGAAGCAGATTGTACAAGAAAGCAAGAGCCCTTTGCTTTAGAAATGAAGATAGTGTGCAACCCAGCACTTTCATCCGAAACGGTGAAACATGATCGTACCTCCGTAGTCCGAAGACAAATCGAATGCAGTCGTTGAAAGCAACTTCTATTTTACGCGCGCAGATGCTATCCAGCTTCGGGAAGATCATACCACCAAAGGTAAAATGGGGCATAATTAACACCTTAACTAATCTTAAACGTGTGTTAACGGTTAAAATGCGCGCCGAGAGCCACAGCCTACGAAGGCCACCATAAATAATGCTAAGCTTCCTATTAGTATTGTCACAGCACTTCATATGTTGATTCATAGTAGTCCCGAGATTCTTAACTTTTTCTAGAACTGGTAGCGAATACCCGTTTAAGACCTCCGACGGAATATTAGACGGATCAATTACACTGTTGGAGAAGATGATAAGTTGCGATTTCCTAGCGTTAAGCTGCAATCACTATCAAGGTCAGAATTAATGCGGGCTACACAGTCCTCAATAAGTCCCAACGGCCGGCTTAAATATAATTGTACATCGTCAGCATAGAGATGAATAGTCGAGTCGCGGATCACCGACGGCAGATCATTAATAAATAAACTGAACAATAAGGGACCCAAAATTGATCCTTGAGGCACGCCTTGCCTCAGATATAGCCGCGAGGAGAATGTGTTGTCAACCTTAACCTGTTGCGAACGACCCGAGAGGAAATTAACAACCATTTGCACTGCCATTGTGTCAAACCTAAAATATGAAGAAAGTTTGCGAACGAGAATTGAATGATCAACACAATCAAAAGCCTTAGAAAAATCAAGAAGAATTAAGGTAGTTAATTCATTTCTATCAAGAGCGCTTCTTATGTCTGAAGAAACTTTGAGAATGGCAGTTTCACAGGAGTGATAGGCTCGGAAGCCAGACTGCCAACATGTAAACAAGTTATATTTTTCCAGATATTCCAGAATTTGCCTATACATAAGCTTCTCCAGAACTTTAGACAAAAAGCTTAGCAGGCTAACAGGGCGCAGGTCCGATGGTGATTCTGGATAGGATTTCTTAGGTATGGGAAGAACTATAGCAGTCTTCCAGACAGTTGGGAACGTAGATCTGGTGAGACAGGAATTTATTATGTGGAGAACGTACCTACCGATTATAGGGAATATAAGTTTGATAAAGCGTGGTGAAAGGTTATCTGGTCCTGTTGCACCTGATTTGATTGAGCGAATAGCTGTTACGAGTTCATCCAGATCGACCGCACGAAAAGAAAACACGTTTGTAGAATTACCAGTCACATGACGACTTGATGGGTCATCAAAAACGGTGGCCTGAATTGGAGCTACTGAGGGGACATAATTAACGGAAGTGAAAAAAGTATTAAGATCGTCAGGTTTAAAGGTGCATGGAATTCGGTCCTTGCCATATACTCCGGCCTGCCTTAGATTGCGCCATAACGTACTAGAATTAAGATCCGTGCTCAGTTTGGTGCTAAAAAATTGTCGTATTAGTCCTGTTGCGCGCGAGTTTGTACAATGATCTCGCCTCAACAGTTCTGAGCCTTCTCCAGCGTTGGTATAAATATTCCCGCTCGGCGATAAGGGACTTGACCCTAGCTGAAAACCATGGGCAACGAGCTGCAGCAACACATTTCGATCTTAGGGGGACATACTTGTCAAATAAATATGACGCTAATGACGTAAACAGATCGACCTGGTCGTCAACTGAGGTAGAACAGAGTATGGTTTCCCAGGGCAGAAGCACACATTCGTCACACATGGAAGCATTGTCGATGTTGTTAAAATCGCGGTACCTAAAGTTAATAGGGGTTGGACTAGAGTTCACAGCAAGGTCATAAGCTAAAAATAAGAGAGCATGATCGAGAGTGCTAGGTGGTGTGATCTAATTGTGGGATAAAACTTTATCGCGGTCTGACACAAGAATTAAATCGAGAAGCGAGGGATTTTCTGAATTAAAGTATGTCGGATAATGGTTGACTACCGTAAGGTTAAGGGACTGAAGAAAATCCAAAAAATTATGTGCAGAACTATCTCGTTTGCGAAGGTTAACATTAAAATCCCCACCCACGATAACATTGGAATAGCGCTGAGTTAGGCGGGACATTACATTCTCGAATTCACGGGCGTTGTCACAATCAAAGCAACTAGGAGGACAGTACGCAGAAGTTATTATGCACCTATCATTGTTTGCGCAGATCTCGATGCACAGAAATTCAACAGGCTGGCCGACTGAAGAGTAAATTCGTTTGGGTTTTAACCAGTCCCTTACGTAGATGGCTACGCCGCCACCCCGGCGTCCAATCCGATCATTGCGCAAAGCAGTGAAGCCCTGCAATGATATAAAAGAAGTTGGGATTTCATCAGTCAGCCATGTCTCACTGACCAAAATTACATGTAAATTTGGATCAGAAAAATATAGCGGAGCTCGTCAATCTTGTTTCGAATACTTCTTGCATTCAGCGTACAAACCCTTAGACCAGAAGACTGCTTGCATAAAATCTTCACCAAAGTTCCCACCCTGTCCAAGCCAGGAAAATTATCCAAACTCATAAGAGAGTGGGGCACGATCAGCATAGTACGGCAAGACAACTCGATTCGGTAAAGTAATAAGAAAATGATTAAAAACCCCAGATCCTCGTAGTGGAACCATCATGAACTAATTTACAAAATAATATCGTTAAAAAGTAAGAAAAAATTTAATGTTTAAAAGAGATAAAAATAAAAAATAATAACGCAAAAATAGAATTAATATTATTGCAGGTATTAACAAAGAAATTTATTAATTTAGCAAAATAGAACCGTAAAAATAGAATTTAAGAGTTACTGTTTGCAAGAGAGAGTTATTATCAAAGAAAAATTATTAATTTGAAAATTGTTAATTTGAAATATTTGATTTGATCTGAAAATACTCATCTGACTGTCACACTCTGCTCCTTCGGTAAATGGTAGTGGTGTGGTATCAGATTACGACCTTCTGCAATTCTACATGATTAGTAATTTTGATCTCGGAGTCATCCTTTTTCTTCCTAATATATAGTAATCCATTCCTCGTTCTGGCTGAAGACAATTTCCCCTGGTTACGAAGTTTTATTGCCTCCTTGAGTAATGCATTATTATGCGGAGTCAAGTTTTCTGATATAAAGACTGGGCTTGCTGAACCAAAATCGTCCAGATCAGATAATTTAATGCCTTTTCGCCTCCGAAAAGCTGTCAAAAACGCCTTTTGCTCCAAACCGCTGGAAAAGCGTACAACTATCGGCGAGTTTAATCCGGGAAATTTAGGCTTAATGCGGAAAGCATCGGTATATGACGAGATAGGGTGCTGAATCACTACAGCGATGGACTTTACCAGTGCAAGAGCATTTTCCTTTTCCCGATATGGAATACCTCTAATTACTGCGTCACTCGAGCGCTGAATGCGTTGAATATCGTGCAGTTGCGACTGCAGTAAGTTATAAACGAATGTTGGAGCTAAAAATAGAAAATTGGATTCTTACTGTAATTAGTGGAAAAAGCGTTTTAAAAATAGCATCAACAATTTTGTCTAAATTCATTGATAAATAATTAATAAATATCTGGCTAATGCTATAAAGTTCAATATTGAATTATTTTGTGAATTTATAAAATATGTAAAAACTGATGATGTAGATGAAAACGAAGTAGCTTTAGATATAAAATCTTTTTAGGCGAAGATGAACATATCATCTGATAATTTTCAATTTCCAGACGTACTCGTACTGAAACAAATTATTGCAAAATCTGATGAATTTCAAGAAATTGATAGCGGTTGGACTCTTCTAAGCATCATCCACATTGAAGTGGAAGTATGATGGTCGTTTATTTATTAAAGCCTTAGATATAGTTAAAGATGCAATAAATATTATACCATTAAATAAGGAGCGCTATGTGTCAATCTCGAAAAGAATTTATGTTACAAGAAATCAAAGTATAGAAATTATAGATTTTTAGATTTTTAGAGTTATGCCCTCTAGCGTAGAAAAATTAGCGAATAATTTATCTGATGAAAACTTAATATTAACCTGATCCTTTTATAAAAATGACGATTTATTTAATTTAATGTGAGGAAAAGGGGTTTTCCCTATGAATATCTTAATTGCTTTGAATAATTTAGTGAAAATTCCTTGTCTATGCAAAAGTATTTTCATAATAAATTTACAGATACGAAGTGTTCTGATAATGATTATGCGCATGCAACAAACGTTTGTAAAGCATTTGAATGCAAAATATTTGTAGACTATTTATATTTTCAATATTATATAGCACCAGGATTATTTTGGGATGCTATGCTTAAGTATACAAAGATTGAATTACAATAATTATTAACTGACGTAAATATGTATAAATTTTTATGTTCTCGCAGGCATAAGTATATGCAAAATTTTACCCCATCACAAAGCTCAACATATTTAATTTACCTCGATACCAATAATTTATATGGGTGGGACATGTCTGAATTCTTACCATATAAGGAATTTCAATGGTTAGAAAATACGGATATCGATATAATGAGCATTTCTCAAAGTTCAGAAATTGGATATATATATATATATTTGTAGTAGATTTAAGAATCTCTTCATAACTTACACAATGATCTACCATTTTGCGCAAATAATATAAAAAGCTCTGAATTAGGTTCAAGGAAATTGATAGCTGACTTAGAAGATACTTTTCATTACATAATCCATTATAGAAATCTTCAAAAATGTTTAAAGTATAGATTGAAGTTTTCATGCATTCATAGAGCTCTTTGATTCAGACAATCGAATTGATTAAAACAATATATTGATCTTAATACTTTGCATAGATCAAAAGCTGTTAACACTTTCCGATATTAAGCTTTGACACTGTATTTCACCTACAGTAAATTGGTTATTGACAGCTCTTATGATGGAATTTGTATTTATCACGATGAATGACACTAATTTTGCATTCTTAACAACAAACAAACAAACATGAATAATAAGACGAACATTGAAAACATAAATTGAATTCACACAAGAAGTTCATTGAATTCTTACAAATCAACTTCTTGGCGAAAACAACAACAACCGGCAAATTGAATTATTACAATTATGTGTAAAATTCATGTTCTACTCAAACCTGATTGAATAAAAATACTCTATGGATGTCAAGCAGTTGAAGGGAATTTCAACAGGCATCCCTGGTGAAATAAGCTAAATATCACACCTGTGACAGCTCCTGTGAAATTTCATGAACACACGTAAATTGTTTAAATTACACGATTTGAACGAGCACAACTTAGTTACAAACCACAATAACATATATAAAAATTAAAACTTACCTGTTTTGTTTACTTAAAACACTAATAACGCAAAAAATTGGACATCGCACGAAACGAATCATAAACAACGCGAACTGTCAACTTCATGTTAGGTAGACACCTGACACATGAAATTAGGATGAAATTTCGCGGGGAATCCAACGACGTTGTCAGATTAGAGGTGAATTGAGTAATTTTTGAAATATTCGCGATTTTATTAATTCTAATTTACGCAATAAGTGGGAAAGAGAGAAAACGAGTAAAACGGATAGCAGAAAATCACGTTCCACAAATCAAATATTGTAAATATGGCTGCGATATTGTTAATCCGCCATATTATTGATGTGGAACTTATTGGAAAATGGCGGCTGTAAGGCTATAAAAGGAGCTGACACAAGGGCATCAGGATCTTAGTTTTCTTGAAATTCGTGGAGTTCAGTCGTGAATAGTGCAACAGTGAAAGTTTAAATTTGAAGCATAGTTGGCAGACATTTTGGTGAACTAATAGACAGTAAAGAACAATAAACTCGCCATTAAATTTGCAATAGGCCAAAGGTTGGTCACTGCAAATTCATATGCAATTTATTAAGTTCTTGTTCTAATTTTTTTTCTTTTATCATTTTTTTGACTTTTTTATTTAATCTCATTTTTTTGTATTTTGAATTTTTTTTAATGAATTATTGAAAATTGATTGCAGTGTTTGAATGAATTTAATTAATTTTCATAAATTGAATACAGGTTACACAAAATAACTTGTTATTATTTCGGTACACAGTTTTTGTTTCAATTTTTTATTTCCTTCTTACATTTTGATAAACATTTTTTGGTGGTTCCATCTAGGATTGTGTAACATATTCAATTTTGTTAAAATTGGTTAGTGAGTGAAATTGCGACTTTATTACATAATTTTTGGTAAATTTTTGAAAAGTGTTCAACTTCGTTTTAAATTATTTTTTACTGCTATTTACGGTTAACGGGTATAAATAAACGGTAATATGTCTTTGTTAACGGAATTACTGGTCATTAGAGGTAGATAAGATAAATTAATAGAAAATGGAAAGAAAACTGCACATTCCAAACGTACGCAAGGTTTTTATGAAACGAGAATTTCTGATTTGAGAAAAATATGGGAAGACTATAACGCGATTGACTTAAATATTAATGAAACATTAACCAAGGCAAGCACAGAAGAAGCTAAAGATTATTTATCAGAAGATTATTACAGTGCGTCGGAACTTAAACATACTGAATATATGAGCGATTTAGTGGAAAATATTCGCAAATTTTCTACAGTTTCAGAAGTAGAAGCTAACACTCCTACTCCAATGCACAGCACCACTGTGATCCAACATGAGTCAACGCTGCCTCGGATCACATTACCGAAATATAACGGCGACTATGAATTATGGAGATCGTTTCATGACCTTTTCATTTCGTTGGTTCATAATAACACAAGATTGACAGATGTGCAAAAATTACATCATTTGAAAGCATGTCTAGTTGGTGAAGCGGAGAAGATTTTAAGACACACTCCTATCACAAATCAGGACTATGAACCCGCTTGGAACAAATTAAAGATCCGTTATGAAAACAAACGAATCCTAGTAAATCTTCAACTTAAGGCATTAGTCAATCAACCAAAACAACACATAGTATCCAGCAAGGCAATCAAATCATTACTTGATACGACGGAGGAATGTCTACAACAATTAAAAGGTTTAGAAGTAGATACGAATTCATGGGACATATTGTTAGTACATCTTCTAGTACAAAAACTACCTTTTATGACGCTGAAGCTCTGGGAAGAAGATCAAGGAGCAACGCAGGATCTACCAACATTCAAGCAATTTACTACATTTCTAAATACACGTTTAAAAATTGTAGAATCAAAACCACCAACAAGGCAAACAACACTAACTTGTTATTCTTCAAGAGGAAACAAATTTCCGGCGTGTGATGGAAATCATTTTGTTCAAAAGTGTTCAAGATATCAGAAAATGAATGTTGAGGCAAGACGAAAAATAATTAAGATGGCTGGACGTTGTCTGAACTGCTTATCTAAAAATCATCTTCTACCTGAATGTAATAGTAAATACAAATGCTTCAAATGCAATCAAAGGCATCATTCTACCCTACGCGAGAACTCCAATAGAGAACAATCAACTGTTTCATTAAAATCTAAGAGCAAGGAATACGGAAACACACTCGTACAAAACCAATGCAATTCGTTACAAACCCAAGTACAAAATATTAATCAGGAACAGACTAATATATTTCCAGCAGCGTTACAATCAGCCAACTATGCTGATGAGTTAAACATTACTCAGACTTTTGTAACCAGGGAAAATTTTCATGCACTGTTAGCAACAGCGTTAGTAATAGCAAATAGTGAATTCGGTGAACCTACAATTATACGTTGTCTTGTAGACAGTGGCTCTTCCTTCATAACTGAAGCTGCCTGTAAGAAATTATGTGCTATTCGCACGCCCACATCGGTAGCAGTCAGCGGCTTAAACACTAGTCCAGCTGCTACATCACAGCATCAAACGAGATTACAATTGAGATCTTGCGGATCAAACGCTATCGTTCTAGAAGAAAATTTTCTTGTTTTGAAGGGAATTACCAATACATTGCCGACTAAATTGATTTCCAAAAAGAATTATCAACACATCGATGGCTTACAACTTGCCGATCCTACATTTTGGAAACCAGGCAAAGTGGATGCTTTACTAGGAGCAAACATTTATGCGAAAATCCTTCAAGAAGGTATAAGACGATGACGAGATACAGCACCAGTTGCTATGAACACAATATTTGGCTGGATTTTACTAGGACCTACTTCAACGACACTTGAGAACGAAGTAACGAGCTTCACAGTAACTACCGCTGACATCGATTTGAATACGCAACTAAAGCGATTTTGGGAATTAGAAGAACTTCCAACGCAACCCATTCTTAGTAAAAAGGAAGAAGAAAGTCAAAACATTTTTCAACTCACACACAAACGTTTAAGGAATAGCAAATATCAAGTCAAACTACCATTTGTAAATAACGAGTTTCCTATATTGGGTCAATCAAGATCACAGGCACTGAAGCGATTTTTTACTTTACAGCGACAATTTGTAAAAAATCCCGAATTACAAAGAGACTACACAAATTGTTTAGATGAATATATAAAACTTGGGCACATGGAAGAAGTCAATCCTGCTAACGACAGTGAACCACATTACTACATTCCGCATCACGCGGTTTTTAAGGATAGCACCACAACAAAACTGAGGTTGGTGTTCGACGCCTCAGCCAAGACAACAAATGGAAAATCAATCAAGGATTATTTATTGAAGGGGCCTACATTACAACCAAAATTGTTTGCAACTGTATAGGATAGTTGGAGGAAGTATAGGATAGCAATGAATGCTGACATAGAAAAGATGTATAGAATGCTTGAAATACATCCTGATCATCGCACATTCCAACGAATAATTTGGCAACATCCAACCACTAGAAAACTTCAAGATTATGCACTTAAGACGGTAACATTTGGTACATTTTCGGCTCCATACCTTGCAGTGCGTACTCTTCATCAATTAGCAGAAGATGAAAACAAATATTGGCCATTAGCTTCAAGAGTCACTCTTTCTGACTTCTACGTTGACGACTTGTTAACAGGGGCAGACAACATAATCGATGCTAACAGACTACAAATGGAACTATTGAGTATGATAAAGGCTGGAGGATTTAACTTAAGGAAATGGGCCAGTAATGAACCTAAACTTCTTGAAGATTTGCCAAAGGAATATTGTGAGGTTAAAAGTACATTAACCATCTCCGAAAATGAATCTATTAAGACGTTAGGCATAAGATGGCATCCAGCACTTGATTATTTCACATTTATAGTCAACCAACCCAAAAAACATTAAATTACAAACAAGCGAACTATACTATCAGAAGTGGCGTCGTTATACTATCCCTTGGGATGGCTTGCATCAATTGTCATTGTGTCCAAAATTTAATGCAAACGCTGTGGATTACGGGATGCTCTTGGGACACTCCAGTTGAAGAGTCTACTCGCTCATAGTCAGACTTACAACATTTGCAATTGTTAAAAATTCTAAGATGGACACACGTCCAAATGCAACTACATGGATTCTGTGATGCTTCATCGAAAGCTTATGCTGCTGCATTATATTTGCGAGTTGAAAAAAACAAGAGTAGCACCAATAAAATCCACTACAATACCACGATTAGAGTTAAATGGAGCAGTCATTTTAGCAAGATTGATTAAGACAACAACACAAGATATGCAGTTACATAATATACCCATATTTGCATGGACAAATGCAATGATAGTTCTTCAATGGATCAAAGAACACCCGTCGCGATGGAAGACATATGTTGCTAATCGTGTTGTTGAAATACAAGATGTTATACGACATGACAATTGGCAACACATTTCAACAGCACACAACCCTGCAGATTTAGCATCTCGGGGTATCAAGACATCTAGTTTAATCGATAACAACCTGTGGTGGTATGGACCTTCATGGTTATCACAAAGTCAAGAAGAGTGGCCAAAATCGAATAGCATTACGGAACTGACAAATTTAGAAGCAAAGCAACCAGTTTCTATGAGTTGTCTAAATAAAATAGAAGATGAAATTCTGCTGAGATATTCATCCTTTACAAGATTAATTAAGATTATAGCCATGATTCAGAGATCCATATATAATTGCAAAAATCCACAAAATAAGCGTTTAATAATTTACAAGGTTGTGAATGGTATAATGCTGAAATAACTGTCTGGAAACTGGTACAGCAATCAACCTTTTCTGAAGACTATATCCATTTAAAGAATGACAAACCGTTACCTCGCAATAGCAGGCTTCTTAAGCTCAATCCATTTATTGACTCTAATGACTTGGTACGAGTAGGTGGAAGGTTAGAGAATACGTTAATTAATTATTCGCAGCAACATCCGATCATATTACCACAAGACCATCATGTAACCTTAACCTTGATCGACAAAATACATTGTGAAACATTACATGGCGGACCTTCCCTTATTCTAAGTACAAGTCGCGAGAAATATTGGATTTTAGATGCAAAACGCAAAATCACTAGTAGAATTCATAAATGTGTTAGCTGCACTAAAAAACGAGGAGCAACAATAACACAACTGATGGGAAATTTACCGGCATCTCGCGTAAACATAATCAATCCCTTTTCAAAGGTAGGCATTGACTTTGCTGGACCTGTGACATTAAAGGCATCCTCACACTATGGAGGATGTCTAAGCGATATAAGGCCATTAAAGAGATTCGTGGCTAGAAGAGGTTTATGCAGCGATACTTATTCCGACTGTGGCACCAACTTTGTGGGAGGAAAATCAATGCTCGATCTTGTTCAAGCAATTAAACAGTCAATTCCGGAAGCAGCTCAGTATTTCGTGTCAAGGTCGGTCACATGGCATTTCAATCCACCAGCTGCACCACATTTTGGAGGTATATGGGAGGCTGGTGTGAAATCGATCAAATTTCATTTACGTCGAACAGTAGAAAATTTAGTTTGCACTTTTGAAGAGTATGCAACAGTTCTTGCTCAAATCGAAGCATGTTTAAATTCTCGACCACTATGCCATATTCGAAATAATCCTGATGAATTATTCGTACTCACGCCGGGTCATTTTTTGATTGGTCGGGCTTTGAATGCTATTGTGGAACCGAACTATTCCACGACCAAGATGCTACCATCACAGAGGTGGAAACTTCTACAACAGAAGACAAAACATTTTTGGGATAAATGGTCAAGAGACTATCTCAATCAGCTGCAACATAGGCCCAAATGGACAACAACTCAAACAAATATTAAGGTTGGAGACGTAGTAGTTGTTAAAAATGAACACACGTCACCGACTAGTTGGCCTCTAGGTGTAATTGATGAGGTATATCCAAGCAAGGACGAATTAGTTAGAGTCGTTAAAGTGCGAACCCAGTACAGCACATATCAGAGACCAGTAGCAAAACTCTGTCGGCTACCAGTGGACAAAATAACAAATACTGATAGTTGACTTAAGCATTTATTTACAACCACACATGTTCTGCTATGTATTACTTGTTGTGATCGTCAACCACTGTCTACTTGTGATCGTCCACTCAGCAAACTAGATTATTTACCTGTTTTAAATTCCAGATGTCCGAACCTCAAGATACATACAACGATGATGTCCCGGATATATCTGAGATAATTTCGTTCACTACACCTGGAAGTTCGACACCATTATCGTCATACATCGACCCTGAGTATGATATATTTGGCATCAGAAGAAGCTTCCTTCCATGAAGTCCATATCTTCGGCGCACTCAGCTAAACGGGAACCTAAAGTTCAGCAAACATCAGCCATTCGTGAAGATAGCTTTGGCAGAACGCGAACGCCTTATGTCCCAACTACATCTTCGCTATCTGACTTGCAGCACTTACCGCCCCACATACGAGAAGGCATTGAAAATGCTCCTCATACTTCTTACATACTGCAGCAACCAGCCACAATCAATGGAAAGAAGTTAGAATCACTGTCCCTCCTACGTGCAACACACACCATTACTGAATTAAAAATGCGTGAGAAAAATAGTCACCAACGTTTTGTTACCAGAGAGGGACTAGATCTCTTCTTAGAAAAACACGTAATAGATAGAATTGATTTTGAAGGGGTAAGATCCAAAAAACGAAAAGAGCAAGTCATAAACCTATCCCGAAGATATCAGGTTCTTCTAAACGTTAAGGCTGACGGAAGAATCGTATTTCACCATTACCATAAGAGAGGTGGGAGGGGGGAGAATGTTTATCGACGACCTAAAAAGAAATTGAATTAAAAAATGAAATAAATAATTAAAATGATACATTTCTTTACCTGAGTGCCTGGGTTAACTACAGGCACAACCAAAACCCAGATAGTTACCTGAAATGAAGAAAAGAATTATTATTTATATTGAATTAACAAACAAACATTGAATAATAAGACGAACATTTAAAACATAAATTGAATTCACACAAGAAGTTCATTGAATACTTACAAATCAACTTCTTGGCGAAAACAACAACAACAACCGGCAAATCGAATTATTACAATTATGTGTAAAAATCATGTTCTACTCAAACCTGATTGAATAAAAATACTCTATGGATGTCTTAGAGTATAATTCAAGCAGTTGAAGGGAATTTCAACAGGCATCCCTGGTGAAATAAGCTAAATATCACACCTGTGACAGCTCCTGTGAAATTTCATGAACACACGTAAATTGTTTAAATTACACGATTTGAACGAGCACAAATTAGTTACAAACCACAATAACATATATAAAAATTAAAACTTACCTGTTTTGTTTACTTAAAACACTAATAACACGCAAAAAATTGGACATCGCACGAAACGAATCATAAACAACACGAACTGTCAACTTCATGTTAGGTAGACACCTGACACATGAAATTAGGATGAAATTTCGCGGGGAATCCAACGACGTTGTCAGATTAGAGGTGAATTGCGTAATTTTTGAAATATTCGCGATTTTATTAATTCTAATTTACGCAATAAGTGGGAAAGAGAGAAAACGAGTAAAAGGGATAGCAGAAAATCACGTTCCACAAATCAAATATTGTATGCGATATTGTTAATCCGCCATATTATAGCAAAAATTAAAATCATGAAATATATGAATATTCTCTGTTTAAATAGAAAAAACAGATGATTGTTTGGATGGCTTTTTAAATGGGCCATAAGGCAGAAAGAGTTTTTTGCAAACATAAATAAGGAATTCCGATTAATATGAATTATTGATGTGTAACTTATTGGAAAATGCCGGCTGGAAGGCTATAAAAGGAGCTGACAGAAGGGCATCAGCCTCTTAGTTTTCTTGAAATTCGTGGAGTTCAGTCGTGAATGGTGCAACAGTGAAAGTTTAAATTTGAAGCATAGTTGGCAGACATTTTGGTGAACTAATAGACAGTAAAGAACAATAAACTTGCCATTAAATTTGCAATAGGCCAAAGGTTAGGCCTTAGAACATAAAGCTAAACAGGAATGGCAGTATCGCGTATATGTGCTGTAGGTGTGATCGGTATCTGAACGATAGAAGAAGTGTGGAAGTGGGGAAAGTTTTGAGGTACTGTCCCCATATCGAAGTGTTTTGCTTTTATTTTCGGAAATGTAAAATTTTAAGTTGTGCTGTGAAAGTTTTGTGAAAACAGGAATTTATCGAGGTGATTAGTATTAACGATTGCTAATTATAGCCTAGTTAAGTGTAAAAATAACTTGTGATATCTTATTGTGTCCTTTTATTGTGTAAAACTCCACAAAAAATCACAAATTTAGTGATGAAGTGTGCTGTGTACTGCTGCAAAAATTATCGCCGGAGAGCGCGAGGAAAATCTGTTTTCAGGAATGTATATGTTATAATGCAATCTCTAAGGTCTCTTTGCTTAAATTACTGCGATTATATTAAGCGACAGTGACTTATAATAGTAAATATTCACTATTTTCCTGGCTATAGAACTTTGTTTACATTTGTAATCTAGCCAAATATAGCTTTGCCCTTATTGTCACTGTCGGCTCGCGAACAATTTTTCAGAAGGGGTCAGAACATATTTTTCAATTTAAACCTAAAAATATTTTAAGTATAATTCCATAGATTTCCCAAAAATAGCAAATAATTTACATAAGTACTTACAATAAATAATTTTAAGTGCTATTGACAAAAGACAAACCACTGGGGACCAAAAAAGATACATAAGTTATAATATCATATTTTAACTTATTTATCTAAATCACCTATCTCAACCTCCACGTGGTGGTCCCTGGAAACAAGTGAGCACTGTCTGTATTCAATAACAATGCTCACTTGGCTAAAAGAGAAGGTGGAACAGTTTAAATGCATAAATTATTGAAAATTTCAAATCATTTCGCAACTGTTTTTCTAAATTGTGTTAGATCTTATTATAATTAGAAAATCAATTTCATCTTTGCGCACTTTTTTAAATGTAATTTAATAATACAATTTTGAAAATAAATATTTATGAATTTTGATTTAATACAATTTGTAATTATTCAAAAGATATATCAACCCCGCTTCAAAAAATCTCAAATTTGACTACTGTCATGGGCTTCAAACACATAGAAAACCCTCACCACTACAGAAAGGAAAATGCGGTCGTTTTTCTGGCTTACTGCCATTCCTGTTTAGCCTTAGAATAAAGAACTAGAGGAAAGGACATCATTCGGAAAAATCTAAGCATTTTGCTATATGTAGTAGAACCCAAGCGATGTGTGCGTTTCGACATGATAGTAGTAAAATTATGCTTGTATACAGGAGGGGCCAACTCATTTTGATAATATTTTAAATGAGGTGTTTTTAAAATATATTCTTATAACACTTTTAATATAATATAACTTTGCCCGAACATATTTTATTAATTTACTTAATTTTACTATTTAAAAACACTTTGCTTATGCCCCAAATATTTCAGTATTACGGAGACGACTTTGATTTCAAGGCGACATTCGGTACAATTTGACATTTCAGGCGTCATTCCCCCTTAACGCACTCACCACTTGGCCATGAAGCAAAAATGCTTATCACACGTACAGGGTTTTTACTTAAGATAGCCTTTCCTCTCGTTCTATATTCTAAGTGTTTAGCTTTATGTTCTAAGGGTTAGGCACTGCATATTCATATGCAATTTATTAAGTTCTTGTTCTATTTTTTTTCTTTTATCATTTTTTTTTACTTTTCTATTTAATCTCATTTTTTTGAATGAATTATTGAAAATTGATTGAAGTGTTTGAATGAGTTTAATTAATTAACCGACTTCCCAAAAACACAGAAGTTCTAAGTTCGACGCGTATTTTTAATTTTGGTAGAGTATGTTCACCGATTGGTACCATGTCAAAAAAATTTTTGGTAGGGTGGGGGTGAAACCTAACTTTGTAACGCGTGGTCCGATTTGGATGGTTTGTTTTTGTTGTACAGAGTATGATCCCCCATTACTAATAGGAGAAAAAAATTTGACCTAGGGTGGGGGGAAGGGGGGGGGAGAGTGGTAGGCTAACTTTGGAACCTACCTTTGTAACGCGTGGTCCGATTTCGATGGTTCTTTTTCTGTTGTATAGAGTATGATCCCCCATTGCTAATAGGAGAATACTTTGGTCCTATGGTGAAAGGTTTGGGTGGGGGGGAGGGGTTGTCTAACTTCGTAACGCGTGGAACGATTTGGATAATTCTTTTTCTATTGGGTAGAATATGATGCTTGGTTGATACTACGAGAAAACAAATGTCTAACTTCGTAACGCGTGGACCGATTTGGATACTTATTTTTCTTTTGGGTGGAGTATGCTCGCTGGTTGATACCACGAGAAAAAAAAATTGTTGGTGTGGTTGGGGTGGGAGAAGGGGGGTGGAACCTAACTTTGTTACGCGTGGATCGGTTTGGATGGTTCTTTTGCTGTTGTATAGTGTGATCCCCCATTGCTAATAGGAGAATAATTTGGTCCTATGGGGGTGGTGGGGGAGGGGTAGGGGTAGTAACTTCGTTATGCGTAGACCGATTTCGATGATTCCTTTTCTGGTCAGTAGAGTATGTTCCTTGATTGATACCATGAGAAAAAAAGTTTAGTGGAATGGGGTAGGGGGTTATAACTAACTTTTAACGCGTGGACCGATTTGGATGGTTCTTTTCATTGTATAGAGTCAAAGACACTAAAAAGTGAAAAATAAAATAGTTTTTAAAAAAAAAGTTGAACCGACTTCACAAAAAGTGCTAAAAGGTATAAAATAATTTTTAATTTTATATCTATTACGACATTTTGAAGTCGGTGCGGTGCAAATTTAACAAATAAAACAACTACAAAACCACAATTGAAAATTTACGTAATTCTACCTGAACGTTTCAGCTCACGGGATCGAAAGGAAGGACGATTAAATACTTTTGTTGTAGTTGTTTGGTTTGTTTGATTTGCACCGACTTCAAAATGTCGTAATAGATATAAAATTAAAAATTACTTTATACCTTTTAGCACTTTTTGTGAAGTCGGTTCAACTTTTTTTAAAAACTATTTTATTTTAATAAATTGGTTGTGATCGTCATAGTGATCGGACGTGCTTTTGGCTTTGTTGCGTTTTGTGTTTGATTTGTTGAAAGTAAATCTTATCCTAACTACTTTGATTTTGTAATAATAATTACGGATATTTGTGCTTGTTTGCTTTTTGTATAGTGTTGTTTTATTTTCCGCTATAATCATTTAATTTTTACTGATGTCAATAGTGTGATTGGGTTGATCCATTTCCGTCTAGTTTTGACTCTACCTGCGTTCGCGAGTGTGCTTTTCTTTTTTTCTTTTGTCATTTTATCCAATTTGTATTATCGTATCTATTTTGAGTGTAGATGAATTGTCGTTTCTTGTGTTAAATTTGGTTGATTTCATAAATTGCAGCTCGATCATTTCCCGTTTGAACCGCTGGGTTTTGCTGGTGCGATCTTGGTATGTGTTTGTTTACTTGACTTTCTTTGTGCTCTCACGGGCATTCCAATGCATAGTCCACCGGTGCATTTTTATTGTGTTATTGCCTGATTGGGGTCATTGCTCGAATTTGATCCCGTTGGTTGTGCTTTCATATTTTCTGTGATATTGTTTATATTGCTAACGTTTGCGTGTACTTCGTTCTCACTGCTTCTGCCTGTGCTTTTTGTTTTATTCTTTCATTTTAATTTTTTGCGCGCTCCCGATCATTTGTTTCTACACACCAAACTGTGTCTCTAATTAGCTTTGTTTACGCATTTTATATTTATTTTGTTTGTTTATTTATTTATCTATTTGATTTTTTTTCAAAATTTTTAATACTTCTTTTGCCTTTGAGCGCTTTTTTTTATTTTTATTTTTGTTTCTTTCTGATTTGGGATGTCTATTTGCTCGGCTTGTAGGGTTCCTATTGCCCGTGATGGGATCAACTGTGATGGGGTGTGTGGCCACCTGTTTCAAGCCGCTTGCTTAAAGGGTGGAACCAGATCTTCATCATCCTACACGTGCCGGGAATGCCTCGATATAAAACCTTGCCACGTGTTGAGATTAGTCAAGGGTATTACCGAGGCCCTCTCCGGTGATATGACTCTGATTGCAGATAAGGTTATGTCTTTTTCTTCCCGTTTGTGTGAAAGTCAACTCTTGTCTGATGACTTAAACATTCTTACCACTAAGATAGATAAGATTGTTAGTATTGTCGGCACGCTTCAGGCTGATTCTTCTGCCTTGCTGGAGAGGTCTCATGAGCTATCCTCAAAGGTTGCGTCCGTATCTGATTCGCTCGTGGATATCCAGGCTTCGGTAGTGAGCCTTGACCCTGGCCTGGTGTCCTCGTTGGGCCCTTCGCCGATCTTACCAGTCGTGGATGACATTCGCCGAGTTGTCAAACAGGTGAAGCTCGACCTTTCCTCATGGTCGTCCGCGGTTTTAGCCAATGGTGACCTTATTGGTTCGGTTGCCGCTGATGTCAGGGCTCTCTCTGCTCATGTTAATGTTCCTTCAGCTGTCTCTGTCTCTCTTGCTTCCCCTGTTGCTCCTGTTTTCCCGGTTTCCTCTGCATTTTCTGATGCCTCTGCTGCGTTTCCGGCTGTTTTGGATCCTCCTGCTCCCTCTGTCGCCCCTGCTTCCTCTGTCGCCCCTGCTTCCTCTGTTGCCCCTTCTTCCGCAGTTGCCCCTTCTCCCCTTGTTGACCCTGTTTTAAATTCGGTTCGACTTGAACAACCATCCGGCGATGGCTCCACTAGCCCTCATGATGTTCGCGACGTTGCATCAAAACGTTCTCGCAATGCCCGTCGGCGAGGCCGCCGTACGTGTGCTCCTGTTGCCCCGCCTCGTCCGCTTATTACTGTGTCTAGAAATGAGGGTTTTAATCTGAGGATTGCGCAACCACCTAAGTCTTTCTTTGTTTCTCGACTTGATCCGTCGACCTCTGTTGATGACGTTATTGGCTATGTGAGGGAGAGGAGTGGTGTTGATGACTCTGCACTCCTCCGTTGTCAACTTCTTGGATCTCGTCATTCTCAAGGACTCATGTCGTCTTTTAAGTTGACATCGTCCCCTGAATTTTTTGTGATAATGTCTGCCCCCGATTTCTGGCCCGAAAATATCATTGCACACGAGTTTGTGCCCCGTCGTAGGGTTGCGGGAAGCACTCATAGTCGAACCATTGATAACAACCAAAAAAACTAAGTATGCTATCCCTTTACTACCAAAATGTAAGGGGATTAAGAACAAGATCAAGCCAATTATTTCAGGCTAGTAGTATAGATATGGGGGTTGTGGACCATGAGAAAATCGAGCTCAAAATGTGCTATGGGGGTTCTGGACCATGAGAAAATCGAGCTCAAAATGTGCTTTGCCGATTCTGACGCAATCTTGTATTTAGGGTATTCGGTCTTGTAGGCTACAATTGAGAGATAAGGAAAAGAGATTTCGGTCTTGTAGGCTACAATTTAGAGATAAGGAAAAGAGATAAGGCTTGTCGGCCATCTTGGATTTTCGGTATTCGGTCTTGGAGGCTACAATTGATCTTCTTCTTTGATTTACACCTGGACTTGGATCTGGACCTGGATTTAGGGTATTCGGTCTTGTAGGCTACAATTGGGAGATAAGGAAAAGAGATAAAGATTGTCGGCCATCTTGGATTTTCGGTTTTTGGTCTTGGAGGCTACAATTGGTCTTCTTCTTCTTTGGTTTGCACCTGGACTTAGATCTAAACCTTGGATCTGAACCTAGATTGTTTAGTAAGATAAGGCACCTGTCGGCCATCTTGGATTTTGGGGTTTTCGGTCTTATAGGCTACAATTGAGAGATAAGGATGTCGGCCATCTTGGATTTTGGGTTTTCGGTGTTATAGGCTACAATTGAGAGATAAGGATGTCGGCCATCTTGGATTTTGGGTTTTCGGTCTTATAGGCTACAATTGAGAGATAAGGATGTCGGCCATCTTGGATTTTGGTTTTTCGGTGTTATTGGCTACAATTGAGAGATAAGGATGTCGGCCATCTTGGATTTTGGGTTTTCGGTGTTATAGGCTACAATTGAGAGATAAGGAAAAGAGATAAGGATTGTCGGCCATCTTGGATTTTCGGTTTTTGGTCTTGGAGGCTACAATTGGTCTTCTTCTTCTTTGGTTTGCATCTGGACTTAGATCTAAACCTTGGATCTGAACCTAGATTGTTTAGTAAGATAAGGCACCTGTCGGCCATCTTGGATATTGGGTATTCAGTCTTGGAGGCTACAATTGATGTTGAAGATAAGAGTTTGTTGTTTTGAGTCTTTAATTACGAAGTACAGCTTTATCAGCTAAATGAAATAACATGATGCGAATTTAATTGTGTTGAAGATAAGAGTTTGTTGTTTTGAGTCTTTAATTACGAAGTACAGCTGTATCAGCTAAATGAAATAACATGATGCGAATTTAATTGGAAAACAGAATATTGCGTAATAAAAGATTTCACCACTTTGAGTAAATAGATGAAGATTATTTTTTATTTCTTTTGCAAATTCTTATTTCTATGATATCATTTGTTTTCAAGCAAGTTTTAACATGTTTTTCTGGTCGAGCTGTGATTGATAAGCGAGCTGATGACTGCGTAGAAATTAATAATTTGGCGACAATGTTAAGGTCGTTGGGTGATAAGGTTTTGTAGATGAATCTGACCTCGTGTTGAAAATAAGAGTTTGTTGTTTTGAGTTTTTAATTACGAAGTACTCCTTTATCAGCTAAATGAAATAACATGATGCGACTTTAATTGGAAGCAGAATATTGTACCCTCGAACTTTAAAAGATTATCATGTAATTTCTTTTCCAGATCTAAATAAAGACATTAATTCGAGGTTATATTTTTGAAATAATTTCGTGTTTTATGCAACTAGCAAGTAAGTCATTCAACCGATTACGTCATCTGGACCTTGATTACTAGTTAATATAACACCATTGAGGAAAAGTTAAAGGAATTTCTGTAATTAAGGGAAAAAAATCTGATGTTTAAAAATAACATGCATCGCTTTGCATAAATCCGTTAATAAGTAATAAACGTCTAGTCAAGATAGCTAGAATGGCTTCTTTCGATACTTTGGAGAGGTTTATCATGTGAAGAACTTGCAAAGAAAATAAATATTTTTCCATAGCCTTAAACTTCGTTTCTTTATGATTCAGCCGTGATAATCTTAATAAGGGAAACCATTGATTCGTAATTATGCTTTAAATTTATATCAAACTAGCAGCTACCAAACCCATATAACAACCTTGAACTGCAGAAGAAATGAACAAGATCATTGGCGTTGTTGTAACACTTTCTAAAAATTGCCTCAAAACTGTGAATTTAGACTAGAACAAGCAAAATCGAAGTAGCTGAAATGTCTTCTTTCGATACTTTAACGAGATTTATCATGTGAAGAACATAAGAAAATAAATTTTTTATATGCTTCATGTAACAATAGACTCAAATTGTGATTTCACAGAGTTCAGTTTACTTTGAGTTTGTCACTAATTTTGGCAAATGTCAGCTTCCGGGTTTGTTGCCGTTGCAGCACTTTATAAAAATAGACTCAAAAACTTTGAATTGGGCCGATAGAACAAAAAAATCGAGGTAGCTGGAATGGCTTTCTTTTGGTAATTTAGAGAGATTTATCATGTCAAGAACTTAAGAAAATAAAAATCTTTTCATAGCCTTAAACTTCGTTTCTTCTTTTTTTCAGTCGTAATAATCTTAATAAGGGAAACCATATTTTTTCTTGAATCGTAATTATGGTTTAAATTTATACCAAACTGCCAGCTAACAACCCTATATGGCATTTAAAATTTAATTTTTGTATGCGTCATGCAACAATAGACCCAAATTGTGAGCTCACCAAGTCAAACAAACGAAAAACTACTATCCCAATGACCTTTTCAAAATTTATAGAGAAATACAGCTGAACCAATGAAAGAAATTTAAAGCGCATTAAACTGAGGCTATAATATTCGTATTGAAAGTTTTCTATTGGAAAAAGATGATGAAGGAATTTTGAATCCAAAACAATTTTTCTACAAAATCAAACCTCGAGTTATAAATCTTCTTGAAGCAAGTTTACAGAAAATCCTCTGAATTAGACTCAAGGAAATTGATATGTTACTTAGAAGATACATTTCATTATATAATCCATTATAGAAATCTCCAAAAAGTAGTTTAAAGTATGAATTGAAGTTTTCATACATTCATAGAGTTCTTTGATTCAGACAATGGAATTGATTAAAACTCATACCTTCATAGAGCTCTTTCATTCAGACAATGGAATTGATTAAAACAATATATTGATCTTAGTACTTTGCATAGATCAAAAGCTGTTAACACTTTCCGATCTTAAGCTCTTATGATGGAATTTGTATTTATCACGAGGAATGACACTAATTTTGTGTTCTTAAGTATATTCAAATGTTCAACAGATGCTTACTATTGTCAAGACTTATTCTAATATCACCATTAAATCTTTTGGTTGAAGCACAGTTCGGTTTACTAAAATTATCACAGTTTAAAAAATTATTAACTTTATTTTTGGTTTGTCTTTTACTTTGTTTGCATTTTAGATTCATATAGATTAGATTTCTCAAGTATAGAAAAATTAGCGAATAATTCATCTGATGAAAACTTAATATTAAACAGATCCTTTTATAAAAATGACGATTTATTATATAGATTCAGGATAATTTTGGGGTGCTATGCTTAAGTATTGAAAGATTGAATTACAATAATTATTAACTGACGTTAATGTGTATAACTTTATATGTTCTCGCAGGCATTCTACTGCTAATAATAAGTGTATGGAAAATGTTATCCCATCACAAAGCTCAACATATTTAATTTACTTCGACTGCAATAATTTATATGGGTGAGACATGTCTGAATTCTTATCATATGAGGAATTTCAATGGGATAGAAAATACGGATATCAATATAATGAGCATTCTTCAAAGTTCAGAAATTGAATATATATATTTGAAGTAGATTTAACTTATCTAGAATCGCTTCATGACTTACACAATGATCTACCATTTTGCGCAAATAATATAAAAAATCCCCTGAATTAGGCTCAAGAAAATTGATATGTGTCTTAGAAGATACATTTCATTTCATAATCCATTATAGAAATCTCCAAAAAGTAGTTTAAAGTATGAATTGAAGTTTTCATGTATTCATAGAGCTCTTTGATTCAGACAATGGAATTGATTAAAACAATATATTGATCTTAGTACTTTGCATAGATCAAAAGCTGTTAACACTTTCTGATCTTAAGCTCTTATGATGGAATTTGTATTTATCACGAGGAATGACACTACTTTTGGATTCTTAAGTATATTCAAATGTTCAACAGATGCTTACTATTGTCAAGACTTATTCTAATATCATCATTAAAACTTTTGGTTGGAGCAAAGTTGGGTTTACTAAAATTATCACAGTTTAAAAAAATTATTAACTTTATTTTTGGTTTGTCTTTTCCTTTGTTTGCATTAGCAAATATAAACATGTATTTGAAAAAGGGTATACCCCAAACAAAATGTGATTACAAAATATCAAATTTCTTCGAAATAAAAACACTCGTAATTCACTTAATCAATTTTTATTTAAAATCGGTAGAGTTATATTAACTCTTCCTGACATATCATTATTTTATATAATTAATTTACATATTTCTAAATCCTGGTATTTCGTCCATTTTGTTTTCGATAAATTTTAAATTGCAATCTTCATCCATCTCATACACAGTGTTGTTGATCTCCACTGTTTGAATCTCTGACTGCGGTTCCACTGATTGATGATTTTCGAAAATGAATTTTACAAAGCATATTGTCAATACAAGAACATCTTTTTGTCTCTGAAATTCCTCCATTTTCTGAATTATAGGCTGTGTTACTTTATTTAGATATTCCTGTTTAATATCACCATCCTTAAGATTTGTATTAACTTCGATGTTTTCAAATTTGTATTCATTACATCGATTGATGTATTTAAATCGTGTTATAACCCGAACAGGTTCATATGCACCATTTTTTAGATATTTTTGAATGCGTTCTTGAAATTTGTTTAAGTAATGTTCTTCCAGTAAATACTTCAGCGCATTTATTCCGAAAGCCAGTTGATTATTCACCGCTAATATCATTTCATCCCATACTGGGGTGAATTGTATCTTAAAAGTATATTGTTCGCGAGGATTCTTTACGATAGATTTTCCTTCCATTTTATTTCTGTAATAACATTTTTTATTTACTACGCATATATTAATTACTCTGCAACATACCTGATCTTCCTTCCTTTCCTGAATCTGGTCTATCTAAATATTTGCCTCAGCTTTTATAGCAAGTATTTTACCCCCCACTGGAAATTTTTAAAACTTGAACTGCTTAAAATTAAATTAAATTGAAGATTTCATTAACGTTATTCCATTAAATAAAGTGTTATATATCAATGTCAAAGACAATTTTTTTTTCATCTGAGAATAAAACGATTGAATTACAATGTTTAGATTCCATTCGCTGCGAGTTTAGATACTCTAAAAAACAAACAAAAATCTGAATGATGAAGACTTTAGAATAATCCATAATGAATTTAATAAGGAGAAAGGTGGGTTTTCATATGATTACTTAAATTCTTTTGATAAATTTAAAATGAAGCATGTGTGCCCCTCAGGATTTTTTAATAACTTAGCAATAAGAAGAAGAATATCAGCATGTCGTTAATGTATGGAACAAATTTAATTCTAGAAATATCTGAGAAAATTTACAATTATATTTAAAGTGTGATGCTTTATTGCTAGCAGACATTTTTGAGAATTTTAGAATAGTATACATAAATATCTATGAGTTTAACCCGAATCATTATTACACAACACCAGGATTGTCATGGGATGCTATGTTAAAACACATCCAAATTAAATTAGAATTATAGAAATGTATTATATAATTTCATGAAAAGCGGTATTCGGGGAGGTTTAACACTTGGGTTCTAAGAATCATCCACATTGAAGTGGAAGTATGATTATCGTTTATTTATTAGAGTCTTAATCTGAAAAAGAATTTATATTGCAGAAATCAAAGTATAGAAACAAAGTAACTGTAATAATATAATTTTATTGATCTACATAGTAATACATAGCATTCGCTAACACATTCTCAGGTTGATTATTAATCTGCTGATTACTAAATTCCAAATTATAACTATATCCAATACCGCCATTGTTTGTGATGAAATAGGTAGCTTCATTCAGTTTCTGAATTGTGGATTGGGCTATGAAATTAAAACGTGTTGGTAAGAATAACTGATGATTCTCTAATTCCAGAACAATCCGGTCACCATATTTTGTTTTTAGCCTTTTCGCGCTTAAAATCCTGTATGCACATCTTTGATCCATATCCTTCATGTAAAGAAGCGGCTTATAGCTTCGTAAATTGAGATCCGCTAAAGCGTCAATTAAATCTTCTGAATTTTGCTGCTGCACTAGAGCTTGACTCATTTTGATTCTATGTCTTTACTCAATACGAGAAAATATTGAACTGTGATATTTTGATCCCTTTAGCAATACTATTAGAAATCAAATGATACAGCTTAGAAAAAATTGGGGACATTCTCAAAAATCTTTAAAGGGTGAGAATAATGGATATTTTAGCATCGCTGGTAGAAGAGTAAATGAAGATGTGAACCCAAATTCAGTTAAAGATGCCGCGTTTGAAGATGATAACCGAAGTTGTGATTCCTCGGTTGAGGATGATGACCGAAGTTGTGATGAAGACTCCAATGGCGATGATGAAATTCAAGATAAGATAGCTACAGAATGGGAAAGTTGAGGTAACCATTTAGGTCTTCGTGTTTTAATTGCAAAGCCCAATTTACAATAAATATGGCTGCAGTAGAATTAAACAAAATAAAAGTGACGTATAACAAACCAGTTTATTTAGGGTTTATAATTTTTGAGATATCGAAATTAAATTAGAATTTATAGGTTTAAAGTCTAACATCGTCCGGGCTATCCCAATCCTCCTCTAAATGATTAGCAGCATCAAGCCGGGTCCTCATCTCGAGAGCCAGCGCTTCGACGCTGAAAACTGATATAATGCACCTCCTTCCGCTAACTGAGTGATTAATCTATAAAGAAGAAAATAATAAAAATAACATGTAAAATAATTTTAAAAACTAACCGTTCGCAACCCCGTCAAATTCTCCGAATATGGAGTGGCCACTTCGCACCACTCAGACTCCCATCCTAACCTATAAACCAGGTTAATCGGGGTTAGCGGAGAATTTACCAGCTCCTGCAGCCGCTCATGAGGATCCTCGTAATCCTCTGGGAGATTCAACACCTTAAGAACTTCTTCTATAATTCTCTCCATTTTGGTGAATGTTAAAACTCATAAGTGGTTCATTGCTTAAATAGTATCCGCTTATCTCTATTCATTTTTCACATTTTTTCTGCTCGCCTATAAAACTTATTTGTTGATTACACCATGAAACTCTCATTAAACTTATTTTTTAATCATTCCATAAAACTTCCTTCAAATTTAATTAAATGACCCCCGCTTATCTTTATAGAATTCTAAATTTAAATTTAAATTCTTTACATATGATTCGAAAGGAATTGTGGTGACCAAAAAAATAAAAAAAATGCTTATCGATAGTTAGCTGCTACCGAAATTATATAGAGATAAGCGGGGGATCGTTTAATTAAATTTGAAGGAAGTTTTATGAGAGGTTCATGGGTAATCAACAAATAAGTTTTATAGATGAGAAAAAATGTGAAAAATGAATAGAGATAAGCGGTTCCACCAAAGTGTTGGTATTAGCTATTAAATCATTGTTCATCCCTTTCCTTTTATAGTATTATGAATACATCAAGTCCCCTTTCCGTAGCACTCCTTACACATTGCTTTTTATATCTCAGAATAGTCGAATATAATTCACTTTTCAACGCCTAAAAAACCCGACAATTGACAGCAAAATTCAAAGATTGAAATCGAGAAAGATTATTTCCTTATTAACGAAAAATTTTATAATATAACGATAGGTCTATGTTAATTGCTTTTTATGAAACAACCTGTAAATCTTTGTACAGCAAATATGACTTAAAAGATAATACAGAACTGATAGTTAAATAAAAGGTACTAGAGCTTCAAAGTATGCATAAATTACAAGTTAACTGATTTATCATGACGGCAAGAGCGGATGGTCAAATACCTGATCCTCATTTATTAGATCGAAGAACAACTTTTATCAGCTCTATGAATAGCTATATCAGGTCTATAAACAGCTATATCAGTTCTACTATCAGCTTTAGCAGGTCTATGAACAACTATATCAGGTCTATGAACAGTTATATCAGGTCTACTATCAGCTTTAACAGGTCTATTACCAGCTTTAGCAGGTCTATGAACAGCTATATCAGGTCTACAATCAGCTGTAACAGGTCTATGAACAGCTATATCAGGTCTACTACCAGCTTTAACAGGTCTATTACCAGCTTTAGCAGGTCTACTATCAGCTTTAGCAGGTCATGAACAGCTTTAGCTGATTTGTTTTACTAGATCTTCTAAATTTATAGCGAAATGTATGTATCGATTCCTTTTCGATAACGTCCTTTCTTCAACAAACTATCTTTATCGATTACTAAAAAGCCATAATTGTCTTTCCAGCAAACACTGCAAATTATGTTGCTTATCAACTAAATGAAAACAGTTAGACAAAGCCGGCTCCCTGGAGACACGGGATATAAAAAATTAATTAAATTGTTTTAATTAAAAGTCATGGGAATCATAATATGATTAGTGGCGATTTTGTTTTCCTTACATGCTATCTGTTATTGTCAGAAATCGACCTATTACTTTATCTCCTAGCGAAGTTAGGATCCACTAATTGCATACACCAAGTACATTCAGGGTATAAAATTGAAATCAAAATGAAATGTAGAAGAAATCGGCTCATCAGATATCAAATGTAATATTAGACTCCTGTTGTCATCTTCTAGAGTCATGTATGTCTCTAAAATATCATTAGGATCCATATAGAGAATTGGGAGAGGTGAAGTTAAAATAAACATATATTTAATAGACCTTTTTTTATTTACAAATTTAAGTAATATCCATTACTAGATGTTATTTTTGTAAATATTAAATTAAAATAGTTCCCATTTGCTAGTTTCCTAACAACATAGAAGCCTCCATCGTTAAGTTTCTCGATTGTGCGGTGAGTAATTTTAGCGCTGTATCTCGGCGGCAGAAAAACTTGGTAATTCTCTAGTTCTAAAAGGATCCTGGGCCCATACTTCGTTGTTACATTGCTGCATCCTATGATTTTATACTCTAACAACTCTTCCATGTCTTTAACTGCAATCGTAGGTTTAAAATTTGCAGAGTTCAGTTCTTCGAGCACTTCAAAGTCTTCGATGACTGCTTCATTGATTATTGGTAGCTGAGGCATGTTAGATTATTTTAATTTCACTAGGAACACGAATTTCATGTATTTTCAGTTTCACTGATTGACTTTACATTGAAAACTAAAAATTTTACTAAAAATACTTGGCTTTTATACTCGAACTGATATTTAATCAACAACAAACAAAATTCTTATAACCGCAATTTCCGTTTAAATGTAAGCTGTTTTACAGGTTAAAACATGCTGGGGAAATAAAAAAAAATATTGAATTTATATTATTGAGAACACGTTAAAAGATATTTGGAAAATTTCTCAATCCTAATCTTCAATATCACAATTATCTATCCAAACAAAATCTGCATATGGAAGTGATTCCGAAATAACTCATCTATATAAATTAATAACATCAATCTAAACCAAATATTTTAACCCTTTTAAAAAATCAAAATCTCTCATTAGATAGAGAATATCGTAAGGAACATTGTGTTAAACCTCCCCGAATACCGCTTTTCATGAAATTATATAATACATTTCTATAATTCTAATTTAATTTGGATGTGTTTTAACATAGCATCCCATGACAATCCTGGTGTTGTGTAATAATGATTCGGGTTAAACTCATAGATATTTATGTATACTATTCTAAAATTCTCAAAAATGTCTGCTAGCAATAAAGCATCACACTTTAAATATAATTGTAAATTTTCTCAGATATTTCTAGAATTAAATTTGTTCCATACATTAACGACATGCTGATATTCTTCTTCTTATTGCTAAGTTATTAAAAAATCCTGAGGGGCACACATGCTTCATTTTAAATTTATCAAAAGAATTTAAGTAATCATATGAAAACCCACCTTTCTCCTTATTAAATTCATTATGGATTATTCTAAAGTCTTCATCATTCAGATTTTTGTTTGTTATTTTTTAGAGTATCTAAACTCGCAGCGAATGGAATCTAAACATTGTAATTCAATCGTTTTATTCTCAGATGAAAAAAAAATTGTCTTTGACATTGATATATAACACTTTATTTAATGGAATAACGTTAATGAAATCTTCAATTTAATTTAATTTTAAGCAGTTCAAGTTTTAAAAATTTCCAGTGGGGGGTAAAATACTTGCTATAAAAGCTGAGGCAAATATTTAGATAGACCAGATTCAGGAAAGGAAGGAAGATCAGGTATGTTGCAGAGTAATTAATATATGCGTAGTAAATAAAAAATGTTATTACAGAAATAAAATGGAAGGAAAATCTATCGTAAAGAATCCTCGCGAACAATATACTTTTAAGATACAATTCACCCCAGTATGGGATGAAATGATATTAGCGGTGAATAATCAACTGGCTTTCGGAATAAATGCGCTGAAGTATTTACTGGAAGAACATTACTTAAACAAATTTCAAGAACGCATTCAAAAATATCTAAAAATTGGTGCATATGAACCTGTTCGGGTTATAACACGATTTAAATACATCAATCGATGTAATGAATACAAATTTGAAAACATCGAAGTTAATACAAATCTTAAGGATGGTGATATTAAACAGGAATATCTAAATAAAGTAACACAGCCTATAATTCAGAAAATGGAGGAATTTCAGAGACAAAAAGATGTTCTTGTATTGACAATATGCTTTGTAAAATTCATTTTCGAAAATCATCAATCAGTGGAACCGCAGTCAGAGATTCAAACAGTGGAGATCAACAACACTGTGTATGAGATGGATGAAGATTGCAATTTAAAATTTATCGAAAACAAAATGGACGAAATACCAGGATTTAGAAATATGTAAATTAATTATATAAAATAATGATATGTCAGGAAGAGTTAATATAACTCTACCGATTTTAAATAAAAATTGATTAAGTGAATTACGAGTGTTTTTATTTCGAAGAAATTTGATATTTTGTAATCACATTTTGTTTGGGGTATACCCTTTTTCAAATACATGTTTATATTTGCTAATGCAAACAAAGGAAAAGACAAACCAAAAATAAAGTTAATAATTTTTTTAAACTGTGATAATTTTAGTAAACCCAACTTTGCTCCAACCAAAAGTTTTAATGATGATATTAGAATAAGTCTTGACAATAGTAAGCATCTGTTGAACATTTGAATATACTTAAGAATCCAAAAGTAGTGTCATTCCTCGTGATAAATACAAATTCCATCATAAGAGCTTAAGATCAGAAAGTGTTAACAGCTTTTGATCTATGCAAAGTACTAAGATCAATATATTGTTTTAATCAATTCCATTGTCTGAATCAAAGAGCTCTATGAATACATGAAAACTTCAATTCATACTTTAAACTACTTTTTGGAGATTTCTATAATGGATTATGAAATGAAATGTATCTTCTAAGACACATATCAATTTTCTTGAGCCTAATTCAGGGGATTTTTTATATTATTTGCGCAAAATGGTAGATCATTGTGTAAGTCATGAAGCGATTCTAGATAAGTTAAATCTACTTCAAATATATATATTCAATTTCTGAACTTTGAAGAATGCTCATTATATTGATATCCGTATTTTCTATCCCATTGAAATTCCTCATATGATAAGAATTCAGACATGTCTCACCCATATAAATTATTGCAGTCGAAGTAAATTAAATATGTTGAGCTTTGTGATGGGATAACATTTTCCATACACTTATTATTAGCAGTAGAATGCCTGCGAGAACATATAAAGTTATACACATTAACGTCAGTTAATAATTATTGTAATTCAATCTTTCAATACTTAAGCATAGCACCCCAAAATTATCCTGAATCTATATAATAAATCGTCATTTTTATAAAAGGATCTGTTTAATATTAAGTTTTCATCAGATGAATTATTCGCTAATTTTTCTATACTTGAGAAATCTAATCTATATGAATCTAAAATGCAAACAAAGTAAAAGACAACATTGAAATTCCTCATATGATAAGAATTCAGACATGTCTCACCCATATAAATTATTGCAGTCGAAGTAAATTAAATATGTTGAGCTTTGTGATGGGATAACATTTTCCATACACTTATTATTAGCAGTAGAATGCCTGCGAGAACATATAAAGTTATACACATTAACGTCAGTTAATAATTATTGTAATTCAATCTTTCAATACTTAAGCATAGCACCCCAAAATTATCCTGAATCTATATAATAAATCGTCATTTTTATAAAAGGATCTGTTTAATATTAAGTTTTCATCAGATGAATTATTCGCTAATTTTTCTATACTTGAGAAATCTAATCTATATGAATCTAAAATGCAAACAAAGTAAAAGACAAACCAAAAATAAAGTTAATAATTTTTTAAACTGTGATAATTTTAGTAAACCGAACTGTGCTTCAACCAAAAGATTTAATGGTGATATTAGAATAAGTCTTGACAATAGTAAGCATCTGTTGAACATTTGAATATACTTAAGAACACAAAATTAGTGTCATTCCTCGTGATAAATACAAATTCCATCATAAGAGCTTAAGATCGGAAAGTGTTAACAGCTTTTGATCTATGCAAAGTACTAAGATCAATATATTGTTTTAATCAATTCCATTGTCTGAATGAAAGAGCTCTATGAAGGTATGAGTTTTAATCAATTCCATTGTCTGAATCAAAGAACTCTATAAATGTATGAAAACTTCAATTCATACTTTAAACTACTTTTTGGAGATTTCTATAATGGATTATATAATGAAATGTATCTTCTAAGTAACATATCAATTTCCTTGAGTCTAATTCAGAGGATTTTCTGTAAACTTGCTTCAAGAAGATTTATAACTCGAGGTTTGATTTTGTAGAAAAATTGTTTTGGATTCAAAATTCCTTCATCATCTTTTTCCAATAGAAAGCTTTCAATACGAATATTATAGACTCAGTTTAATGCGCTTTAAATTTCTTTCATTGGTTCAGCTGTATTTCTCTATAAATTTTGAAAAGGTCATTGGGATAGTAGTTTTTCGTTTGTTTGACTTGGTGAGCTCACAATTTGGGTCTATTGTTGCATGACGCATACAAAAATTAAATTTTAAATGCCATATAGGGTTGTTAGCTGGCAGTTTGGTATAAATTTAAACCATAATTACGATTCAAGAAAAAATATGGTTTCCCTTATTAAGATTATTACGACTGAAAAAAAGAAGAAACGAAGTTTAAGGCTATGAAAAGATTTTTATTTTCTTAAGTTCTTGACATGATAAATCTCTCTAAATTACCAAAAGAAAGCCATTCCAGCTACCTCGATTTTTTTGTTCTATCGGCCCAATTCAAAGTTTTTGAGTCTATTTTTATAAAGTGCTGCAACGGCAACAAACCCGGAAGCTGACATTTGCCAAAATTACATAACAAACTCAAAGTTAACTGAACTCGGTGAAATCACAATTTGAGTCTATTGTTACATGAAGCATATAAAAAATTTATTTTCTTATGTTCTTCACATGATAAATCTCTTTAAAGTATCGAAAGAAGACATTTCAGCTACTTCGATTTTGTTTGTTCTAGTCTAAATTCACAGTTTTGAGGCAATTTTTAGAAAGTGCTACAACAACGGCAATGATCTTGTTCATTTCTTCTGCAGTTCAAGATTGTTATATGGGTTTGGTAGCTGCTAGTTTGATATAAATTTAAAGCATAATTACGAATCAATGGTTTCCCTTATTAAGATTATCACGACTGAATCATAAAGAAACGAAGTTTAAAGCTATGAAAAGATATTTATTTTCTTTACAATTTCTTCACATGATAAACCTCTCCAAAGTACCGAAAGAAGCCATTCTAGCTATCTTGACTAGACGTTTATTACTTATTAACGGATTTATGCAAAGCGATGCATGTTATTTTTAAACATCAGATTTTTTACCTTAATTACAGAAATTCCTTTGGCTATTCCTCAATGGTGTTATGACGTAATCGGTGGAATGACTTACTTGCTAGTTGCATAAAACACGAAATTATTTCAAAAATATAACCTCGAATTAATGTCTTTATTTAGATCTGGAAAAAGAAATTACATGATAATCTTTTAAAGTTCGAGGGTACAATATTCTGCTTCCAATTAAAGTCGCATCATGTTATTTCATTTAGCTGATAAAGGAGTACTTCGTAATTAAAAACTCAAAACAACAAACTCTTATTTTCAACACGAGGTCAGGTTCATCTACAAAACCTTATCACCCAACGACCTTAACATTGTCGCCAAATTATTAATTTCTACGCAGTCATCAGCTCGCTTATCAATCACAGCTCGACCAGAAAAACATGTTAAAACTTGCTTGAAAACAAATGATATCATAGAAATAAGAATTTGCAAAAGAAATAAAAAATAATCTTCATCTATTTACTCAAAGTGGTGAAATCTTTTATTACGCAATATTCTGTTTTCCAATTAAATTCGCATCATGTTATTTCATTTAGCTGATACAGCTGTACTTCGTAATTAAAGACTCAAAACAACAAACTCTTATCTTCAACACAATTAAATTCGCATCATGTTATTTCATTTAGCTGATAAAGCTGTACTTCGTAATTAAAGACTCAAAACAACAAACTCTTATCTTCAACATCAATTGTAGCCTCCAAGACTGAATACCCAATATCCAAGATGGCCGACAGGTGCCTTATCTTACTAAACAATCCAGGTTCAGATCCAAGGTTTAGATCTAAGTCCAGATGCAAACCAAAGAAGAAGAAGACCAATTGTAGCCTCCAAGACCAAAAACCGAAAATCCAAGATGGCCGACAATCCTTATCTCTTTTCCTTATCTCCCAATTGTAGCCTACAAGACCGAATACCCTAAATCCAGGTCCAGATCCAAGTCCAGGTGTAAATCAAAGAAGAAGATCAATTGTAGCCTCCAAGACCGAATACCGAAAATCCAAGATGGCCGACAAGCCTTATCTCTTTTCCTTATCTCTCAATTGTAGCCTACAAGACCGAAATCTCTTTTCCTTATCTCTCAATTGTAGCCTACAAGACCGAATACCCTAAATCCAAGATTGCGTCAGAATCGGCAAAGCACATTTTGAGCTCGATTTTCTCATGGTCCAGAACCCCCATAGCACATTTTGAGCTCGATTTTCTCATGGTCCAGAACCCCCATATCTATACTACTCAGGCTTCTCTTGCCTGTTGTTACGACGTTATCGCTCTGACCGAAACCTGGCTTCATTGCGGTTTTAATGATGCAGAAATTCTTGACGAGTCCTATCAGATTTTTCGTAAGGATAGATACTCTGACTCCATGGCTCGTGGTGGTGGCGTGTTGGTTGCATGCAAATCGCACTTTGATTGCAGCCTGGTTGATATCCCTGCCTTTTCCGACACGCTCACAATCGAGCTTTTAGCTCTTAAGATAGATTTAGGGAAGATGCACATATACCTGTTATGTTGCTATATTCCTCCAAACTTGACAAACCATGCTGATGCAGATGGTCGTAGTCTCTACGAGATTTTAATTCTTAGCCTAGATTTTATTAATAATATGACAAACCCCGAAGACGAAATAATTCTTCTCGGTGACTTTAACTTACCCAGCGTTCAATGGGTATTCAACGATGATGACGATGACTACCTTCCTTCAAATTGTCTTACTGCTTAAGACTCCCATTTTCTTGACGCCATCTCCTCCTCTGGTTTACACCAAATGAGTGATGTAAAGAACTCTATGGGAAGGCAGTTAGATCTTATCTTTTCTTCCGATTCGAGTAACACTATAGTCGAATTAACTTCTCGTAACTTATCCGCTATTGACAGTTTACACCCGCCCATTTCCATCTCTTTCTGCTACGATGGTTCTAATATTGTCGACCCCAACGTAGATCAGTACGTTCTTGATTTTAAAAGGGCGGATTTCTCTGATCTTTCAAACAGGATCCTCTCAATCGATTTCACATCCCTTTTTTGTGATAGCGATGTAGACGCTTGTGTTTCCTTGATAGGATATATGATCTGTTTAATCCATGTGTACCACTCAAGCGGTCCAGATCATCATGTCATTCTCCCCCGTGGTATACTAGGGAACTGCGGAGTCTTAAGAATAAAAAAAATAGGCTATGGAAAACCTACTTGCGTTGTAGAAGCACGTTAGCTTATTCTGAATTTGTTTATTGTCACGACTGCTTTTTGGCGTTATCTTCATCCTTATACAGTGAATACCTTGATAATATTCGCAGTAACTTGCATAATGATCCCCGTGCCTTTTTTAAATTTGTTAACCTGAAGAAGAAAACTGATAATTATCCATCTACAATGTGGTATAATGGATCCTCCAGTTGTAGCGCGCCCAATATAGCCGATAACTTTGCATTGTTTTTTGAGGGCGCCTTTTCATCAGGCAACTTTGTGCCTTCTCTGGAAGTGTTTGGTCATATCCAAAATCGTCCTGCTACCTCCATTGCCTTGCCCATTATATCTCGGGATATTATCATGAATGGTATCAAGGAGCTTAAACTGGACTTTTCTTCTGGTCCTGATGGTGTTCCACCAGCATTCTTGAGATCCTGTTCTGATGCCTTACTCACTCCATTGGAACTCATCTTCAACAAATCTCTTCAGGCTGGCAGATTTCCTACGTTATGGAAGAGCTCCTTTATAATTCCTGTTTATAAGAAAGGGCAAAAAACTTCATAACAAATTATAGGCCAATCGCGAAGCTTTCCTGCATACCCAAGTTATTTGAGTCTGTTATTCATTCACAGCTTGTTGGGCAGTGTAAAAGGTTAATCTCATCTAATCAACATGGCTTTCTGCCCGGTCGATCGACGACAACCAACCTGCTTGAACTTACATCCCACATCATCTCTGCCTTCCAACAGGGTATCCAGACCGACTGTGTTTACACTGATTTTAGCAAGGCATTTGATAAGCTCCCTCACTCTGTGATTTTGCTTAAGCTTGAAAGGTTGGGTTTTCCACCTTTACTGCTCGATTGGATCTGCTCTTACTTAAAAGATAGGACTTACCGAGTCTCTTTCCGTAATACTTTATATAGAGTCGTTAGGGCTTCATCTGGTGTGCCGCAGGGTAGCCATCTGGGACCGTTGCTGTTTATTCTTGCCATTGACGACATTGTCCCTCTGATTAAGCACTCCAAACTTCTAATCTACGCAGACGATATGAAGATTTTCTCATGCGTTAGAAACAGTTATGATTCTTCCTGCATTCAGGATGATTTGAATACCTTCAGGGTTTGGTGTGCCTCAAATGGACTGCAGCTTAACCTGGATAAATGTGAAGTTATGTCTTTTTCTAGGAACATCAATCAACTCGTCTTTGATTATACATTTGCGGATACTACTATCCATCGTGTGGAGTCCGTTACTGACCTTGGTGTAAAGCTGGATAGAAAACTCGATTTCACTCTTCACATAAATCATATCGTATCTCGGAGTAATTCCGTCCTGGGTTTTGTTAAGCGGTGGTCTAAGGAGTTTTCTGATCGACAGACCCTAATTCACCTATTTTGTTCTTTAGTTAGACCAATTCTCGAGTACGCATCTCAGGTTTGGTCTCCTTGCTATGCTGTTCACTCTAGACGCATTGAGTCGGTGCAGCGGAACTTTGTTAGGTTCGCACTATGGGACCTCCCGTGGATTGATCCATTAAGGCTTCCTCCTTATGAGGATCGCCTCCGTTTGCTTAATATGCATTCGCTGGGTGAACGTCGTAGAATTGCTGACCTAGTATTTATTCACCAGCTTTTGAACTCGAATATAGATTCTCGTACTCTCGCAAGTTTGGTTACTTATAGGCAGACCCCGTACCGCTTAAGGAGATTGCATTTACTACATTTTACCCATTCTCGGTCTAACTATGGTATGCATGAGCCTATTAACCGCATGTGTAGAGCCGTGAATATGTGTCCTATTTTTGACCTGGCTCTTAGTAAGGATTTGCTTAAACGATCTTTGTTGTCTTTGCACCCCTCATTGTAGTGTTTGGGATTGTTGTGGATTTTTATTATTTTTTATTTTGTGTACTAATATTTTATTGCATGGGTTGTGGGAGCCTCATTCATCTGAATATATGTTATATTCTGGTGAATAGGTCAATTGATTCCGGGCCTCAGCCTGTGAAGTGCGCCTTCTGAGTTAGAAGGGTTAATTCTAATTAATTCGAATATAAGTTACACAAAATAACTTGTTATTATTTCGCTACACAGTTTTGTTTCAATTTTTTATTTACTTTTTACATTTTGATAAACAGCGTCATTGAATTTACACAAGAAAAACCTAAAGATTGCAGTCTTTGTCAATTTTTTGTTGTAGAAATGCGCCTACGGCGAATGCTGAAGAATTGGGGTATGCTAGAAGGGCCGCATCGGCTAAGTGCTTTTTGGTTAGCTCAAAAGCCTCTGAGGCTTCGTTGGACCAACTAATTAACTTGGAGCCTTCTTTTTTGGAACCCGTGAGATACTTATTTAATGACGATTGGTTATAAGCAGCCTTAGGTAGAAACATGCGATAAAAGTTAATCATTCCCATAAAACTTCGCAGTTCCTTAACGGTTCTAGGTTTAGGCATTTTAGAGATGGCGTATATTTTATCTAGTAGTGGCTTGATTCCTTGGGAAGAAACAAGATGTTCCAGAAATTTGACTTCGGTTTTGGCGGAAACACATTTATCTATGTTTAAGATTAGTCCGAATTTTTGACAACGTTCGAAAATAGTTTCCAAATGACCATAATGTTCCTGTAACGACTTTGAGGCGACTAGTATGTCCTCTAGATATATCAAACTGAAAGGTAGATCCTGTAGGACTGTGTGAATGAATCTTTGGAAGGTTTGTGCTGCATTGCATAAACCGAAAGTCATACGTGTAAACTCGTATAGTCCAAAAGGTGTACATATTGCTGTCTTGAGTATGTCTTTAGGTTCCACTGCAATTTGGTCGTACGCTTTAGTCAAGTCTAAAGTTGAAAAGAACTTACAATCCTGGAGATGATAAGTGAAATCGTGTATCAGCGGGAAGGGATAACGATCTGGGACAGTTCGTGCATTGAGTCTGCGGTAGTCTCCGCATGGTCTCCATTCACCGTTCTTTTTCCGAACCATGTGAAGTGGTAAAGACCAACAACTGCAGGTCTGCAGATTCCTTGTTTTGACAAAAAATCGAACTCTTTTTTGGCAACCTTTAACATCTCTGGAGAAAGTCTACGAACTTTAGATACTATGGGAGGGCCTTGAGTTATGATATGGTGAGTGAGTTCATGACGAGCTGGCTTAATGAAACCAGTATCAACTGAGATTGTTTTAAATTTGGATAACAGCTCATTGATATTGGGATTACATGTTCCGTATAAAACAGAGAGATTTAATGACATTCCCATGGATATTTGCCCAACTGATCTAAAGCTGGTGTCTACGAATGCCTTTCTCTTGATGTCTACCAGTAAGCCGAAATGGCAGAGAAAGTCTGCTCCGATTATAGGTTTGGTGACAGCAGCAATGATAAATTAAAATTAAAATTAAATTAATGCGTTTGCACCCACTAATTGCAGATTTGCAGTGCATAATTTGTCTAAGGAGTTTGCTGGGATAACTGAGACATCAGCACCTGTGTCTATCAAGAATTGTGTGGATGTTGTTTTGTCAAATACGTGTAGACGACTATTGGTTGCGCCCTTTCCCCTTGTCGTCAAAGGAGGAGGACTTATTAGTTTGTTGAGGGTTTATCGTATGATTTCGAAAAGTTGCAAGGAGCTATGCATTTTCGAGCTTTAATGCCATATCGGATATGGTACCAACAAAATTTTGATTTTGAATTTTGGGTTGGGTGATCTGTTACAAGATAGGCTTCTTTCCCTTGAAGGTTTTCTGTTTTTAAAAGATTGTTCAACTAATTTTGATAGTTGCGCAATTTGTTTAGTTAAAAGGTCTATTTCTGATGATTTTGGAGATTTGATTGTAGCAATATTATTTATCTCGTTTTTGACATTGATTTCGAAAATTTTGTCGGCACATGCACCTAACTCGTCCAATGAGCCATCGCTTGCATGTTTCCCGGAAGTCGTTGCATCCATAATAATTTGAGGACGCTGTCATTTAACTTCGTTTGCGCTAATGAGCGCATTTCACGTAAAAGCTGTGAAGGTTGAGCGTCCCCCAAAGTCAACTCAGTTAAGAGTTGCTTGAGCTTTTGACTCCCTTCCAGCTAGAAGACTTACAGCACGTCTTTGATTTTACAAAATTTATCGTTTGTGTTATTCCAGCTAATTCGAACTGGGCTTCGAGATGGTTGAACCACAAATCCGGATTGTTTCTCCAAAACGGAGTTGGATTCACCGCGACAGCTCGGATTTGTTGGGAAGAACTGATAACAGGAGTATTGCTTGCGCTATCGGCGTACTCGGAGTCAGAACTATTTTCCATGTTCGTAACGAGTAAAACTATGGTTTCGTTCGAAAATGGGACTATGTGGAAAAGTGTGATGATTTTTACATACAATTTGTATATTTTTCAAACTTTAATAACGAGGAAATGTATATATTTTTTAACTCCTGGCTGGAGTTGGCGCTTGCTAAGACCGAGATCGTCCTTCTTTGAAAGAAGCGCATTCCGTTGCTGATCGGAATGCGGGTAGGAAACATGTCGGTTCAGACGCGGCCCGCGATAAAATACCTAGGGTGAGCCCGATTGCAGGCTCTGCTTCTGGGACGAGCTCAAGGGCCTGGCTGATAAGGCGGCTGTGGTGACTGCCGCGCTGAGCAGTGTAAGACGCTTGTTGCTCCGCACCACCAAGGCCATAACGCTCTACGGAGCAGAAGTCTGGGCCGACGCGATGCGGTGGGAAAGGTACCGCAAGCGTTTACTTGCGGTGCAACGCCGTGCAGCGCTCCGCATCGCGAACTCCTACCGCACGGTCTCGGAACCGGCGGTGCTAGTGGTCGCGGATGTCGCACCCATTGACCCACCGGGAGAAACCCATCCAGGGGGGAGGCCGCGAGAGTGGCTCGGGCCAGGACCATGGCGTTCTGGCAAGAAATATGGAATGGGTCGCAAGGACAGTGGACAGCTCGGGTGATTCCCCAGCTGGATACTTGGCTGACCCGTCAGTACGGCGAGGTGGATTACTACCTCACCCAAATGCTGACGGGGCCCGGATTTTTTCCGGGCCTTCCTCCACCGCTTAGGGAAGGTGCCGAGCCCGTGCTGTGTATACTGCGGCTCCTCATGGGACTCAGCTCTCCACACATTCTTTTAATGTGTCCACTGGGGAGGGCTGAGCTGGAGGCGGAGACGGGCAGCATAACACCGGACAATATAGTTGGGGTCATGCTACAGGGGAAGGACCACTGGAGAATGATGAATGCCGCTTTTGTAAGGGGAGTCCTTCGCCAACAAGAGCGCCTGCTAATGTCTCCTAGACGGTTCCGTGGTGGTCCTCCTGGAGGGGGTGAGGGATTTTAGCCGGTATGACCGAGCATTGACCAGCTGAGTCCGGCACACGGGTGGCTTTGGTCACCCATTTCCCCGCTTAATTAAAAACAAAACAAAATTTATCACGTTTCTTCACGTTCGACAAGTTCACAAAGAACTTTTTTTATTTCTTTTGTTTGTCACTAAACTATTAAGATAGACGAAGATTTCCACGATGGATGCCTTCTGTGACAATCCTTATTACGACTGCGCCAATTATGTTTGTTTATTAGATTTATGAAAACAAAGCAACTTTACACAAAACTTTATTTTTTGTTTATTAGATTTATCAAAACAAAAAACTTTACACAAAACTTTATTAATTATATTTGTTTATTTATCTTATTTAAACAAAAGCAATTTTACACTAAACTGGAATTTATTACTTTAAGTACAACGCTCGTCTAGCAACCCGTTTTTATTCAGACTGAGCTTAAGAATATTTAATATAATTTGAATTGCTTAAAAAGAAATTAGAGATGAGTGTCGAAATCGAGGGAACCAAGATAACGTGACTGTGAGTATCAAAATATGCTGACGCTACGTGTCTAAATTTTATGGAAAGTGTCTAAATTTTATGGAAAAATGGACGTCACATGTTGGTGCATGTAATTTCTTCCTCCTTAGAAGGATCCATACGCAGAGTGGATCAATAACTCGTCTTCGTCCTGTGTATTTAGATTGTCGTTGTGTTTTGAAGTCTGCCGCGGATTAGGTGTTGGTCTTTTGGAAATTTCGATTGGGATTGACTCTGGTGGTGTAGATGTTGCATTAGGTTTTAGCTGTCTACTTTTACATATTACTTAGCCTAATCCAATTACACAGAATGATATTTTGGCACAGTATGTATATTAGGAAAAGTATTTACATAACGAATCCTCAATACCGTTAAAGTTAATTTTACCTGTTTGAGTTGAACTGAGCGTTTTTGCAAGTAAAACATAAAAACCGGTTGTATTTATACATTCAAGTTTTTATTTTAATATATAACGTATTACAAATTTCATAACTAAAAGAATTTTAGATACCTACTTTCAGGAAAATCATTGGTTATAATAAGATTATTTCCATTCTCTTTTAAATACAGAATGTCTTGCAAAAATCCAAACCAATAAATAACAATACCAGTTCCAAATCTGAAAAAAAAGAAAAAGTATTAAAAGTATTCAAATATAACAAAAGGGATTCTTTATTTTGAACCAACAATTTTTAAAACAATATTAGCACCCAATGGGGATGCACCGCACCTTTACTCCTTTAATTAAGGATATTTGATGTAATTCCTGGAAAAAAACGTCACTCATAAATGTAGTTCTCGGAATTTTGCTGCAAAATTCCTGTGAGGAGATAAGTAATCATTAGCAGTTTATATACCAAAAAATGTCTTTATTCATTAGCTTGTACTCTGGGACTAGCCCTGCTCCTGGATGTTTGTACAAGGGCGGCTAAGATCTAGGATGCCGTTAGCTAAGCCTTAGTGTTGTGGTCAACACATATATTACAGCTTCCGCTGGACATTCACCAGTCAGCAAAGGCTCGAGCAGACGGGGAATGCCATGCTTGCTTGCTAGGTTGCAGCAGAGAAAGGGGGGGGGGCGGAGGGGGTTCAAAAAGAGAGAATGGCAACTTCGTTCTAAGTCGCCCAACAACCGAACATAGATCATGCCGATTGAAGACGGAAAGACGAAAGAAAACAATTTAAAAGGGGAACCTGAAATAGAAAAAAAGTGACGGATAACGGCAGGCGCTGGTGGACTTATGGAGTCGTTAGTGAAGTCCAGTCGTGGTGACTTCCCTTTAGGCCACGTGCCCAAACACCCATCCATACAGGCACCACCCGGAGTCGATATGCAAAACTCAAGATGACAAATCCAAGATGGTGGACGAGATTTCTAAAAATCACGCATCGGATTCGTGATCAGCGACCCCAAAAACTCCGTATACCAAATTTGGTGCGAATCGGTTGATTTAAAAAAAAACCGTCCGCCATCTTGAATTATAATATATATACATATATATTGAAGGAGAAAAATCTTCCTTCCAGAGTCCCAGGTAGTGTAGGATTTCTACCCACTAAAAACCACCTCCACTTTACATCTACGCGCACCACACCGGTATCCGCTCTCGCATTACTTCAGTATGGTGGCAGTCTACCTAACCTACCTATATTTATAGAGTACTTAAATCCCTGCCTATACGTCAATGTACTACCGCTTATTTCGTCTACTTTCTTACATCTCCCTATATGTGGGCTAATTTCTACCTATTGCTCAGTTTGGCTACCTCACTTAACTACCGCCGCCTTGGGCCTTTCTCTTTGTTTCCAATAATGTACTTCATTGTTCTGTACATTAATGTCCACTTTCCCCCTTCTGCAGTCAGACTCTTTGTCGTATTGGCTGCACAGAATATATCTGCCGTGTCCTCCCTATACTCTTTCCGGACTTCAACCTCTAACGCGTATTTACTGATTTCAGTAAGGCCTTTGATAGGATCGATCATGGAATCTTGGTCTATAAGCTGTCCCTTCTCGGTTTCCTTCTTCTTGTTCGTGGTCTTGTTTCGTGGAGTCCTTTCCGACCGATTCCTTGTCACCTCGGAGGTGCCTCAAGGTAGTATCCTTGGACCGCTCCTGTTTGTCGTATATATAGCATTTTTGGTTTAAATGAAACCATTTTCCAATTAACGAAACTATTTTTGAATTGAATGAAACCATTTCCGAATTAAATGAAATTGTTCTCGAATTAAATGAAACCATTTTTAGATTAAAAGAAACCATTTTCACATTGATTGAAACTATTTTGAAATTAAATGAAACTATATTCAAATAAAATGAAACCTCGGAGAATAAAATATGAAGTTAATGTTTTTGTACGTTGTTATATTCATTAAAAAGGTACATACAATTTTATAGTACAGTGTATCGTTTAAAAAATGTAGTTAATTTTTTGAGCAATTTCATGTCTTTTGTAATTTTCGAGTACCGTCCTATTCTTCTTCGTCCAGGATTTCTTGGGGTACCATCTCTTCTTTCCCCACGATTTGAATTCATTTGCTCCAGATTACCTTCATGAACCACTTTACTATGGCTTAAACTAGAAGACTCCGGGCTAGGTTGCCAATAATCGGAGCTTTCAGAACTAATTCACCACTAATTTTATTAGTAACTTTCAATTGAAAAATTATATGTCACTTATTTGCTTCTCCGCTAAGACTGAAATGACCAGTTATCAGTTGCATTTGTATTTCATCTATATAATTGGTTTGAATGTAACTTTTTCCGGATTGAATGCACCTAAATATTGAATGCACCTAAATGTGAAATGTGTGTGTCAGTTCTCCAATTACTGCCTAATCGATCGGACGCGTTGCGTGATCGCTCCTCAGTCAGTTCAATTTCTTCGCAGTATTTTCGTTTCGTGTGTTTTGTGCGTGTCTCAGCAAAGTGAGTGCTACTCTTTCCCGGTCAATAACATACCTGACACAGTTTCTCCTTGTTTACATTTTTGTCAGTGACCTTATTTTCAACTGGCCGCTATTTTGCAAGTGACTCAGTTAGTTTTTTCGATTTTTACAGTGCCGGGAAATATGTTTGCTTTTCAAGCGGAAGTAACTCAGTTTGTTTATTTTGTTTTAATCTGGTATTACTGCAACCTGGTGTAAAGCCTTTTGTTTAACTTTTTATCGATAATTATTTCCGACTAATTCTTCACGCACAAAATGGCCCTTTGCAAGTCATGCTCTAATGAGTTGCTCAACAATGGTGTTACCTGTGATGGCATCTGTGGAGGTGTTTTTCATGGCACCTGTCTTTCACGTGGTCTTTCTACATGTAAAGAGTGCTCCAACATTAGGCCCTGTCACGTCTTACGGCTCATGAAGGAGGTCGTTGCTACGCTCTCCACGGATCAATCCTACATCGCAGATAAGGTCAACGAGATCGCCACAAACTTTGCTGGACTGCAAATTTTGTCCGATGACTGCGCTAGTCTAAACTTAAAACTGGACAAGCTGCTTAAGATCGCTGAGGGTTTGACCAACGACTCATCGCTTCTTTCAAGCAGGATTTGCGAGCTTTCCTTAAAGCTGAGCGGCCTGGTCGCTTCCTTGGATGACCTCCGCGCTGGATCACCATCGCCTTCCATCGGCCAACCTGCGGAATCTATCATGCCAATATTAGACGACATTCGGCGCGGTGTCCGGCACGTCAAGCGGGATCTGGATTCGTGCTCAACAGCCATTGTGAAGAACTTGGAATTAATTGGCTCAGTCGGCTCTGATATTAAGAGTTTAACCACAAGAAGCTATCTCGGCCCCTCTTTTCCTCGGTCTGACACCACAGATGCTTCTGGTTTGAATTCTTCTTCTTCTGGACCTGCATCTTCTGAAGGGGACTGCTCCACTCTCCGGGATGCAATTTCCGCAGTTCCGCCTCAATCTACCGTGAAAGTGATTCCTCCGCATTCCTCCTTGTTGCAGCCTGCTTCTGATGGTGATGCTCCTGTTGGTTTGCTCAAGCCCGTTATAGAGAATTCTTCTTCTTCTGGATCTACATCTTCTGATGGGGACTGCTCCACTCTCCGTGATGCAACCTCCGCAGTTCCGCCTCAATCCACCGTGAATGTGAATCCTCCGCATTCCTCCTCGGCGCTGCCTGCCTCAGATGGTGATGCTCCTGTTGTTTCGGTCAAGCCCGTTACAGAGAATTCTTCTTTTTCTGGACCTACATCTTCTGATGGGGACTGCTCCACTCTCCGGGATGCAACCTCCGCAGTTCCGCCTCAATCCACCGTGTATGTGATTCCTCCGCATTCCTCCTTGGTACAGCCTACCTCAGATGTTGATGCTATTGCTGGTTTGGTCAAGCCCGTTATAGAGAAGGTTGCTGATGTTGCCATCAATGTCTCTCCGCGAGTGTCATCCCAACCCACTTCCACCACATTTACGATCAACAAACTTGGCACCACCTGGACAGTATCGGAATGGGAGCAGAGACTAAAAAGGCTAGGCAGTAAACATTCATCTTTATCAAGCACAACTCCATTCCTTCTAAAGGGTGCACCTCATAACGCCAACGATTCCTGGGCCCACAGTTTTTTTTCCCGCAATTTTGGATTCACCCCCGTTAGCTGCCTGAAGTTACTCTCTTCAGACGAAGGGAAATCCAGCAACTTCAAGATCTTCATCCCAAACAAATATGTCTGGCTCATCAGTAACCCCTCCAGCAAATTCTTCACTCTCGGGAACATCACAATTTCTAAGTGGACTAGGAAGTACGTTAAGTTTAACCCTAAGCCCTCTGCACCTAACTCCAAATTAAATACTAAAAAACCTAACCTCACTAACTACCCCAAACGACCTTCTCCCATACCTAAATTTAGTATTCACCCTAACCATAAGAATCTTAGAACTAGTAACAACATAATCACTCCTCACTCTTCCGCACATCTCACCATTAATCCTAAATCTAGTAATCCTAACTCCAATTGGCAGTTCAAAATGGGACTATTTCCAAATTTTAATCTAAGTACTCCAGTCAATTATCCCAACTTTATATATTCTCACACCCTTAACCCCCCTGTTCCAGTTACACCGAATCCCTCGAACACGTCCATTCCAACCGTCAACCCAACCAATACTGTTTTGAGTTCCGTATGTCCAGCGCACCCACCTAACCATGCACGCCCAACTTCTTCCGCATGCCCTTCTAACCTAAAGCCAACTTCTTCCGACCACTCCACCACCTCTGCTCCGATTTCCGTCTGTCCCACCTCTCCTCTATATACGCCAAACCTTGCACCCGCTACTTCCTCCGCATGCCCACCTAATTCCACGCCGTCATCCTCCTACACTGTCGCCCCGTCTCAAACAAATTCTACCTCCGTTAACCCGCCCATTCCGCTAGCCAAAACTCCTTTATCCGAACATCATTCATTTATCGATCCCCTTCTCCCACCTACAGTTAAATTGGCTTTGCGCTCTGCTGATTCTAGCGATGGTCGATACCTCTTGTCCCGTTTACGGGACCGTCGCATTTATGACAACGTACGTCTATTTCTAGCCTATCTCCACGACAAACCGAACTCCGTCTGTGTTGAAGGTAAAACCAGCACCAACGTCATGTTAAGTATACAACAAGAAGGCCTGCCCGCAGACCCATCAGTCTTACTCCAACTTTTCACTAAATACCATGAATCATTCAATATACCTTCCCATAAAGTTTCAGAAGATCTATTCACCTATGCTGCGTACGTCAGTTCTCGCCGTATTTCCCATCTTCAAAAAAGTCGTAACGACTCCTTAAACTACTTTCGTTCCTAACCCCCTTGATTTCCCTATTTCTGACTTCCCCTCTATTGCACCCGCGGTTTCCGATCAAGATCCTCTCCCCAACAGCTTGTCGGTCTATTACCAGAACGTAAGAGGACTTCGTACAAAAACATCCAATATTTTTCTTAAGTCCCACAAATTCCCGCACGATATCTTTGCCTTAACTGAAACCAATCTAACACCAGGAATTCTCGACAACGAACTATTCCCTCCAAACTATACCATTTTCCGTGTCGACGGTTGTGTAGGCACCAATGATCCACCAGGTCGCGGGGTTCTCATAGCTGCTCACAACCGTTATGACGCCACCCTGCTAAAGACCTCCGACTCTACAATATCAGAATTTGTGTGTATAAAAATAGCACTAAATAAGTGTCTTCTGTACATCCTCTGCTGTTACATTCGCCCCTCTCAACCTTTAGACGCCTACGAGCCCATAATTGAAGCGATCGATACCCTGCTTGAGAACGCTAACGCGTCCGATGAATTTATTTTATTGGGTGACTTTAACCTCCCCCGTATCCAATGGTCATTGTCCGAGGACTGTTCTCACTTTGTCCCCCTTAACGCATCTTCGGCCAAAGAAGCCTTCTTTACCGATCAGCTCTCCGTTTCAGGTCTCTTTCAAGTAAGCGGAGTCAGGAACTTCCTGGACAGACAATTAGACTTAATCTTTTCTTCAGACCCAGTTAACTCGGCTGTCGCAGAAAGCAACCATCTTCTCTCCTCCCTCGACCGTCACCATCCTCCTTTGTTCCTCGTTTTCTCCTACGAGCACCTTCATGCCGTTTCAGGCTCCGAGTCTTCTTTATCCTTCAATTTTCGTAAAGGCGACTTTGACAAATTAAATCACTTGCTCCTCAACTCTAATATTCCCTCAATTATGGAAAAATTCGTATATTATTCCCATCTTCAAAAAAGGTTGCAAGAACGATGTGTCCAACTACAGACCCATTGCTAAATTATCATCCAATTCGAAAAATTGGTCTATGATTCCATGTTCTTCCACTGTAAGTCTATCTTCTCACTCTCCCAGCATGGCTTCCTCAAAGGTAGATCTACAACCACCAACCTTACTGACTTCGTCTCTAAAACCCTATGTGCCCTGGAAAACGGTAAAGATGTTGATGTTATCGCCACCGATTTTAGTAAAGCCTTCGACAAGATCTCCCATAACGTTATCTTGTTCAAACTTGATCGCCTAGGCTTCCCCCCCCCCAGATTCATCTCCTGGATCCGGTCCTACCTCAAAAACCGTCAGTACAATATTCTTTTCAGTTCATCCATTTCTAACCCTATTGTCGCTCGTTCCGGCGTCCCTCAGGGCAGCCACCTAGATCCATTGCTTTTTATCCTCACAATAAATGATGTTGAATGTGTCATCAAACACTCAGAGTTGTCCATTTATGCCGATGACATGAAAATAATCAAACATATCTCCTCCATTACCGACTCTCTTCTCCTGCAAGAAGACCTCGATTCATTCATCACATGGTGCATGAAAAACTTTCTAGAGCTCAATGTCTCCAAATGCCAGTCCATCTCTTATTCCCGCAAGCGTCTTACCGTCACCCCGAGAGTCTATATGTTAACCGACGTACCAGTCCCTATCGTTACCTCTTTGTGTGACTTAGGAATAATCTGTGATAGTGAACTCAATTTCCGTTCCCACATTGACAACATAATTAACAGAGCTAACTCCGCGCTAGGGTTTGTGAAGCGCTGGTCTAGAGAGTTCTCCAATCCTTATGTTTCCAAATCTCTCTACGTCTGGGTTGACAGATTCAACCTTCCTCCCTATGAAAACCGTCTGAAACTGATCGACTTACAACCTCTAAGCAAACGTCGTGATGTTTCCGACATTCTCTTCATTTATCAATTATTAACTGGTGCCATAGACTGCCCCTCAATCCTGCAATCTTTACCCATCTATACCAATCCCCGTAACCTTAGGTCCACTCCCCTTTTCCGACTCGATCGCCATCGCACAAACTACGGTCAAAGCGAGCCAATTACCAGGATGTTACGAAAAGTCAACGACCTTTCCTCTTTTGACTTCCATCTGAGTAAATCATCACTCCACAAAGCCTTATATCTTGACCCCGCCCATCTTGATCCTGATCGCCTACTTTAATTCTTCTTCCTTTCGCCTTCTGCCAGTTATCAATATATATAGCTCATATTGTAGCTTATACTTTTTATTTATTTATTCTTAATTATTCATTTATTATATTCTGTAGAATTAGTATTAAGTTATAGTTTGTAATTAATTTTTTATTTTTTTTATTTTTTATGCAATAGCTTGTATTAAGCTTAAATAAATAAATTAACTACCTGAACTTATTACAATTAAAAAATATCACAATGTAGGTATGCTTCTACAATTTAATCCGGAAAAGGTTGCAATTGCAGAACACATAACGGTTAAGTTAGAATTCCTTGCGCGGAACTTAAAAATTAATTAAATTTTTTAAACGATACACTGTACTATAAAATTCAATGTACCTTTTTAATGAATATAACAATGTACAAAAACATTAATTTCATATTTTATTCTCCGAGGTTTCATTTAATTTCAAAATAGTTTCAATCAATGTGAAAATTCTTTTAATCTGATAATGGTTTCATTTAATTCAAAAACAGTTTCATTTAATTCGGAAATGGTTTCATTCAATTCAAAAATAGTTTCGTTTAATTCGAATATGGTTTCATTTAATCCAAAAATGCTATATCAACGATGTTTCGCTTCTTTTGTCCAGTAGTAGAATTCGCTTTTATGCCGATGATGCTAAGATTTTCCGCACTGATTCTCATGAATTAGACATTAACCTCCTGAATTCAGATTGACCAATGTTCAGCGACTGGTGTCTACGAAACCGCCTTCCTTTAAATGCCGGCAAGTGCACCGTTATGACCTTTTCCCGTAAAAGACATCCTGTCCTCTCCGAACACTCCATCAACGGCGTTGTCTTGGGTAGAGTTGACAGGATGAGAGACTTGGGAGTGGTCCTCAATTCTCGTCTTTCTTTCGAGGACCATATTGGCTCTATTGTTTCTAGGGCTAACTCAATGTTGGACTTAGTCAAAAGATGGTCTAAGGAACTTGATGACCCCTACCTGACCAAGCTTCTATACTGTACCTTCGTTAGACCTATTTTGGAATACGCTAGCCCTGTATGGTCCCCTTACTTTGCCGCTCACATCGATCGCATCGAGGCGGTGCAGCGCAGATTTCTTAGGTTTGCCCTACGCGGGCTTCCCTATAATGATCATTGGGTGCTCCCCTCTTATGCCGATCGTTTGGGATTGATTTCACTGGGCTCTCTGGAAATAAGGCGCAATATTTCGAAAATAGTATTTATGTTCGACCTTTTGCAGGGAACTATTAATTCACCGGAATTACTGAAGTCTCTTAACTTTTCAATGCCTTAACGTACCTTCCTGTTCGTCCCAGGCTACCGTACTCTTTATGGCATGCACGAACTAATCACGTCGATGTCCCGCCTCTTCAATCAACACTTCAGCAGCTTCGACTTGGACATCTCTAGGCGGTGTTAAGACAGTGCCTTGGCTGATGTGGTGATCGCTGTCTGGATGACTGGATGACTGTTTGTTCCGACGATTGTCTTTGGCCGTAGTTTTCTATTCTTTATTTTTGAATTGATATATATTGTAGTAATCTATGTATATGATGAATCTGTAATGAATAAATCACGTGGAATGGAAATTAGCAGATTGCAATCTTTGGTTCTATAGACCCACTGTTCTCCATGGCTCCGAAGAATTGTGAATATCTAAGTACTCAAAGATAAGCACTGAGTTAGAGAAGAAAAAAACCAAGGTTGTACAACTGTACGGTCACCACTCACAAACACCATCAACCACACAAATTCATTCACAAGACCTCAAAGGGTGATCACATATATGTCGAGATTCATACACAACGCACGATAAGCTGATCACAAAGCAAGGCGCTGCCACACATGCCACACATTAAGAACCGAAGAATTGAACAGGGCGCTTATTATCATTCTAAGGGAAGTACAACAAGAAGGGTTCATTGAATTTCAATTGCGGCAAACCGGTTATATCGATAACGGAAGTTCCATAAGCAGCTTGTCTCCTTTCCTTGACAAGGACCGGATTATTAGAGGAGGAAGAAGATTAGAGATCTCAAGTTTACCATATGATGCTAAACATTCATGATGCTGCCCCGTTAAAAAGGCTATTGATGATAGATGCTCATATAAATCGTCTACACTCTGGTCCTCATACACTGCTTGCAATGAATTGTCAAAGATTCTGGCCAGTGAAGGGAAAGACAGTCGCCAGATCAATCGTCCAGAACTGCATTCGGTGCAACAAGGTGAAACCCAAACTGATGACACAACTAATGGGAAACCTTCGCTCAGCCCAAGTTGAACCGGCAAGACCATTTCTTAAAGCTGGGGTGGATTTCTGCGGTTCAATTTCGGGCCAGTATAAATTGATGGGAAAGCGTTCTCAAAAATCCTATATTTATTTATTTATTTAAGCTTAATACAAGCTATAACATAATTATACAATTATATACAAGCTATAATATAATATAATACTAATACTACAAGCTATAATAAGTCAAAACAAACAATATAAGCTACAATATGAGCTATAATTACAATAAATGCAAACTGGAAAGAAAAAGAATTAAGAAAGGCGATCTGGATGGGCGGGATCAAGATATAAGGCTTTGTGAAGGGATGATTTACTCAGATAGAAGTCAAAGGAGGAAAAGTCGTTGACTTTTCGTAGCATCCTGGTAATTGGTTCGCGTTGACCGTAGTTCGTGCGATGGCGGTCGAGTCGGAAAAGGGGAGTGGACCTAAGGTTGCGGGGATTGGTATGGATGGGTAAAGATTGCAGGATTGAAGGCCAGTCTATGGCACCAGTTAATAGCTGATGAATGAAGAGAATGTCGGAAACATCACGACGTTTACTAAGGGGTTGTAAGTCGATCAGTTTCAGACGGTTTTCATAAGGTGGAAGGTTGAATCTGTCTATCCATGGAAGATCCCGTAGAGCAAAGCGAATGAATCTACGCTGGACAGATTCGATTCTTTTAATGTGCGTTGTTTGTGTAGGTGACCATACCTGGCTGGCATATTCAAGGAGAGGTCTAACGAAGGAGATATAGAGAGATTTGGAAACATAAGGATTGGAGAACTCTCTGGACCAGCGCCAACAAAGTTGAGGTTGTTGAGGTAGGATCGAATCCAGGAGATAAATCTGGAGGGGGGGGGCGATCAAGTTTGAACAAGATAACGTTATGGGAGATCTTGTCGAAGGCTTTACTAAAATCGGTTGCGATAACATCAACATCTTTACCGCTTCCCAGGGCACATAGTGTTTTAGAGACGAAGTCAGTAAGGTTGGTGGTTGTAGATCTACCTTTGAGGAAGCCATGCTGGGACTTACAGTGAAAGAACATGGAATCATAGACCAATTTTTCGAATAGTTTAGGTGTGGATGATAATTTAGCAATGGGTCTGTAGTTGGACACATCGTTCTTGCAACCTTTTTTGAAGATGGGAATAATATACGAATTTTTCCATAATTGAGGGAAAACCCCTTGAGTGACCGAGAGTCGAAAAAGCAAAGTAAGGGGTTGAACTGGATGCATGGCACACTTTTTCAGAACGATGGCCGGAATGCCTTCGCTGTGTTCACGTCTCCTTCTGTCGCCTGCCCAAGGCTTCAATCTGTGCCACCAACAGTTTTTTTTATCGCCCAGTCAGGCCAGAATCTGTCAGTGTTTCCATTGACCATTATGCATATTCTTGAGCATTTGTTCAGTCTGGTAAGCACCGAGCCCTCAGCAAATCCTACCGGTGCGAACACTTTGTCTGCGCCTTATTCTAAAGCATGTCATGCATCTCCTAGTACCATCACACAACATTTTTTTTTTTGTGTCAAGTAGTCAAAACTAGCCTCGGCGAAGATTCGTTGGTGCACCGCAGTGTCTCACCACCAAACCGGAATTAATCAAGATAGCCCCGAGCCATCTGTATAACCTGCATTTGTTCCACGCATTGAATCGAATCAGGTTCCCACGAATTAAAATTTCCAGTGGTTTTTGATTGATTGATTGATTAAATTGATTGATTGATTAAATCAATCAAATCCACGCATTGAATCGAATCAGGTTCCCACGAATAAAAATTTCCAGTGGTACGTAACAGGAGCAGACTTCTCGTCTGCATAATAATTACGAATCTTAATTATTCTATGGCTTACGCTGTTTTGACCATGTCATTGATGACATAATCGTTGCTTGTGGTACTGCCCTTCTGTATGTGTGTTGCGATCTGTGCGGATGATTAATAAACCAGCAATTTTTTTTCTCGACCACTAAGGAAACTAACGTCATCGAGGTCAGGTGTGATACAATTAGATATATTATATATTGCCACTACCACATAGATAGAAAAAATTTGTTTAATCATTGTTTAAATGATGATATATGGATGTGATATGGGCGTGTGGAGATACTGAATATTAAGTAAGAGCCCGTCAAACTGGGCAGTAGAATAGGGTCAGGCTCCTCTTTGTTGTTCTTCTCCTCCTCAATATCCCCCCTCTCCCTATTAATTATTATTATGATTATGATTTTAGTTTTGTTATTATTTTGTAAATCTTCTTTTATTACTACTATTAAAATTCCCTAAAACTTATTTTTCTATATATTTTTGTTTTGAACTTCAATTACTATAATTTTTTTGTTAGACTAATTTATTTTCTTTTTCTCCTTATACTTTATTAGATATTCTTTGTTATGCACTCCCTTGTTATAATTTTTGTACTATTATAATTTCCTTAAGATTTACTTTTCTTATATTTTTTTTCATATGAATTTCATTATAATTTTTTTAATTGCTAATCCAAAAATTTGTTGAATGTCGCATTACGACCATTGTGTTAGCACCAACAGTTATACACATGTTGAAACTTTTGACAGTCGCATAGGTATCGTGTGGCATCTGGTGGTGTTCTGGCCTGTAGTCGGAGTGGCAGCAGCGGTAGCGAAATCGATTAAATCGAACCGCGGAAATATCGGAAATTGGAACACTACAATATTCCCAACCCTACGATGTCAAGCCAAAAGGGGAACGGCTGAACAAGGGTACATACAAAAACAAGCAAAACGTCAAAATTAAGTCTGCCATCGGAGTGGTGCTTGATGCAGTGCTTGTTGGATTCGGAAATTTGGTAAGAGGCGGTGAAGCAGCGAGGCTGAATATCGCGCACGCATTATTCTGGTATATAATCCTTTTATTAAGAGAAGTTTAAGTGCCTAAGTGGACTAATTTAAATAGAGAATTTATGTTTAAAAGCAGCAAAATAGTTTCCATAGATGGATTGGGCGCATACATTGCGTAAACAATTTGTAAATTCCCTAAAGTTTATAGGCAATGCCTTTTGTTTTCATGTTATATGAAGTGACTTAAGATTTTTATCAGGAATATTGAGTAACAGCACATAATTCTGTATATGTATTGAGTCTCGCAAAAAGGTGGTGTTGGACGGTGAAGAGGTTTAAATAGGTACATTGGATACGGCGGGGAAACAAAGGAAAAGCAGGGAGAACGCGATAATTAACAGGTAATAAAACCTTTAAGCAAAATTCGTTTTGTTATGGTGATGCAATTCAAAATTTTGGTGGGGAACGTCACGATTCGGAGGAGAGTTTTTGGCCGGCGGGTGTTGGCGCGCTTTTGGCTTCCTTCTAGATCGGTCCAGCACAGGGAAAAGAAGTAAAACTAAAAAGCGTGCGAGAATCTTTTTTTGAAGAGTGTCTGTGCAGTGAAAAGAAAACGAGTAATTTTGTTTTTGAAGTGGTCACGTATAGGATAAAGAAAAACAAAAGAAAAAAAGAAACCGTGGACAGAAAAGAATGAAATACGCCGATTGATCATCAAGGATAACCTAAAAAAGATAAGTCCGTCAGGAGGAGGAGGAGGAGGAAGGATAATTGCCCCCACGTGGATGCAGATGAGTATCTCAAAATTTAAGTTTTTTTTATTGTTTAAATAGAGACCTCCCTGAGGCATCGATAGCACAGGGTTACGCGAAAGATACTGCGAAATCTATTTTCTTACTTATAAATAAAATAAATATATTTTCTTACTTATAAGCGGACGGATAATCGTCATTAATTATAGATTTAAGAAATAATACTGTATAGGTGCATACTATTGAATTTTCCTTTTTCTTTTCTCCAAATTGCTTTAGGTACCATATTATCTAAGATTTTTGTGATGAACTAATATATATATATATATATAAACAAGAAAAAGAAAAAAATCCTTTTGCTTTCTTTTGTTGCCTTTTCTTACTTGCGATACAGAAGAAGTGAATTACACAACATAGTTGCACTTGGGCGAGTATGTATCACGCGCATTACAGTATTTGAGATTTATTTATAGGTGTCTTTCTATAGTTGAGATTATAGGAAGTGAGTTCTGTATTACTGTAATGATAAGGTTCAACGAAATTAAGGTCATTTTCGTTGAACCTTATCATTACAGTAATACAGAACTCACTTCCGTTTCGACTTTCTTTCTGAATTATAATTGCAAAACTTTGATAACAATTGCTATCGCACTGGTTAACGATAAGATTAACAATTACAGAAGAAGTGAATTACACAACACAGTTGCGCTTGGTCGAGTATATATCGCGCGCTTTACAGTATTTGAAATTTATTTATAGGTGTCTTTCTATAGTTGAGATTATAGGAAATAAGTTCTGTATTACTGTAATGATAAGGCTCAACGAAAATGACCTTAACACGGTTCGATTTTCTTTCTGAATTATAATTGCAAAACTTTGATAACAATTGCTGTCGTATTTAATTGCACTGGTTAACGATAAGATTAGCATTTCCAGAAAAGGTGAATTGCACAATACAGTGGCGCTTGAACGAATACATATCACTATAGTTTTTTTTTAATTTCTAAGGGATGTCAAGAATTGTGGTTGCTGATCCTAAACACACATTGCAAAGTGAAATGAGTTTATAAAAGAAAGAAAAAAGGCTAGCTAACCCTCTCTACCTCCTCTCTACGTTCGTCTTACTCCGGACAACTGTCCAAGGATATCGGGACTGTACCAAATGATGGACTAAGTACAGTCATAGGTTGGAAGGGGAGTCCTACAAGCCTCGGATCACCTAAAGGCTGGAGTTGCTTTCCGTCAGGGGTATAATCTTGTCGATCCTTTTCATCTCTTTTCTTTTTTTTTTGAAACCCTTTGTCAATTTTGCTTTACCTTGTTCGACTTCGTGCTTCAGTTCTGAGGATTTAAGAGTGCCCGCAAAGATGTTTAGGGTGAGTGTACCGAGGAGTGTGAGGCAAGATCCCACACCGATCCGGCGAGCTAAGCACGGCTAGCTAGGCGGGCCCCTCACCTCTTCGGTCACCGAGCAAGCCTGCACGGCTGCTATACGCTCACCCCGGTGTTCCCCATAACCTTCCCAATCCCTTTTGGTTGTGAGTTACCGCTAAGTTGTGACAAACAACTTAGTGGTGCTCACAACCCTCAATCCAATCCATGTCCGCATGCAGCCATCTGTTGGTTGCCTGTGAACATGGATTTCTCACGATTGTTGCAGATTGGATTCGCTTATTTTAATATAAGCCGAATTCTAACGAATCCAATCTGCCATTTATAAAAACAAATCGTAAAAAGTCTCATGAGTTGGATTTTGGGTATCACATTTTTGTTGCAACAAAATCCAACTCAAGAGCACCTAAAAAATAAAATAAACCAATAAATATTTAATGGGTTGGATTTCCTACACCGAGTGCATTGCAACAAAGTTGCAATGTACTCAAATCCAACCCATGATAAACAACGCGCTCGGGTTACCGTCGACATTCCTTTCACACGGTAGCCCAATACACGATAAGCGAAAGAAATTCGCTTAATCAGCGCGACAAACAACGATCTACAGCGGCTTTGCCCAATGACAACTAAATACATCAAGGGCAAAGCTAAAAAACGAAGAAAAAGCACGAAAGCTTTTCTTCATGTAGATCGCTCGTAAGATTTTCTTATATGAACAATTAACAAGTCTGTTTAAAGCGTTCATGAGAGTTAGTCGCGTTGTTAAAAGAGTCACACTAAAAAATAGCGGGTCGAGCGGAAAGAGAAATTGTTGCGGAGTTTTCGTGTTAAGGAATATATTGTGGAAAAAATAATATTAAGAGAACTGTTCTATGTAACAACAGTGTGAAGGAATATATTGTGAAAAAATACGAAAACTGTTCCGTTTAATTGTGTCAACAAATTATTAGATAATTCAAAGTCGAGTATTGTTCTGTCTGATAAATAATCACGAAACAGTGTTAAGTAAATCTTTGTGAAGTAAATTTTTGTGAAGTTAAAAATTAGAGAACTGTTTAGTTCTTAAGTAATTATTTTAATTGTGTCAACAAATTATTAGATAATTCAAAGTCGAGTATTGTTCTGTCTGATAAATAATCACGAAACAGTGTTAAGTAAATCTTTGTGAAGTAAATTTTTGTGAAGTTAAAAATTAGAGAACTGTTTAGTTCTTAAGTAATTATTTTAATTGTGTCAACAAATTATTAGATAATTCAAAGTCGAGTATTGTTCTGTCTGATAAATAATCACGAAACAGTGTTAAGTAAATTTTTGTGAAGTTAGAAATTAGAGAACTGTTTAGTACTTAAGTAATTATTTTAATTGTGTCAACAAATTATTAGATAATTCAAAGTCGAGTATTGTTCTGTCTGATAAATAATCACGAAACAGTGTTAAGTAAATTTTTGTGAAGTAAATTTTTGTGAAGTAAGTTTTTGTGAAGTTAGAAATTAGAGAACTGTTTAGTTCTTAAGTAATTATTTTAATTGTGTCAACAAATTATTAGATAATTCAAAGACTAGTATTGTTCTGTCTGATAAATAATCATGAAACAGTGTTAAGTAACTTTTGGTGAAGTAAATTTTTGTGAAGTTAGAAATTAGAGAACTGTTTAGTTCTTAAGTAATTATTTTAATTGTGTCAACAAATTATTAGATAATTCAAAGTCGAGTATTGTTCTGATTAATAAATAATCACGAAACAGTGTTAGAAATTAGAGAACTTTTTAGTTCATAAGTAAATATTCTACACTGTTAACGAAGTAATAGAAAAAATAAAAAATTAAATTGGAAGTGAAAAAAAAGGAAAAACACAAGCCAAGTGACTTTTATTGAAACGATTAACTGCTCCCTTGGTGAATGTTTTATGTTGTATTGCGAAACATATAACAATTGGCGCAGCCGGTAGGATCAAGGAAGCGTGGTAAAACAAAATTACCGTAACAGCTTGAAAAGCCTTGATCCAAGACCAAACCAACAGGGGTACCTCTAAGCACTCCCGGGTAGTCAATAGCCCTGAGGAGTCACCCCCAACACTTCCACAAAGTGCAAGCCAGCACCACCGGTGGAATTGTGTGGGCTCCGTCCCAGCCCGACGAAGACGACACCAATCAACACCACCAATCAACACAGCACCAGTAACAGAGTGGAAAAGGGAATCGCTGAAGCAGGCACAAGCCCCCCTTTTCCCCAACACAACTCTAATACTGTCAACAAGGGTACGGTTAGCAGGCCAAAAGCCCCCCTTGCAACGCTGAAGAGCAGGAGTTGATGTCCAAGGACACCCACTCTACTCCCGCTCACTCAGCAACGGAGGAGAAGACAGAGGACCTCCTCATAACTTCCCTGGACCTGGAGAGCAACGCGGAAGAACCACGCCAGGGTTCCCAGTCACCAGTATTTACGGACCAAACTCAGGTCAGCGAACACCAGATCACCCCAGCACAACCAGGACCCAGTTCACAAGAACTCACCCTCAGAAGCGGGACCGTCCTCCAACGAGTAAACCAGAACCAAGTAAGACATAAATATAATTTTAATAATTTGTACGAGTCCGCGCGAGAATCCGAACGCCTAGGAACTCTCTATTCTAACCTCCTCGAAAACCGGAATACAAAGTCCAGCGAGGAGAGATTGGAAGACTTAGAGCGCTTTCAAAAGGAAGCCGCACTCTTTCAAGCCAAGCTAGACGGATTCTCGCGCATACTCCCTCCTGAAGAAAATATTGAAAATAACTCAGAAAGCACAACTGAGGAAAACCTCATACAGTCCCTACAAGACTCCCTGCGAGAAATCAACCTGAAAAAGGCTCTAAATCGATTTCTCGCACAAGACTCGCCCGACACCGACTCGAATCAGAACTCCACTATAGCGACCGATTATGGAAAAATTGTAAAATTAACTGCGCAAATGGTGCCCATTTTTTCAGGTGAGCCAGGCCCGCATCTCGAATCAGAGTTGCAAACATTCCTGGGTTGCTGCCGCCAGGCCAAACAGTGTCTCTCCGAAGGGGAGCAAGAAGCTTTCCTCAAGATACTTCCCACAAGACTTCGTGGAGGAGCATATCAACTGTTGGCCTCGGATGTCCCGACAACATTTCAAGAAGTCGAAGCAAGGTTAAACGCGGCATATCTTCCCAGAGAAACTCACCAGGAACTGGTAAACAGGCTCATAAAAGCTCACCAAAACCCCTGCGAAACACTCACCGCCTTCACGGCTAGAGTGAAACAATTGCTGGCCCTCTGTAAGGAGGCAGCACAAACCAAATATGGAGCTGCGGCCACCCCAGCTGTTACAACGCAGCTGGAGGACTTCGCGAAAAACGCAGTCCGCAGCGGGTTTACGAATCCGCACCTTTGCCAATATCTCCTCACCGTCACCAACGGCACGCTCGAGGCGCTGATCCATAAAGCACTCGACATCGAGAAACTACAGCAGGGCGCCCAGTTCACGCAAACCACAACAACCCAAGGCTTTCCTGTTCCGGTTGTTGTGGAACAGGGCTCAACCATGCCGGTCGCTATGGACCCAACTGCCAGAATAAGGGCATTCCATAGAACCCCATATACACCTGCTCGCAATTTTCCACAACAAACGCTATACAGACCGCCGCCACCACAAAACTTCCGCCGACAGACTCCGCCATATACGACTCCACCTCAACGCTCGTCTCCCCCGCAAATCGACTACCGCCGCCAGAACCTCGACCAGATAAGGTCAAACATCACATGCAACTTCTGCCAGCGAAGAGGTCACACTTACGCCGACTGTATGAAGCGTAAAACCCTTCTGCTCTAACTGCAAAATATATGGGCAGGATTGCAGGAACAATCGCCAGGTTCCGGGCCCGAGTAACCAGACAAGGCTCCCCGAACGACGGATTCAGGATCAGCAACCTTCCGCTGGTCCTCGAGTTTTTAACATAAAACTCAAATGCAAATTCTGCAACCGGCTTAGTATGAATATGTATACCTATATTTATTAAATTATATTCTTTTAATTTAGGTATTTTATTTTTTTTATGTTGTACTAGTTTAGGTGTTTATACTGTAATGGTAGCAGGACTTTACAAACACCATTTGGTACCGGAAAGACGCTGGGACATGCCAGGGCAATTTTACATTAAAGAATAACATTCCCTGCAATTTTCAGGTAATAAAAAACCTACCCGGCCTTTCCGACGACGGCTTGCTAGGAAACGACTTCCTAGCAAAGAATTGTAACGTTGAGGGCCCGAATAAGGCATTGCGATTCCCTCGAACGGAAAATAACCCTGAGGAGTTTGCTGTTCCATTGACAGCTGCATTGGATAACCCGTGTCCTGAAAAAGTAGTCAAAACGAATGCCCGAACAGATAGAACAGAGCCCAGACAGGCCGATCTGAAAATCTGTGGTACTTCAGAAGTTTCTCCAAAGGAGAACAATGACCGCCGAACACTGGAAAGCGAGATGGACAAACCGACTGAGAGTGATTTGACCTGCGAAATGAGGCAGCAACAAATACAGTTGAAAGAGCCTGTATGCATACCTGCTAGGTCACAGATCATAGTCGAGATTCCCTTGCAGCTGCAGGAAGAGATGCTCTGTCTATCAAGAGAAATAGATCAAGGAGTCTTCCTAGCGAATGGCCTACTCCCCGCTGGTTTGAAAGCAGTGTCTGTTGGAGTTCTCAACACACACAATTCACAAGTAGTTCTGACTACCATTAGTCTGCATCTAGTCCCTGCCCACAACTACACCGTCGTCCAACTGAAACAGGATCATCAGGAAAGAAATAACAAGGAAACCCCGAAAAACGGAGAACGCGCTGAGGATGCTCACCTGAAAACCAGGAATCATGGTGAATCGAAACCACCAGCACCCACGCACAAAGGAAATATAAGGAAACTAAGGAACCAAAAGAAAGGAAAACCCAATAAAACAAATGTCGACGGAGCTCACCTAGGAAGAAGGAATTACGATGGCAAAATTCCATCAGCTCCCACCGCCTCTCAAAATAAAATTTCGGAACACGTCGACATTGGAAGCGAGCTCACCACAGGGACGGTATTTTCAAAAGCTCCAAAATCATCCTTCACAGTAAGTAAACAACGGCGAAAGAGCCTAATAGAAGACGAAAGCGAGTTCGCCTCAAACATGGCAATTTACGGAGGTTCAGAAACCCCAACTCCATCGTCATTTAGTATTAAGAGTGATTTAAATAAGATAAAGTGGGGTGAAAATAAATATAAAAATAAAAATATTAATATTTCAGGTTTCCGTAAAATAAGTAAAATAAAAAATAAAAAGAAAGAAACAAATATTTCAAGCGCCGATAAAATGGCCACTTTACAGCATGTTAAATATTTATTCCAGGAGCACGAAGAACCAGAAAACTCAAACAATAACCCGCGTCTCGTCAGGTTAGACCAAGAGCTCAGCCTGGACGTAAATCTGAGCGCGGAGGAAAAACAAGCGATATCACAACTCTGTTACGAGTATAACGATATCTTTTTCCTCAAAGGTGATCGGCTAACTTTCACAAACGCCATCACTCATGATATACCATTGGTGCAGGACCAAGCACCAATCAACCAGAAAATGTATCGCTTGCCAGAGACGCAGCGAAATGTAATAAACGAACAGCTTCGCGAAATGTTGGAAAACGACATAGTGCAGCCAAGTAAAAGCCCTTGGAATTCACCTCTCCTAGTCGTCCCCAAGAAGGCGGGACCAGCCGGTGAAAAAAGGTGGCGCGTCGTAGTTGATTTTCGTAAACTAAACGAACAGACGATAGGAGACGCCTTTCCGCTACCTCGGATCGAGGATATTCTCGACCAACTAGGTCATTCACGGTATTTTACCACCCTCGATCTCGCCAACGGCTATCACCAAGTGCTCGTCGATCCTCAAGATCGACCAAAAACGGCGTTTAGCACCAATTACGGCCACTATGAATTTAGGCGTATGCCATTTGAGCTCAAAGGAGCCCCGGCCACATTCCAACGCTTAATGAACTTCGTCCTAACAGGATTACAAGGCTTGGAATGTTTTGTCTACCTAGACGACATAGTCATCTATGGTAAAAATCTTGCGGACCATAATAGTAAGCTCCGCAAAGTCTTCAATCGTTTGAGAGAGAACAACCTTAAACTGCAGCCGGAAAAGTGCCAGTTTCTGAGAAAAGAGGTTGTTTATCTAGGCCACAAGTGTTCCAGTGAAGGAGCACTTCCAGACCCCAGTAAAACGGCTTGCGTCCAAACTTCCCCAGTCCCCAGAACTGTACGACAGGTTCAATCTTTTATTGGACTTGCCAATTATTATCGAAAATTGATCCCCGACTTCGCCAAAATTGTGCGTCCTATAACGAATTTGCTCCGCAAGGATGTCAAATTCACATGGACCGAGAAGTGCCAGGAGGCATTCGAGAAAATCAAAACTTCATTAATCTCTCCTCCGCTACTTATATATCCTGATTTCTCGAAACCATTCAATTTAACCACGGACGCCAGCAGCGAGGCAATAGGAGCCGTCCTCTCACAAGGAGAAGTAGGACACGATCAGCCCATTGCCTACGCCAGCCGTACACTGAACAAGGCGGAACGCAACTATTCAACTATTGAAAAAGAGGTGCTCGCTATAGTCTGGGCTACGCGTAACTTTAGATGTTACTTGCAAGGCCGAAAATTTACGGTCTATACAGACCACAAGCCTCTCAAAGGCGTCTTTAATGTTAAAGACCCTACTTCCCGTCTGGTGAGATTTCATCATAAACTTTCCGAATTCGATTATCAAATCGAATACAAGCCAGGAAAGTACAATACGAATGCCGACGCGTTAAGCCACATTCCACTGGAAGTCAGCGAAGACTCAAATGGCCAACACATAATAGTTAAAGCACAAGTCCACCATAAAATGGATTCGGACTCGGAGGAAGAAATAACCTCTATTCGAAAAAATCGCCTAAAATGTAACGCTGTGACCCGGGCTCAAGCGAAAAACGCTCAAACAGAGCCTAAAAGCCCCGAAATACGGGATCACACGCCTCACAAAAACGAAATAATTCCAAACATAGAAGAGGTCACTACAGAAAACCCGCCAGATACTAATCCGCTAGTTGACGATAAACCCAAGCCCCCTGAAATAATCACAAGCCCCAAGGAGATACAAACTATCTTACATGATTATCACGACTCTCCTTTTGGCGGCCATCAGGGCGTAATTAAAACATACAAGCGGATTCGAAGGAAGTACTGGTGGAGGCACATGCTTAGCGATATCAAGAAATACGTAAAGCGTTGCTCTAAATGCCAAAAAATGAAGGCATCACCTCAGTATAAAATGCCGATGGTCATCACGGACATCGCAGAACAGCCCTTCGACAAAGTCTATCTCGACATTGTTGGTCCACTCGAGGAAACCGTCTCCGGAAACAAGTACATCTTGACTTTCCAGGATAACCTCACTAAATTTGTCGATTGGTACGCCATACCTAACGGGGAAGCCGTCACAGTAGCGCAAATCTTCTTCGACGAAATCGTCGCGCGCTACCGCATCCCCAAGCGAATAGTCACTGATCAAGGAAGCAACTTCCTTAGTGACCTGTTCAAAAAGGTATGTAAACTGCTACGGGTGAAGAAGTTACAAACCTCTGCCTACCACCCACAGTCAAACGGCGCACTGGAACGTGCACACAGGCCGTTAATTGAATACTTGCGTACCATAGTGGACGAGAATCCTAAATCATGGGATCAATATCTGCGAACCGCTGCATTCGTGTACAACAACAGTGTACACGAGGGGACGAAATTAACTCCCATGGACTTCCTTTACGGCTTCACAGCGGATGTTCCGTCAAACTTAAAACGAGACCCTGAACCCGTGTATAATCACGAGAGCTACTATCAGATCCTGCGATATAAGCTCCAAAGATCTTACGCCACGGCACGCAAAAATCTGCTCGCTAGCAACCAACGATCGAAACTATACTACGACAAAGCTGTTCGACCCTATCGTTTCACATAGGTGACAAAGTCTTACTCAAGAGCGAAAGTCAAAAGCATAAGCTCTCTCAAATCTGGGTAGGACCATATCTGGTAATCGGTATACCATCATCAGTGAATACAACCCTAAAAATGGGCAAACGTACAGTTACGGTTCACAACAACCGTCTAAGCCATTCTACGAATAAATAGTTTAAATTAAAAAAAAAATTTTTACGCGTCGTGGCGTGCTACCACAATCTACGGTCGAGATGAAGAGCGTAACGCAAAGCCAGCACAAAACCAAGAAAGGCAAAACGAAAAAGTCCTTTAACAACTCAGTCCAATCGGGTCCAAACCAACCTTAATTATAAATTTTTATGTCCTATAACCTTTTTAATTAATTTCGAATCTCTTAACGTAAAACTCCCACTCCACCTATTAAACGTGCGTAAAGCTAAGAAGTACCAATCAACAGGACTTCACTATCTTTGGCACAACAACCCAAAATTAAAAGAACGACTTCTACTAAAAATCGAACCTTGAAACGACAAATTCAAACCAACTCTTGCGAAATTTCGTCGGAGACTGAACCACCAAAAATCCCTCTCCTTAATGCTATATCTAGCAGTTCTTCCTGGTGGTGCCGTGCCTTGAGGTCTCCCTCCCATTTAGTCATATTTTCTACAGCACAAAAACTCTAAACACCTCTTTATCTGGTAGCCCTCATGACGGAAATTTGCATTGATCTTACGCCCTACTTGGCTTCTATCCCCGCAAATAAAAGGGGATAATTATGATGACATTTTCTTTTAATGCCTAGCAAAAGACCCTCAGTCTAACCTACTTTGCATAAGGTCAAACCTTTCAACTTCAAGCAAGCATTGCCTTCTAGTTTCTTTCTTTTCCCAAGGCTGGGACAGAAACTCCTTCCTGGTAGTCCCGTGTCCTGAAGTCGACCTGCGGATATAAAAAATCCGAATAAAACAAATTCAGAACACTACACTGGAAAATAAATATAAAGTCAACGTAAAGTAAATTACAACTCTCCCGACTAACTAAAAACAAAAACGCCATATTTCAAAAAAACTGCTAACTATGGCTCCACTACATTCCCAACAACAAGAAATTGGCGCTAGAGCCACCTTGATCACCCTCGCCTCAAGGGCTACAACAGGTATTTCTCCTGACAGTCCTCGCCCTGAGGTATACCCGTGAGATTGCAAGACAAGCATGACATCACTTTAGGGAAAATCTACGCTTAGTAAATAAGAAACTTAAATTAGAAACCTCCATTGATAATATTCCTCTCCCCAGGTATGGTACAAAACGCTATCATCCTCGGACTAATCGTGTCCACTATGGGAAGTAGTACGTCGGAGAAATACTCGGTGAACCCACTCAACAATACAGGAGTGCTATTCGAGGGTTAAGGAAGCCTCATGGTTTACCACTCCACATGGAATATCCTCACGGAATTGGACCTGACCGAGTTGGACAACCAGACAACGATTGCAGAACGAGCTGAACATTACGTGCATCAACTATGCGGAAACAATACCGTAGAAGACCTCTGCGAACTCCAGCAAAAACACATGCACGCTGTAAAATCTTGCATTCTTAAATTAAGCAAAAACATCTAAGCGAAGAAAATAATTATTTTACAAAGCAATTTCTAGACACCTGATCGGCATTATAAGGTGAGTGCACTCAGAGAAGTGTCAAGTTTCCGAGTTTACTCACTGCATAAATGCCGATCAATGAACTTTATTAATCAAATATTTTGTAAGCGTAGGCAATTAAATTATGTTCACTTACGATAGAAATAAACTTATGATTAAGCAACTTTTATGTATAAATATAATCAGTAATAAAGACAAAACAGAGTTCTGATTTAACCGGGAACAAGCAAAGTGTTTTATTTTAATAAACCTTCCCTTATTTTAATAAACCTTCCCTTTCAGAATTTCTGTGTGTAGTGGTTTAAGATCCGCTGCATCATTCATCAGAAGCCAAGGTGTTACACCTTCACTTATTCAATTTAACAAAGAACAAAATAGTTCTTTTTACATTGGTGACCCCGACGTGATTCAGGTGTAGCACTTGAATCACTAAAAATCGCAATCAAATCATCCTTCGCATCAACGGTCGAAATCAATCATCAAGAGACATGGCTCCTACCAATCCGCAAAGCAATCTCCTTTGACTCTCCCAACGTCCTACCAATCCGCAAGCAACAACTCCAAGGTCCATGGAGGAATTAGCAGCTGAACAAGAGCTTTATTCGCAGGAGATTCAGCGAGTAATTTCCAACTACAAAAAAGATTCAACTGACAGGAAGACAACAGCATCATATTATGAAGAAAGATTACGGCGGTTAAATTCAGCCTGGTCACTTTTTGATTCAATTGATGAAGAAATCAGGAATCTGCCGTCTCCACCATCGGACCATCCGTATTTCACGTCAAATAAATACAAGATAATGGCCCAAATATATGAAGATTATACGCAGTACTTTTTAAACAGAATCGAACAATTTAAAGAAGGTACCAGTAAACCAAGGACAGATGAAGTGGAAAGAACATCCTCTGAAGATTCTACAAGGAATGATACCAATTGTAAAGATCAGTCCTCAATCAACAATGCAATGAGTCCACCAGCAGAAATTACCAAAATTCTCCGCAGACAAAGAGCGGTAATTCAAAGTCTGCGGCGTGTGTTATCCAGTCTTGAAAATTTAGACGAAATACAACAGCCAAGAGCATACTACGAGTTAAAACTCAACAAACTTCAAAATTATTGGTCTCAGATAGAAGAGCATAATAATACCATATGGGAACTAGCAGATGACCCCACGTCAACAGAATACAACCCATCAGAATATGATCAGCTTGAAGAAGTTGTGCAAACTAAATTGGTACAATTGTCGGCAAAACTAGAGAAACAGAATCAGCCATCAGCATCTTCTACTCAACTTGCAACTACCAATGCAGTACTACAATTACCAAAAATTACTTTGCCTAAATTTGACGGGGATTATGCAAAGTGGAGACAATTCTTCGACCTATTTTCCCAAATGGTTCATAACCATGCCTTAAGTAATTGCCAAAAAATGTGGTATCTAAAGATGAACCTGGTAGGAGAAGCTGAAAAGTTGATCAGACATTTCAGTTTATCTGACGAAAATTACAATGCTGCCTGGAAGCTTCTTCAAGAAAGATACGAAAATTCGAGATTGCTAGTCGCTGCTCTCATAAATAAACTGCTAAATCAACCATCTCATGCTACAGATGCACCATCTGCTACATCAATAAAATCAATGTACGATATCACCCAAGAATGTTTATTGGGGCTAGAAAATTTAGGAGTGCCAACAGCCAACTGTTATCCCTTGCTGCTACACATCCTATACAAGAAACTAGATAGAGGCACACACACGCTCTATGAACAATCATTAACAAATCCGAAGGGTCTTCAGTCAGTAAAACAGTTTCTCGAATTTCTTGAAACACGCTTTCAGTCCCTGGAAGCCTTGGGCCATAAAGGCAAGAAATCAGAGGGAACTGGAAGGATTCAAGAAGTCTCTAAATCGTCAGCACTCGCGTCAACCGTCGCTTCCAATCCAAAATGTGTAACCTGCTCTGGAAATCATCCACTTTTCAGGTGTCATAATTTTTTGAAGATGACACCAAGTACTCGGCTGACTGTCTTACAAAAGCATAATTTGTGCTACAATTGCTTACGAAAAGGCCATAGTGCATCAAAATGTTCGATAAGAGGATGTACGAAGTGCAACTACATACACAACACTCTTATACACAATGAATCTTCAACAAAGACAGGAGACTCAACATCTAAGGTAACTTCCGCAACTTCACACAAGGAAGGAGAGTCCAGCTACATTTCAGCTGTCAACATGAAATCAAATCAACATCCATTGGCATTGACTACACTCACCAAACCCAATCAGGAAAGTTATATTCTTCTTAGCACAGCACGCGTTAAACTTCTAAGCAACAACGGACTCGAAGTAGAATGTAGAGCCATTCTTGACTCAGGCTCTCAACTCAACCTAATAACTGAACGAGCAGTCAGGAAACTCGGCATCTCACCATGTCATGCATCTATGCACATTCAAGGTATTGGTCAAGCAAGTCAAAAAACTCAAAAGAGAGTGAATATTCAGCTTAATTCAAGGATAAATGGCTTTTCAACTAGAGTGGAGGCATTCGTTCTAAGCAACATAATTTCACCGCATCCGAGTCAACCACTAAAGACATCGAACTGGGCCATACCAAAGAATATTCAACTGGCTGACCCCGCTTTCTACAAGCCTGATCAAATTGACCTTCTCTTAGGTGCTGAATTCTTCATGCAGTTATTATCTATTGGGCAAATCAAGCTAGGACAAGATTTACCAACGCTTCAAAATACGGTCCTCGGCTGGGTTGTTACTGGAAGGCTAAAGCAGACTACAGAGTCCACAGCAATGTGCGGAGTTTGCACTGATGAAATGGATATAGACTCTCTATTGGAGAGATTTTGGCAGATAGAAGATTCTGATGAAACTCAAGGAACATCTATAACATTGGCAGAAAAACAGTGTGAAGAGATATTCAATCAAACAATAAAAACAAATCCAGATGGGCGATTTATGGTTGGGCTTTTTAGAAGATCCAAAGACGTTGGGAGAGTCAAAGGAGATTGCTTTGCGAAGGTTCTATGCTTTAGAACGAAAACTTAACAAAAACAATGATCTGCGGCAACAATATATCATTTATGGATGAATACCTTGATCTTGGACACATGGAAGAAATTGATATAAATTCAATACCAAAACAAAATTACTTCCTTCCCCATAATTGTGTGTTAAAACCTGGCAGCAGCACAACTAAACTAAGAGTCGTTTTCGATGCCTCAGCGAAGACCTCTACAAACATATCACTAAATGACATTCTTCACAAGGGGCCAACCATCCAAGATGACTTATTTTCAATACTGTTGCGTTTTCGTCTGCCTCGCTTTGTATTCACGGCAGATATAGAAAAGATGTACCGACAAGTTGTTCTCCAGAAAGAAGACAGAAGATACCATCTTATATGGTGGCGACGCGATCCAAATCAAGAATTAAAGTGCTACCAACTACGCACTATTACGTACGGAACAACCTCCGCGCCATAACTCGCTACTCGCTGTTTGCAGCATCTAGCCCAGAAAGAAAACATCAAATACCCTGTTGGTTCACAGGTCCTCCGTCAAGACTTTTACGTGGACGACGTCATGACAGGAGCAGACAGTCTCACAACTGCGCGTGATATGCAAGCACAACCAATGCTCAACTATTGCAAGACATACCACCAGCAGATCAAGAAATAAGACTAGACTTTACAGACGCGAAAACTTCTTGCATAAAAACATTAGGATTGACATGGTTACCGAAAACTGATCAATTTCAAACTAAACTAACTGCAAATGAAGAGCAAAGATTAACAAAACGAACAGTGGCATCAGAAATAGCTCGAATCTTCGACCCTCTGGGAATCATGGCTCCAGTTGTCATAAAGGCATCAGAGAAGGCTTTTGGCGCCGCAATATATATAAGATCACTAAATAGCCAAGGAAGGGTAATTGTCCGCCTTCTTTGCGCCAAATCCAGGGTTGCCCCAAAGAAAAAGTTATCAGTGCCCAGACTTGAGTTATGCGCAGCCATACTAGGAGCAGAGCTTCTACAACGAGTAAAGATATCTTTAAAATTCGAACAAGCAGCAAGTTATCTCTGGTGTGACTCAGAAATCGTGCTAGATTGGATCAACTCTACATCTACCTCTTATCAGACCTTTGTAGGCAACAGAATAGCTGCGATTCAAACAATTTCTCTTCCCCAACAATGGAGACATGTCAATTCAGAAGACAATCCCGCGGATATTCTCTCCAGAGGCCTATCATCGGAAAAATTAAGTTCCTGTAATCTCTGGTTTTATAGACCACTTTTCTTACATGGGACCGAAGAGATATGGCCTCCACCCTACACCAAAGTGTCTGAATGTGATCTGGAAAGAAAGCGAGCAGCACTCTCTATAACTATAGCGAAAGATGAAGACAATAATGTACATTTCATCGAAAGAATTGAGCATCAAAATTCATTTCAAAGACTTAAACGAGTAACTGGATACGTTTTAAGATTCGTCTCAAGGTCCAGATCTAAACAAAGACAACCAACAACGACGACATCAACGTTAACTGCTTCAGAACTAGATAAAGCTCTATTCACCATCATCAAACTCATGCAACAAAAGGAATTTCAAGAAGACATTCGTTGTCTTCTGCGATACAAAGAAGTATCTAAATCAAGCCCACTAGCCACGCTGGCACCCTTCCTGGACTTAGAAGGGATCATACGAGTCGGAGGACGACTTGAGGATTCTGGACTTACATACGACTCGAAACATCCAATGCTACTGCCTCATTCGCACGAACTAACGAAGCTCATCATGTCAGATTATCACAAAGAGAACTATCACACAGGACCACAAGGACTTTTATCAGCAATTCGACAACGTTTTTGGCCCATAAAGGGAAAGAGTATTGCGCGTTCAATAGTTCAACATTGTATTCAATGCGCTAGGAACAGGCCCAAATTGATGACACAAATAATGGGCAATCTACCGGCAGCCAGAGTTCAGCCAGCACGACCCTTTATCAACAGTGGGGTCGACTTTTGTGGACCCATCTGGATTCATTTTAAAATCAAAGGAAAACGACCACATAAGGCGTATGTGGCAATATTCTGCTGCTTCGCAACCAAAGCTGTCCACCTCGAGGTTGTGAGTGATCTAACAACAGAAGCGTTTATCGGAGCATTAAAACGTTTCATAGGCAGACGTGGACATTGCCGCAATTTATACTGCGATAACGCCACCAATTTTGTAGGCGCAAGAAATCAGCTAGCAAAATTGACAGAGGTGATCCATTCTCAACAAGGGCAAGAAAAAATTACTTCCATGTGCAGCCAGAAGGGAATCGACTTCCATTTTATTCCCCCGCGCTCTTCTCATTTTGTCGGGTTATGGGAGGCTGCCGTAAAATCAGCCAAACATCTCTTGATTGGAACAATATCTTCAGCTTCATTGACATATGAAGAGCTTGAAACAGCTCTAATTGATGTGGAGGCAATTCTCAATTCTCGCCCACTAACTCCCCTATCTTCTGATCCTAACGATCTCGGTGCTCTAACACCTGGACACTTATTGATAGGAGGACCATTGACAGCACCAATTGATTCGCAAGCAAAACCATTAAAGACTAAACTGCTAAAAAGATGGGAATTAGTCCACGATATAAAACAACAATTTTGGAAACGTTGGTCGCTAGAGTATCTAAACGAACTACAGCACCGGAGTAAGTGGAAGCACCAATCACCGAATGCAAAACCAGGTATGCTGGTCATCTTAAAGGAAGAAAATACACCTGTACAGCAATGGCCACTGGGCAGAATTATAGAGATTCACGAGGGAAAAGATGGTTATGTACGAGTGGCAGACGTGCGCACCGCTACAGGAATATTACGAAGACCCATACATAAGTTAGCTCCACTCCCTCTGGAGAAAGACATTGACAATGAAAGAGAAACACCGCAAGATGGCCATACACAAACAAGATACAAGGCACAACGGCTAAACAAACGACCAAACGATGATCCAGACATTGTAAAACCATCTCCTGAAATGCCACCGAAAAGAACAAGGACTTCATTGGGAACATCTCTTCTTACGTTATTATTAACTGTCTGCATGGTTCCATTTGTTAGAAGTGACCTGATCGAAATCACTCAATTCAAGCCACAATTAGGCATACACTTCGAAGATCTTGGAGCTACAAACCTAATAACATCGCACTGGAACCTAATTGTTTATTACAACCTACACCCATATTGGATGGAGCTTGGCATCCTGGAAAACGGAACCAAGGCACTCAAAAATCTCTGCGACCAATTCACACCCAAGAGCGCATGTCGACAAATCATATCTCAATTTGAACATCTTCAAAATGAGGTAAATACTGGAAATGAACTGCTCTCGCCTCAGTTAAATCCTAATCCAGGTCGACAGAAGCGTGGAGCATTCAATATAGTGGGAAATGTTGCCAACGCTCTTTTCGGAGTACTGGACCAGGAATATGCAGAGGAGATGTCGAAAACGATACAATCCATTAACAATAATGAAGAACACCTGATGACCTTATTAAAAAACCAAACTTCGGTTATTGATTCAACCATTAACATCGTCAGAAAGGATCAAACAGCAGTAAAACAAAAATTCGACTCTTTAGATGACTACATCATTCAAATAACGAATCGTGTAAATCAACTTGATGAGCAGAATAGTACAATACGAGCACATCGACAATTCATGTCGCTAGCATTACCGATGAGCCTAGTCACCACAAATCTGCAACACATACAAGCTTTAATAATTGATGTTATTACTGACACAAATCACGGAAGAATAAATCCCCTCTTGGTAACACCCAGCCAATTGCAGCAAGCCGTATCAGTAATAAGAAATAATTTACAATCAACGCTTAGACTACCAACTCATCAAGACAACATATTGGAATTATACAAATTGATGAACGTAAAAGGCAGAGTCACTCAAGATCATGTCATATTTCAAATTAAGATCCCTCTGGTCAACTGGGAAACTTTCGATTTGCTGAGGATCTTTCCCATCCCAGTTTGGATTAATAATTCGTTCGTCGCTCTACACCCTCACGCTCCCTTCTTGGTAATATCGCAACATCGAGATCGTTTTTATCCTATCACAGAATTGGAACTTTCGACATGTACTACGATAGAAGAAAAAACACACCTTTGCAGACAAATACATCCGATATATCATCGAGGGGCGACTATATGTGCATGTGAAATGAATTTTTTGAACAACGATCCAAGAATCGAACACTGCAAATTTACCCAAACGCTAGACCACCCGATTTGGTCACAATTAACTAACGCCAATCAATGGATGTTTGCGGTTAATGGCAATACTTCAATTAATGTTGTATGTGACAACCAAATGTTCTCCAAGACAATAAATGGAACTGGATTATTAAAAATTGAGCCTCAGTGTACAATAAAAGAGGAACTGGTCACGATACATGGGCATCGTCTATTCACAACTGACATCAAATCTTCTTACACGATCATGGGCGTATCAATGGACCACTTATCTGCAGCAAGGTCTCCACTAACTACCAAACACGTCACTGCATATCACCCTCAATTAAATAAGTTGCTGGAGTTACATGAGCGCATCACAAATCTGAAGCTCGATCGCTTACCTGAGCGAATCCAAAATAACACCATACACCAATTTTCAATCAGCTACCTTGCACTCTGTGCGGTACTACTTATTGGCATATACCTAGTCTGGAAACATGGATCTGAGAGCTGCAAGACGAAGCCACGACCTACACCTAGTCCAAGGCAACATATCAACCAAATCCACCAAATTTGAACCAGGGTTCAACGCGGGGCAGGATGTAAAATCTTGCATTCTTAAATTAAGCAAAAACATCTAAGCGAAGAAAATAATTATTTTACAAAGCAATTTCTAGACACCTGATCGGCATTATAAGGTGAGTGCACTCAGAGAAGTGTCAAGTTTCCGAGTTCACTCACTGCATAAATGCCGATCAATGAACTTTATTAATCAAATATTTTGTAAGCGTAGGCAATTAAATTATGTTCACTTACGATAGAAATAAACTTATGATTAAGCAACTTTTATGTATAAATATAATCAGTAATAAAGACAAAACAGAGTTCTGATTTAACCGGGAACAAGCAAAGTGTTTTATTTCGTTATTTTAATAAACCTTCCCTTTCAGAATTTCTGTGTATAGTGGTTTAAGATCCGCTGCATCATTCATCAGAAGCCAAGGTGTAACACCTTGACTTATTCAATTTAACAAAGAACAAAATAGTTCTTTTTACACACGCGTTGATGGAAAATATCAAACAACGCACCAAGGTAATTAAACAAGCTGTTCCCAAATCTCGCAAAACGAGATCTATCTTTGACGGCATCGGAAACGCCATGCACTACCTATTCGGTACCATGGATAATGCCAATGAACGCGAAGTCTATAGTCGCCTGGTTGAGTTGGAAACTAACCATCAGGTACTCGCTGATTTGGAGAAACAACAAATCAGTGTAGTCAAGACTGCGCTCAATACAATCCAAAAACCTCTAAATTCACTGGTCGAAAGACAACGGCGAATAGCCTACCAGATGAATGACTTATATAATTCTACCGACAAACTCGTAGCAAGGCAAATGAGACAGGAAATAGTCTCTAGTCTGCTGCTACAAATGGTATAAATTGAGTTCCGACAGCAGGCGCTACTGGATATAATAACCTCTAGCCGAAATAACCAAATTCATCCCCTGCTGATCGCCCCTGATTCACTCCTTGAGATTTATCACAAATCTCGCGCCACGTGTTCAAAGGCCCAGAATTGTCTATCACTTCTCTATCAGACGGGTGAATTACGGACACACCTGTTGCAACAAAAATTGGTAATCAAAATTACATTACCAATTTTCAATCTTCCAAAAATGAAGTTGCAACGAATCAGGTGCTTCCCTATAGATACGGAAGCAAACCATTCATTAGTCCCGGAAATAGAATATTCGCATATAGCGAGTCAACTTTCTATTACTTAAACCGGAGAACATGAAAGCATATAGGAAAGTCACTCGAGATGTCGAGGAAGATACTTATGCTGGTTTGTTAAATACGCCGATAACAAAGGCAACACAAATGGATGAATGCGTGATCAAGTTGCTCTTCAATCCCCTGAAAACCCTAGGTGTTCGCTAAAAGTGCAGATACCTCCCAGGGACATTTTAATTAAATTAAATAGGCCAAATTCCTGGCTGTATGCATTGAAGACAACAACCATTGTGCATATTACATGCACCCAACAATTGCTCACGCATCGCCTCTCTGGACAGGGAATCTTGGTCATTAACCAACCCTGCCACTTACAAATAGGACCACATACCCTATATTATGAGGCTGAAAATACCCATCCACTGCTTTTCGCTCAGCCGGCATACTTTCCTAAAACAAACGAAACGGCAAAGGAATTAGATTCCTTCATGGCCAAATACGAGCAACATTCTAGGACGGAGGTACCATATACAAAGTTGCTACTAGGTGACAACACTAACGAAAAGTTGCACGACAGTACGCAATCATTGGACCAAATACAGGCCAAAATACAGGAGTTAAATCTGCACTCCCGGGTGAAAACACCACACCTACTCTCGACAACTTCGTTGTCACTTACGGCTCTAATGCTGCTGTCCATCGTCATTTACATGACAACCAAATACGCCATACCTCCACTAAAGGCATGGACTACGCGGCGTAATCAAACGCCCATGCCCGAAATCCCCCTAGAAGAGGCAGTCTCAGGACCAAAAGAGCGGCCTCAACGGCCACAAACACTGCCCAGGGCACGGTCCATTCAACTGGTCTAAACAATAAACACAAACAAATTTGAAGGATGCCAAGATAAAATTTATTATAGACCTTTAGATTAATAAAGAAACCTAAAGAATGTACACAAGATACAGTAAAAATTAAAACGTGCCGTGGAGTACTACCACAATCGACGGTCGAGAAAAGACCCGTAGCGCATGGCAAGTACACTAATCAAAACAATTAAGGGAACAAAAAAAATATCTAAATTTTTTAGTGATTTTTGGCGGGCTGTATCTAAGCGAAAATCGTATCGAGGATCTGAAAAAAACGTGTTAAAGCTCCAAAACTCTAGTTTTTGAAACTTTCAGCCAAACAATTTTAAAGGCCAACTCAATATATAAAAAATATAAATATTTAATGGGTTGGATTTCCTACACCGAGTGCATTGCAACAAAGTTGCAATGTACTCAAATCCAACCCATGATAAACAACGCGCTCGGGTTACCGTCGACATTCCTTTCACACGGTAGCCCAATACACGATAAGCGAAAGAAATTCGCTTAATCAGCGCGACAAACAACGATCTACAGCGGCTTTGCCCAATGACAACTAAATACATCAAGGGCAAAGCTAAAAAACGAAGAAAAAGCACGAAAGCTTTTCTTCATGTAGATCGCTCGTAAGATTTTCTTATATGAACAATTAACAAGTCTGTTTAAAGCGTTCATGAGAGTTAGTCGCGTTGTTAAAAGAGTCACACTAAAAAATAGCGGGTCGAGCGGAAAGAGAAATTGTTGCGGAGTTTTCGTGTTAAGAAATATATTGTGGAAAAAATAATATTAAGAGAACTGTTCTATGTAACAACAGTGTCAAGGAATATATTGTGAAAAAATACGAAAACTGTTCCGTTTAATTGTGTCAACAAATTATTAGATAATTCAAAGTCGAGTATTGTTCTGTCTGATAAATAATCACGAAACAGTGTTTTCTTTGTGAAGTAAATTTTTGTGAAGTTAAAAATTAGAGAACTGTTTAGTTCTTAAGTAATTATTTTAATTGTGTCAACAAATTATTAGATAATTCAAAGTCGAGTATTGTTCTGTCTGATACATAATCACGAAACAGTGTTAAGTAAATTTTTGTGAAGTAAGTTTTTGTGAAGTTAGAAATTAGAGAACTGTTTAGTTCTTAAGTAATTATTTTAATTGTGTCAACAAATTATTAGATAATTCAAAGACGAGTATTGTTCTGTCTGATAAATAATCACGAAACAGTGTTAAGTAAATTTTTGTGAAGTTAGAAATTAGAGAACTGTTTAGTTCATAAGTAAATATTCTACACTGTTAACAAAGTAATAGAAAAAATAAAAAATTAAATTGGAAGTGAAAAAAAAGGAAAAACACAAGCCAAGTGACTTTTATTGAAACGATTAACTGCTCCCTTGGTGAATGTTTTATGTTGTATTGTGAAACATATAACACGATAACCATAACAAAGTAGGCTAAAATTTCGTTTAATTTACATTGCTTCTTATTCCGGTATTTTTTGCAACAGAAGGGGGGTCCGAAATCTTCAAAAACTGCCTTAAGTATTACTTGAACGACCCTTAATTTACGTTTTCAAATTTTACTAACGAACAACACAACAACTTAAAATCTGTTTTTACGTTGAAGGTATTTTCATTTAAAATTCGAGAACGGAATCCAGCTAAATTCTAGATCTAGCAATTTAAGTTATCTTTGTTACTTGCTAACTGTTGTGAAAATGAAATTTAATCGCTTGGGAAAAGAAGATACAGTGACTCAACTAATTGTTCAAATGTTGCGGATTTCGCATTTCATTCGAGTTTTTTTCAGGTTATATCGTTTAAATGGAAAAAATGGGTGATGCTGTCGAAAGAATGAAGCCTGTTTTTGGATTAAACAAATTTATATATTATAAAATACATTTTGTAAAAAAGAAAGAATTTGAAAGAGAAAAAATGTCATTTGAACAATTAGTTTTTACTTAAAAATTAAGCCGTCCTTACATTTCAATATTTTGTATGGTCTCCTGTTGCTCGTATGACCTCTTATATTCTCCGTGGCATGGATTCTACTAGATTTTGGCATTTGGATGGTGGAATGTTAGTCCATGTAGCTTCTGTCCGGCTCCACAGTTCGTCTAACGTTCGACATTCTCCCGGTTGTGCCACAATTGCCCTTTTCAACTCAACCCATAAGTGTTCGATTGGGTTGAGGTCGGGGGATTGTGGGGGCCAATCTAGCACTTGAAATCCGTGCCTTTGAAGCCAGTTAGTGGTGCTGCGAGCTTTGTATTTCGGATCGTTATCTTGTTGAAAGATAACGTCTGACACATTTTAATCCCACTACATCAGTGTGCCAAGAAGGATGGCCTAAAGGATGTCAATATAGCTATCTCCAGCCAACGATTCTTTGGCACCTTCCAACTCCCCGGAAGCTCATACATCACCAGAGCATCAAGCTTATGCCCTTCTTTCTTCAAGTCCATTGTCGAACGTCTGACCCGCATCGGTTAATTTTGGTCTCATCTGACCAAATAACTTTCGCCCAATCGCTGAGAGTGAAATGTTCATAGCGTTGGGCGAAAGCCAAACGCAAAGCTCGATGCCTCTTAGCGAGTGCTGACTTTTTCACTTTTGCACGGCCATGAAAACCATTCTTCCGAAGAACTTTTCGAACAGCTTCAGGGGTTACGCTCACGTTGCTGAATCTTTGTAATTCAGAGGTCACTTCAACAGCATTGTTACAAGCGCCAGTAGTGATTTGCCGCAGAACTATTCGCTGGACCGCAGGGGGTCAGTACCGCTTTTCTTCCTGCTAAATTCTTCCCAATTTGTATATTGAATTTTTTTCTGATGCTGGTTACGGTACCAATTCCAACGTTAACTCTACGGGCAACATCACTGTATTTTTCCGCTTCTTCCGTATTTCGGCTACCTTTGCCTGACTAATTGGCTTCATCTGTCATTAATCGAAAAATTCATGAATTAAAGAATTTTATTAAAAGCTTTTTGCTCACCCTTCCTAATATACAGTTCACTCCTCTCTTTAGTTTATTAAAAACTTATTTAATTTAAAAAAAAAAGATCAAAATCACTATAAAACTGACCACCAAATTACTTAAATGTCCAAACTCAACTAATTGTTCAAGTGACATGAAACAATTAACCCAAATGTTTACCGTTATGACAAGAGCGCGCTCGCTCTTTTCCTTACAAATAATTAATCACAAGATTTTCTTTGAATATGCAAACATTTGATGTCATTCTGTCGCATACCGCGTGGACGAAGATTGATTGAATAAAATTTATCGTATTATGTAAACAATTAGTTGAGTATGTATGTTAGCAAAACGTGAGGTGGTTAAGATAGCAATTTAGGAAATTTTGTATGAAGTAAATTAGGAAATGGAATTTGATGAGTAAGGTAAACATGGAAAAAAGGGTCTGGGTAAAATGTGGGAATATGAGAATATGGGAACGTAACACCTCTCCCCATTAATAAATTGATTTTGAGAATAAAAAATTAGAAAATCAATTTGTTAAATTAAAATCGATCTCTTAGAAATGACATCGAACTTCCTTTTGCTTCCTTTTCTTGAAGTTGAATATTGGTTTCTGGGGTTTCTTTTTCTGATGTTATTGATAATTGTCTAAGATTAGCGTTGATTAGCTTTACTTCGGTTCTTGATTTTGTACAAAATTAATTTGTTATTTTTATTAAACAGTTACCTTCATTTGAATTTCTGTGATAATTGCTACACTTGTATACAGGATGTCTCAGATCTGATGTGAAAATGAGTGGGGTGATAGATCTCACCAAGCCAAACAAAAAATTGTATGGCAGGGGGGCAATCTCAACCGTTTGGGAGTTACAGGGTGATTCATACATTTCAGTTTTTCATGGTATGCACATTACTCTTTTATTTTTATCTTTTGATCTACCCAACACAGCGACACCAAACAAACGCTAAAAACCTACTATCCCAATGACCTTTCCAAAATTGTCAACAATGTTGATCTAACTCCTACCATTGCAGGTAAAGTCATTTCCAAAAATGAAAAAATTGATTTGCGATTCAGCATTTTCCCAAATTTTTTCCGAAATTCATGTAATTAGTCCACCCCTTTTTTATTTTTATTGGATTGCACATCTTATTACGTTTCCAAAAAGGTGCAACATGTCAACGTAGAGGAAGTATGTAGAAATTTATACGTAGAAATCCTATTGGAGAATATTATAAAAATCAACAATTTAAAGAAACTAAACTGCTTTTAATTGAATTTAAAAATAATTACAATTAATCTTGATAAGTTACAAAAGCTGCTCAAAATGTTCACCGCCACTTTGGATGCATGCTAACAATCTTCTTCTACGTCCCTCTCCCGTATTTTCGTCGCTTAATTTACTAAAATATATATTTTTTCCATTACATTCTTTTGAACATTATCGAGTTTCTTTCTTTAGCGTAACTGGTTAGGATAATACCTGAATAATCAACCGCTAGCAATATTTTAAATTGAAATTATATATTACATAGTTTGGAAAGAAATTTATTATAAACTTAATAGTCCTGTTCTTGAAAGGGAAAATGCGCATTTTTTCTTTGGCTAAACCAACAATTTTTTTTCGTTATGTAACTACATATAAATCACAAATACTGCAAACCTTTTTATTATATTATACAAATTGCCTATATGGGTTCTTATAACATAAATATTTTTCTTGAATTCTATATCTACACGTCGATGGGCTGGGCTCTCCCAATAGGGTGAGTGTTCCTCCTCTCTTTTCAGGTTTCATAGGGCTTCCAGATGACAGAGGCCCGAAAAGTCGAGTCGTCTTGGATCGCAGTCTAGTTACGTTGGCATAGTAAAGGGAGAACTCACTTATGCGTTTTTTGATGAAATTGTTATGGTCGCTATGTTGCAGCATATCCAGTGGTCCCGTATCACCTGATCGCTGGATCAATTTATGCGCGGAAAACGCCTTTTAGCCAGTTGAGATGGTGCTGAATTCGGCTATATGAGCCGAATCTCTGCACTAGGGTAAACCTCAGGATGCTATGCCCTTTTACTAACCCTCGGCTCTGCTCCAGACCGCATTAGTATCTCTAAGATTCGGCTCCTATAGCCGAATCCAAGACCACCAATATTTTACCTACCTAAAAACACCTGCAACAAAAAAATATTGCTTACGCGCGTAAAAGGGGCATGATTGGAGGCAGCACGGAATTTCCATTCCAAAGACACCTCAAGCTATAAAATTGTTGTACAATAAACAGAAAATAATTTAAACAATTGAATTATTTGCTAAAACCCCGCCTCCCAACGGTATGCTTATCGGCATTCAGAAAGTTGATATCCACAGCCACTCATGAAGATGTGCAAAATTTCAACTTGAAAACTGTGGGACTGCAAATAAAATACGAAAAATTAAATTCAAAGCAAATTCTATCAAGTAAAATTGCAATGAATTCGAGCTGATTCGAGCAGCGGGAGTGTATACGAATGTGGGTGACGTCTGCCGGCAGTGGTGATATTGGCGCGAAGTTTTTTAGTTGAGTCTGGGATGAAGAAATTGTCATTTAGGCAGTTGGGTATGAGTGTTCAAATGGGGCAGTTCGTTAGTGGAATTAATTGTTGGAAAAAAAAAGAAATAAACGTGTGTAATAGTGATTGTTGCATATACAATAGTGTTTCTTTTAATTAAAGCAAAATCGTAGTGTTTCTTCAAGAAAACGGATTTACAACAAATTTTGTTATAGAAGCAGGAAAAACACAATTTTACGCAGGATTAGTAACAATTTTTATTCTTTTCATAATATATATATGTATATACATTTGCTATAAACCTTTTTACCATTGCATATATATATAGCTGACCGTTGATAAAACGAGATTAAAAGTGTCTAATAGTGTCGTGTAAACTTTAATTACCATATCACAGGCATATAGTGTTTCTTTTAATCAAAAGCAAAAGTTAACCGTTGATAAACTAAATAAAAAGTGTCTAATAGTCGTAGTGTTTCTTCAAGAAAACGGACTTACAACAAATTTTGTTATAGAAGCAGGAAAAACACAATTTTACGCAGGATTAGTAACAATTTTTATTCCTTTTGTAATATATATATATACATTTGCTATAAACGTTTTTACCATTGCATATATATATGAGCCATTTATTTTGAAAGTGGGGTAAGTCCACTTGTGAAATCTGCCAAATTTGAAACTCCAGTTAAAAAAAAGTTATTAATAAGCGTAAGATCTTGAATAGAGTTGTTTTCATTCTAAAGGTTATTATGTTTAAAAGTTACAACGACAAAAATATTTCAAGCTTGTTAATTTTTTTTAATAAATTGGAAAACAAAATTAAAAGTACTTCCAAAATGGACTTGCACCACTTTCAAAATTAACGGCTCATATATAGCTGACCGTTGATAGAACGAAAATAAAAGTGTCTAATAGTTGTCGTGTAAATTTGGATTGAAATATCACAGACACACCATATTAGGCAAATACAGATTCATCAAGAACACAATTAACTAAAAGTAATTTTCCCTGCATGCACAATAGTGGTTCATTTAATTAAAACAAAAAGGTGTCTTCAAATAATGGACTTACAACAAAGGGGTAAATAGGCCCTAGCCTTCGGCTAGTTGGCCGTGTACCCTCCTACGGAGGGGGTATCTCTATTTTCTCAAAATAAATAAGTTTTTATATGAGCAATAATTAAGTCTCTTTTCTTCTCTCTCTCTCTCCTCGTCGTCCTTCCCTAGGGCGGCCACGGCATCGCTACGTCGGTGGGCGGGGTCCTCACAATGAGGTGAGTGACCCTATCTCTATTTTCAGGTTAAGGGCATCTAGTTGACATCGGCCCCTTAGATGCATAGGGTGGGGTGGCATGGGCCAACGAAAAGGCAGTCATACCATCAGACTCCTCCAACGAAAGCCGGTAAGTCCGGCAACGCCAGCCTGCATCCTTCCTCCTCCTGTTTTGTTTTTTATTCTTTCAGTTTTTCCTTTCGAATCTAAAATTTTTTTAGAATTTTCGCGGGGTTTTTTTTCCTTCCTATTTTTTAAAAATTTTTTTTTTTGTTCGGTTCGTCACACCCTTTCCCATACTCGGCATGATTTTCTGCTTTTGTTGCGCGACCGCGAAACACGACTGAAGGTCCTCCTTCTAAGCCATGTTAATGCAGGACAGAAGCACAGAATGTGCGATGTGGTTTCATCGTCTTCCAAACAAAGCCGACATTCCGTCACGCTAGACAGACCTATGCGGTGTAGATGATACCTAAGCCCATAGTGGCCAGATAGGTAACCTGAAAGCAGTTTGAGATCCGCCTTGCTTAGGGCGGTGATATCATTATAAGCGTAGGGTCTGACAAGTGCCTTGGCCTGGTGAAGCCCAGAGAAGTTCCTCCAGTATAGCAGCTGTTGACTCCTACCCCAATTTTCTACAACAGCTCTCGTCGAAGCCCAACTGAGGCTGCAGTAGGGTTCGGGACTTTGGCAGCGAGAGGATGAGCCTTTCCTGGCCAGTTCATCAGCGATCTCGTTGCCCTCAATACCAGAGTGGCCTGGTATCCAACAGAGCGTGACCCTGTTGTGGGTGGCCAGTAGCTGGAGGGTGTCGAAGCACTCCTTAGTAATCCTCGAGGAGAAACTCCATGAGGATAGGGCCTTAAGGGCCGCTTGGCTATCAGAGAAGATAGTAATGTCCGCACCTTTCAGTCCTTTGTTGAGGTTGAGAGTGGCGCAGGTTTCAATGGCATGGATTTCAGCTTGAAAGACGCTGGGCCAACTGCCCAATGCGAGCGAAATCCTAGTGTTGGGTCCAAAGACACCAGCACCGGCACCGTGTGCCATTTTAGAGCCATAAGTATACCATTTGAGGCATCTGGGATCCAGACTTGGACCACCGCCGTCCCAGTCTGCTCGTTCAGGGAAAATGGTCCTGAACCTTTTGCCAAAGCGCAGCTCCTTGGTCATGTGATCCGTTACGGAGCACACATATCTAAGCCAGGGATGCGCTTGAGGATGCTCATGTGACCCTTGTCGTCAACCGGCATATTATTCAAGAGTGTCTTGCTCCCCTAAAATTTTTAAAGCGGTTGCGAAAGCAAATCAAATTAAAAAAAATTTCAAAGTGCTAGTGCCATCTTGCCGAAGCGAAGGGCTTTTATACTCTATTTGAAAGCACAGTCTGGTGAGTCCGTTCCTATTTATTACTATTTTCTTCCATCCAACATTCAATGTAGTGCAATCGTGCTTCATTGAATGCGTTTAACGGGCCTCCACTGCTGAGCATTTGGCTGCCTTCGTTGAGATCAAAGTTCAGCACAGCAGGCATAACACTGATGCTGGCTTTGTTTTCACAGAGGCGGCTTTGCTTAGCATCTGTGGATCCCGTTCGTCAGTCCTTGTGTTTGTGTACGTTTTCGTTTTGTTTTGGGCAAATTAAGACCGGGACTATTGCAAAATTTTTATTTAATTTTTGCAACATTCGTGGCTTGAAAAGTAACTATTTTTCGGTTTACTGCCACTTGATCGCGGAAAATCCGGCAGTTTTTGCACTAAGCGAAACCAAGGTTGTTTCCGATTCAGATATTAATCAGTATCACATTCCTGGTTATCACTTAGTGCCGCTCTTCTCTCCTCAGAGGGGAATCGCGGTTTATATTAGCAATGATGTGCCATTCTCCCATCTCACTCAATTCTCTACTACTAATCCAGAATTTAATTATGTCTGGATTAGATTTAAACTCTATCGGCACATTATTCACTTCTGTTTTTTATACCGCGGCCCGAATATGTCTGACACTGACACTGTGTGCTCCTTCGATAAACTGTCTTCCGATTCGATAAGATTTTGGAATTATCCCCCTCTTCTGAAATCGTTCTTGCTGGAGATTTCAACGTCCACAACACACGGTGGCTCAGGCATTCTTCCACCACAAGCCCGTCTGGAAGACACGTCGAGTTATTTAGTGAGTCTTTTAATTTACAGCAACTGGTTGAGTGTCCGACTCGTGTTCCTGATACTTTGGGGCACTACGCGCATCTTTTAGATCTATTTCTAACATCGCATTCAGAAAAATACTCGGTATCGGTGACGTCTCCCTTGGGTAATTCGGACCATTGTCTAATCTCCGCCCAATTCTACATCTCCTCTCTGAAAACCACTAACCTAAACTCCACTAAAAGATTAGTGTGGCATTATAAAAATGCTGACGTTAACAGAAGCACCGATTATATCTTGAACATCCTATGGTTTGGAATGCATCGCTTTATTCCTCATAGCTTCAAGAACATCAAACCAACTAACACCAATTGGTTCAATAATGACTGTTTCGCAGCCATTAAAAAGAAGGAAGCAGCCTTCCAGGCATATAAATTGTGCCCTTCAGAGGAATTGAGACGTATCTTTAGAGATGCGCGGAATATTTGCAATTCAGCAATTAGCCGGGCTAAGTTCAATTTCGACCAGAGCATCAGACGGAAGGTATTTTCTACTCAAAAGGGTAGTAAGGGCTTCTGGTCTCTAGTAAAAACCGTAAAGAACAATTTCACCTGTTCGTCAACACCACCACTCATTTATAATGGGAATGTTTTTACTGACTCATTGGACAAGGCCAACCTGTTTGCTGCTAATTTTGCTGCTAACTCGTACTTGCCACCTTCATCGCAGCCACTTCCATCTCCATCACAGTGCACTAGTGGGCAAAAGCCGCTACACTTTCGCACTCGGGAAGTTTTTAGAGTACTTTCGAAACTCGACGTGTCCAAAGCTACTGGGCCTGATGGTTTCTCGCCCCTTGTTTTAAAATGCTGCGCCTCTGCTTTGGCTAAACCTCTGCGCAAACTTGAAATATCTAGAAAATAACCATCTTATCAACGATTGCCAGTACGGTTTCCGCGCTGGCCGCTCAACCGGAGACTTACTAACGGCTCTAACGGAGCGTTGGAATCATTGTCTCCATAATTTCGGTGAGTCCGAAATCGTCGCTCTTGATATTTCAAAGGCTTTTGATAGAGTCTGGCATGCTGCCCTTTTAGCCAAACTTCAAACATTTGGTCTGCACCCTACCCTCGTTAAATGGATAGAGAGCTTTTTGTCAGGCCGTTCAATCCGTGTAGTAATTGACGGAGTTACATCTGATTCCTACGAAATAAATGCCGGTGTACCTCAGGGTTCAGTCCAGCAAATCGTGTTACGTTTAATGCATCCAAAACTCAATGCTGTTTAATGTCCCTTAAAAAACGCCCAGTTCACCCCAACCCATTTCAGTCGACGGAGTGAATATACCCAATTCACCCTCCCTAAAGATCTTGGGTATTGAGATATCCAGCAAACTTAGCTGGACTGATCATATATTTGCAATCGCTAAAAGTGCGATGAAAATTTTGGGTTTTCTACAGAGATGTAAGAAATATTTCACCCCACCTGACTTATCGTTGATCTACAAGTCCCACATTAGGCCTAGACTTGAACATAATTCCCATATTTGGGCAGGGGCAGGACACACCGCATTGTCCGCGTTAGACAAAGTTCAGCGTAAGGCTGTTAAACTTATTGGCGATTCCTCAATCTCTGAGGGCCTTGACTCTCTGGAGCATCGACGGAATATCGGTTGTCTCTCACTTTTTTATCGCTATTTCCATGGCCATTGTTCTAACGAAATTGCTAGCCTGATTCCTTGTAGACTCATTACAACGCGCGATACAAGATCTACAAGTCGCTCCCACCCCTATACTCTCCGGGTCAAATTTGGACGTACCGTCAAATTTCGGGAATCTTTTCTTAGCAAACAACACGAATGCGGAACAGTTTACCATCTTCTGTTTTTCCCTCGTCTTATGAGCCTGAAACTTTCAAACGGGGCGTACATCGACACCTACTTCACTCAACCTCCTAACCCATTTCCCCCAACCTTAATTCCTTTATTGCCAAGGCTGTGCTTTAGCATCATAGGGCATCCCCTGAGCTTTGGCAACATCATATATAAAAAATAAAAATAAAAGTGTCTAATAGTTGTGTAAAGTTGGATTGAAATATCACAGACATATTAGGCAAAGACAGATTCATCAAGAACACAATTAACTAAAAGTAATTTTCCGTGCATGCACAATAGTGATTCATTTAATTAAAACAAAAAGGTGTCTTCAAATAATGAACTTACAACACTTTTTCTCATATAAAGAAAACGCAATTTTGGCGCAAGATCAGCAGCAATTTTATTCCTTTTTTTATAGCATGTGTATATTTACTACAAACTTGTTCCATTTCATATACATATCGTTAGTCGTTGATAAAACGAAAATAAAAGTGTCTAATAGTTGTCGTGTAAAGCTTGGTTGGATGATCACCGGCATATTAGACAAAAACATATTCAGCAATTAAATTTCGTACCATTTGATGCCTTGTTCGGGAACGAAATTTTGTCGTAAATTAATGAAATTAATCACGGATAAAAAGGAAAATAATACCCTTTTTAAAAATAACTTTAAGTTCGATTAGGTTGAAATGTGCAAAAACTACAAAACGCTCATTAGCAATAAAAAAAAAACAAAAAAAAACGATAAACGTAACATTTTGAAAACACAGTTGATAGTCGTCACAATCTAGTAAAGTACTTTAGTTACAGTGAAAGTTTGAAAACGATACTCGATCTCAATTCGAGTCATACAATGGAGATATCCAGCGAACTGCAAATAAAAAGAAACTCGAATTGTTAAAATTAACGTATAACTTAAATTTTAGTGGTTAGATCAGGTAATATTCTTAAGGCTTAGCTATCAGTCTATAACTGATGTTTGGGTTTTTTTCTGTAAATATTGAAATATTAGAAAATTCCTAGTTGTGAACAAGGAAAAAATGCGCATTTTCCAGCCTTGAAAAGAAAAAGGAAAATTTTTTTTTATAAACTGATTTAGTAGGGTTGAGTTTATCTTGTAAAATTAAATTTACGAGTCTCCGTATAGTCAGTCTTAGTATAATTAGGTTCAGTATAGTTTTTGTGGCTTTTTTTATTTTTTTTATATAACTCCGTCCGAGCCCTATTGCAAAGGGGTAAATAGGCCCTAGCCTTCGGCTAGATGGCCGTGTGCCCTCCTACTTAGGGGGTATCTCTATTTTCTCAAAATAAATAAGTCTCTTTTCTTCTCTCTCTCTCTCTCTCTCCTGGTCGTCCTTCCCTAGGGCGGCCACGTCATCGCTACGTCGGTGGGCGGGGTCCTCACAATGAGGTGAGTGACCCTCTCTCTCTTTTCAGGTTAAGGGCATCTAGTTGACATCGGCCCCCTAGATGCATAGGGTGGTTGGGGCATGGGCCAACGAAAGGGCAGTCATACCATCAGACTCCCCCAACGAAAGGCTGCATCCTTCCTCCTCCTGTTTTGTTTTTTTATTCTTTCAGTTTTTCCTTTCGAATCTAAAATTTTCTTCGGTTTTTTTTCAGAATTTTCGCGGGTTTTTTTCCCTTCCTCTTTTTTTTCTTAAATTTTTTTTGTTCGGTTCGTCACACCCTTTTCCATCCTCGGCATGATTTTTTGCTTTTGTTGCGCGACCGCGGGCGGAGATGGCATCCCAAAGCTAGCGATTCCAGCATGCCATCCTCCATCTTTGCCGAAACATCTGCTGACAGAGGCAGACAGATTGCCATTGGCAATCATCCAGCAGCAGTGTCGGTCCCAGCGCGCAACAAAATATTACGGGCTGTAGTTGCGTTAAAGCGAATCCTTGGAATGAATTCACGGACGATAGATTTAAGTGGCCAGATGTGTAGATTTAAGTGGCAAAGTACCGAATGAAAAACAGCATCTGGCACAAGAAGTTTAAAGGAAGCAGAGGAGGAACGACCCTGCTGTCCGCGTCGTGCATAAATTCTTTTGCAAACAATTAAGCTCCGATCAATCCCGGTGCATGATGAAATAAAGCAGACGATGTCATCCTCAGTGGTGTCGTGATGCAAGCGTGCAAAGAAAATATGACGTGGAAGCTCAGCCGGTCTCAAAGCCACCGCTGCAGTCACAGGTCCAACTGCGTTGACAAGCGGAGCCTGATTCCTCCTGCGTCTTCGCCTAGAGCGTGACTTCAACGAAGGTGGTACCTTGGGAGAAGGTGTAGCAGTAGATTGTGCAGTGTTCGGAGCGCCCCCATTAGGACCATGCACACAAATGGTCGTCACTTTAGCTCACTCCGTATCGACAGGCACACTAACGACATCCAAAGCCGGAGGCCGATCAGAGTTGTGACGCAGCAACTGCACATCAGACGAGATCCCATGAATGAGATCAGAATTGCCCTTCGCAGCCGATGGCAAAGATTCTAAATCCTTTCTGAGAAGCTTCAAATTACTTCCAATATTATCAATAGGGAGAACAGGATTTGCGGCAGCAACAGCACAGTGTGCAGAATGAACAGTAGCACCATGTATGTCCTCAATAGAGCTAGACATAGTAGTTATCTTATAAGAGATATCTTGCGACTTATCCAGCAGCAGATCATAGCTAGCTATAGATTTTTTCACTGAGGCCATCAAACTTTCGGTTCAACATGCTAAAATCATCAAATACTCCTTGAGCAGGCTAGTAGTGATGTTGTAGAGATTTTTAGCCATGCATTCTTGCTCAGTGGAGATACTGTCAGCTATGTTCTTCATTAGCCTAAGGACGTGACAGAGCATGTATAAACAGTCCTTACAAGTGCTGACAGAGGAAGAGGATGTTTTTAGACTCTGCTTTAAGCACGTTGAATGAAAGAAACCTCCACAAATGCTGTCAGTCAATGGCATTGTCGGTAATCTCCAAGCAGCAAACATTGCACGCACTTATGGCAGATCCGGCTATCAGAAGCGTGTCAAATGAAGAGCAATTATCGTGGAACTCAATAATAATTTGTATGTGTCCAAGCAACCCGATCCACCGATGCAAATGGGATCAATGCTCACGTGCAAGGGCAGGCACCAGGACTCGAAAAAAAATCCAAGATAGAGTGTAGCATCGATAGCCTCAGCAGAGTTATATACCAAAAAGAGTTTACCCGAGAACAGGAATACAGGGTGGTGAAACAGTGAAGGAGATGGTAGCTGTTTACGCTGTCGCGAAGGAGATCCAGGAAGCGGCAATCAAGAACAACAGCAATCCTCAACAAAACCTCCAATGGTACAGCTCAGCCAATGTCCAATGAAAACAAATTTCTAGAGAAATCACGAAACAGTGATAATTTAACAAAAAATGAAAAAAGCAAATGCAAATAACACATAACAGATGACAGCTTCTTCTACTTTATAGTTGAACGGCCCCTTAAGTTAAGTACACGATATTGTTAAATGTTAAGAAGTGAAAAATAAATCATTAAAAGTGAAAAAATAAATCAATAGAAGTGAAAAATAAATCATTAAAATGTTCATGATATTTACATACACATTGTAAGGCATCTTTGATGAAAGAATAATTTAACAAAAAATGAAAAAAGCAAATGCAAATAACACGTAACAGATGACAGCTTCTTCTACTTTATAGTTGAACGGCCCCTTAAGTTAAGTACACGATATTGTTAAATGTTAAGAAGTGAAAAAGAAATCATTAAAAGTGAAAAAATAAATCAATAGAAGTGAAAAATAAATCATTAAAATGTTCATGATATTTACATACATATTGTAAGGCATCTTTGATGAAAGAAGTACATGCTTAGGTCGAGAATCATAAAGCTTTGTGTGACTTACTTTCACGTTGTGGTATTTATTAATAAAAATGTTATAGACCTCTTTCATGGACATTAGCATTTGGTGTTTTACATAAAGACATTTTTACCGTCGCTGTTTTTTACATATACGGTATTTTTCTTTTCTGGTGATTAACGACCAATATCGTCTCGTATAAAGAAGTCCTGAAGAACTTTTGAAATTTGTTTTTCTGTTTCTGTCTCTTTTCTTACACTAACTGTATTTTTAAAAATAATATTTACCTTTAGGAATTTTTAGCTAGTTTGAAAACAATGCATTTTCTCCTATTTTTATCTCTTGGTGAAGCATTTTCAACTTTTCTTAGAGCTTTTCTAAGTGTCTGTTTGCATTTGCATAAACCACCTAAGTGATTTTCTGTTCTCTTTCTTTCATATTCTTTCTTTAATTGACTTTGCTTTTTTGTTCGATCCCTTTCTTGCTTCCTTTTTAATAATAATTCCCTTCAATTATCCAATAATTTTTCTCTTTGCATTTTTCTATACTCCGTTTTCCTTTCTGCATCCTTTTTCAAATATTCCTTCCATTTAATTTCATATGCCTTCAGCTTATTCCTATATTTCTTCATTTCCTCAGTTTCTTTTTCTTTCCCTTCATCTATAAAATTACGATTACCTAGTATTACACAAATAAGGGGCTATCATACATAACGCAATAAATCAACTTTTGACTTACTTCACATTTAGAACTGTGCATATGTGTGTAAGAAATTATTTAAATACAATAGTAGTAGCAAGGGACAAATAACGTGTTCTCTTAATTTTCATATTTTTTATACAGTGCGTTTCATAATTATAGCACACCTACCAACTTCATGCAATTTAAGCGATAATTTTTTGGTTTTGCACATTGGCACAAAACAACTTGTGCTAGAATAAATTCTCTCTCTTCCGCTCTGTGAAAAAAGAATTTTTTTTGTTGGATTGTTTCGATCATTCCATAGTACTGTTATAAGAAGTGAGACACTGCAATTTTAGGTCTTTTCGCGTTTCATAATTATAGCACATTTAAAAAAACGAAACAAAATTCAACTTAATTTTTGCAATTGCGATACAAAACAATAGTTAAGATCTAGTTACACTGCCCTGAGCTCTTATCCATTCAAAAATTCTTTTTTTTCATTGACTCAGCCATCAATTTGAACAAATTTTGATCCAACGCGTTGCGCTACTTCAAAATTGCAGTTTTAAGCTCAGATATCGAATCTTAGTGCCGATTATTGGCATAAACGACTCTTACGAGAATGCACCAAATATTTTCTATTGGGTTAAAGTTCGGCGAGCAGGCCGGCCAGTCCAACACCCTGATGTTATTTTCCCTTAACCAGTCTTTTGTTTGGTAGCTTACATGTATACTTGCGTTGTCCTGCTGGAAAGTAAACTCTTTTCCTGAACTTCTTCGCAAAAATGATAAAAGACTGCATTGTAGCACGTTTATGTAGTCTCAGCTTTTCATTTTTGATGAAACAAATTGTATTTCCAACGGAACATCTACGCAAAATTCCCCAATATCATTACGGAACCTCCTTCAAAATTTCTTTTCGAGAAATATTGTCAGTCCTTTCTCAATTTCTGGATTTTCCTGCCAATAATATGTGCACAGACTGGTCTCAAGTAAGTAAAATAAACAAAACTATTATACTTTTTTACAATGCCTCTTACTTACATTAAGATCAGTCAGGCCAAACGGCGCGAATCTATTTTTAGATTCTTTGCAATTTTGGAGTGCATTTAGCATAGGCGGCTGAGCATTTTTACGTTTGATTGTGCTATTTGTTCCGTTAGGGTTAACGGTTGTATTTTAACAAAATTTAACTTTTGGTTCCAATTTTTGATTTTTCGACTTTCAATGGAGAAAATAATTTTGTGTTCAAAATTATTCTCTCCGAATCCACAGACACATTAAGGACCAAAAGTTTCCCTCCCGTTTTACTGGTCAGGTGTTTCTATCTAGTGGTCAGGTTTCTGGACCACTGGACATTTTACAAATAAGCGCCCCCAAAAAAAGGCGCTTGAGGAGTTGTAGCAATTGGCGCGGTATCTGTCTTTTAACTGCAGTCTCTAAATTTAGGGCAAAAATCATATTAATGCGATAAATAGATAATTGTGAGTGTTTTCGGGTTTGCTTCGGAGTTAACTCCGGAGACAATTAATGTCAAAGTCGTGTTCGAGTTTACAGAGTCATGATTCTCATGACTCCGGAGCCATCAAACTCGTGTTTTAGTTTGCTACCTAATGTCCCCGGTGCTAGCACCGATGGCTAATGAGCAGGGGCACTCATGACCCCGAAGGAGTGAATATTGAAATGAAATTATGAATATTTTTGCGTATATCAGTCATATTCGAGTTTGACGTTTCTTGACTCCGTCAAACAAAAACACAAACCGTGACCCTCGGAGTCAGCTGTGTTGGAAGCAATTCATGCGGTTCTGACATGTCTCTAATGTCCCCGGAGTCATGCTTCGGTAGCAAACTCGAAAACACCCTGTGACTATTGTTAAAACAAAACCAGGTAAACGCTTACAATTCTGACGATATGGAAAGGTCATATCACATCTCATTTAAACTCTATTAATAATGGTTACAATTGGGGCAGTGTGACGATGTCATATTTAGGTAAAACCCCACGCTTTGAAATTTTGGAATGATAGAACATAATGCAGTACCTAAAAATGGCATAAACTTACCTATTGATGTAACTTGTAAATTGTTGTCTTATATATCGCTTATGTGTTTTAATGTCTCCAAACAATGCTTTGCTTTCAATCCAATTAATAATGACTCCTTTGTACAAACAAGGTAATATAAGTTTTATATCTGGTGTTTTATCAAACCCAGTTCTTCTTAAATCACATTCATCGTAATATATTAAACCCGCACGTGTTGCCATATCCTTGAGCTAAAATAAATATATACTGTAATATGAATACCAAGCTTACGAACCAAGCTTACCCTTTTTTCGTACTCTTCTCCAAGGCTGCGTCTTATTACATCTACTATAGGCCCCTCCTGCTTATCCATAAATATGCTTAGGATAACAATCCTTGCTAAACGTCTGTTGGGAATTAGCTTAGGTTCTCTGAGTGAATCTAATATTTTTTGTTTTGCAAAGTCCTTATATTTTTCAAAAATTAATATTCTACTAATTATTGTCGGAGCCATTTCAATCTCTCTGAGTATTTTTGTAATATCTGGCGTGTTACTCAAATCAGAAAGAACACTTCCAATAAAAAAATAAAAATATATTTAAATTTCAAGCATTATTATTGCAAATACCTCTGCAGTAGTTTTTCCGCATATTGAGAATAACCGTGATAACCAGCTTTAATTTTATTGTTACATTCAGTAAACAGTATACTGGTTAAGGTGAACTTATTAATGCTCTTAAAACGTTTTATTAGGCTCAGTTCGCAGTCAATTGCAAGTCCTTTAAAGTTCTGTATATAATCAACAATTTTGAAGTAGATTTCGGCGTGAAGAATATTATTGACTGCACTCATCTTCCACTAGGTAAAGGCCTTAGAATAAAGAACTAGTTCCTTATTCTAATCAACGAACACATAATTTTTTAATTGCCTGTATTCGTTGATTCTAATCTACGAGGAAGTAACTAAAGGAGTAGAAAGCTCAGGGTGCACTGGTGCAGTGCACTGCACTGCATCGTTTAGGTTAATTTCTAAAAACAATGCTCACTGCATCAGAGCAATTTAAATTTGGCTAAAAATTTGGTGATTTAAACCTGGGCTCCAAAACGTTATAACTTTGTATCAATTGATATATTTTTTCGTTATTTTTAGTAACAAATTAATTTGACATTAATTTTCAAAACACTGCACTGCTTTCAATGTGCTTTAAGGTGTAAACACAATTGCGACGAATCGACTGCAAAACTGCCAACTGCCGACCCAAATTCGCTGTCAAAAGTTGCAGTCAGCAAAGTTGGAACACAATTGCGGCGGCGGCGAATAGCGAAGAAGAATGGCTTCAGGTACCAATTTTATATTGGCTGCACTTAAAAATATTTTAAAATATCATTTTTATATTGGCAATACTGAACGTCCGACTGCCAAATTAGAAAATTGCTCTATTCCGACGACCAGTTCGTCGGATGCTGGCAGTTGGCAGTTCCAGTTTTGTGCATACCCATTAAACGTCGACTTTCAAATTTTTGACAGCGAACTTTTTCATGCGTTGGATGTCGGCAGTCGCAATTGTGTTTCATACTTTACAATGCGAATACTGCTTCGGTACTAGGGATGGGCGATATTCGATTCGATCTCGACGGATCGATCTTTTAGCCTTCGATCTGCCGATTTTTGAATCGATTTTTCGCTGGACCGATTCAGCTCGAATCGATTTATTTATTTCCGATTCTCAGTTCACGTCTTAGAATATAGAACGAGAGGAAAGGCTATCTTAAGTAAAAACCCTGTACGTGTGATAAGCATTTTTGCTTCTGGGCCAAGTGGCGAGTGCGTTAAGGGGGAATGACGCCTGAAATGTCAAATTGGACCGAATGTCGCATTGAAATCAAAGTCGTCTCCGTAATACTGAAATATTTGGGGCATAAGCAAAGTGTTTTTAAATAGTAAAATTAAGTAAATTAATAAAATATGTTCGGGCAAAGTTATATTATATTAAAAGTGTTATAAGAATATATTTTAAAAACACCTAATTTAAAATATTATCAAAATGAGTTGGCCCCTCCTGTATACAAGCATAAGTTTACTACTTTCATGTCGAAACGCACACATCGCTCAGACTCTACTACATAAAGAAAAATGCTTACATTTTTCCGAGTGATGGCCTTTCCTCTAGTTCTTTATTCTAAGGTTCACGTGGAACTTTCGCATCATCATTAATTCGTGTAATAATTCTGCAAATTTAAAATTTCGTATCTAAAAACTTGTTAATGTTAGATTAATGCATTGCGGATCTCTTTAATATGTGTTATCTGTATTAGTTAATACCATGATTTTGTGATTTTGTAATCATCAGTGGGTGTTTATCCCAAAGATTACCTACTATGTACTTGATAACCGACTCCCTAAATTACCCAGCTAGTCTTGAAAAAGTAACACTGGCACCACAGAAAAACGAAATATATCCAGCTTTTAAAGTCATAAGAATAAACATGCAAATAAAGAGTACAGGGGGTCTATTCGCGTTCTGTGAAAAAATGAAATGAAAAAAACTTTTTCACTGAAGTTTTCACCGCCACTTTTCACTGCAACTTTTCATTTTGTTCAGCATGCTGATTCTCGTTCACTTTGTGAAAAATTCCGCTGAATGCAAGTGCTGAATCCTATATTTTCATTTGAAAGCTGTCAGTGAAAAGTTGTTTCAATAATATCGCACAAATGTTGAGCTAAGATAACACGTATTGTTAAAGAAAGTACCATATTTTGCGAACTTTTGAAGGTAGTCATATCTTTGGTGATATACTTACCCTGTAATTAAAGTGTACTGTGAGACAAGAATTTTAACAAAAAATGTCCTCAATTTTCATTCGGATTCTTTTAACAGAAATTAGATGAGGTTCTCAAATTTAATCAATATTTTTTACCTAAATAATTATATATTTTACACATGAAAATATGGAAATAAAATAAAAAATTCCCGAAGTTTTTTTTAATCATTTATTATTATTATTTTAGGAAAGCTTATCTATTAATAATTTTAAATTATTAGAAATTGTTTTTAAATGTTCAGAATTTTCTTTCTCGATAGAAAGAAGCTGCTTTTTGATTAGCAGTTTCTCCTCCTCTATTTTTAATTTTCGCAGGGCTTCCATTTTGTCGTTACCACAATCGAAGGGAGATGTCGATGTAGTTGCTTCGTCGCGATTGCTGTTATCTACCTCTTCCACCAGATATACGACATCCTGTAAAATTTTTTAAATTAGTTATTTCGTCAGCAAGTTCGCCCCACAAACGCTCGCGCGTTCTGCCTCCATCCAATCTGTAAATAAATTTTCGTTTTATATTCAATCACTAATTTACTTTAATAATAATGATTCAGCTCATGATAGGTAATAATCTATCATGAGCTAAATCAACGTGCAGCTCTAAATAATCAATAAGATGATTCTTTTGCTGCTCACTCGCTCTTTTTCCCCCGCTTTAAATTGATTTTACCTATTTTAAAAATTTCTTGCAACTGTAAACTACACTTTTCCAAACTTTTCACAAAAGAATTTGGCGGTGAAAAGTTTTTCCTCGAATGATAAAATTTTGACAGATGTTTTCATGTTTACACAGAACCGGAATCGCACCGCCGTGAAAACTTTTTCCACAGTGGTTATCACAGAACGCGAATAGACCCCCTCTGTGATAACCACTGTGAAAAAAGTTTTGACGGCGGTGCGATTCCGGTTCTGTGTAAACATGAAAACATCTGTCAAAATTTTATCATTCGAGGAAAAACTTTTCACCGCAAAATTCTTTTGTGAAATGTTTGGAAAAGTGTAGTTTAAAGTTGCAAGAAATTTTCAAAATGGATAAAATTAATTTAAAGCGGGGAAAAAGAGCGAGTGAGCAGCAAAAGAATCAACTAATTGATTATTTAGAGCTGCACGTTGATTTAGCTCATGATAGAAGTGGAGAAAATTTTGGCTCGACTTAAGGACTTAAGGTTATGAATAAGTTTCAAAATAATTACTAAATACATATTTTATTTCAGGCAATTCTAATAATTTAAAATTATTAATAAATAAGCTTTCCTAAAATAATAATAATAAATGATTAAAAAAACTTCGGGAATTTTTTATTTTATTTCGATATTTTCATGTGTAAAATATATAATTATTTAGGTAAAAAATATTGATTAAGTTTGAGAACCTCTTCTAATTTCTCTTAAAAGAATCCGAATGAAAATTGAGGACATTTTATGTTAAAATTCTTGCTTTTATTGATGTCTCACAGTATACAGGGTAAGTATTTCACCAAAGATATGACTATCTTCTCTTTCTTTAACAATAGCTGAATTACAAATGTTGCGATATTACTGAAACAACTTTTCACCAGACAGCTTTCAAATGAAAATATAGGATTCAGCACTTGCATTCAGCGGAACTTTTCACAAAGTAAACGAGAATCAACATGCTGAACAAAATGAAAAGTTGCAGTGAAAAGTGGCGGTGAAAACTTCAGTGAAAAAGTTTTTTTCATTTCATTTTTTCACAGAACGCGAATAGACCCCAGGTATTGTACGGTCATTTACTCCTGTCAAAATAATTTGAGGAATCACTTATTGCAGTCCAAATTCTGTTCTCATCCGGAGAGAATTACAGACTCCTGTCAAAAAAGTATCGCCAAATCTTGTCGAAGAGTAAAAATGTACCAAAAAGTAGCACTAATAAAAACAATTCATGTGAAGCACATGACTGAGTTAGTTACTTGGGTGCGTAAGAAATTTTCAAACTTTCAATGTATTCCGATCTTTTAATGATTGAAGTACATTTAACATTTGTAAATGTACAATAAGAAAAGTATACGTGTCTCTTATCCACAAACTCTCCCGGAAAACAAATTTTTAGCTCTGAATGCAGGGTTCTGGTCTGGTGATTCTGGATCAAGGAAAAATAGGTATTTAAGGAAATATCAAAAATAATTCATTTTTAAACTTCCTGGAGATTACAGAAACTTTGGAGCACCATTAAGATTTTCAAAAATCATTTTCACATTGCGACGTCATTCCACGGAAAAGGACAGTGGTGAGATCCCAAAATTGAGTAGTCAAAATCAATGAAATCGATCCGTGAACATCGATCTTTTTAGAGCGATTAATCGATCTTTGAAATCGGAAAAAAATTATAGATCGATCCGTACAGAATCGATTTTCTCAGTTCGATCCCCCATCCCTATTCGGTACTGCACAGTATCGCAATTTGTTTATGGCTTAAGTGCCATCCCACACTTGTCGCGCTTCCGCGCGATGAAGTCCGCACGACACCTGTCGTGTCGGATTTTGGGTAGCGAACACGAAATGTAGTGTATGTAGTGGTAATATTAAAGCAATTTCCGAACCCAAATAAACCTTGCTTTGAAAGTATGCGTGCCGTTGCGACGATAAATAGGTAAGTTCCGTGCACGCCCTCTATCCCACAAACTGCGATGAAGCAGGACAAGTGTGGTACGGCACTAAGAAACTATTACTAGGGACTCTATAAGCACGGTTTCCGTGGCGCACTGTTTCTGACGTTTTCTTGTAGTGGCCCACTGATCAATGAAACATTGGTCAATGTGTGCGCACCAATAAAAATATTTTAATAAAACGACAGCGAAAATCTATTATTAAACATTTGAAAATATTGTTATATGAAATTATATCGCTTGGAGAACTTTTAGGCGGAGCTGGTAAACCAACCAATTTGTAAACCACTAAAAAACCGTCTGACAATTCGAACTGTCACAACATTTTACTTTTGTAGTTGTTAAATTGGCTCCACTGAAAGCAAACCGCAGTGCCAGGAAGGGGAAATCAGTAGACAACTGAGTATAGCAGTTTTGCTGTCAAAAGTCCAATCGAACATGTTTTGACAGCGACACTGATAGAAAACATCGAAACTCGTTTCGCACTGATATCCCAACGAAAACGCTATTATAGCGTTTTCGATGGGACTCTTTCAGCACGGTTTCCGTGGCGCACTGTTTCTGACGTTTTCTTGTAGTGGCCCACTGATCAATGAAACATTTCTTTCCGACTTCGTCAATGTGTGCGCACCAATAATAAATATTTTAATAAAACGACAGCGAAAATCTATTATAAAACATTTTAAAATATTGTCATATGAAATTATATCGCTTGGAGAACGTTTTAGGCAGAGCTGGTCAACCAACCAATTTGTAAACCACTAAAAAACCGTCTGACAATTCGAACTGTCAAAACATTTTACCTTTTAGTTGTAAAACTGGCTTCACTGAAAGCAAACCGCAGTCAAAGATTACTATTACTAGATAAACGGCAAAGATTACAGAATACATCGACAGATTACGCACATAAGTAACTAACTCAGTCATGTGAATCTTCGACAAGATTTAGCGGTACTTTTTTGACAGGAGTATATGATTCTCTCCGGTTGAGAACAGAAAACAGAATTTTGACAGGAGTAAGTGATTCTCTGAAATAATTTTGACAGAAGTAAATCATTGCACACTACCTGTACTCTTTATTTGCATGTATTTTCTTATGACTTTAAAGTCTGGATATATTTCGTTTTACTGTGGTGCCAGTGTTTCTTTTTCAAGACTAGCTGGATATTTGAGGGAGCCGGTTATCTAGTAGTAAGTAATCTTTGCCCTTAGAATAAAGAACTAGAGGAAGCGCTGTAACTCAACTTTAGTGAGGCAAATTTCTTTTGTAGTAGAATTTCGAGCGATGTAGTGGTAGCAACAATACAGGCGTAAATTAAGTCAGATTTAAAGTTTGGCCAAAAATAAATTTAAAATCTTGAGAATTCGTTAAGGAATAATTTATTTTTATCTTCTCTGAATAAAATATTTAAGCTGCATATTAATTTTGACGTTATATTATGGGTCAAGCGAATCATAAATTTTGGTTTTTATTGATTCAATCTTATTTAAGATTTCCTATTGATGCCTCCTAAAAATTTTGTGTCACGCCTTCCTGGTGCCAACGACCCAAAACATTAAAATCAGTTTTCACGTTAACCTCACAAATATTCTTACGAAACTTTTGCTTTTATCCATAAATTGGGGTTTTAATTGAACTTCACATGTTTATAGAATGAATTTAGAAGTAATTCCAGTTATGTATTTACAGGAAAAACGACTTCTCATCATCTTATTTCTACTTATTTGCGCACGAAAAACCCGAACATGTCAAGCTGATTAATTTAAACAAATTCTGGGTGTTAAGGCAAAGTCGGTTCACAAAAAAATCACAAAATAGTCTAATAACTTTGTTGGAATGATTACATAAAGATTTAAAAGAAGCTACTTTAACAAATTTAACAAAATTTAACTTAATTCCCTCGAGGAAACTTTTTCACGCACAAAAGTAAACAACATTTGAGAGTACAAAATATATTATCCCATTTTCTTATATGCTTTCGTCTCTGTTTGTCAAAGACCCCAGCTGATTTTAAATTTCTCGAGCAGCTTTACTCACGGATAGCAATTTTAGACGGAACAGCGCTTCCTCTAGTTCTTTATTCTAAAGGAATTTTACACGGTACAGCAATGCAAAGATTACTTACTACTAGATAACCGGCTCCCTAAAATACCCAGCTAATCTTGAAAAAGTAACACTGGCACCACAGTAAAACGAAATATATCCAGATTTTAAAGTCATAAGAATATACATGCAAATAAAGAGTACAGGTAGTGTGCAGTGATTTACTTCTGTCAAAATTCTGTTCTCATCCGGAGAGAATTAAAGCTTTCTCTCAAAAGAGTAACGTCAAATCTTGTCCAAGAGAAAAATGTACCAAAAAGTACCACCAATAAAAAGAATTCATGTGAATCACATGATTGAGATAGTTACTTGTTTGCGTAGAAAATTTCAAACTATTCTGCTCTTTTAATGAGAGAAGTACATTTGACATTTGTAAATGCACGTAAGAAAAGTATACTTGTCTCCTACCCAAAAATTCTCTCGGAAAACAAATTTTTAGTTCTGACTGCAGGGTTGCCCGATGCGGGAAATATATAAAAGCGACCAGCAAATTTTCAGTACTTTGTTCGAAGCCGTTTATCTAGTAGAGTAATCTTTGCTTTGGCATTGGCCTTCGAATTGTTTTGGACACTATAACCTGAGAGTGTATTGCATCTTATGCACACGGATTCTTCAAGCAAAAGAGTAAAATTCTCTCGCATTAATTTTTTGGAAGAAAGCGATAGTTGCCGCATTTGTTTTATGAAGAACAAGAATGAAGGAGATACAACCTTAGAATAAAGAACTAGAGGAAAGAACATCATTCGGAAAAATGTAAGCATTTTGCTGTATGTGGTAGAACCCAAGCGATGTGTGCGTTTCGAACATGAAAGTAGTAAAATTATGCTTGTATACAGGAGGGGCAAATTCATTTTCATAATATTTTAAATTAGGTGTTTTTAAAATATATTCTTATAACACTTTTAATATAATATAACTTTGCCCGAACATATTTTATTAATTTACTTAATTTTACTATTTAAAAACACTTTGCTTATGCCCCAAATATTTCAGTATTACGGAGACGACTTTGATTTCAAGGCGACATTCGGTCCAATTTGACATTTCAGGCGTCATTCCCCCTTAACCCACTCGCCACTTGGCCAAGAAGCAAAAATGCTTATCACACGTACAGGGTTTTTACTTAAGTCTTTCCTCTCGTTCTATATTCTAAGGATACAACAAATTACTAATTAGCAGCTGTTTGGTTTACGTCAAATCTGTAAGTGCCAGTTGAAGAGTGTTTGTTCATGGTGATTTTGATAAATAATATGACATTCGTGATGGACGATTAAGGACGCTCACGGGCAACCTATTTGAGTTTTGAATTGTAATCCTAATAAACAGTGTCAACATTATTACGGGAGGAGACGATGGATGTCTAAAAATTTGGGATTTTCGGATGGCAAAGGAGTCGGATTTGGAATGTTCGGTTTAATACTTTTCACGATCAACTCATTTTGTCCAGCAATAGTGATTGTAAAGTTCCGTAGCGTTAGTTCTGAATCTAGCCAGGACGAAGCCGACGCAAAGAAAAAGTATTTTGGTTACATGGTATTACTCTTTTGGACTAATTATATTTCTTTTAAGACTCCATGATGATCTACTGCAAACATTCGATCAACATGAAGATTCAGTTTATTGCGTTGAGTAGAGCAATGCCGACCCATGGATATTTGGATCGTTGAGTTATGTCGGCCGGGTTATAATATCTAGAGTTCCAAAACATAAACATATATCCTGGAGGAAATTGTGCTTACTTAGCTGCATCTTTTGGAACAGCAAAAGGATTTTTTACAATGCAACCAGAGATGCACTTCCTTCGTGTGTTTCCCATTTTCTGTTTTTAAATAAATTAATTTTAATTTAAATATGTAATTTTGAAAAGATCTGTGATTATTTAAGTAACTGCTATATATTCAAAAATTATTTTCAGTACTTGTAATATGAATTTGAATAATTGATTTATTAATTAAGCAATTCATCGAAAATGAAGTTAAATAAATAATGCATCAGAAATAAAGTCTGGTGGTCTGGTTAATACTTTTTGTTATCTCGAAACATTTGAATTAATTTCTGGTCGATTTGGAATACATGAATAACTAAAATTAAATAATTCCCGGTTGTCAATTTTTTCAAAATTAATCGTATTATATACCTTTTATTGTGTCTCTTTCATACAGTTGATCTAAAAATAAAGTGGTAATGTGCAATATTGCTTCGTAAAACTGCGTTGTTTATAAAGACCCGAACCTATGTACCTTTTACCTCGCAAAAGCCAAAGTTAGCTGGTTTTTTCTTTCATATGCAAACCATATACAAAGATGACAAAGATGAAATAATGGAAAATTCACTTGCATTATCAATACATTTCAATTCCCATAAAATATCTTCATTATCATTTGTCATTTTCCTAAAATCGAGTAAGCAAACGACCTAAATTCTAAAATGCATACTGAGATTGCATGTAAACAAAAACAAAACACGAATTTGTATCCCATGCCAGGTAATTTGCTGCTATAATTAATTATCAGAAAGTAACGAAAATACACAAAAATATTTCAATAGTAAACATCCGCCTTTGACTACAACGTCGAGAAAATAGAAGGAAGCAAAGGGATTTCCACAACATTATAATATATTCCCTTATAATCATTTGTGTTTTAGGGTGTATATTATCATGATTAATAATTAGTAACTCACCCAGTTTGCATTGAAAAATACAATTGGTTCACTGCACTTAATTCACTGTGAAAATCACTAACGTACAATAAGATACTTTACGCGGAATATTAACTTCCCGCCAATTACATAAAAAACCGACAAACTATAAAAAACAGACTAGAAATTAAATTTTATTAAACTTTCTGCAGAATATTCAATACATTATTTGAAAAATATAATTATTTAGCTTTCATGTTGTTTTCTCGTCGTTTTCAAAAAAGATTCCAACAGAACCCCAGAAAAGTAAAATACCGGGGTCCAAGCAGGAATCAATAAGTGAACACAGACTGAGTGCTATTGAAAATACAATATCTTAAAATCTAATCACTATAATTAATAAACTAGTTACTTTTAAATTTCAATTAATTAACTCACACATTTTATTCACAGGCTACAGAAATTTCTGCTGTTGGGACACTCCATTTAGTTACGCACATAAGTAACTATCTCAATCATGTGATTCACATGAATTCATTTTATTGGTCGTACTTTTTGGTACATTTTTCTCTTCGACAAGATTTGGCGGTACTTTTTTGACAGGAGTATGTGATTCTCTCCGGATGAGAACAGAATTTTGACAGGAGTAAGTGATTCTCTCAAATAATTTTGACAGAAGTAAATCACTGCACACTACCTTCACTCTTTATTTGCATGTATATTCATATGACTTTAAAATCTGGATATATTTCGTTTTACTGTGGTGCCAGTGTTACTTTTTCAAGACTAGCTGGGTATTTTAGGGAGCCGGTTATCTAGTAGTAAGTAATCTTTGGTTCAGTGCTATGATTAATTTTTAGTATAAGATATAGATAATGTACAAAATTTAATAACTATAAGTTGTTATGTGAGCACATAATTTGGCTGGCTAATCAGCTCATGTAATTGATATGAGGCAGCAGCAGCAGCTCATTTAAGTCGGAGTCGACGACGAATTAGCGCTGCCATTGCCACGGCGCTCGTTCGTCATACTTACTCCAGGTTATTTTCAACTCTGTGGAGCCATCTCGCGGGCAGCACAACTAATTTTCATGCTAATTCCGAGTTAATGGGTGTATTTCTTTACTCATTCGGAATATTCTATTCCTAAATTTCCGTGTCCTTTTATTAGCACCACCGTTCAGAACGCGTTCTCTTCGTGCCGAAGTTGTAGATGCAATAAACGGAATAAAAATGTCAAGAAACAATTTAGTATCAAACATCAAAAAAAACCAAACTTCAACCTTCAATTGGAAGGAATATTCCTTAGAACATAAAGCTAAACAGGAATGGCAGTATCGCGTATATGTGCTGTAGGTGTGATCGGTATCTGAACGATAGAAGAAGTGTGGAAGTGGGGAAAGTTTTGAGGTACTGTCCCCATATCGAAGTGTTTTGCTTTTATTTTCGGAAATGTCAAATTTTAAGTTGTGCTGTGAAAGTTTTGTGAAAACAGGAATTTATCGAGGTGATTAGTATTAACGATTGCTAATTATAGCCTAGTTAAGTGTAAAAATACCGCGTGATATCTTATTGTGTCCTTTTATTGTGCAAAACTCCACAAAAAATCACAAATTTTGTGATGAAGTGTGCTGTGTACTGCTGCAAACATTATCGCCGGAGAACGCGAGGAAAATCTGTTTTCAGGAAAGTTTATGTTATAATACAATCTCTAAGGTTGTTCGATGATGCCTAGAAAATAAAAAGATTAATAGTCATCACATAATGTTTTCGACTATACTTACCTGATATGCCTGGGAAGTCTACAGGCCATCCTTTTCCTCATCCTCCTGTCCCGCACATCCTGAAAAAAGAAAGAAGAAATAATTTAATATATTTTACACGACAAAACAAGAAAAGTTCCAAGAAATTTGCAACTTACAAAATGTAAACAAATTTCTTGGAACATTAACAACAACAACAACACACATTTCTAAGGCATGCAAAAACGTGAAAAAACATTGCATGTGCCGATACCTGATGTTATAAAAACATAATACAAGTGTCGGCAACAAGAATTTCATGTGTTTTGAGGCCAGGTGCATCAGTTACAGGTGATTATGTCGCAATTTATCACACCTGTGACCGCTGATGCACTTGGTTTCAAGTACACAAAATTCGTCGATTTTTATGCAATTTTTTCACAAATCACACACAACACAATGTAAACAAGGGTTTTAAACTACACTTACCTGTTTATTCACTATAAACCGCCGGTAATCACCACAAAATATCGCGACCACGACACGAACTTGAAAACCGCGAACTGACAGCTACTTCAATTTCTGACAGCGGATGACATCAGAAATCGAGGTAGCTTTTCGCGGGGAACATTTAAGTAATGCCCGAATCGCGGTGAATTACGTGAAATTCGAATAATTCGCGATTTAATTAAATTATATTTTACCAATTTAAGCGTCCAGGTATTAACAAGTAATCTTTGTTTTAATTTAATTTGAAATTTTGGCATTACGTTTTTTTATATTTCTTTGCTTTTTCGTGAATTTCATATAATTCAAAGTGAACTTAAAGTGAGTAGTCAAATTATGCTTTAGATTAGCATTTGACTACGAGAACATTTTTTGGTGACAGAATTTAATAATTTATTTAATACTTTTCTTTGAATTTCATATTTTACTTAACCATTTTATTTCAGCAGTGTAATTAAGAATTTTTTTTTTTGAGTGAATTTTGAATCAAAGTGAATTATCATTGTATCTAAAAAGAATAAAAGTTAAAAAATCAGTTAGGCCCAACTATTGTGCAAATAGTCAATTTAATGAAATTTTCATCTGAATAATTTATGCCTTTACGGTAATGCTATTCCTGTATGAAATTCATTAACCGTTGACTATTTTCTCGCCCATATTGTAACTGAATAATTTATTTCTATGACAGTTAATTAACCGTGAATTGTAATTACCGATTCGTATATAACTTGTATAAGTGATAATTAAAGTGAAAATTAACTAAATTTGTATGCGCGTTTCCTTTCACAATTTTTTCTTACATTTGATTTCGCTAAATTTTTGATTTCATAAGTGAGTAATTTTTGAGGTTAGTTAAATCTTTCAAGTTGCTCTAGTTTCTTTTGAAAGCAGTGTCTAGTAGACACATTTATTAACACTATCAGTAATTTAAACATCTTGTTTAAATTTTTCATCCTATTTTTTGCAATATCATTATTGCTCTCTTGAACATTTTGTTTGGTGGTTCCATCCAGGAACAGTATACAAATCGTGTTTTTCACTTTAATTTTTGAGTTTTTAAATACAAGTTCGGTCTACGTAAATACCAAGTCAATCTACGTATACAATCAAATCGTGATACAAAGTCAATACCAACGCAATATAAACCAATTTCAAAATGGCGGAGTTGACAAATTTAATAGCTCAAGAGCAAATAATGCGATCATGGATCGAAAGGTTAATTGAAAATGGACGCAAGACAGCCTTAGTGAAAAGGACTCAAGGATTTTATGAAGTCAAAAGTTCAGATCTAAGGAGACTGTGGAATGAATACAATACATTAGACATGACAATTAAAATAACTTTGTCAAAATTAAACACCGAAAAACCACATAGGTATATAGAAGAAGACAATTTCAGCATTTTAGAAACAAAATACACGGATTATCTCAGCGAATTAGTTGAAGGCCTTCGCAAAATTTCAAGTGCGTCGGAGGCAAAAAGCACTATTGTTACACCAACAAATAATTCAACGCCACAACAGGAAGCAGTGTTGCATAGAATCTCGTTACCGACTTTCAATGGTGAATACGACATGTGGAGATCATTTCATGACATGTTCGTATCATTGGTGCACAGCAACATGAGAATCACACCAGTACAAAAGCTGCATCATCTGAAATCGTGTCTAGTGGGTGATGCAGAAAGATTCTTAAGGCATACACCAATAACAGATCAGGATTACGAGCCAGCATGGAATAAATTAAAGGAGCGATACGAGAACAAACGTATTCTAGTCAACCATCAGCTGAAAACACTTGTGAATCAACCCAAGCTGAACTTGGAAACCAGCAAAGGGTTAAAATCATTAATAGATGTCACCGAAGAAGTGCTACAACAATTGAAATGTTTGGAAGTTAATACAAGTTCTTGGGATGTATTATTGGTATTTTTGCTAGTACAAAAGCTTCCATTTACCACATTGAAACTATGGGAAGAAGAACAAGGCTCCAATCAAAATTTAGCAGAGTTTCAACAATTCAGATCATTTTTAAATACTCGTTTGAAAATTTTAGAGTCAATATCAGACACTATTGCAACCAAACCCAAGCAAGCAACACACTACACGAAGGAAAAAACTTTATCATACCACACTGCTAACAACAACAAATGTCCAGCATGTCAAGGCAAACACTTTGTTGCAAAATGTCCGACATACCAGAAGATGAATACAGCCAGCAAGCGCAAGACAATTACTTCTTCTGGAAGATGTCTAAACTGTTTCTCCAGCAATCACACAGTCACCAAATGTACGAGCAAATATAGATGCTTTAAATGTCAACAGAAACACCACACTTCACTACACGAAGAAAATTCACTACAACAAGCTTCCAGGAACAATCCACACCAAGCCAAGGTACAAGCGAATTATGCTAACAACCAAACAAGGCATGATTCCAACGTTCATCCAGAAGCATCAACTATTAATGAGCAAACACTACAAACTTTTGTCACAAGACAAAATCAACATGCATTACTATCAACGGCATTAGTAATGGCACAACACAAGCAAGGTAAACCAAGTTTACTTCGTTGCCTCATGGATCCAGGATCACAGTCATCATTCATAACTGAGGCAGCTTGTCAAAAATTAGGTGCAACATGCACATCAACTTCTGTAACGATTACAGGATTGAGCACGAGCTCTACATCGAGAGCACGTAAGCAAACATTGCTAAAACTAAAGGCGTGTCAAACGGACACAGTCCTATTGGAAGAACACTTCCTAGTCCTGAAGATAATCACGGATTTTTTGCCACAACGGGTGGTGGAAGCAGAGCAGCTTCAACACATTTCAGGACTGCAGTTAGCTGATCCAACATTTTGGAAGCCTGGTAAGATTGACGCATTACTAGGTGCTTCGGTCTACGCACAAATAATACGAGAAGGTATTTGTAGAGGAGCAACAACAGATCCAGTAGCAATCAACACAAGTCTTGGTTGGATCTTACTAGGATCAGCGACCCAAGCAGAAAAAGGGAATACTGCTTCCTTTTCAGTCACAACGGTTGACTGCAACTTAAATGAACAAGTCAAGCGATTTTGGGAGACAGAAGAAATCCTCTCAGAGCCAAGGCTCACTAAGGAAGAAGAAGACTGTCAACTATATTACAAACAAACCTACAAACGATTGGAAAATGGACAATACCAAGTCAAGCTGCCATTTTCAAGCAACAAGGCTCCCTTGTTAGGACAATCAAGACAGCAAGCAATGTCTAGGTTTCTAACACTCCAAAGGCAATTTTCTAGAAGGCCGGAACTAGAAAGGGAGTACACCAAGTGTCTAGATGAATACCTAGAACTTGGACACATGGAAGAAACGAGTCTTCCAACAGCAAACGAGCCACACTATTACATTCCTCATCATGCTGTCTTCAAGGAGAGTAGCACCACGAAGCTTCGCGTCGTCTTTGATGCTTCTTGTAAGACGAGCAATGGAAAATCCCTTAACGAACATATGTTAACAGGACCAACTTTACAACCCAAACTATTTGCTACATTGTTAAATTGGAGAAAATACAAGGTAGCTATGACCGCTGATATTGAGAAAATGTATAGGATGATTAGGATACATCCAGAACATCAAACCTATCAGCGAATAGTGTGGACTCATCCTATAACCAAACAAACTAAGGATTAAAAACTGAAGACAGTTACGTTTGGAACGTCATCTGCACCATATCTGGCTATACGAACATTGTTACAGTTAGCAAAAGATGAAAAAGATAAATGGCCTTTAGCATCGAAGGCAACGATGAACAATTTTTATGTCGACGATCTTTTAACAGGAGCCGACAACGTTTCAGATGCCAAAAAGTTACAAGCAGAGCTTATAGCCATGATGAATTCAGGAGGATTCAACTTGCGAAAGTGGGCTAGTAACGAAAACACAGTCCTACAGGACATCCCTTTAGAACATCATTAATTAAAGGGAACATTATCATTTGCTGAGCAAGAATCCATCAAAACATTAGGAATCTTATGGCATCCAGTATCAGATTACTTCACGTTCAAGGTACCTCAGCGGCAAGATCCTGTGAAGTTAACAAAAAGGAACATATTATCAGAAATTGCATCATTGTATGATCCTCTCGGCTGGTTAGCTCCAATTACAGTCGTAGCTAAGATGGTTATGCAAACGTTATGGATAACTGGGTATTCTTGGGACAGTCAAGTAACCGATGCCATAACAACACAATGGACAAACTTCATGCACGAGCTACAAAAACTGCCACAATTAAAAATTCCCCGTTGGATAAAATATCACAATGAAACCCAATTACAACTACATGGATTTTGTGACGCTTCAGCCAAGGCATATGCTGCTTCAGTATACATTCGAACAATCGATAAGGATGGCATAACTTCAGTAAACTTGCTGACAGCAAAAACTAGAGTTGCTCCAACAAAACCCATAACTATACCACGGTTGGAGTTAAATGGTGCGCTATTATTAGCTAAACTAATCAAACAAACCATTCAGGACATGCAGTTAAAACCACTTCAAATATATGCATGGACCGATTCAACTATTGCATTACAATGGATAAGAGAACATCCATCACGTTGGAAAACATATGTGGCCAACAGAGTGGTCGAGATTCAAGACACGCTAAAATACGACCACTGGCGACATGTTCCAACACAGTATAATCCAGCTGATTTAGCCTCAAGAGGACTTTCAGTGGAAGGATTGTTAAACAATCAACTTTGGTGGCACGGCCCACAATGGTTGGCATATCAAGAAAAAGAATGGCCGACTAGCAAACGAATCAAAGAACAAACTGATCTGGAAGCAAAAAAGAATGCGATCTCCAGCTTTGTTATTAAACCAACTGAGAACCTTTTATATAAATTCTCGTCATTTACTCGGTTGGTACGAGTTGTAGCTACAATACAACGATTCATCTATAATGCAAACATGCAAACAACAAGAAAATTGGCTTCTTGTCCGGCTTGGACTACCAACAAGCTGAACGAACAGTACTAGCTCAAGTGCAACAAGCAGCATTTCCAGACGAACACAAATGCTTGAAGAACAAACAAGCCATCAGTTCAAAAAGCAAACTATTCCAGCTTAATCCATTTGTAGACAGTAACAACTTGCTAAGAGTCGGCGGACGATTACAAAACGCAATGATTTCGTATGGACAAAAGCATCCGATCATACTTCCTAGAGATCATCCAGTAACAGCCCTGTTGATCGATAAATTACATAAATACATAAATTAGAATGTTTGCATGGTGGACCGTCTTTAGTTTTGGCACACAGTCGCAGCCAATATTGGATCTTAGACGCCAGAAAGACAATAACAAGCAGGATCCATAAATGTATTCGATGTGCCAAATTTCGAAAGTCAAACGTTACGCAGTTAATGGGAAATCTGCCAACAGCACGGGTTAACATAACCAAACCTTTCAACAAGGTAGGCATAGACTACGCTGGTCCATTAACTGTGAAGACATCTCAACTGAGGAATGCTAAACGTGTCAAGGCCTACCTATGCATCTTTGTATGTATGGCAACACGAGCCATACACATTGAACTAGTATCGTCACTAACGTCAGAAGCCTTTATCGCCGCACTGAAGAGATTTGTAGCAAGACGAGGATTATGCACCGATATTTATTCAGATTGTGGTACGAATTTCGTAGGCGGTAAGACAATCTTGGACAAGCATTTACAAGAAGCAATCAAGCAATCAACAACTAACGCAGCACAATACTTTGCATCAAAGGCCATTAACTGGCACTTTAACCCACCAGCTACACCTCACTTCGGAGGAATATGGGAAGCAGGCGTAAAATCAATTAAATTTCATTTGCGTCGAACATTAGGCAACGCAATTTTAACATTCGAGGAATTTGCCACCGTTCTTACGCAAATTGAAGCCTGCTTAAATTCCAGACCATTTTGCTACGTGACCAACTCTCCAGAAGATTCTAGCGTGTTGACACCAGCCCATTTTTTAATCGGACAGTCATTATCAGCTATCCCAGAAGCAAACCAAGAAAGTATGTCATATGCATCAAGATGGAGTTATGTGCAACAACAAGCTAGACATTTTTGGAAGAGATGGTCCAAGGACTACTTAAACCAGTTGCAACAACGACCGAAATGGAATGCCACTACGGAAAACATTCAGAAGGGAGATGTCGTTTTATTAAAGAGCGAGATGTTATCCCCGACTCACTGGCCATTAGGAATAGTCGAAGAAGTCTTTCCAGGCAAGGATGGTCTAGTTAGAGTCGTTCAAGTCAAAACACGGGATAGTTCATTCAAACGACCAATTTCAAAGTTATGTCGTCTACCGGTAGAAACATCTATACATTACCAAAGTTCGATGTGACGGTGTCGGTACTTGGTGCATGTTGATGTTTTTTATGTTGTGTTGTCCTCAGATTTACGGCATCTCAGTAAATCAAACCAATTTTTTCAGATGTCTCAATCAAGTAATGAAGACTTCCTCAGGATTGACGAGGAAATAGTTTTCACTCCACCGAGCAGCCCTGAGCCAATCGTGGACAAAGAAACTACGCCAAGGGAGACAGTACAAGGTGTTTCAGAGGCGGGTCCTAGTGGATTTACCCAGTCCGCTGGGCCAGATCCTATGGCGGCCACCCCCTACACCGACCCAAAGCTATCTACACCAGGGTATATCAACGGGCGGTATGTCGACACACTAGAGCGTTTCCGACCATCATCTACTATTAAAGAAGTAATGTTGCGGATCTTTAATACGCACCAGAAGTTCGTCACCCGAGAAGGCCTAAGTATTTATTTGCCAAGCAAGGTAATACAGGCCTTAGATTTCGAAGACATCCGAAGACGACCACGGCATGAGAAAACTCTAAATCTTCCGGGACGTTACCAGGTGCGAAAAGAGTAAGGGAGAATGGTACTTTGCTGTTCCTCAGTTTTCATAAGAGGGGCATAAGAAGACTTATGTTGAACTGACGGTTCAACGGGGGGGAGAATGTTCGATGATGCCTAGAAAATAAAAAGATTAATAGTCATCACATAATGTTTTCGACTATACTTACCTGATATGCCTGGGAAGTCTACAGGCCATCCTTTTCCTCCCTTCCTCCTGTCCCGCACATCCTGAAAAAAGAAAGAAGAAATAATTTAATATATTTTACACGACAAAACAAGAAAAGTTCCAAGAAATTTGCAACTTACAAAATGTAAACAAATTTCTTGGAACATTAACAACAACAACAACACACATTTCTAAGGCATGCAAAAACGTGAAAAAACATTGCATGTGCCGATACCTGATGTTATAAAAACATAATACAAGTGTCGGCAACAAGAATTTCATGTGTTTTGAGGCCAGGTGCATCAGTTACAGGTGATTATGTCGCAATTTATCACACCTGTGACCGCTGATGCACTTGGTTTCAAGTACACAAAATTCGTCGATTTTTATGCAATTTTTTCACAAATCACACACAACACAATGTAAACAAGGGTTTTAAACTACACTTACCTGTTTATTCACTATAAACCGCCGGTAATCACCACAAAATATCGCGACCACGACACGAACTTGAAAACCGCGAACTGACAGCTACTTCAATTTCTGACAGCGGATGACATCAGAAATCGAGGTAGCTTTTCGCGGGGAACATTTAAGTAATGCCCGAATCGCGGTGAATTACGTGAAATTCGAATAATTCGCGATTTAATTAAATTATATTTTACCAATGAGTGCGAAAGAGATGCACAAGGTAAAAATGAGAAGGAAAAAGACGCAAGGATTTGGGATTAGTTCGTTGTAGTTATGAGCTTTTCTGCTGTCGCCATTTTATAGGATGTTTTTAATTTAATTAAATTTCTGCATAAATCCTAATTTTTATTTGATAAAGCGAGATTAATAAATTCACAAAAATGATAAGGAATTTAATAAAACCAGTTTGGAAAGGGTCTTAGTTGAAAATACGCAAAATAATAGTAATATGTAATATTTGGAGGGGAAATGGCGACAGCAGAAAGCATAAAAGGGCATTGTAAATGTCAATTCGTCCTCATTCTAGTAGTGATTTTCAAAAAGTGCAAGTGCGATAAGTTTATTTAAATTTCAAAGAAGTTCAAGTTTGGCAGCCATTTTGTGGGAATCAAAGAGCAAAGGTTTTTATTTTTATTTTTTAATTTGATTTGTCTGTAAATCAATTTAAGCGTCCAGGTATTAACAAGTAATCTTTGTTTTAATTTAATTTGAAATTTTGGCATTACGTTTTTTTATATTTCTTTGCTTTTTCGTGAATTTCATATAATTCAAAGTGAACTTAAAGTGAGTAGTCAAATTATGCTTTAGATTAGCATTTGACTACGAGAACATTTTTTGGTGACAGAATTTAATAATTTATTTAATACTTTTCTTTGAATTTCATATTTTACTTAACCATTTTATTTCAGCAGTGTAATTAAGAATTTTTTTTTTGAGTGAATTTTGAATCAAAGTGAATTATCATTGTATCTAAAAAGAATAAAAGTTAAAAAATCAGTTAGGCCCAACTATTGTGCAAATAGTCAATTTAATGAAATTTTCATCTGAATAATTTATGCTTTTACGGTAATGCTATTCCTGTATGAAATTCATTAACCGTTGACTATTTTCTCGCCCATATTGTAACTGAATAATTTATTTCTATGACAGTTAATTAACCGTGAATTGTAATTACCGATTCGCATATAACTTGTATAAGTGATAATTAAAGTGAAAATTAACTAAATTTGTATGCGCGTTTCCTTTCACAATTTTTTCTTACATTTGATTTCGCTAAATTTTTGATTTCATAAGTGAGTAATTTTTGAGGTTAGTTAAATCTTTCAAGTTGCTCTAGTTTCTTTTGAAAGCAGTGTTAAAGATTAGATTTGTCTTCGTACAGCCTTCTCGATTTTCTAGTAGACACATTTATTAACACTGTCAGTAATTTAAACATCTTGTTTAAATTTTTCATCCTATTTTTTGCAATATCATTATTGCTCTCTTGAATATAGGTCTCTTTGATTAAATTACTGCGATTATATTAAGCGACAGTGACTTATAATAGTAAATATTCACTATTTTCTTGGCTATAGAACTTAGTAGTATAAATATGCGGGTTCTGGACCAATGTGCAATGTGCAGGTCAAAGGTCAAGGTTGCTGATTGGGTTTTCGGTCTTGGAGGCTACAATTGAGAGATAAGGAAAAGAGATAAGGATTTTCGGTCTTATAGGCTACAATTGAGAGATAAGGAAGAGAGATAAGGATTGTCGGCCATCTTGGATTTTGGGTTTTCGGTCTTATTGGCTACAATTGAGAGATAAGGATTGTCGACCATCTTGGATCTTGGGTTTTCGGTTTTATAGGCTACAATTGAGAGATAAGGAAGAGAGATAAGGATTGTCGGCCATCTTGGATTTTGGGTTTTCGGTCTTATTGGCTACAATTGAGAGATAAGGATTGTCGGCCATCTTGGATCTTGGGTTTTCGGTCTTATTGGCTACAATTGAGAGATAAGGATTGTCGGCCATTTTGGATCTTGGGTTTTCGGTCTTATAGGCTACAATTGAGAGATAAGGAAGAGAGATAAGGATGTCGGCCATCTTGGATTTTTGGTTTTTGGTCTTGTAGGCTACAATTGGTCTTCTTCTTCTTCTTTGGTTTGCATCTAGACTTAGATCTAAACCTTGGATCTGAACCTAGATTGTTTAGTAAGATAAGGCACCTGTCGGCCATCTTGGATATTGGTTATTCAGTCTTGGAGGCTACAATTGATGTTGAAGATAAGAGTTTGTTGTTTTGAGTCTTTAATTTCGAAGTACAGCTTTATCAGCTAAATGAAATAACATGAGGCGAATTTAATTGGATTGAAGATAAGAGTTTGTTGTTTTGAGTCTTTAATTACGAAGTACAGCTTTATCAGCTAAATGAAATAACATGTTGCGAATTTAATTGGAAAAACAGAATATTGCGTAATAAAGATTTCACCACTTTGAGTAAATAGATGAAGATTATTATTATTTTTTATTTCGTTGGCAAATTCTTATTTCTATGATATCATTTGTTTTCAAGCAAGTTTTAACATGTTTTTCTGGTCGAGCTGTGATTGATAAGCGAGCTGGTGACTGCGTTGAAATTAATAATTTGGCGGCAATGTTAAGGTCATTGGGTGATAAGGTTTTGTAGATGAACCGGACCTCGTGCTGAAAATAAGAGTTTGTTGTTTTGAGTTTTTAATTACGCAGTACAGCTTTATCAGCTAAATGAAATAACATGATGCGAATTTAATTGGAAAACAGAATATTGAGTTCTTGTATAAATATCAAGCGTTCTTAGGTAGTCTTTTAGTATTCATAGTGAAGTCAACCAGTGAAATTCTTATACTTAAAATTCAGGTTCTAAGACAGATTGAAATAATAAAAAAATTTAAAATGTATCAGCAACCGATCAACGAAGCAGTCATCGAAGACTTCGGAGTATTGGAGGAGTTAAATTCTGCAAATTTTAAGCCTGCACTCGCTGTTAAAGATATGGAAGAGTCTCAGAATTTCAAAATCATAAGCTGCAGAAGAACAACAACAAAATATGGACCCAGGATCCTTTTAGAACTGGAGAAGTACCATGTTTTTTTGCCGCCTAGGTTCGACGCTAAAATTTCTGATCATACAATTGAGAAAATGAACGATGGAGGCTTCTTTGTTGAAAGAAAAGCAGCAGGTGGCAGCTATTTTAATTTAATGTTTTCTAAGATAGCACCTAGCACTGGCTATTATTTAAATTTATAAATAAATAAATAAAAGTACTTTTATTAAATATATGTTTTTGTTTCATTTTACCTCCTCCAATTCTCTAGCTAAAATTAAAAAAGTCCAACAATTTTGCTTGATTGAGATTTGAATCTGCAAAAAAAATATTTTAACAAGTCGCCAGCGGTCTAATAATTTCCTAATCTAGCTGCTGAACCGCGGGGTCAGTGGAGTACTTTTAAAAGTCACAATTCTTAAGAGATTTTGAATGGATGCTATAAATACCTGTATCTTCATAAAAAAAAACGTCAGTCTAGAAAAGATGTTTTGGTCTGAAACAGTAAAGGCAGACAGTAAATTTTGTATCTGCGAAGGAGGGTGGAACAATTTTAGAATTGTTAATGTAAGTGTGGATCCTAATGATGTTTTAGAAGTATACATGACTCCAGAAGATGGAAACAGGAGTCTAATATTACGCATTTGAAGTAGATTTAACTTATCTAGAATCACTTCATGACTTACACAATGATATACCATTATGCGCAAATAATATAAATATCCTCTGAATTAGGCTCAAGGAAATTGATATATGACTTAGAAGATACATTTCATTACATAATCCATTCTAGAAATCTTCAAAAAGTAGTTTAAAGTATGAATTGATTAAAACAATATATCGATCTTAGTACTTTGCATAGATCAAAAGCTGTTAACACTTTCCGATCTTAAGCTCTTATGATGGAATTTGTATTTATGTTCAACAGATGCTTACTATTGTCAAGACTTATTCTAATATCATCATTAAATCTTTCGGTTGGAGCAAAGTTCGGTTTACTAAAATTATCACAGTTTAAAAAATTATTAACTTTATTTTTGGTTTGTCTTTTACTTTGTTTGCATTAGCAAGTATAAACATGTATTTGAAAAAGGATATACCCCAAACAAAATGGGATTACAAAATATCAAATTTCTTCGAAATAAAAACACTCGTAATTCACTTAATCAATTTTTATTTAAAATCGGTAGAGTTCTATTAAATCTTCCTGACATATCATTATTTTATATAATTAATTTACATATTTCTAAATCCTGGTATTTCGTCCATTTTGTTTTCGATAAATTTTAAATTGCAATCTTCATCCATCTCATACACAGTGTTGTTGATCTCCACTGTTTGAAACTCTGACTGCGGTTCCACTGATTGATGATTTTCGAAAATGAATTTTACAAAGCATATTGTCAATACAAGAACATCTTTTTGTCTCTGAAATTCCTCCATTTTCTGAATTATAGGCTGTGTTACTTTATTTAGATATTCCTGTTTAATATCACCATCCTTAAGATTTGTATTAAGTTCGATGTTTTCAAATTTGTATTCATTACATCGATTGATGTATTTGAATCGTGTTATAACCCGAACAGGTTCATATACACCATTTTTTAGATATTTTTGAATGTGTTCTTGAAATTTGTTTAAGTAATGTTCTTCCAGTAAATACTTCAGCGCATTTATTCCGAAAGACAGTTGATTATGCACCGCTAATATCATTTCATCCCATACTGGGGTGAATTGTATCTTAAAAGTATAATGTTCGCGAGGAGTCTTTACGATAGATTTTCCTTCCATTTTATTTCTGTAATAACATTTTTTTATTTACTACGCATATATTAATTACTCTGCAACATACCTGATCTTCCTTCCTTTCCTGAATCTGATCTATCTAAATATTTGCCTCAGCTTTTATAGCAAGTATTTTACCCCCCACTGGAAATTTTTAAAACTTGAACTGCTTAAAATTAAATTAAATTGAAGATTTCATTAACGTTATTCCCTTAAATAAAGTGTTATATATCAATGTCAAAGGGAATTTTTTCATCTGAGAATAAAAAGATTGGATTACAATGTTTAGATTCCATTCGCTGCGAGTTTAGATACTCTAAAAAACAAACAAAAATCTGAATGATGAAGACTTTAGAATAATCCATAATGAATTTAATAAGGAGAAAGGGGGGTTTTCATATGATTACTTAAATTCTTTTGATAAATTTAAAATGAAGCATGTGTGCCCCTCAGGATTTTTTAATAAACTTAGCAATAAGAAGAAGAATATCAGCATGTCGTTAATGTATGGAACAAATTTAATTCTAGAAATATCTGAGAAAATTTACAATTATATTTAAAGTGTGATGCTTTATTGCTAGCAGACATTTTTGAGAATTTTAGAATAGTATACATAAATATCTATGAGTTTAACCCGAATCATTATTACACAACACCAGGATTGTCATGGGATGCTATGTTAAAACACATCCAAATTAAATTAGAATTATAGAAATGTATTATATAATTTCATGAAAAGCGGTATTCGGGGAGGTTTAACACAATGTTCCTTACGATATTCTCTATCTAATGAGCGATTTTGATTTTTTTAAAAGGGTTAAAATATTTGGTTTAGATTGATGTTATTAATTTATATAGATGAGTTATTTCGCAGTCACTTCCATATGCAGATTTTGTTTGGATAGATAATTGTGATATTGAAGATTAGGATTGAGAAATTTTCCAAATATCTTTTAACGTCTTCTCAATAATATAAATTCAATATTTTTTTTATTTCCCCAGCATGTTTTAACATGTAAAACAGCTTACATTTAAACGGAAATTGCGGTTATAAGAATTTTTTTTGTTAGGGTCTTATCTTTGATTAAATATCAGTTCGAGCATAAAAGCCAAGTATTTTTAGTTAAATTTTTAGTTTTCAATGTAAAGTCAATCAGTGAAACTGAAAATACATGAAATTCGTGTTCCTAGTGAAATTAAAATAATCTAACATGCCTCAGCTACCAATAATCAATGAAGCAGTCATCGAAGACTTTGAAGTGCTCGAAGAACTGAACTCTGCAAATTTTAAACCTACGATTGCAGTTAAAGACATGGAAGAGTTGTTAGAGTATAAAATCATAGGATGCAGCAATGTAACAACGAAGTATGGGCCCAGGATCCTTTTAGAACTAGAGAATTACCAAGTTTTTCTGCCGCCGAGATACAGCGCTAAAATTACTCACCGCACAATCGAGAAACTTAACGATGGAGGCTTCTATGTTGTTAGGAGACTAGCAAATGGGAACTATTTTAATTTAATATTTACAAAAATAACATCTAGTAATGGATATTACTTAAATTTGTAAATAAATGGAAAAAAGTTTTATTAAATATATGTTTATTTTAACTTCACCTCTCCCAATTCTCTATATGGATCCAAATGATATTTTAGAGACATACATGACTCTAGAAGATGGCAACAGGAGTCTAATATTACATTTGATATCTGATGAGCCGATTTCTTCTACATTTCATTTTTTGATTTCAATTTTATACCCTGAATGTACTTGGTGTATGCAATTAGTGGATCCTAACTTCGCTAGGAGATAAAGTAATAGGTCGATTTCTGACAATAACAGATAGCATGTAAGAAAAACAAAATCGCGACGAATCATTAAAGCTGATAGTAGACCTGATATAGCTGTTCATAGACCTGCTAAAGCTGGTAATAGACCTGTTAAGGCTGGTAGTAGACCTGCTAAAGCTGGTAATAGACCTGATATAGCTGTTCATAGACCTGCTAAAGCTGGTAATAGACCTGTTAAAGCTGGTAGTAGACCTGATATAGCTGTTCATAGACCTGCTAAAGCTGGTAATAAACCTGTTAAAGCTGATAGTAGACCTGATATAACTGTTCATAGACCTGATATAGTTGTTCATAGACCTGCTAAAGCTGATAGTAGACCTGATATAGCTGTTTATAGACCTGATATAGCTATTCATAGAGCTGATAAAAGTTGTTCTTCGACCTAATAAATGAGAATCAGGTATTTGACCATCCGCTCTTGCCGTCATGATAAATCAGTTAACTTATAATTTATGCATACTTTGAAGCTCTAGTACCTTTTATTTAACCATCAGTTCTGTATTATCTTTTAAGTCATATTTGCTGTACAAAGATTTACAGGTTGTTTCATAAAAAGCAATTAACATATACCTATCGTTATATTATAAAATTTTTCGTTAATAAGGAAATAATCTTTCTCAAAGATTTACAGGTTGTTTCATAAAAAGCAATTAACATAGACCTATCGTTATATTATAAAATTTTTCGTTAATAAGGAAATAATCTTTCTCAATTTCAATCTTTGAATTTTGCTGTCAATTGTCGGGTTTTTTAGGCGTTCAAAAGTGAATTATATTCGACTATTCTGAGATAAAAAAAGCAAACAAAAATGATGTAGCGATAGCGCAATGTGTAAGGGGTGCTACGGAAAGGGACTTGATGTCTTCATAATACTATAAAAGAAAAGGGATGAACAATGATTTAATAGCTAATACCAACACTTTGGTGGAACCGCTTATCTCTATTCATTTTTCACATTGTTTTCTCATATATAAAACTTATTTGTTGATTACCCATGAACCTCTCATAAAACTTATTTTTTGATCATTCCATAAAACTTCCTTCAAATTTAATTAAACGATCCCCGCTTATCTCTATATAATTTCGGTAGCAGCTAACTATCGATAAGCATTTTTCATATTTTTTGGTCACCACAATTCCTTTCAAATCATATGTAAAGAATTTAAATTTAAATTTAGAATTCTATAAAGATAAGCGGGGGTCATTTAATTAAATTTGAAGGAAGTTTTATGGAATGATTAAAAAATAAGTCTAATGAGAGTTTCATGGTTAATCAACAAATAAGTTTTATAGGCGAGCAAAAAAATGTGAAAAATGAATAGAGATAAGCGGATACTATTTAAGCAATGAATCACTTATGAGTTTTAACATTCACCAAAATGGAGAGAATTATAGAAGAAGTTCTTAAGGTGTTGAATATCCCAGAGGATTACGAGGATCCTCATGAGCGGCTGCAGGAGCTGGTAAATTCTCCGCTAACTCCGATAAACCTGGTTTATAGGTTAGGATGGGAGTCTGAGTGGTGCGAAGTGGCCACTCCATATTCGGAGAATTTGACGGGGTTGCGAACGGTTAGATTTTAAAATTATTTTACATGTTATTTTTATTATTTTCTTCTTTATAGATTAATCACTCAGTTAGCGGAAGGAGGTGTGTTATATCCGTTTTCAGCGTCGAAGCGCTGGCCCTCGAGATGAGGACCCGGCTTGATGCTGCTAATCATTTAGAGGAGGATTGGGATAGCCCGGACGATGTTAGACTTTAAACCTATAAATTCTAATTTAATTTTGATATTTCAAAAACTATAAACCCTAAATAAACTGGTTTGTTATACGTCACTTTTATTTTGTTTAATTCTACTGCAGCCATATTTATTATAAATTGCGCAGTACTATGAAAATTGGGCTTTGCAATTAAAACACGAAGATCTAAATGGTTACCTCAACTTTCCCATTCTGTAGCTATCTTAATATCCCTTCTCCATGTTAAAACATGCTTGGAAATAAAAAAAAATATTGAATTTATATTATTGAGAAGACGTTAAAAGATATTTGGAAAATTTCTCAATCCTAATCTTCAATATCACAATTATCTATCCAAACAAAATCTGCATATGGAAGTGACTCCGAAATAACTCATCTATATAAATTAATAACATCAATCTAAACCAAATATTTTAACCCTTTTAAAAAAATCAAAATCGCTCATTAGATAGAGAATATCGTAAGGAACATTGTGTTAAACCTCCCCGAATACCGCTTTTCATGAAATTATATAATACATTTCTATAATTCTAATTTAATTTGGATGTGTTTTAACATAGCATCCCATGACAATCCTGGTGTTGTGTAATAATGATTCGGGTTAAACTCATAGATATTTATGTATACTATTCTAAAATTCTCAAAAATGTCTGCTAGCAATAAAGCATCACACTTTAAATATAATTGTAAATTTTCTCAGATATTTCCAGAATTAAATTTGTTCCATACATTAACGACATGCTGATATTCTTCTTCTTATTGCTAAGTTTATTAAAAAATCCTGAGGGGCACACATGCTTCATTTTAAATTTATCAAAAGAATTTAAGTAATCATATGAAAACCCCCCTTTCTCCTTATTAAATTCATTATGGATTATTCTAAAGTCTTCATCATTCAGATTTTTGTTTGTTTTTTAGAGTATCTAAACTCGCAGCGAATGGAATCTAAACATTGTAATTCAATCGTTTTATTCTCAGATGAAAAAATTCCCTTTGACATTGATATATAACACTTTATTTAAGGGAATAACGTTAATGAAATCTTCAATTTAATTTAATTTTAAGCAGTTCAAGTTTTAAAAATTTCCAGTGGAGGGTAAAATACTTGCTATAAAAGCTGAGGCAAATATTTAGATAGACCAGATCCAGGAAAGGAAGGAAGATCAGGTATGTTGCAGAGTAATTAATATATGCGTAGTAAATAAAAAAATGTTATTACAGAAATAAAATGGAAGGAAAATCTATCGTAAAGACTCCTCGCGAACATTATACTTTTAAGATACAATTCACCCCAGTATGGGATGAAATGATATTAGCGGTGCATAATCAACTGTCTTTCGGAATAAATGCGCTGAAGTATTTACTGGAAGAACATTACTTAAACAAATTTCAAGAACACATTCAAAAATATCTAAAAAATGGTGTATATGAACCTGTTCGGGTTATAACACGATTCAAATACATCAATCGATGTAATGAATACAAATTTGAAAACATCGAACTTAATACAAATCTTAAGGATGGTGATATTAAACAGGAATATCTAAATAAAGTAACACAGCCTATAATTCAGAAAATGGAGGAATTTCAGAGACAAAAAGATGTTCTTGTATTGACAATATGCTTTGTAAAATTCATTTTCGAAAATCATCAATCAGTGGAACCGCAGTCAGAGTTTCAAACAGTGGAGATCAACAACACTGTGTATGAGATGGATGAAGATTGCAATTTAAAATTTATCGAAAACAAAATGGACGAAATACCAGGATTTAGAAATATGTAAATTAATTATATAAAATAATGATATGTCAGGAAGATTTAATAGAACTCTACCGATTTTAAATAAAAATTGATTAAGTGAATTACGAGTGTTTTTATTTCGAAGAAATTTGATATTTTGTAATCCCATTTTGTTTGGGGTATATCCTTTTTCAAATACATGTTTATACTTGCTAATGCAAACAAAGTAAAAGACAAACCAAAAATAAAGTTAATAATTTTTTAAACTGTGATAATTTTAGTAAACCGAACTTTGCTCCAACCGAAAGATTTAATGATGATATTAGAATAAGTCTTGACAATAGTAAGCATCTGTTGAACATTTGAATATACTTAAGAACCCAAAAGTAGTGTCATTCCTCGTGATAAATACAAATTCCATCATAAGAGCTTAAGATCGGAAAGTGTTAACAGCTTTTGATCTATGCAAAGTACTAAGATCGATATATTGTTTTAATCAATTCATACTTTAAACTACTTTTTGAAGATTTCTAGAATGGATTATGTAATGAAATGTATCTTCTAAGTCATATATCAATTTCCTTGAGCCTAATTCAGAGGATATTTATATTATTTGCGCATAATGGTATATCATTGTGTAAGTCATGAAGTGATTCTAGATAAGTTAAATCTACTTCAAATGCGTAATATTAGACTCCTGTTTCCATCTTCTGGAGTCATGTATACTTCTAAAACATCATTAGGATCCACACTTACATTAACAATTCTAAAATTGTTCCACCCTCCTTCGCAGACACAAAATTTACTGTCTGCCTTTACTGTTTCAGACCAAAACATCTTTTCTAGACTGACGTTTTTTTTATGAAGATACAGGTATTTATAGCATCCATTCAAAATCTCTTAAGAATTGTGACTTTTAAAAGTACTCCACTGACCCCGCGGTTCAGCAGCTAGATTAGGAAATTATTAGACCGCTGGCGACTTGTTAAAATATTTTTTTTGCAGATTCAAATCTCAATCAAGCAAAATTGTTGGACTTTTTTAATTTTAGCTAGAGAATTGGAGGAGGTAAAATGAAACAAAAACATATATTTAATAAAAGTACTTTTATTTATTTATTTACAAATTTAAATAATAGCCAGTGCTAGGTGCTATCTTAGAAAACATTAAATTAAAATAGCTGCCACCTGCTGCTTTTCTTTCAACAAAGAAGCCTCCATCGTTCATTTTCTCAATTGTATGATCAGAAATTTTAGCGTCGAACCTAGGCGGCAAAAAAACATGGTACTTCTCCAGTTCTAAAAGGATCCTGGGTCCATATTTTGTTGTTGTTCTTCTGCAGCTTATGATTTTGAAATTCTGAGACTCTTCCATATCTTTAACAGCGAGTGCAGGCTTAAAATTTGCAGAATTTAACTCCTCCAATACTCCGAAGTCTTCGATGACTGCTTCGTTGATCGGTTGCTGATACATTTTAAATTTTTTTATTATTTCAATCTGTCTTAGAACCTGAATTTTAAGTATAAGAATTTCACTGGTTGACTTCACTATGAATACTAAAAGACTACCTAAGAACGCTTGATATTTATACAAGAACTCAATATTCTGTTTTCCAATTAAATTCGCATCATGTTATTTCATTTAGCTGATAAAGCTGTACTGCGTAATTAAAAACTCAAAACAACAAACTCTTATTTTCAGCACGAGGTCAGGTTCATCTACAAAACCTTATCACCCAACGACCTTAACATTGCCGCCAAATTATTAATTTCAACGCAGTCACCAGCTCGCTTATCAATCACAGCTCGACCAGAAAAACATGTTAAAACTTGCTTGAAAACAAATGATATCATAGAAATAAGAATTTGCAAACGAAATAAAAAATAATAATAATCTTCATCTATTTACTCAAAGTGGTGAAATCTTTATTACGCAATATTCTGTTTTTCCAATTAAATTCGCAACATGTTATTTCATTTAGCTGATAAAGCTGTACTTCGTAATTAAAGACTCAAAACAACAAACTCTTATCTTCAATCCAATTAAATTCGCCTCATGTTATTTCATTTAGCTGATAAAGCTGTACTTCGAAATTAAAGACTCAAAACAACAAACTCTTAACTTCAACATCAATTGTAGCCTCCAAGACTGAATACCCAATATCCAAGATGGCCGACAGGTGCCTTATCTTACTAAACAATCTAGGTTCAGATCCAAGGTTTAGATCTAAGTCTAGATGCAAACCAAAGAAGAAGAAGACCAATTGTAGCCTCCAAGACCAAAAACCGAAAATCCAAGATGGCCGACAATCCTTATCTCTTTTCCATATCTCTCAATTGTAGCCTATAACACCGAAAACCCAAAGAAGACCAATTGTAGCCTCCAAGACCAAAAACCGAAAATCCAAGATGGCCGACAATCCTTATCTCTTTTCCTTATCTCTCAATTGTAGCCTATAACACCGAAAACCTAAAATCCAAAATGGCCGACATCCTTATCTCTCAATTGTAGCCTATAACACCGAAAACCCCAAAATCCAAGATGGCCGACATCCTTATCTCTCAATTGTAGCCTATAACACCGAAAAGCCCAAAATCCAAGATGGCCGACAATCCTTATCTCTGTTCCTTATCTCTCAATTGTAGCCTATAAGACCGAAAACCCCAAAATCCAAGATAGCCGACATCCTTATCTCTCAATTGTAGCCTATAACACCGAAAAGCCCAAAATCCAAGATGGCCGACAATCCTTATCTCTCTTCCTTATCTCTCAATTGTAGCCTATAAGACCGAAAACCCAAAATCCAAGATGGCCGACAATCCTTATCTCTCAATTGTAGCCAATAAGACCGAAAACCCAAAATCCAAGATGGCCGACAATCCTTATCTCTGTTCCTTATCTCTCAATTGTAGCCTATAAGACCGAAAACCCAAGATCCAAGATGGTCGACATCCTTATCTCTCAATTGTAGCCTATAACACCGAAAAGCCCAAAATCCAAGATGGCCGACAATCCTTATCTCTCTTCCTTATCTCTCAATTAAAGCCTATAAGACCGAAAATCCTTATCTCTTTTCCTTATCTCTCAATTGTAGCCTCCAAGACCGAAAACCCAATCAGCAACCGTGACCTTTGACCTGCACATTGCACATTGGTCCAGAACCCGCATATTTATACTACTGAACTTTGTTTACATTTGTAATCTAGCCAAATATAGCTTTGCCCTTATTGTCACTGTCGGCTCGCGAACAATTTTTCAGAAGGGGTCAGAACATATTTTTCGATTTAAAACTAAAAATATTTTAAGTATAATTATATAGATTTCCCTAAAATAGCAAATAATATATATAAGTACTTACAATAAATAATTTTAAGTGCAATTGACAAAAGACAAACCACTGGGGACCAAAAAAGATACATAAGTTATAATATCATATTTTAACTTATTTATCTAAATCACCTATCTCAACCTCCACGTGGTGGTCCCTGGAAACAAGTGAGCACTGTCTGTATTCAATAACAATGCTCACTTGGCTAAAAGAGAAGGTGGAACTGTTTAAATGCATAAATTATTGAAAATTTCAAAGCATTTCGCAACTGTTTTTCTAAATTGTGTTAGATCTTATTATAATTAGAAAATCAATTACATCTTTGCGCACATTTTTAAATGTAATTTAATAATACAATTTTGAAAATAAATATTTATTAATTTTGATTAAATACAATTTGTAATTATTCAAAAGATATATCAACCCCGCTTCAAAATATCTCAAATTTGACTACTGTCATGGGCTTCAAACACACAGAAAACCCTCACCTCTACAGAAAGGAAAATGCCGACGTTTTTCTGGCTTACTGCCATTCCTGTTAACTTTATGTTCTAAGGAATATTCCATTGTGGTTTCATATTGCTTCTATTCCGATTGTTCTGGTGCGTACTCTGGTCCTTCTATTCCTCACATGGAATGAACAAGGAAATGCACACAATGTCTCGCGCGGTGTAATTGTGTAATTGCCCGAAGAACCAAAAATTGCTGCCGTGAAGTGCAATCTGATATGGTCGGCAGCGAAATAATCTGCTGCCATACATGCAATCGTAAATGTTCAGCTGGCAAAGCGGTAAGCCCGAAAAAATTGCAAGAAAAGCTCACTGGCAGAGGGATTCTGCAATTGAAAGAATAGGAAGAGGGAGCAACAAGTGCCGGCCGGCTTCCTTTTCTAAAGGTTAAATCTGTCAGAGACGGTCGTGTCTCTTTGCGTGGAATTTTTTTTTTAAAAGGAAGTGTCGGAAAATAATAATTTCCGTTTAACCGTGCAAGAAGAAAAAAAAACTGGAGATTCTCTTTCGCATTGATAAATTGCAGCCCGCTACAGATGAAAACCTCTTAACATCACTTGGTTTGATCACATGTCGGATAATTGGGGGTTTAGAGGACAAACGGCACCTTGGGCCATGCTGAGTGATTCCCTCCACACCAGATAGGCGATATAAAGGAAAACAAAAGGAGGAAATAAATTTTTAGGAAAACAAGCGAAATAAGGTATGAGTTTTTTTATTAGATCATCGATAGGTCAGAAGGGTACATACAGCGTTACAGTTTTCTTAGAAATTTTCAATAGAAAAGGAAAACAAATATATCTAAATTGGGTGAGTTATTTCAATTTTACAAAAAAAATATAGGTTTTTTTTTGTGCCGAGCAATACGCAAGGTTATATTCAAATGTAGGGAATATGCCAATTGAAATATGCCGCTTAAAGTAACGGTAATATATTGAGGAGGACTGAAAATTTATTATATCCACTTTGAAATAATATATAATGGAGGGTTGTGAGGAATCCACCACAAATTAAATTGGTTGTTTATTTCATAACAAAAGGCAAATACTGCACTGTTCTCGATTTACTTCATATACGATACCCAATTAATGCTTATGCGCATAACTTTCAGGCGGTTGTCAATCTTCAATCATTTCGGAAGGTCTTCTAAAAGAAATTTCAATTTAATAATGAAAAATGAAAAAGCCTTTGGTTTTTTTTCCTAATAGCTCTATTCACAGTACCAATTGACATTTGCGGAAAAATATATACATAGTAGTGAGGTACATTTAAAGAAAAAAAAAGCTTTTATTCGAGAAGCAGGTCTTCTTTAAACTGTTGATAAATAAAATTGAAGTAAGAAAATAATTATATTATCACATATACTAATGTAAATACAACTCGGAGCACTTTACTGAATAAGCGCATTATATTTTTTAGATCCATATTTAATATCATTTATACAATACAATTATATTATAAAATGCAAAACTTATCGCGATGAACGCTTCCAAAATTTTGTGCTACTTGCCAAAAAGTTAAAAATAATTTGTTGGCTTTTTGCTATTTATTTGAAACAAGAACACATATTCATGTTATATTGGCCCATACAACCACTTGAATTGTAAGAGCTATGTATAAGGTTTAATAATAATAGAAAACACTGTCCGTATTTGAGGAGTGCGGGAAGTGTAGGCCTTACTTACGGTTGAGTTAAATGTGCCGATAGGTGAACTAGTACCAAGTTTCCCCTCAGGTTTAAATTTACCTGTGTTCAAATCATATATTTGTGATATTCCCATATAACGTATATTGTAATATGAAGTAAGTGAATTGGGTAAAGTTACAAATCAAAAATATGACGCTGCTTAAGGTTTCATAGGACGTGAAAGGACTCCAAATTAGAAGTATGGCACCTTCGGATTTGCGAGATGTACCAAACATCAAGTGACTTTCAATGCAGTGTTGAAAAAAAAAATTGAATTATACTTACATTTGGAGCTAGCTCAGAGCCCCGACCTTTAAAGATGCACTAAATTGTCTGTATGGTCAGCATCCGATTAAATACGTGATAAAACTTACATATTATGTGTTGTTTTTGTAGTACTAAACTAAAATATAACTTGTTAAAGAGTCAAATTGCGAAGACTTAAAAATTTTTTTATTTCAAAATTAGTATAAATTCTTAGTTAAGTTTTTTCCTTTATCAAATTAGGAGCTAAGTAATATCTGAATATTACAATGCCAGAAATGAACTCCATTCCCAAGATTATTTTTAAGTCTTTCGAAAATTTAATATTTTGAAGAACATAAACAAATAGAAGTAACTGGTTGATACAAAATATTGATTGAATATTATTTTATTAGCTCCATGTAGCAATTGGCTTCTGTTTTCTTTTTCTTCCAAGGTGCTTAATTTATGGTGTATTGGCTGATGTTAAATTGAGAACAGTCATACGTTTCCTAAAGCTTTTAATTTTAGTTATTTGGTTAGTAAATACTTTCAGGGGTATTTCACAAGGAACAGTAATTCCTATGAATTTACACATGTGAAAATACTCAGTTTCTTTGATTTTGTAAATTATATTTTGCTTTATTTTTTTCAGGAATTGCATATTAAAACATTGGCTTATACGCCTTGTTAATAAGACCTATTTACAGACCACCACTGAACAACTTAAATACTTAATTTAGTCTCTTCTTTTACTAAGCATTTTTTTTATGAAAATTACAACCTACTTATTGTCGGACTAAATCTACTTATCCATTTTTATAAAACCCTTGGTAGTAGGAGGAGTTTATATATATATATTGAATTTGGCCGAATTTTATTTAGGAATTTTGTTTTTGAATTTTATATTTCTTCTCATTTAATTATGGGCCTACGATGAAGGAGGGTAGGTCTATATAGTTTTGAAATCATTCGTTTAAGGCTTAATTTACATTGACGGATATATACGTGTCAATGCCATCTTAACAGGAATCCTTCCTGCATTTCCTTATTCAAGAAAAATTCTTTTCTTTTGCTGTATCTGGTTAGAATGATGGTGTGCTAGACAACGTCCTAGCTCCTCTCGACCTCTCTTTTTCTCCCATAATCTAGTTCCGACCAGCTGTCCAGGGTTTGCTATTGGGACTATGTCATGTATAGGGCTAGACATAGTCATAGGATGGGGAGGGTTAGCCCAACAAGCCTCATGTCATCTAGAGGCTGAGGTGTCGGCTCGTCAGGAGCATTATGTCGTTTTGTTTTTTTCCTTTACTCTTATCCCGTTTCAAGTTTTTTTGTGCGTTCCTCTTTTTTTTCCTCTTGGTCTTCGGTCCGTATATAGGACATAAAGAGTGCCCGCAATAAAGTTCGGGTGAGTGTACCTAGGAGGTGAGGCAAGATCTCACCCCGATCCGGCGAGCATAGCACGGCTAGCAAGGCGGGCCCCTCATCTCTTCGGTCAACGACCAAGCCTGCACGGCAACCTACGCTCACCCTGGTATTTCCTTTACCCTTCCCAATCCCTTTTGGTTGTGAGTTACGACTAGGTTGTGATAAGCAAGTTAGTGGTGCTCACAACCCTCAATCCAATCCATGTCAGCATGCAGCCATCTGTTGGTTGCCTGTGAATATGGATTTCCGCAAGTTACCGATAACAAAGTATTATCTTAGCCACTAAATTAGTGTTGCAAGAATCATTTCAAGCAACCAAAGCCGCAACTCTGCCGAAGCCGGTCCCAAGCCCGGTTGCAAAAAGAGGAGGGAGGCCGTAAATTAAAATAATTTTTTTGAACACTATTTTTTTAAAACACTCATTTTTAAATTTTTCACATTTGATTTTAATAAAATAAGTCTATTTTAAACATTTTATATGCCCTCATAACTCGGCTGAAGAAATTTGTATAATTGACCTTCTTTATTAAAATCAAATGTGGAAATTTAAAAGCAAGTGTTTTAAAAAATGTGTGTTCAAAGATAAATTTTGCGTTATTTAATTTAAAGTGCGCGCCAAAACTATTAAATTTGTTAAAGAGAACCTCTGCAGTAAATTTTTTTTTCCACTACACCAATGTAGTTTCCCATTTGTGTTAGTAAAAATCTATGCCATTTTAAAATTTATTTCAGGAAATTTTCGTATGGGCCCTTCCTTTCGTTCTTTATTCGTAGGCTAGGCATTTTCTCTCCGACAAGATTTGGTGGTACTTTTTTGACAGGAGTATGTGATTCTCTCCGGATGAGAACAGAATTTTGACAGGAATAAGTGATTCTCTAAAGTAATTTTGACAGGAGTAAATAACTGCACACTACCTGTACTCTTTATTTGCATGAATATTCTTATGACTTTAAAATCTGGATATATTTCGTTTTACTGTAGTGCCAGTGTTACTTTTTCAAGACTAGCTGGGTATTTTAGGGAGTAATTTAGTAGTAAGTAATCTTTGGTGCAGTGCTAAAAAAACATTCAAGACAATTTATTATAAAGACATTATAAGTGAAGTTTACTTAGAAAACATTAATTAATTTATAAAATGAAGTGCATTATAAATTTGTGTGAGAACAAAGAGCGAAATCATCCTGTTGGAGTCTCGTTTCATAGGTAAATATAGAACAAATAGTAGTTTAATAGTAATGCTACATTGAATGAATTAATTGAAGGCAAATCAATTAGTTTTAGCACGAAAACAAAGCGAAGTAAAAGTAACTTGTAATTTCGTTTGTTTTCTTTCAAGGTTCAGTGCTATGATTAATTTTTAATATAAGGGGGAGTTAGAGAAATATTAACTATATATTAGTTAAAAAAATTTGAATAGTTTATTTATTTGTTGAAATTTCTATTTTAGATTTCCTAATCACTCTAATTAGATAGATAATGTACAGAATTTAATAACTATAAGTATTATCCTAGCCACTAATTTAGTGTAGCAAGAATCATTTCAAGCAACCAAAGCCGCAACTCTGCCGAAACCGGTCCCAAGCCCGGTTGTAAAAGCCCAGTAAAACGAAATATATCATCCAGCTTTTAAGGTCATAAAAATATCATGTAAATAAAGAGTACAGGTAGTGTGCAGTCGTTTACTCCTGTCAAAATTATTTGAGAGAATTACTTACTGCTGTCAAAATACTGTTATCATCCGGAGAGAATTGCAGCAAATCTTGTCGAAGAGAAAAATGTACCAAAAAGTACCACCAATAAAAAGAATTCATGTGAATCTCATGACTGAGATAGTTACTTGTGTGCGTAAGAAACTTTAAAACTGTCAATGTATTTTGATCTTTTAATGAGAGAAGTACATTAGACATTTGTAAATGCACGTAAGAAAAGTATACTTGTCTCCTACCCACAAACTCTCCCGGAAAACAAATTTTTAGTTCTGACTGCAGGGTTGCCCGATGCGGGAAATATATAAAGCAACCAAAAAATTTTCAATACTTTGTTCGAAGCCGTTTATCTAGTAATAGTAATCTTTGCCTGGATCATGCAGAGAATCTTGGGTATATTACCACCGAAACTTTACCACTTTCGAACAGTCTGGGACAACGTCAGTGGGGCAGAAAAGAGTCTGAGCAATCTATTTGATCGGTTGAGGTTAGAAGAAGACAGATTAATGAAGGTCAGTCAACGAGCAAGTCAACATCTTAAAATGCTTTTATATCGAAGTACAGAAGCAAGCCAGATAAGTCTACTGGAAGTCAGACGAGTAAACCCCTAGAATGTTTTAAATGTGGAAAAACTGGCCACATGAAGTCGCAATGCCAGGGGAAACCGTCTGCAAAATATAATATAGTATTGTAAAAACACATATGGCTGCAATAAATGCAAATGTAAAGGACACTTTGCAAAAGATTGTCCAAGTGTAGACTCTAGTCAGCAAGAAGACGGATCTAATAAGTACAGTAAGAATGGCAGTAATAGACGTGCACTCATAACAGTAAGTCTATCTTCAATAGATTCCTTCAACAAAAATTCTGAAGACTGTTGGTATAAGGATTGTGCCGCGACTCAACATATGAGCTCACATAAGGAATGGTTCAAGAACTATACCACCTTGAACAACCGTCCATGATTGTAATTGGCGATGCCACCGAACTAGAAGGCATTGGTACAGGTGACATCGAGCTTGAAGCTTTTGACGGTCAGACCTGGCAGAACATAGTCCTACAAAACGTACTACACACAAAGATGCTCTTCAATCTCTTCTCAGTTAGTTCAGTGTTGGACAATGGCTACAGACAGTCAGCAAATGCAGATAAATCAGTATTCAAGGATGAAAATGGAAATGTAGGTGCAATAGCAGAAAGAGAAGAAAGCTGTACAAAATGAAATTTCGCCAAGAGTCAGAAAAATGTCTTGTTAATATCTCCTTGAGAAAATGGCACGAAAAACTTGCACATCAAAATGTCACACATGTGCGAGATGTACTGATTAGAAGTGGAGTGAAGTTTCAAGATGACTGGGATGAATACCCATGTCCAGGATGCTCTTATGGAAAACAACATAGGGTATCACATCCTTTGAATCCAAAAACGTCAGAAAAGCAGCTTGATCTAATACATGTAGATCTATGTGAAATGAACATTCACTCTTTAGGAAGAGCAAAGTATTTCCTACTCTTTAAAGATGATTATTCTCATTTTAGGACTGTGTACTTCTTGAAACATAAAAATGAGACAGCTGCAAAGTTGGAAACATTCTTGAGACTAGTCGAGAATCAATTTGATAGAAAAGTCAAGGCATTACGGCGGCACTGAAATAAAGAATCGAGACACACAGCAAATTTTAGAAGGTCTAGGAGTTTTCCACAGTAAGTCAAGTGCCTATACTCCACCACAAAATAGACGCATTGAAAGAGAGATGAGAACCATAGTCGAAGCTGCAAGAACAGTCATACATGCTCGACGTCTGAACGAAAACCTATGGTGTGAAATTACGCTGTATTCACAATAAATCAAACTGGCACCAGTGCAGTAAAATGTAAAAGTTCAGCTGATCTGTGGTTTGGAAGAAAAATAGACATAAACAAGCTAAAATTTTTTGGATGTGTAAATATTACAATTCTTACTTTTTGCGAGACGCTTGAATGTGAAAACAATCGGTTATCTCAAAATAGTCCAGAGAATAAAACACGACGAGGACGATGTTTATTATTTGATTCAAAATTCTAAAACAGATAATGCCAGAAATACTAAAACGGATTTCAACAACCAAACTCCGACTGAAAACTCAAATGAGCAACCGCCTGTCGGTGGAATTTCCAACAAAATGAGGCAATTGAATCAAAGACAAGGTATATACAAGTACATATCCATAATTTGGTTGTTATATGAACTTGGTCAAATATTTTACAGAATCACCCACTTCTCAAGTCCACAAAATGCAAAAAAAACAGCGTCCAAACTATGTTGTAATGTAATGTGTGTGCGGCTGAGCAACGTGAAGTTGCCGCAGGATGTTCAGTTGGCACGCGCTAGCTGGCTAAAAGTGTTAGGTTTAAGTATCTATTTTATATTTCTTGTCTATTTGTTAGTACTTGCTTTGCGCTACGTTCTCTTCTTGAGCGTAGATTGTTGTCCACGGCGCGTTTTGTTGTTGGCTTTCTTCTTTATTTAATTTAAATTTTGTTGTTTTCATCTTTTTAATACTTGGTATGCGCTACGATCTCTTCTCGACCGTTGATTGTGGTAGTATTCCACGGGGCGTAACAATTTTTTACTGTATCTTGTGTACATTCTTTAGGTTTCTTTATTAATCTAAAGGTCTATAATAAATTTTATCTTGACCTCCTTCAAATTTATTTGTGTCTATTGTTTAGACCAGTTGAATGGACCGTGCCCTGGGCAGTGTTTGTGGCCGTTGAGGCCGCTCTTTTGGTTCTGAGACTGCCTCTTCTAAGGGGATTTCGGGCATGGGCGTTTAATTACGCCGCGTAGTCCATGCTCTTAGTGGAGGTATGGCGTATTTGGCTGTCATGTAAATGACGATGAACAGCAGCATTAGACCCGTAAGTGACAACGAAGTTGCCGAGAGTAGGTGGGGTGTTTTCACACCTCTCTCTCTACTCTCGTGCAACTTTTCGTTAGTGTTGTCACCCAGTAGCAGCTTTGTATATGGCACCTCCGTCCTAGAATGCTGCTCGTATGTGGCCATGAAGGAATCTAATTCCTTTGCCGTTTTGTTTGTTTTAGGAAAGTACGCCGGTTGCGCGAAAAGCAGTGGATGGGCCTCATATATAGGGTATGTGGTCCTATTTGTAAGTGGCAGAGTTGGTTAATGACCAAGATTCCCTGTCCAGAGAGACGATGCGTGAGCAATTGTTGGGTGCATGTAATATGGACAATGGTTGTTGTCTTCAATGCATACAGCCAGGAATTGGGCCTATTTAATTTAATTAAAATGTCCCTGGAAGGTATCTGCACTTTTAGCGAACACCTAGGGTTTTCGTTCAGGGGATTGAAGAGCAACTTGATCACGCATTCATCCGATTGTGTTGCCTTTGTTATCGGCGTATTTAGCAAACCAGCGTAAGTATCTTCCTCGACATCTCGAGTGACTTTCCTATATGCTTTCATGTTCTCCGGTTTAAGTAATAGAAATTCCTGAGTCGAAAGTTAAACTCGCTATATACGAATATTCTATTTCCGGGACTAATGAATGATTTGCTTCCGTATGTATAGGGAAGCACCTGATTCGTTGCAACGTCATTTTCGGAAGACTGAAAATTGGTAATGTTATTTTGATTACCAATTTTTCTTGCAACAGGTGTGTTCGTAATTCAGCCGTCTGATAGAGAATCGATAGACAATTCTGGGCCTTTGAACACGTGGCGTGAGATTTGTGATAAATCTCAAGGAGTGAATCAGTGGCGATCAGCAGGGGATGTATTTGGTTATTTCGGCTAGAGGTTATTATATCCAGTAGCGCCTGCTGTCGAAACTCAATATCTACCATTTGCAACAACAGACTGGAGACTATTTCCTGTCTCCTTTGTCTTGTTACGAGTTTGTCGGTAGAATTATATAAATCATTCATCTGGTAGGCTATTTGCCGTTGTCTTTCGACCAGTGAATTTAAAGGTTTTTGAATGGTATTGAGCGCAGTCTTGACTACACTGATTTGTTGTTTCTCCAAATCAGCGAGTACCTGATGGTTAGTTTCCAACTCATCCAGGCGACTATAGACTTCGCGTTCATTGGCATTATCCATGGTACCGAATAGGTAGTGCATGGCGTTTCCGATGCCATCAAACATAGATCTCGTTTTGCGAGATTTGGGAACAGCTTGTTTAAGTACCTTGGTGCGTTGCTTGATATTTTCCATCAACGCGTGCATGTGTTTTTGCTGGAGTTCGCAGAGGTCTTCTACGGTATTGTTTCCGCATAGTTGATGCACGTAATGTTCAGCTCGTTCCGCAATCGTTGTCTGGTTGTCCAACTCGGTCAGGTCCAATTCCGTGAGGATATTCCATGTTGAGTGGTAAACCATGAGGCTTCCTAAATCCTCTAATAGCACTCCTGTATTGTTGAGTGGGTTCACCGAGTATGTCTCCGACGTACTACTTCCCATAGTGGACATGATTAGTCCGAGGATGATAGCGTTTTGTATCATACCTGGGGAGAGGAATATGGTTAATGGAGGTTTCTAAATTAAGTTTCTTATTTACTAAGCGTAGATTTTCCCTAAAGTGATGTCATGCTTGTCTTGCATTCTCACGGGTATACCTCAGGGCGACGACTGTCAGAAGAAATACCTGTTGTAGCCCTTGAGGCGAGGGTGATCAAGGTGGCTCTAACGCCAATTTCTTGTTGTTGGTATTGTAGTGGAGCCATATTTAGGAATTTTTAAAATATGGCGATTTTTTGTTTTTAATTTGTCGCCAGTGTTGTAATTTACTTTACTTAGACTTCATATGTATTTTCCAGTGTAGTGTTCTGAAATTGTTTTATTCGGATTTTTTATATCCGCAGGTCGACTTCAGGACACGGGACTACCAGGAAGAATTCTCTGATAAGTTACTGGAAGTGGGTATAATAGTTGGTTACCTTTGGGTAGTTGCTTTGATATCTACTGTTGAATACAGTATTTCGAAAGCAGTTGAGGAGGACCTCAAGGCAAGGGACTACCAGGACAGTTTCTGTCCCAGCCTTGGGGCGGGTAATGTTCGATCAAAGTGGGTGTAAGTAAATATATGATCGCGTAGATTTATTTAGTTAAAGGGTGAAGGTTTTTGCCTTATGCAAAGTAGGTTAGACTGAGGGTCTTTTGCTAGGCATTAAAAGAAAATGTCATCATAATTAATCCCTTTTATTCGAGGGGATAGAAGCCAAGTAGGGCGTAACAACAATTCAGATTGCCGTCAAGAACTACCAGTTATAGAGGTGTTTAGAGTTTTTGTGCTGTAGAAAATATGACTAAGGAGGAGGAAGACTTCAAGGCACGGAACTACCAGGAAGAACTGCTAGATATAGCATTAAGGAAAGGGATTTTTGGTGGTTCAGTCTCTGACGAAATTTCACAAGAGTTGGTTTGAATTCGTAGTTTTAAGGTTTGACTTTTAGTAGAAGTCGTTCTTTTAATTATGAGGTGCAGTGCCAAAGATAGTGAAGTCCTATTGCTTGGTACTTCGTAGCTTTACGCACGTTGAATAGGTGAGATGGCAGGGATTACTTAAGTATTTTAAGTAGAAGGTTTTGAGTAGAAAGTTTTTAGTAGAAGGTTATAAAGAATTAAAATAGGTTTATAATTACAGTTGGTTTGGACCCGATTGGACCGAGTTGTTAAAGGACTTTTTCGTTTTGCCTTTCTTGGTTTTGTGCTGGCTTTGCGTTACGATTTTCATCTCAATCGTAGATTGTGGTAGCACGCCACGACGCGTTAAAAAAAATTTTCAATTGAAATTATTTATTCGTAAAATGGCTTAAGACGGTTGTTGTGAACCGTAACTGTACGTTTGCCCATTTTTAGGGTTGTATTCACTGATGATGGTATACCGATTACCAGATATGGTCCTACCCAGATTTGAGAGAGCTTGTGTTTTCGACTTTCGCTCTTGAGTAAGACTTTGTCACCTATGTGAAACGATAGGGTCGAACAGCTTTGTCGTAGTATAATTTCGATCGTTGCTTGCTAGCGAGCAGATTTTTGCGTGCCGTGGCATAAGACCTTTGGAGCTTGTATCGTAGGATCTGGTAGTAGCTCTCGTGATTATACACGGTTTCAGGGTCTCGTTTTAAATTAGACGGAACATCCGCTGTGAAGCCGTAAAGGCAGTCCATGGGAGTTAATTTCGTCCCTTCGTGTACACTGTTGTTGTACACGAATGCAGCGGTTCGCAGATATTGGTCCCATGATTTGGGATTCTCTTCCACTATGGTACGCCAGTATTCAATTAACGGCCCGTGTTCACGTTCCAGTGCGCCGTTTGACTGTGGGTGGTAGGCAGAGGTTTGTAACTTCTTCACCCGTAGCAATTTACATACCTTTTTGAACAGGTCACTAAGGAAGTTGCTTCCTTGATCAGTGATTATTCGCTTAGGGATGCGGTAGCGCACGACGATTTCGTCGAAGAAGATTTGCGCTACAGTGACGGCTTCCCCGTTAGGTATGGCGTACCAATCGACAAATTTAGTGAGGTTATCCTGGAAAGTCAAGATGTACTTGTTTCCGGAGTCAGTTTCCTCGAGTGGACCAACAATGTCGAGATAGACTTTGTCGAAGGGTTGTTCTGCGATGTCCGTGATGACCATCGGCATATTATACTGAGGTGATGCCTTCATTTTTTGGCATTTTGAGCAACGCTTTACGTATTTCTTAATATCGCTAAGCATGTGCCTCCACCAGTACTTCCTTCGAATCCGCTTGTATGTTTTAATTACGCCCTGATGGCCGCCAAAAGGAGAGTCGTGGTAATCATGTAAGATCGTTTGTATCTCCTTGGGGCTTGTGATTATCTCAGGGGGCTTAGGTTTATCGTCAACTAGCGGATTAGTATCTGGTGGGTTTTCTGTAGTGACCTCTTCTGTATTTAGAATTATTTCGTTTTTGTGAGGCGTGTGATCCCGTATTTCGGGGCTTTTAGACTCTGGTTGAGCGTTTCTCGCTTGAGCCCGGGTATTTCATCCTCCGAGTCCGAATCCATTTTATGGTGGACTTGCGCTTTTACCATTATTTTTTGGCCATTTGAGTCTTCGCTGACTTCCCGTGGAATGCGGCTTAACGCGTCTGCATTCGTATTGTACTTTCCTGGCTTGTATTCGATTTGATAATCAAATTCGGAAAGTTTATGGTGAAATCTCACCAGACGGGAAGTAGGGTCTTTAACATTAAAGACGCCTTTGAGAGGCTTATGGTCTGTATAGACCGTAAGTTTTCGGCCTTGCAAGTAACATCTAAAGTTACGCGTAGCCTAGACTATGGCGAGCAACTCTTTTTCAATAGTTGAGTAGTTGCGTTCCACCTTGTTTAGTGTACGGCGGGCGTAGGCAATGGGCTGATCGTGTCCTACTTCTCCTTGTGAGAGGACGGCTCCTAATGCCTCGCTGCTGGCGTCCGTAGTTAAATTGAATGGTTTCGAGAAATCGGGATATATAAGTAGTGGAGGAGAGATTAATGAAGTTTTGATTCTCTCAAATGCCTCCTGGCACTTCTCGGTCCATGTGAATTTGACATCCTTGCGGAGCAAATTCGTTATCGGACGCACAATTTTGGAGAAGTCGGGGATGAATTTTCGATAATAATTGGCAAGTCCAATTAAGGATTGAACTTGGCGTACAGTTCTTCGAACTGGTAAAGTTTGGACGCACGCCGTTTTACTGGGGTCTGGAAGTGCTCCTTCACTGGAACACTTGTGGCCTAGATAAACAACCTCTTTTCTCAGAAACTGGCACTTTTCCGGCTGCAGTTTAAGGTTGTTCTCTCTCAAACGATTGAAGACTTTGCGGAGCTTATTATTGTGGTCCGCAAGGTTTTTACCGTAGATGACTATGTCGTCTAGGTAGACAAAACAGTCCAAGCCTTGTAATCCTGTTAGGACGAAATTCATTAAGCGTTGGAATGTGGCCGGGGCTCCTTTGAGCCCAAATGGCATACGCCTAAATTCATAGTGGCCGTAATTGGTGCTAAACGCAGTTTTTGGTCGATCTTGAGGATCGACGAGCACCTGGTGATAGCCGTTGGCGAGATCGAGGGTTGTAAAATACCGAGAATGACCTAATTGGTCGAGAATATCCTCGATCCGTGGTAGCGGAAATGCGTCACCAATTGTCTTTTCGTTTAATTTACGAAAGTCGACGACGACGCGCCACCTTTTTTCACCGTCTGGTCCCGCCTTCTTGGGGACGACTAGGAGAGGTGAATTCCAAGGGCTTTTACTTGGCTGCACTATGTCGTTTTCTAGCATTTCGCGAAGCTGTTCGTTTATTACATTTCGCTGCGTCTCTGGCAAGCGATACATTTTCTGGTTGATTGGTGCTTGATGGCGTTAGTGAAAGTTAGCCGATCACCTTTAAGGAAAATGATATCGTTATACTCGTAACAGAGTTGTGATATCGCTTGTTTTTCCTCCGCGCTCAGATTTACGTCCAGGCTGAGCTCTTGGTCTAGCCTGACGAGACGCGGGTTATTATTTGAGTTTTCTGGTTCTTCGTACTCCTGGAATAAATATTTAACATGCTGTGGCCATTTTTTCGGCGCTAGAAATATTTGTTTCTTTATTTTTATTTTTACTTTTACTTATTTTACGGAAACCTGAAATATTTTTATTTTTATTTAAATTTTCACCCCACTTTACCTTATTTAAATCACTCTTAATACTAAATGACGATGGAGTTGGGGTTTCTGAACCGCCGTAAATTGCCATATTTGAGGCGAACTTGCTTTCGTCTTCTAATAGGCTCTTTCGCCGTTGTTTACTTACTGTGAAGGATGATTTTGGAGCTTTTGAAAATACCGTCCCTGTGGTGAGCTCGCTTCCAATGTCGACGTGATTCGAAGTTTTATTTTGAGAGGAGGTGGGAGCTGATGGGTTTTTGCCATCGTAATTCCTTCTGTCTAGGTGAGCTCCGTCGACACTTGTTTTATTGGGGTTTCCTTTCCTTTGGTTCCTTTGTTTCTTTATATTTCCTTTGTGCGTGGGTGTTGGTGGTTTCGAGTCACCGTGATTCCTAGTTTTCAGGTGAGCATCCTCAGCGCGTTCTCTGTTTTTTGGGGTTTCCTTATTATTTCTTTCCTGATGATCCTGTTTCAGTTGGACGACGGTGTAGTTGCGAGGAGGGACTAGATGCAGACTAATGGTAGTCAGAATTACTTGTGAATTGTGTGTGTTGAGAACTCCAACAGACACTGCTCTCAAACCAGCGGGGAGTAGGCCATTCGCTAGGAAGACTCCTTGATTTATCTCTCTCGACAGACAGAGCATCTCCTCCTGCAGCCGCAAGGGAATCTCGACTATGATCTGTAACATAGCAGGTATGCATACAGGCTCTTTCAACTGTATTTGCTGCTGCCTCATTTCGCAGGTCAAATCACTCTCAGTCGGTTTGTCCATCTCGCTTTCCAGTGTTCGGCGGTCATTGTTCTCCTCTTGAGAAACTTTTGAAGTACCACAGATTGTCAGATCGGCCTTTCTGGGCTCTGCGCTATCCGTTCGGGTATTCATTTTGACCACTTTTTCAGAACACAGGTTATTCAAAGCAGCTGTTAATGGAACAGCAAACTCCTCAGGGTTATTTTCCGTTCGAGGGAATCGCAATTCCTTATTCGGACCCCCAACGTTACAATTCTTTGCTAGGAAATCGTTTCCTAGCAAGCCGTCGTCGGAAAGGCCGGGTAGGTTTTTTATTACCTGAAAATTGCAGGGAATTTTATTCTTTAATGTAAAATTGCCCTGGCATGTTCCCAGCGTCTTTCCGGTACCAAATGGTGTTTGTAAAGTATATGTTTCTCCGGTATTTATGTCTTTGGGATTTTTAATTGCTTTCTTTTTTATAATACTTACCTCAGCGCCAGTATCTACTACAAGTTTGGTATTGCCGTTCAGGCTTATATCCAACGGAAGGCTAACTGCAGAGATACGGGGTTCGGGCGGCTGAGGTGACCCTTTGTTAAAATTTTTACTTTTTAGTGTCGATCCGGGGTCTTTTCGGTCGACTGCTCTTCGTTTTCCTGGCTCTTAGCGTCCCATTTTTGTTTTTGGCGGCATTCCTCTATGGAATGGCCGCGACGGTTGCAGAATTTGCATTTGAGTTTTATATTAAAATTTCGAGGACCAGCGGAGGGTTGCTGATCCTGAATCCGTCGTTCGGGGAGCCTTGTCTGGTTACTCGGGCCCGGAACCTGGCGATTGTTCCTGCAATCGCGAACATCATGCCCATATATTTTGCAGTTAGAGCAGAAGGGTGTGTTTTTACGCTACATACAGTCGGCGTAAGTGTGAGCCCTTCGCTGGCAAACTTGCATGTGATGTTTGACCTTAACCTTTTGGTGAGCTGTTATGAGCCTGTTTACCAGTTCCTGGTAAGTTTCTCTGGGAAGGTATGTCGCGTTTAACCTTGCTTCGACTTCTTGAAATGTTGTCGGTACATCCGAGGCTAACAGTTGATATGCTCCTCCACGAAGTCTTGTGGGGAGGATCTTCAGGAAAGCTTCTTGCTCCCCTTCGGAGAGACACTGTTTGGCCTGGCGGCAGCAACCCAGGAATGTTGTCAACTCTGATCCGAGATGCGGGCCTGGCTCACCTTAAAAAAATGGGCACCATTTGCGCAGTTAACTTAACAATTTTTGTATAATCGGTCGCCATAGTGGAGTTCTGAGTCGAGTCGGTGTCGGGCGAGTCTTGTGCGAGAAATCGATTTAGACCATGTTTTAGGTTGATTTCTCGCAGGGAGTCTTGTAGGGATTGTATGAGTTGTGCTTTCTGAATTGTTTTCACTATTTTCTTCAGGAGGGAGTATGCGCGAGAATCCGTCTAGCTTGGCTTGAAAGAGTGCGGCTTCCTTTTGAAAGCGCTCTAGGTCTTCCAATCTCTCCTCGCTGGACTTTGTATTCCGGTTTTCGAGGAGGTTAGAATAGAGAGTTGCTAGGCGTTCGGATTCACGCGCGGACTCGTACAAGTTATTAAAATTATTATATTTAAGGCTTACTTGGTTCTGATTTACTCGTTGGAGGACGGTCCCGCTCCTGAGGGTGAGTCCTTCTGAACTGGGTCCTGGTTGTGCTGGGGTGATCTGGTGTTCACTGACCTGCGTTCGGTCGGTGAATATCGCTGACTGGGAACCCTGGCGTGGTTCTTCCTCGCCGATCTCCAGGTCCAGGGAGGTTATGAGGAGGTCCTCTGTCTTCTCCTCCGTTGGTGAGTGAGCGGGAGTAGAGTGGGTGTCCTTGGACATCAACTCCTGCTCTTCAGCGTTGCAAGGGGGGTTTTTGGCCTGCTTACCGTTCCCTTGTTTGCAGTACTAAAGTTGTGTTGGGGAAAAGGGGGGCTTGTGCCGGCTTCAGCAATTCCCTTTTCCACTCTGCTGCTGGTGCTGTGCTGATTGGTGGTGTTGATTGGTGGTGATGATTGGTGTCGTCTTCTTCGGGCTGGGACGGAACCCACACAATTCCACCGGTGGTGCTGGCTTGCACTTTGTGGAAGCGTTGGGGGTGACTCCTCAGGGCTATTGACTACCCGGGAGTGCTTAGAGGTACCCCTTTTGGTTTGGTCTTGGATCAAGGCTTTTCAAGCTGTTACGGTAATTTTGATTTACCACGCTTCCTTGATCCTACCGGCTGTGCCAATTTTGTTACGTGTATTTAGAAATATGGATATTGAAGGGCACACCCAACGCTAAGTGCCAACCCCTTGCACTTGGATGGGCTAATAAAGTACTTGAAAAATCCCTATTAACTTAATTACACAAATTGCGTGATTTTAAAGGACTTGTCTAGCCTTCCAATATTTCAACAATTCGCTCAATTAGGATGCATAAATTTTATTGTTTTTAACATAAACAATATTAACTTAACCACAGAGAGTACTTTACCTTAACTATGATGCATACGTTTTATTATCTTTAACACAAACAATATAATTTAATTTCAGAGAACACTTTATCTTAACTAGGATGCCTAAATTCAATTTTCTTTAACATAAACAATATGAACTTAATTACAGAGAACACTTTACCTTAACTATGATGCATACATTTTATTATCTTTAACGCAAACAATATAATTTAATTTCAGAGAACACTTTATCTTAACTAGGATGTCTAAAGTTAATTTTCTTTAACATAAACAATATGAACTTAATTACAGAGAACACTTTACCTTAACTATGATGCATACATTTTATTATCTTTAACACAAACAATATAATTTAATTTCAGAGAACACTTTATCTTAACTAGGATGTCTAAATTTAATTTTCTTTAACATAAACAATATGAACTTAATTACAGAGAACACTTTACCTTAACTATGATGCATACATTTTATTATCTTTAACGCAAACAATATAATTTAATTACAGAGAACACTTTATCTTAACTAGGATGTCTAAAGTTAATTTTCTTTAACATAAACAATATGAACTTAATTACAGAGAACACTTTACCTTAACTATGATGCATACATTTTATTATCTTTAACACAAACAATATAATTTAATTTCAGAGAACATTTTATCTCAACTAGGATGTCTAAATTTAATTTTCTTTAACATAAACAATATGAACTTAATTACAGAGAACACTGTATATTAACTAGGATTCCTAAATTTAATTGTCTTTAACATAAACAATATACAATAATTACAAAGAACACTGCATCGTAAGTAGGATGTATCAATTTCTTACGGTATCTTTATGTAATCTCGCATGCACCAAGTCCTTTTACTTTTATTCGAAGTTTCACTGTATTTAACATAAACAATATTAACTTAGTTACAAAGAGCACTTCATCTTAACTTTCTGTTGCTTTACATTCACTGTAATAATTGTAAATAGTACTTGTAAATTTCATTGTCTTTAACATAAATAATATGACTTAATTTCAGTGAACACTTTATCTTAAGTAGGATGCCTAAATTTAATTGTCCGTAACATGAACAATATGAACTTAATCACACAGAGTATTGTATCTTAACTAGGATGGATAGATTTCGAACAGTATCTTTCTGTAATCTCGCATGAACCAAGTCCTTTTACACTAATTGGAAATTTTACTGCATTTAACATATACGATATTAACTTAGTTACAGAAAATACTTTATCTTAACTTTCTGTTGCTATAAATTCACTGTGCCGCCGATAAAAAACAGACTGCTCTTTTAAGACGCGACTTACTCCCGACTCGATCAAAACAAAACTCGTTAATTGTTCCTTTCAGAAAATCTTACGAGCGATCTACATCGATCGTTTTTTAGCTTTGCCCTTGATGTATTTAGTTGTCATTGGGCAAAGCCGCTGTAGATCGTTGTTCCAACTCATTAAATATTTATTGGTTTATTTTATTTTTTTTCATGAGTTGGATTTGAATATGTTGCAACTTTGTTGTAACAAAATTTCGATGTTTGAAATCCAACTCATGATATTTTTTATGATTTGTTAAATATATTTAAACTTTTGGCGATTACAAATATGTAATCAGTCCAGCTAAGATTGCTAGATATCTGAATACCCAAGATGTTTAGGGAGGGCGAATTGGGTATATTCACTCCATCTACTGAAATGGGTTGGGGGTGAGCTGGGCGTTTTTTAGGGACATTAAACAGCATTGACTTCTGTAAAATTTCCACGTGAATTCATTACAGAATCAAATGAGTACGCGAAATCGAGGGTGCTGTCGTCGGCGAAATTATGGATAGAATTGAGAGTACGGGATAAAAGATCATTAATAAAAAGAAGAAATAAGGTTGGTAAAAGAACTGAACCCTTTGAAATATCAAGAGCGACGATTTCGGACTCACCAAAATTATGGAGACAATGATTCCAACGCTCCGTTAGAACCGTTAGTAAGTCTTGTTTAAGATCTTCCCTATACCGGTCTTGAGCGATGGTATCTTCGTTGCAATCGAACCAGATTTATCCTAGCATAAAATTTAAAATTTTTATTTTTTCACTTTACAATTATACTAGCACCTACCGCTACCAATATTACCTACTGTTGGAACAGGAATTTGTCGCATGCGTGATTACCGGAATATCAACCGAATTATGTGAGCAGTCGAAGCCTCTATATCGTAAAGTCCAAAATGTGAGCGGAAGAAGAAGAAGTAGCAACTGTCAGATGTTTTTTTGTGTTATTTCTGAATTTCTGGTGTTTTTTGAGTTTTTCCACTACTTTTATTTGTTTGTTTTGACAATATTTTGTTTATTTTTCACATTAATTATGAGCACTTGCAAGGCTTGTTTGAAAGAAATTTTAGACAACGCAATTATTTGCGATGGTATTTGTGGCAATTCGTTCACCCCACTTGCCTATGTTGCGTATTTTTTACTTGTAATTAATTTACTTCGCGCAACAAGGACGAGGGAGTGCTTTCCGCATAGGGAGAAGGTCACCTGCCCTGATCTTGGGATTACTTTTGAAAATAAAACACAAATTTCACTTAGATTCTGGAGGCTTACCACTGGTGGGGGCTCTCCAGTCCTTTTATTTTTTCACTGGCTGCTGTTTTATTTTAATATTAATAATTAGGCTCGGATACTGAAAGCTTACCACTGGTGGGGGCTCTTCAGATCTTTCCTTTTTAAAACTTAACAATTTTTTGAAATTAACTCACTGACTTCTAAATAAAAACTCGCTGTCCGCTCATCCTCCAGAGCATATTTATTAATTAGCATTCAATCCCCCGATTTACCTAAAAATCGTGAATACACAAATCGTGATTTCTAATTAGCTATAATCTTTACATAGTCAAAGCCAATTTTATTATTTATGCCATCGAATAGCAGAAGGGGAAAAACAAGAACAGCATAAAGCGGGCAAATCACACGCGCAATTTCTTTATGTGCATGAGTTTCAGGGGAAAGCATGGAAATTATAAATGGCCGAGTATATCGGGAATGACCAAGCATATGCGGCATATTTACAGGCATGAGAAAGATTCTCATGTGTGGTTTACTGCTGTTCGTACAATATACATAATTAGTAGGGGAACGTTGCCATTATCAATGGGTGGCGTACGATACTCATGCGCCGGCGGGTTACTTACCGTAGGAAAGGCATTTCTAGAGACATATGGGCACTTGAGTCTGAATTATTGGGGTAGGTTAGTAATGTTTTCATGCATTGAGCTCTCTTGTTTGTCCATTGATTGGCTTTATGCACTTTAGGCATTTTTAGACAATTGGATAATTGTGTGACCGGAAATTATGCACATGTTACACTAGGTGGTCTGGCTAAAGTTCATACTGGAAAGTGATGCTAAATGAAATATGGAAATATGATGAATAGAAAGTTGCATGACTGAATGATGATGACTAAATTTATTATTTAAATATATAACCTAAAGCAGAGCATGAAATCGACTTCGTCTTGTAATACGACATGCAAGGGGTGCACCAATATTAAGCCGTGTCACGTGCTTAGATTGATAAAAATTATCGTCGACAATATTTTTGCAGAACAAGGATACATTGCCAATGATATTGGCACTTTAAATCGAAAAACTGACGACATCATAAGGGCTCCGGACAAGTCCAACGATAATTATGACATGCTGCTTAGCAGGTGCTACGAACACCGGCGGAGCGGAAACGCTCGGCACCGGCTGCCGAAACGGTTCGGGCGGACCTCCCACCACCAGTCCTGGAACCAGCCAGTCTGGAGGACAGACTGGAGGCTGTGGGGCCCGCATGGAGAGGGGTTTCGGTTTAATTAGGGGCCTCATTAGGAAGATGTTGGCTGCTCTTAAGGCCTTACATACGTCCGAATTTTCAAACAATCGATTTCTCTATAGTTTTAGGCTTATTTGTGTGAAAGTAGATTGCAAAAATTCCTAATAGATCTAAAGTTATGGTAGAAAATGTGACTGCCCGACGAGAGTTAGGTGCGCGCAGGAACCGCACGAATCAATGCTGCTAAAACAACAAAACAGGACAGAACAGCTCGTCGACTGGAAAAAAATAAACAAAAATAATTAATTACCGACAAGTAAGGCATACAATACGAAGCCGGAATGGGAGTTTACAAAACAAATAAAAAAATTCATAAAGTTCTTGCTAGCTGCACGCGACTTCGACCAAAACACGCTTAAAACTTTAAACGCGTTTTTCTCGAAACAACTTGTTCCGCCACGGTTTGCATGATAACTCATATAGTTTTTAATATTTTTTGATGCGATTTTTTTTTTTAAATATTCGAAATCGTTTTCTCTATAGTCTGTCGAGCCGGATTTTTGAAATTTTGATTTAAAAATTTTATAAAAATAATGAAACTGTAAGATTTATGACGTAAAACGCATACTTTTTTTAAACTGCCATAAATTGCTAAATTTTTCGAAATTCAAAATTCCTGCTCGACATGCTATAAGTACAACTCTATTTTACAAGAATTTTTTTAAATTTTGCAAATCGATCAATATTTACTATAGATACATATGATGCAGACCGTGGAGCAACTTTTTTTTCTTAGTGTTGTGGATCACGTGATTTTTTATATAGTAATTTTTGTAAAAATAAAGTGAAATAAATACTAAAAAACAATGTGTACTACTTATTTTTATTAATTTCTATTGTTATCCCTACTAAAAAAATGTTTTCTTTAGCGCATTTTTGGCGCTGCTAGACGTATGTAAGGCCTTAAGAAACAGCAAACGTCTCCAAGGTCGTCAAGGACGGTCTCCCACTGCTGAAGAAGTCCATTGACGACCTGGACACGAACAGGAGGGTGTACGCGGAGGTCCGCTGCGGTCTTCCGCAGGGGAAAAACGTGAAGTTTGCGGGCACGCAGACTGCTTCGGTCGGGACGGCGAGTGGAGTTACTTCGCCGGTGCTGGGATAGAGGCCATCCCTGGGCACACAAACTACTATGGTCGGGGCAGTTGGTGAGGGGGATTCGCCGGTGGTGAGGAAGAGGGGAGCTTCCAGCCCTCCGCTCCAATCGGAGGGGGAGGCTACAAAAAAAGAGGAAAGAACAGCGCCCACCTGGACCGAAGTAATCAGAAGGCCAAGGAAGGCTACTACCGAAAAGGGGGAAGAGCGCAAGGACAAGATGGAGGCAAAGACCGACGTAAAGAAGAAGAATAAGAGCAAAAATAAGAAGGAGGTCACTGGGACAGAGGAGGCGGCAAAAGCTTTGGCTCCGACTCCGGCACCCAGCCGACTAGTGGCTCCCGCCGGGAAGGCCAGGCCGGGAAGGCCAGGCCGGGAAGGCCAGGCCGGGGGCCATTCCGCTTAAGACCGCAGCGCTGAAGACCTTCGCGGAGTTGTTTAGCGCAGTCCGCAAGGCGGTTAAACCCGAGAGCTGTGGGCCCGAGCTCAGGCAGTGCGCCCTGGAGAACCGGGTATCCTTCTCAGACGCCATCAAGGGCGCTGTTGGGTCGGCGAGCAGCGTCAAGCAACTGGTCCCCAGAGCTAACCTGGAGATCAGAGATTGTAGAGGTTGAGGAGGCGGCCGCGGCTAGGCTACTTAAGACTGCCCGAATCAGGGTCGGCTGGGTAGAGGGCAAGGTCGTTCCCAGGTGTTTTAAGTGCCTGGGATACGGACATCTGAGCCAAGCTTGTAAGGGCCGGAGCGAAGCAAGCTCTGTTTCAGCTGCGGCGGGGAGAGACATAATACCAGAACGTGTACCAAGGGTCCGGTGTGCTTCCTCTGCCCGGAAGCGGCGGCGGAGCCCGGCCCGCGGCGACATGGCGGAGTCGGGGCAGTGCGGGATCTTCTGCAAGGCCCTAGATGCCAAAAAAAGGGCAATGGTTGTGGTCCTCCAGGGTAATGTACACAGGAGCATGACAGCCCACGCTCTGTTGGCTCACTTCAGTCTCGAGAAAGACGCTGACGTTGTGATAGTCAGCGAGCAGTACCGAAACAGATGCGAGCCGACATGGTATCGTGATGCCCTGAGTACCGCGGTGATCTGGATCCCGGATCTGCGACGCTTTAGCATTGCGGATCATGGCGCGGGCGCTGGCTTCGTTTGAGTAAGGAGCAAGGGCATTACTTATGTCAACTGCTACTTTGCCCCAAACGAGCCAATAGCGGATTTCCAGTACAAGTTGGATGGCCTGGAGGATGCGGTCCGCGGCATGGATGGGGAACTGGTGGTGGCTAGAGACTTCAACACGAAGGACTTTGAGTGGGGGGAGTGCATGCTTGACTCCCGTGGAGAACGGGTCCTGGACTTTGCATCTAGGACAGGGCTGGTGGTGTCAAAGACGCCCACCTTTCGACGGCCCGGGTGCAGGGAGACAATTATTGACGTCTCCCTGGCGACGGAAATCTTGGCTGGACGCGTGCAGGAATGGCATGTGATCGAGGATTTTGGAGCCAGCGATCACCAATATATCACGTTCCGCTTACGCAGGCCCGGCGTCTGCAGAAAGGGGCGCCGCTCTATGTACAGGTGGACGGACGAAATCGCGGAACTGAGGCTGATATGGCTCCGTCTCAGCGGCTGGCTCAACGAACTGACCGCCGTGACCCCGACGTAGCCCATAGAACTGCCGACTACAAGACAACTAAGAAGAGCCTTCCTAAGGCCATCCAAAGGAGTAAGCGCCGATGCTGGCAGAGGTTGGGGTAGGATCTCAACGAGAATCTCTGGGGACTGGGGTATAGGATTGTCCTCCGCAAATTAGGTGCGTTCTCACCTCACCCTTTTCCTCACCTATCTCCCGGAGCCTAACTACGTTGTCCACGAGGTACTCAACGCTCCTTTTATTACAATGGAGGAGGGGCCTCGCAAAGCCTTCAAAACAAAAATGCTTCATGTATAACGCCTGCCTGAAGGCGGGAGTTTTTCCCTCCCGCTTGAAGGCAGCTAGGCTGGGGCTTATCAGCAAGGGTAAGGGGCCAATAGGGTCCCCGGGTCGTACAGACCGCTGTGCATGCCCGACACAGCAGGCAAGCTTCTGGAGAAGCTCCTGAAACGCGGCCCGGGCCTAATCCGGGAACCATTATTCTCGCCCGGTCTGCCTGCTGGTCACCTTGGATGTGCGCAACGCCTTCAACTCGGTAGATGGGTGGCACTCAAGGCGCGACTTCAGGGTCCCTCAGTATCTTTACAGATGATGAGGGACTACTTGAAGGATCGCACCTCCAGATGCGTAAAGGGTCTTTCCTGGTTGGGTACGCTGACGACATTGCGGCGGTCATTACCGCTAGATATGTCGCGGCGGCGCAGATGAGGCTCAACCAGGTAATGCGCCAAGTAAGCTCCTTTGGTAGTTGGATGTACGAATCGAAACTACCATCTATTTAGTTAATTCAATTGACTCCTCATCTGGGCTTTACAGCCCTCCTTAACATATTCATGAGAAGAAGAAAATACATATGTTTATTCGTGGAGTCGTGAACAGAGAACCAGATTCAGTTTGCTCTCTGTCACGAAATATTGAGAGTATGAACCGTCTTCTTCAGTGTAACGAGTCGATGCCAAAAAGTAAACTTAAGTTCCGCTTCAGTTGATCTATATAGTAAGAATAAATCGTCTTCTTCTGATGATGAGTCTTCCCCAAAAGGTAAACCGAAGTTCCTTCTCCGTTGGTCTATATAGTAAGAATATATCGTCTTCTTCGTGAGTGTCTAATAAACAGGACAACGACTCATTTGTCCTTCTTCAGATACCTAGAAAGGATCTGACCTAGAGATGCTTGTGTATCCCCAGGATTTTAAAATGTGCCTCTTTTATAAGGGCTTATAATCACGCAAAAAATTTAAGATAAAAATCTTATACAAAATAAATAATTAAAATAGTGTGGGTACTGGTGTTTGTCTCAGTATCCACGTAATGTATTGTCCTGGGGTCCTTTGTATTGTCCGGGGATCCTTCACTTCCAAAAGGGGCCTTGAGAGGACAGAACTTCCAAGGGCCTCGAGAGGGCAGAACTCCCAAAAGCTACTATTAAAAATGGGAGTTATTATTATTAAAAAAAACTAATTTAATTTAAATTATTTTATTTAATAATATCTTGAACAGTATACTTAGAGACTGACTGAAAGACTAAACCTATGGAACAATTTTCTGACTTTATATACAAAATTTATTTAAACAAAATTGTTCCGACCTACTAAGTTAGCATTTACAACAAGTAATTTGAATGTACGAACGGAGCCAAAAATAATAAAACGTTACAATTGTTAAAGTGGTTTTGGCACTACAATTGTACTGTCACCACAGTACTCCCCCGCCAGCGAATCCAAAGGATTGGGCGAAACGCGATGGAGGTTTTGTGGTGCGTCCAACTCTTGTCTTTCTAATAGGGAAATATGTGTTTCCACCTGGTGAAAATCTGATTTTTGGATCGAATCTTACGGTTCGTTTTATAATACTTTTGTCGTTATGTGTGATTTGTTAGTATTTGCCGATGTTCCTGGGTTCTTGAGCACTGGCTGAAAAGAAACCCTTTGGTTTATTCGGCTATTTTGTGGTAGATCATCATTCACTGGCTCTAATGTTCTCTGTGTTGGAGTGTTATCACTTAAGTCTTGTGAGTTGTGTAATGGATTATGATTCGACCTTTGGTTGTTTACCAAATTTACTGGGCTCTTGAGCGCTGGCTGTAAAGACGCCCTTGAATTACTTTGGTTGTTAGGTGAATGGTCGTTTGACACTGGCAACTGCGACCTATGTATAACTTCTGGTGAATTTGCATTTCCAAAACGTGAAGTTTCCTCAGAGTCTTTTAAATAAGAATTTGTAAAACAAGATTAATAGAAACGTTAACTTCTTTTCCTCTAATCAGAATTTTGTAAAATTTTTCGTTTCTTAATATTACTTCGTAACGTCCTTCGTAAGGAGGTTGTAAACTAGGTCGAGTGCTATCAACTCTCATAAAAACGAAAGGACAATTTTTCAAATCTTTGAAAATAAAAACCTTTTGAAGTGTGTGCCGAGATGCCGGTGACGGTTGTATATTTCGAAATTGATGTTCGAGTTGTTTAACGAATTCATCTTGGTTATTTAAAGAATTCGTGCTATTAAAAAAATCGCCGGGTAACCGTAAATTTTCTCCATAGACTAATTTTGCAGGAGAAAATCGGAATTCGTCACTACTAATTGACCTGAAACCTAAGAGAATCAGTGGTAAATATTTTGTCCCCTCCGAATTTTGGTAGCACATTAATGATGCTTTGAGCGACCGGTGCCAACGTTCTATAAAACCGTTAGCTTGTGGGTGGTAAGCCGTTGTTCGACAACGCTTAATACCTAATAATTTGACTAGTTCCATGAACAAAGTTGACTCGAACTGTCTACCTTGGTCCGTAATGATTTTTGATGGAATGCCAAATCTAGATATCCAGTTCTTTAATAATGTAGAAGCTACTGTTTTTGCGCTAATGTTTTCGATTGGAATTGCCTCTGGCCAGCGAGTATATCGGTCGATGATTGTTAGACAATATTTGAATCCTTCTGAATTTGGCATAGGGCCTATTAAATCTATATGAATTGTGTTAAATCTTTCTGTTTCATGTTGAAAATCAGCGATGGGAGGATTTACATGTCTTGAGATTTTAGCTCTTTGACATGATAAACAACTTCTGCTCCATTCTTTAACATCTTTCTTTATTGAAGACCAAATAACTCTATTGACCATAAGTTTAATTGATGCTTTTATCCCTGGATGACTTAAGTTGTGAATAATTGAAAATATTTCCTTTCGAAAATTGATGGGGATATAAGGACGCATGTTTTTGGTTGAGGTATCACAAAAAATTTCTTTTTCTGAATTGACCAATTTTACTTTAATCATTTTCAAAGAAGAATTTTGCATTAAATGTTGAAGTTCTGTGTCATCCACCTGTGCGTCTGCCACAGCTTCAAAATCTATTGCACCGACGATATTGATTTCATTAAGCCTTGATAACGTGTCAGCAACTACATTCTCTTTACCGGATATATGTCTGATATCCGTTGAAAATTGACCGATGAGGTCGAGGTGTCTGAACTGTCTGGGTGAGGCTTTCTCAGGATTTTGTTGAAATGCAAAGACTAATGGTTTATGGTCGGTGTAAATAGTGAATTTTCTTCCTTCTAGAAGAAATCTAAAGTGTTTAATACCATTATAGATTGCTAACAGCTCTCGGTCGTAAGTGCTGTATTTCATCTGAGCGACTGATAATTTTGCAGAAAAGAAGCCTAATGGTTGCCAATCGAAATGCTAATAATGTAGCTTTGCATAATTGAGTTTTGGTTTCCTCGAATGCATTTATTGCTTCTTTCGACCAGGTAATTTTTTTCTTACCATCTTTTTTGTCACCCTTTAAGAATTTGTTTAATGGCATTTGAATCATTGCGGCATTTTTCAAAAATTTTCGATAAAAATTGATCATACCTAAATAACGTCGTAATTCTTTTACTGTCTCAGGAAGTTTTATAGAGTTGATTATTTCAACACGCTCTGATAAAGGTTTGATACCTTTACTTGAAACTGAGTGTCCTAGAAATTTCACTTCTTCTGTCATAAAATTACATTTGTCTAAATTGATGACGAGACCATATTTTTCAAATTTAACAAAGATTTGATTTAGATGGTCTAGGTGTTCAATATCAGATTTAGAAGCTATTAATATGTCATCGAGGTAAATGTAACAAAAGGGTAAATCGCGCAATACTGAGTGAATAAATCTTTGAAAAGTTTGGGCAGCATTGCATAAGCCGAAAGTCATCCTTGTGAATTCAAAAAGACCGAAAGGTGTACAAATTGCTGTTTTAGGAATATCTGAAGGTGCTACTGGAATTTGGTGGTAAGCTTTTATCAAATCAATTGTTGAGAAGATTACTTCCTTCCAATTGATTTGCGAAGTCCTGAATATATGGGATCGGGTATCTATCCGGAATCGTTTTAGCATTGAGCCTTCTGTAGTCGCCACAAGGTCTCCATTCACCGTTTTTTTTCTTCACAAGATGAAGTGGGGACGACCAAGGACTATCAGAAGGGCGGCAGATCCCTTGATCCAATAAGAATTGGAATTCCTTTTTAGCTGCCATAAGTTTTTCGCCGGTTAGTCGGCGGACTTTCGAAGCTATGGGTTGACCTTCAACAGGAATATAATGTAAGACATTATGTTTGGCCTGTGTTGTGAAATTGCTTTCGGTTGTAATTGATTTGAAGTTTTGAAGTAATTTATATACCTTAGAATTAAGAGATGGATCAGTATAGATTGCTAATGATTCTGAGGGACCATTAACTACTTTAGCGTTTGACCGTAATGAAGTAAGAGGATCGATAAGTATTTTATTCTTCAAGTCCACTAATAATCCGAACTTTTGCAGGAAATCTGCACCAATAATAGGTTTCGAAACGTCAGCAATGATAAAATTCCATTGAAAATTTCGACGTAAACCTAAATTCAAAGTTAATAATTTTGTTCCATAAGTATGTATTATTGTTGAATTGGCTGCTAACAGTTTAAGACTGTTAGAGCTACTGATTTTTGGATGAAAGTTCGGTATGACTGAAACGTCTGATCCAGTATCGATTAAGAAATGTCTTTTACTGTAAATGTCAAAAATGTGTAAGCGACTTTTTATTAAGTCAGATTCTCCCGTCGCTAATGGAGACTGACCTATTAGTTTGTTGAATTTTGAATACCGTATTTACATGGCTGGGTACATTTATTGGCTTTAACGCCGAATTTACTATGGTACCAGCATATTTCTCTACTTTTAGAAAGGTTTCGATTTCTCGAATGACTTCGAGAATTGGGCCTTGAATAATTTCTAGTTGAAGGCCGAAATGATGAACGAGAAATTCTTTTAACTTGTTCTGAAAGTTCGTTTACTTGATATGATGATAGAGAAATTCTTTTAACCTGTTCTGAAAGTTCACTGATTTGATTTTGAAGTGTTGATATTACCGAGTTACTTGGATTTTGATTCGTCGATACTGAATATACTTCAGTTCGACCAGTTACTTCCGATATTTTATCAGCCATGGCTGATAGATCATCTAATGTACCTGGACTACAAGCTAGAATTGCTTGTACATTTCCAGGTAACCTTTGAAGCCATAAAGACTTTAATATTTCGTCATTTAACTTTCCCGAATTCAACGTCTTCATTTCCCGTAATAAATATGAAGGACGAGAATCTCCTAAAGTCAACTCATTTAAGAGTTGCTTTAATTTAACGTTATCTGATTTCGAAAGCCGTGAAATTAACGTTTCTTTGAATTTTAAATATTTATTTTCTGTTGGAGGACTTGCAATGATATCACTGATATCTTGAAATACACTTTCATCTAAAGCACTCAGTAAATGGTTAAGTTTTGTGCTGTCTTGTGTAATTCCTGCAAGGTCGAATTGTGACTCAAGCTGAAAGAACCACGCTAATGGATTGGATCGCCAAAATGGTATGGTCTTAATGGAAACGGCGTTGACTGATATGGACGCCGGAGACGGAGGTAGTGGAACAGACAATTGACTTGTGCCAGAAACACATGATTTAGCAATAGGTTCACCAAATAAATCATTAAACCCGTTCATGTTGTAAATGCTTTACAATTGAATAATTTTGAGATAAAGATAAAGAATTTTTAATATATATTGAGCTAATAAAATAAACTATGGTAAACTTATCTTTTCTGATTATAGCCAATGTTCTTTCTTGTCTTGTTGCTGTTATGTTCTTTTGCCGTAGCTTTTCTTTTGTTCCTTTTTCTTATGTTCCTTTTTCTTGAATTATGCTTCCATAGATAAAATTAAGGACGTTCGTTATCCTTTCCAGAATTTTGTTATCTGTACCAGCTGTGTTGATAATACTTTAGTTTGATTCTGACGAGAACTTGGGATATTTTCTTTAACAGGAGAATACCTTACCACTGGTGGGAGGTATCTCTGTTAAAAAAAAATGTAGTTCTTCGGTTAATTAGTTTTGGGTTTGCTCTCTTTTCACAGAGCGTACCTTACCACTGGTGGGGGGCACCTCTATTAAAAAAGAAATAAAGAAAAATCTTCAATCACAAGTGCCTTACCACTGGTGGGGGGCACTTGTATTGTAGGTACCAATGGTAATTTTGATGATGTTATGTTAGCGAGTGCCTTACCACTGGTGGGGGGCGACTCTGCTAAATATTCATAGAGGCTGTACAACGGTTTTGTGTTTTGATGGAAGTATGCCTTACCACTGGTGGGGGGCAACTTCATCAAGTTCACAAAAAGAATTTTTGTCTTCCAATCTCTTGATCTCTTCAGATCACGTCGGGGTCACCAATTGTGGGTACTGGTGTTTGTCTCAGTATCCACGTAATGTATTGTCCTGGGGTCCTTTGTATTGTCCGGGGATCCTTCACTTCCAAAAGGGGCCTTGAGAGGACAGAACTTCCAAGGGCCTCGAGAGGGCAGAACTCCCAAAAGCTACTATTAAAAATGGGAGTTATTATTATTAAAAAAAACTAATTTAATTTAAATTATTTTATTTAATAATATCTTGAACAGTATACTTAGAGACTGACTGAAAGACTAAACCTATGGAACAATTTTCTGACTTTATATACAAAATTTATTTAAACAAAATTGTTCCGACCTACTAAGTTAGCATTTACAACAAGTAATTTGAATGTACGAACGGAGCCAAAAATAATAAAACGTTACAATTGTTAAAGTGGTTTTGGCACTACAATTGTACTGTCACCACAATAGTTTTCTCAAAATTATTCATACAATTTATTTTAAATTAAATTAGTGAAAATTAACAAATATTAACTATTAGTCGCGTGATTGAACGACTAGCCTCAATTCTAGCTTGAACTAAACTCTAAACCTATTTTACAGCGATTGTCAAAAGGAAAAAATAAAACAAGTGAAAAACTGTAATGTATAGCCTACTGTGTTAGATGCGTCGAACGAAACCTAGGAAAGGTTATAGTAAAATTTATTAAATTAAATGCTGCGAACTTCGTTACCAATTAATTGTCAAACTGCACAAAAGTATTGTTTGTTATAAATTAGAGTCGCCACAATACTACACCGCCAGTCAATCTAATGGTTAGCGATACTTTAACGGTGGTTTTGTGGTTCGACCGGCCCGTGTAGTTCGAATAGGTAGTGTAGTGTTTCCGTTTGAAAAAATCGTACTTTCTTTGGCGTTGTTTTATGAGGTGTCGTATGTTTATCTGATGTATCAGGACTTACAATCGCTGGCTGTAACCTTTCGTCCTGACTATCGTGTTGAGGTACTTCAATCACACGCTGAAGAGGTTTTCGTATTGTTCTCGGTGTTGCTTCATTTAATGAATTTGATGAATTATCGTTCGGGTCGAGAATGCTGGTGTAGCAAGGCTTCAACCGATTTAACGAAACATTTATCTACTCATGTTTTATCATAACTGAAAAGTAATGTTCGGAACGTTTGGTAATTTTGTAAGGTCCGTTATAAGGGGGTTGTAAAGATGCCCGAAGTGCGTCGTTTCTTACGAATACATGAGAACAGGTGTCCAAGCTTTTAAATTTAAAAAATTTTGGAGTATCATGATTGGTGCTGGCTACTGGGCCTAAATTAGACATTGTCTCTTTCAAGAAATTGATGAATTCGTTGGGAAATCGTTTAAGCTTTACAGTTGCCAGGAAGTCATTAGGTAAACGTAACGTTTGGCCATATACTAATTCGGGTGGTGTTCCTTTGGCATCTTCCCTGAAAACTGAACGTAGTCCAAGCATAACGCTTGGAAGAATTTTGACCCAATCTTTATCTATATATGCCATTAATGCGGCTTCAAAAGTGCGGCGCCATCGATCTAAAAATCCATTGGCTTGAGGATGATATTCCGTAGTTCGGTTTCTTTTGAAACCTAATAATTTTGATAGTTCTGTAAATAAGGTTGTTTCGAATTGGGTACCTTGGTCTGTTATAATAGTTTTTGGGACGCCGAACCTGGCTATCCAAACACGGAAAAGTGCTTCCGCGACTGTTTCTGCATTGATGTCGGCTAATGGAATTGCTTTGGGCCAATGCGTGAACCTATCAATAATGGTGAGGCAATATCTAAAATTTTGAGACATTGGCAGAGGACCAACGAGGTCGATATGGATGGTCTCGAATCTTTCAGAGGAAATTGGAAATGTTCCTAAATTGTTGACATGTCGCGAAATTTTGCTTTTCTGGCAAGACAGACAAGATCTAGTCCATGAGTTAACGTCTTTATTTATGGCTGGCCAAAAAAATTGTTTGCTAGTCATTTTCTTTGTTGCTCTTACTCCAGGGTGAGCCATATTGTGGACTGAGTTAAAGACTTTTTCCCTGAATAGTAGTATAGATATGGGGTTTCGGGACCAAATGTGAAATGTGAACATTAAAAATGGTCAAATTATGAGGGAAATCGAGGTCTGGCGTCACATTTTTGCACATTTTCAATGGTTCAGAAACCCCATAACAATTTTTGGGAAGAGAGATAAGAAAATGGTTGAACATTACCATTATTTATTATTATTATCCATGAGGGAATGGTTGCGTGATTCCGAAGGTCAAGGTCAAGGTAGCTTTCTTAATATCTTTCTTTCTTTCCTGCTGTCTACTCGTAAGAAGATAAATGGGATGTTAATTTTTAGATTCTGTTTCCTTTATTTATAAAGTTATACATAATGTAGCTTTCTTAATAACTTTCTTGCTTTATACTTGTAAAGAATAGATCTTTGATGTCAATCCTATATACTCTAACGTAAGCTTACCAATGAAATTTTTTTATTTTTATATATTCATTTGATTCAATTTATATTCCATCCTCTCTTGAAAATCTTTTATCATCTGATGAGCTCAACACTACTTTATTAATATATTGTGTATAAAGCTGATGCAACTTAGATCTAAATATAAGCATTTCACCATACAAATTATTCTTCTTATACAAGAAATCTCTATAATTACCTATAATTAACTTGTTAACAGACCTCTTTTTAACACCCTTCGCTTTTTTATAGCTTCAACATTTCGTCTAGATAAAGAAAACATGTTAGACTTTAAACCTATAAATTCTAACATTATGTTATCAGTAAGCTCATCTTTCATGTAACCTAATTTCTTTTTATTTGTTAGTAGAAGACTGAAAGGATTGTTTGGCCTGTATTCTGAAATATCAAATCTTTTATTTCTCTCATCCGAAATATCATATAATTTAACAGAACTCTGTCCTCATACTTTAGTTTTATATATTCGTAATGGAATTCATACATTTTTAATTTCCATACTTCAAGAACTACAAAACCTAAATAAGCGGGTTTATTACTTTTACTTTGCTTAATTCTACTGCAGCCATATTTATTGTACCGCAGTCAGCGGTTCAAACAGTGGAGATCAACAACACTGTGTATGAGATGGATGAAGATTGCAATTTGAAATTTATCGAAAACAGGATTTAGAAATATGTAAATTAATTACATAAAATAATGATATGTCAGGAAGAGTTAATAGAACTCTGCCGATTTTAAATAAAAATTGATTAAGTGAATTACGAGTGTTTTTATTTATAAGAAATTTAGTATTTTATAATCACATTTTGTTTGGGGTATACCCTTTTTCAAATACTTGTTTATACTTGCTAATGCGAACAAAGTAAAAGACATGTACCAAAATAAAGTTAATAATTTTTTAAACTGTGATAATTTTAGTAAACTGAACTGTGCTTCAACCAAAAGATTTAATCGTGATATTAGAATAAGTCTTGACAATAGTAAGCACGTGTTGAACATTTGAATATACTTAAGAATGCAAAATTAGTGTCATTCATCGTGATAAATACAAATTCCATCATAAGAGCTATCAATAACCAATTGACTGTAGGTGAAATACAGCGTCAAAGCTTAAGATCGGAAAGTGTTAACAGCTTCTGATCTATGCAAAGTATTAAGATCAATATATTGTTTTAATCAATTCGATTGTCTGAGGCAAAGTGCTCTATGAATGCATGAATACTTCAATCCATACTTTAAACATTTTTGAAGATTTCTATAATGGGTTATGTAATGAAAAGTATCTTCTAAGTCAGCTATCAATTTCCTTGAATTAGGTTCAGAGCTTTTTATATTATTTGCGCAAAATGGTAGATCATTGTGTAAGTTATGAAGAGATTCTTAAATCTACTTCAAATATATATATATATCCAATTTCTGAACTTTGAGGAATGCTCATTATATCGATATCCGTATTTTCTAACCATTGAAATTCCTCATATGGTAAGAATTCAGACATGTCCCACCCATATAAATTATTGGTATCGAGGTAAATTAAATATGTTGAGCTTTGTGATGGGGTAAAATTTTGCATATACTTATGCCTGCGAGAACATAAAAAGTTATACATATTTACGTCAGTTAATAATTATTGTAATTCAATCTTTGTATACTTAAGCATAGCATCCCAAAATAATCCTGGTGCTATATAATATTGACAATATAAATAGTCTACAAATATTTTGCATTTAAATGCTTTACAAACGTTTGTTGCACGCGCATAATCATTATCAGAACACTTCGTATCTGTAAATTTATTATGAAAATACTTTTGCATAGACAAGGAATTTTCACTAAATTATTCAAAGCAATTAAGATATTCATAGGGAAAACCCCTTTTCCTCACATTAAATTAAATAAGTCGTCATTTTTATAAAAGGATCAGGTTAATATTAAGTTTTCATCAGATAAATTATTCGCTAATTTATCTACGCTAGAGGGCATAACTCTAAAAATCTAAAAATCTATAATTTCTATACTTTGATTTCTTGTAACATAAATTCTTTTCGAGATTGACAAATAGCGCTCCTTATTTAATGGTATAATATTTATTGCATCTTTAACTACATCTAAAGCTTTAATAAATAAACGACCATCATACTTCCACTTCAATGTGGATGATTTTTAGAAGAGCCCAACCGATATCAATTTCTTGAAATTCTTCAGATTTTGCAATAATTTGTTTCATCATTCTATCGAGTATGTCTGGAAATTGAAAATTATCAGATGATATGTTCATCTTCGCCTGAAAAGATTTTATATCTACAGCTACTTCGTTTTCATCTACATCATCAGTTTTAGCATATTTCATAAATTCACAAAATAATTCAATATTGAACTTTATAGCATTAGCCAGATATTTATTAATGAATTTAGACAAAATTGTTGATGCTATTTTTAAATCGCTTTTTCCACTAATTACAGTAAAAATCCAATTTTCTATTTTTAGCTCCAACATTCGTTTATATACGGACTTAGAAGTACCATTGCCAATTGGCTGATAGCTCCATGGTTAGAGCACTTTTCTGTGAAACTCGGTGTCCGCTGTTCAAATCCAGATACCACTGCTTTTTTAATTAAATTTCACTAACTTCGCCAACAGATGACTAGCCAACATATGACGTCAGGGAATCCCCTCCTATGACGTCATGCAACCGGATGTTATCTAGTCAACAGGGAATCCCCTTTGAGAATTCCCAGTCAGGTCCAGGTCCAGGTGCAAACCCTAGAAGAAGAAGATCAATTGTAGCCTCCAAGACCGAATACCCAAAATCCAAGATGGCCGACAGGTGCAACTCATCCTTATCTTTACTAAACAATCACCGACCTTGACCTTGACCTTCGGAATGACGCAACAATTCCCTTATCTCTCTTCCCAAAAATTGTTATGGGGTTTCTGAACTATTGAAAATGTGCAAAAATGTGACGTTAGACCACGATTTCCCTCACAATTTGACCATTTTTAATGTTCACATTTCACATTTGGTCTAGAAACCCCATATCTATACTACTTTGAATGCTTCAGGAATGTATGGTCTAGCACCTTTTTCAGAAATTTCACAAATGCTAATTTTGTTAGAGCCGAAAATCGGAAGCGTATTGAATTTGTACTTTGGATTTTATTGTAGACCAGCTATTGCCTCGTAGTCAATAGTACTTGTAATATGTACTTCCTCCACTCGGGAGAGAGCGTCGGCCACTATATTTTGGGATCCTGGGATATGTCTGATATTGGTTGTGTATTGTCCGATTTAGTCCAGATGACGTAGTTGACGGGGAGAAGCTTTTTCGGGGTTTTGCCTGAAGGCGAAAATCAAGGGTTTATGGTCTGTATAAAGAGTAAAAACCCGACCTTCTAGTAGAAAACGGAAATATTTAATGGCTTTGTATGCTGCGAGCAGTTCTCTGTCATAAGCGCTGCTATTTACATTGTGCGTCTGTTTATCGACGACCTAAAAATAAATTGAATTAAAAAATGAAATAAATAATTAAAATGATACATTTGTTTACCTGAGTGCCTGGGTTAACTACAGGCACAACCAAAACCCAGATAGTTACCTGAAATGAAGAAAAGAATTATTATTTATATTGAATTAACAAACAAACATGAATAATAATTCGAACATTGAAAACATAAATTGAATTCACACAAGAAGTTCATTGAATTCTTACAAATCAACTTCTTTGCGAAAACAACAACAACCGGCAAATCGAATTATTACAATTATGTGTAAAATTCATGTTCTACTCAAACCTGATTGAATAAAAATACTCTATGGATGTCTTAGAGTATAATTCAAGCAGTTGAAGGGAATTTCAACAGGCATCCCTGGTGAAATAAGCTAAATATCACACCTGTGACAGCTCCTGTGAAATTTCATGAACACACGTAAATTGTTTAAATTACACGATTTGAACGAGCACAAATTAGTTACAAACCACAATAACATATATAAAAATTAAAACTTACCTGTTTTGTTTACTTAAAACACTAATAACACGCAAAAAATTGGACATCGCACGAAACGAATCATAAACAACGCGAACTGTCAACTTCATGTTAGGTAGACACCTGACACATGAAATTAGGATGAAATTTCGCGGGTAATCCAACGACGTTGTCAGATTAGAGGTGAATTGCGTAATTTTTGAAATATTCGCGATTTTATTAATTCTAATTTACGCAATAAGTGGGAAAGAGAGAAAACGAGTAAAAGGGATAGCAGAAAATCACGTTCCACAAATCAAATATTGTAAATATGGCTGCGATATTGTTAATCCGCCATATTATAGCAAAAATTAAAATCATGAAATATATGAATATTCTCTGTTTAAATAGAAAAAACAGATGATTGTTTGGATGGGTTTTTAAATGGGCCATAAGGCAGAAAGAGTTTTTTGCAAACATAAATAAGGAATTCCGATTAATTTGAATTATTGATGTGGAACTTATTGGAAAATGCCGGCTGGAATGCTATAAAAAGAGCTGACACAAGGGCATCAGCCTCTAAGTTTTCTTGAAATTCGTGGAGTTCAGTCGTGAATAGTGCAACAGTGAAAGTTTAAATTTGAAGCATTGTTGGCAGACATTTTGGTGAACTAATAGACAGTAAAGAACAATAAACTCGCCATTAAATTTGCAATAGGCCAAAGGTTGGTCACTGCAAATTCATATGCAATTTATTAAGTTCTTGTTCTAATTTTTTTTCTTTTATCATTTTTTTTGACTTTTTTATTTAATCTCATTTTTTTGTATTTTGAATTTTTTTTAATGAATTATTGAAAATTGATTGAAGTGTTTGAATGAATTTAATTAATTAACCGACTTCCCAAAAACACAGAGGTTCTAAGTTCGATGCGTATTTTTAATTTTGGTAGAGTATGTTCACCGATTGGTACCATGTATAAAAAATTTTTGGTAGGGTGGGGGTTGGGCGGTGGGGGTGAAACCTAACTTTGTAACGCGTGGTCCGATTTGGATGGTTCTTTTTTGTTGTACAGAGTATGATCCCCCATTACTAATAGGAGAAAAAAATGTTATCTAGGGTTGGGCGGAGGGGGGGAGGGGTTGTCTAACTTCGTAACGTGGAACGTGGAACGATTTGGATAATTCTTTTTCTATTGGGTAGAATATGATGCTTGGTTGATACTACGAGAAAACAAATGTTGCTGTGGTGGGGGAGGGGGGAGGGTGGAACCTAACTTTTTAACACGTGGACCGATTTGGATGGTTCTTTTGCTGTTGTATAGAGTGTGATCAGCCATTGCTAATAGAAGAATAATTCGGTCCATGGTGGGGGGTTGGGCGAGGGGAGGAGTAGTCTAACTTCGTAACGCGTGGACCGATTTGGATATTTCTTTTTCTTTTGGGTGGAGTATGCTCGCTGGTTGATACCACGAGAAAAAAAAATTGTTGGTGTTGTTGGGGTGGGAGAAGGGGGGTGGAACCTAACTTTGTAACGCGTGGATCGGTTTGGATGGTTCTTTTGCTGTTGTATAGTGTGATCCCCCATTGCTAATAGGAGAATAATTTGGTCCTATGGGGGTGGTGGGGGAGGGGGAGGGGCAGTAACTTCGTTATGCGTGGACCGATTTCGATGATTCCTTTTCTGGTCAGTAGAGTATGTTCCTTGATTGATCCCATGAGAAAAAAAGTTTAGTGCAATCGGCAATTCGATTTGGATGATTCTTTTCATTGTATAGAGTCGAAGACACTAACAAGTGAAAAATAAAATAGTTTTTAAAAAAAAAGTTGAACCGACTTCACAAAAAGTGCTAAAAGGTATAAAATAATTTTTAATTTTATATCTATTACGACATTTTGAAGTCGGTGCAAATTTAACAAATAAAACAACTACAAAACCACAATTGAAAATTTACGTAATTCTACCTGAACGTTTCAGCTCACGGGATCAAAAGGAAGGACGATTAAATACTTTTGTTGTAGTTGTTTGGTTTGTTTGATTTGCACCGACTTCAAAATGTCGTAATAGATATAAAATTAAAAATTACTTTATACCTTTTAGCATTTTTTGTGAAGTCGGTTCAACTTTTTTTAAAAACTATTTTATTTTAATAAATTGAATATAAGTTACACAAAATAACTTGTTATTATTTCGCTACACAGTTTTGTTTCAATTTTTTATTTACTTTTTACATTTTGATAAACAGCGTCATTGAATTTACACAAGAAAAATCTAAAGGTTGCAGTCTTTGTCAATTTTTTGTTGTAGAAATGCGCCTACGGCGAATGCTGAAGAATTGGGGAATGCTAGAAGGGCCGCATCGGCTAAGTGCTTTTTGGTTAGCTCAAAAGCCTCTGAGGCTTCGTTGGACCAACTAATTAACTTGGAGCCTTCTTTTTTGGAACCCGTGAGATACTTATTTAATGACGATTGGTTATAAGCAGCCTTAGGTAGAAACATGCGATAAAAGTTAATCATTCCCATAAACCTTCGCAGTTCCTTAACGATTCTAGATTTAGGCATTTTAGAGATAACGTATATTTTATCTAGTAGTGGCTTGATTCCTTGGGAAGAAACAAGATGTTCCAGAAATTTGACTTCGGTTTTGGCGGAAACACATTTATCTATGTTTAAGATTAGTCCGAATTTTTGACAACGTTCGAAAATAGTTTCCAAATGACCATAATGTTCCTGTAACGACTTTGAGGTGACTAGTATGTCGTCTAGATAAACAAAACTGAAAGGTAGATCCTGTAGGACTGTGTGAATGAATCTTTGGAAGGTTTGTGCTGCATTGCATAAACCGAAAGTCATACGTGTAAACTCGTATAGTCCAATAGGTGTACATATTGCTGTCTTGAGTATGTCTTTAGGTTCCACTGCAATTTGGTGGTACGCTGTAGTCAAGTCTAAAGTTGAAAAGAACTTACAATCCTGGAGATGATAAGTGAAATCGTGTATCAGCGGGATGGGATACCGATATGGGACAGTTCGTGCATTGAGTCTGCGGTAGTCTCTGCATGGTTTCCATTCACCCTTCTTTTTCCGAACCATGTGAAGTGGTAAAGACCAACAACTGTCCGAAGGTCTGCAGATTCCTTGTTTTGACAAAAAATCGAACTCTTTTTTGGCAACCTTTAACATCTCTGGAGAAAGTCTACGAACTTTAGATACTATGGGAGGGCCTTGAGTTATGATATGGTGAGTGAGTTCATGACGAGCTGGCTTAATGAAACCAGTATCAACTGAGATTGTTTTAAATTTGGATAACAGCTCATTGATATTGGGATTACATGTTCCGTATAAAACAGAGAGATTTAATGACATTCCCATGGATATTTGCCCAACTGATCTAAAGCTGGTGTCTACGAATGCCTTTCTCTTGATGTCTACCAGTAAGCCGAAATGGCAGAGAAAGTCTGCTCCGATTATAGGTTTGGTGACAGCAGCAATGATAAATTAAAATTAAAATTAAATTAATGCGTTTGCACCCACTAATTGCAGATTTGCAGTGCATAATTTGTCTAAGGAGTTTGCTGGGATAACTGAGACATCAGCACCTGTGTCTATCAAGAATTGTGTGGAGGTTGTTTTGTCAAATACGTGTAGACGACTATTGGTTGCGCCCTTTCCCCTTGTCGTCAAAGGAGGAGGACTTATTAGTTTGTTGAGGGTTTATCGTATGATTTCGAAAAGTTGCAAGGAGCTATGCATTTTCGAGCTTTAATGCCATATCGGATATGGTACCAACAAAATTTTGATTTTGAATTTTGGGTCGGGTGATCTGTTACAAGATAGGCTTCTTTCCCTTGAAGGTTTTCTGTTTTTAAAAGATTGTTCAACTAATTTTGATAGTTGCGCAATTTGTTTAGTTAAAAGGTCTATTTCTGATGATTTTGGAGATTTGATTGTAGCAATATTATTTATCTCGTTTTTGACATTGATTTCGAAAATTTTGTCGGCACATGCACCTAACTCGTCCAATGAGCCATCGCTTGCATGTTTCCCGGAAGTCGTTGCATCCATAATAATTTGAGGACGCTGTCATTTAACTTCGTTTGCGCTAATGAGCGCATTTCACGTAAAAGCTGTGAAGGTTGAGCGTCCCCCAAAGTCAACTCAGTTAAGAGTTGCTTGAGCTTTTGACTCCCTTCCAGCTAGAAGACTTACCAGCACGTCTTTGATTTTACAAAATTTATCGTTTGTGTTATTCCAGCTAATTCGAACTGGGCTTCGAGATGGTTGAACCACAAATCCGGATTGTTTCTCCAAAACGGAGTTGGATTCACCGCGACAGCTCGGATTTGTTGGGAAGAACTGATAACAGGAGTATTGCTTGCGCTATCGGCGTACTCGGAGTCAGAACTATTTTCCATGTTCGTAACGAGTAAAACTATGGTTTCGTTCGAAAATGGGACTATGTGGAAAAGTGTGGTGATTTTTACATACAATTTGTATATTTTTCAAACTTTAATAACGAGGAAATGTATATATTTTTTAACTCCTGGCTGGAGTTGGCGCTTGCTAAGACCGAGATCGTCCTTCTTAGAAAGAAGCGCATTCCGTTGCTGATCGGAATGCGGGTAGGAAACATGTCGGTTCAGACGCGGCCCGCGATAAAATACCTAGGGGTGAGCCCGATTGTAGGCTCTGCTTCTGGGACGAGCTCAAGGGCCTGGCTGATAAGGCGTCTGTGGTGACTGCCGCGCTGAGCAGCGTTATGGCCGACATTGGTGGACCCAGACCCTGTAAGACGCTTGTTGCTCCGCACCACCGAGGCCATAACGCTCTACGGAGCAGAAGTCTGGGCCGACGCGATGCGGTGGGAAAGGTACCGCAAGCGTTTACTTGCGGTGCAACGCCGTGCAGCGCTCCGCATCGCGAGCTCCTACCGCACGGTCTCGGAATCGGCGGTGCTAGTGGTCGCGGATGTCGCACCCATTGACCCACCGGGAGAAACCCATCCAGGGGGGAGGCCGCGAGAGTGGCTCGGGCCAGGACCATGGCGTTCTGGCAAGAAATATGGAATGGGTCGCAAGGACAGTGGGCAGCTCGGGTGATTCCCCAGCTGGACACTTGGCTGACCCGTCAGTACGGCGAGGTGGATTACTACCTCACCCAAATGCTGACGGGGCCCGGATTTTTTCCGGGCCTTCCTCCACCGCTTAGGGAAGGTGCCAAGCCCGTGCTGTGTATACTGCGGCTCCTCATGGGACTCAGCTCTCCACACATTCTTTTAATGTGTCCACTGGGGTGGGCTGAGCTGGAGGCGGAGACGGGCAGCATAACACCGGACAATATAGTTGGGGTCATGCTACAGGGGAAGGACCACTGGAGAATGATGAATGCCGCTTTTGTAAGGGGAGTCCTTCGCCAACAAGAGCGCCTGCTAATGTCTCCTAGACGGTTCCGTGGTGGTCCTCCTGGAGGGGGTGAGGGATTTTAGCCGGTATGACCGATCATTGGCCAGCTGAGTCCGGCACACGGGTGGCTTTGGTCACCCATTTCCCCGCTTAATTAAAAACAAAACAAAATTTATCACGTTTCTTCACGTTCGACAAGTTCACAAAGAACTTTTTTTATTTCTTTTGTTTGTCACTAAACTATTAAGATAGACGAAGATTTCCACGATGGATGCCTTCTGTGACAATCCTTATTACGACTGCGCCAATTATGTTTGTTTATTAGATTTATGAAAACAAAGCAACTTTACACAAAACTTTATTTTTTGTTTATTAGATTTATCAAAACAAAAAACTTTACACAAAACTTTATTAATTATATTTGTTTATTTATCTTATTTAAACAAAAGCAATTTTACACTAAACTAGAATTTATTACTTTAAGTACAACGCTCGTCTAGCAACCCGTTTTTATTCAGACTGAGCTTAAGAATATTTAATATAATTTGAATTGCTTAAAAAGAAATTAGAGATGAGTGTCGAAATCGAGGGAACCAAGATAACGTGACTGTGAGTATCAAAATATGCTGACGCTACGTCTGTTCCCACGGTAATAAGAATAGTGTCAGCTAAGTGTCTAAATTTTATGGAAAAATGGACGTCACATGTTGGTACATGTAATTCCTTCCTCCTTAGAAGGATCCATAAGCGGAGTGGATCAATAACTCGTCTTCGTCCTGAGTATTTAGATTGTCGTTGTGTTTTGAAGTCTGCCGCGGATTAGGTGTTGGTCTTTTGGAAATTTCGATTGGGATTGACTCTGGTGGTGTAGATGTTGCATTAGGTTTTAGCTGTCTACTTTTACATATTACTTAGCCTAATCCAATTACACAGAATGATATTTTGGCACAGTTTGTATGTTAGGAAAAGTATTTACAGAACGAATCCTCAATACCGTTAAAGTTAAGTTGACCTGTTTGAGTTGAACTGAGCGTTTTTGCAAGTAAAACATAAAAACCGGTTGTATTTATACATTCAAGTTTTTATTTTAATATAAAACGTATTACAAATTCCATAACTAAAAGAATTTTAGATACCTACTTTCAGGAAAATCATTGGTTACAATAAGATTATTTCCATTCTCTTTTAAATACAGAATGTCTTGCCAAAATCCAAACCAATAAATAACAATACCAGTTCCAAATCTGAAAAAAGAGAAAAAGTATTAAAAGTATTCAAATATAACAAAAGGGATTCTTTATTTTGAACCAACAATTTTTAAAACAATATTAGCACCCAATGCGGATGCACCGCACCTTTACTCCTTTAATTAAGGATATTTGATGTAATACCTGGAAAAAACGTCACTCATAAATGTAGTTCTCGGAATTTTGCTGCAAAATTCCTGTGAGGAGATAAGTAATCATTAGCAGTTTATATACCAAAAAATGTCTTTATTCATTAGCTTGTACTCTGCGACTAGCCCTGCTCCTGGATGTTTGTACAAGGGCGGCTAATATCTAGGATGCCGTTAGCTAAGCCTTAGTGTTGTGGTCAACACATATATTACAGCTTCCGCTGGACATTCACCAGTCAGCAAAGGCTCGAGCCGACGGGGAATGCTATGCTTGCTGGCTAGGTTGCAGCAGTGAAAGGTGGGGGGGGGGGGGGAGCGGAGGGGGGTTCAAAAAGAGAGAATGGCAACTTCGTTCTAAGTGCCGATTGAAGACGGAAAGACGAAAGAAAACAATTTAAAAGGGGAACCTGAAATAGAAAAAAAGTGACGGATAACGGCAGGCGCTTGTAGACTTATGGAGTCGTTAGTGAAATCCAGTCGTGGTGACTTCCTTTTAGGCCACGTGCCCAAACACAGGCACCACCCGGAGTCGATATGCGAAACTCAAGATGACAAATCCAAGATGGTGGACGAGATTTCTAAAAATCACGCATCGGATTCGTGATCAGCGACCCCAAAAACTCCGTATACCAAATTTGGTGCGAATCGGTTGATTTAAAAAAAAACCGTCGGCCATCTTGAATTATAATATATATACATATATATTGAAGGAGAAAAATCTTCCTCCCAGAGTCCCAGGTAGTGTAGGATTTCTACCCACTAAAAACCACCTCCACTTTACATCTACGCGCACCACACCGGTATCCGTTCTCGCATTACTTCAGTATGGTGCCAGTCTACCTAACCTACCTATATTTATAGAGTACATAAATCCCTGCCTATACGTCAATGTACTACCGCTTATTTCGTCTACTTTCTTACATCTCCCTATATGTGAGCTAATTTCTACCTATTGCTCAGTTTGGCTACCTCACTTAACTACCGCCGCCTTAGGTCTTTCTCTTTGTTTCCAATAATGTACTTCATTGTTCTGTACATTATTGTCCACTTTCCCCCTTCTGCAGTCAGACTCTTTGTCGTATTGGCTGCACAGAATATATCTGCCGTGTCCTCCCTATACTCTTTCTGGACTTCAACCTCTAACGTAAACCTAGCCAATCTGCAGTTCAAGCGACCCGATCGCGTCCATTTTCTAATTGGAGCCGAAATCTACTACCAAATCATGTCAAAGTCTTCTTTTCTAATCTCCCTTCATTAGAAAGGCTGTAAGTCCGACGTCTCTAACTATAGACCGATCGCCAACATGTGCCATGTTGCGAAGGTTTTTGAGGCCCTCGTTAGTGACATGCTTCGATTTCATTGTAAGCCTTTTTTGGGATCTTTCCAACATGGCTTCCTCAAAGGGAAATCGACGACTTCTAACCTTCTTGAATTCATTAATTATTCTTTACCGACCATTGAGGCTGGCAAGCAGGTGGACTGCGTATTTACTGATTTCAGTAAGGCCTTTGATAGGATCGATCATGGAATCTTGGTCTATAAGCTGTCCCTTCTCGGTTTCCTTCTTCTTGTTCGTGGTCTTGTTTCGTGGAGTCCTTTCCGACCAATTCCTTGTCACCTCGGAGGTGCCTCAAGGTAGTATCCTTGGACCGCTCCTGTTTGTCGTATATATAGCATTTTTGGTTTAAATGAAACCATTTTCCAATTAACGAAACTATTTTTGAATTGAATGAAACCATTTCCGAATTAAATGAAATTGTTCTCGAATTAAATGAAACCATTTTTAGATTAAAAGAAACCATTTTCACATTGATTGAAACTATTTTGAAATTAAATGAAACTATATTCAAATAAAATGAAACCTCGGAGAATAAAATATGAAGTTAATGTTTTTGTACGTTATTATATTCATTAAAAAGGTACATACAATTTTATAGTACAGTATATCGTTTAAAAAATGTAATTAATTTTTTGAGCAATTTCATGTCTTTTGTAATTTTCGAGTACCGTCCTATTCTTCTTCGTCCAGGATTTCTTGGGGTACCATCTCTTCTTTCCCCACGATTTGAATTCATTTGCTCCAGATTACCTTCATGAACCACTTTACTATGGCTTAAACTAGAAGACTCCGGGCTAGGTTGCCAATAATCGGAGCTTTCAGAACTAAAATCTTCACCACTCATTTTATTAGTAACTTTCAATTTAAAAATTATATGTCACTTATTTGCTTCTCCGCTAAGACTGAAATGACCAGTTATCAGTTGCATTTGTATTTCATCTATATAATTGCAACTTTTTCCGGATTAAATGCAACTTTGTCCGAATTGAATGTCCCTTTGTCCGGATTAACTCCACCCTTGTCCGGATAAAATGAAACTTTGTCCGGTTGGAATGCAACTTTGTCCGGATTGAATGCACCCTTGTCCGGTTTGAAGACATCCTGTCCTCTCCGAACACTTTATCAACGGCGTTGTCTTGGGAAGGGTTGACAGGATGAGAGACTTGGGAGTGGTCCTCAATTCTCGTCTTTCTTTCGAGGACCATATTGACTCTATTGTTTCTAGGGCTAACTCAATGTTGGACTTAGTCAAAAGATGGTCTAAGGAACTTGATGACCCCTACCTGACCAAGCTTCTATACTGTACCTTCGTTTGACCTATTTTGGAATACGCTAGCCCTGTATGGTCCCCTTACTTTGCCGCTCACATCGATCGCATCGAGGCGGTGCAGCGCAGATTTCTTAGGTTTGCCCTACGCGGGCTTCCCTATAATGATCATTGGGTGCTCCCCTCTTATGCCGATCGTTTAGGATTGATTTCACTGGGCTCTCTGGAAATAAGGAGCAATATTTCGAAAATAGTATTTATGTTCGACCTTTTGCAGGGAACTATTAATTCACCGGAATTACTGAAGTCTCTTAACTTTTCAATGCCTTAACGTACCTTCCTGTTCGTCCCAGGCTACCGTACTCTTTATGGCATGCACGAACTAATCACGTCGATGTCCCACCTCTTCAATCAACACTTCAGCAGCTTCGACTTGGACATCTCTAGGCGGTGTTTGAAGTGTCTGCTAAGACAGTGCCTTGGCTGATGTGGTGATCGCTGTCTGGATGACTGTTTGTTCCGACGATTGTCTTTGGCCGTAGTTTTCTATTCTTTATTTTTGAATTGATATATATTGTAGTAATCTATGTATATGATGAATCTGTAATGAATAAATCACGTGGAATGGAAATTAGCAGATTGCAATCTTTGGTTCTATAGACCCACTTTTCTCCATGGCTCCGAAGAATTGTGAATATCTAAGTACTCAAAGATAAGCACTGAGTTAGAGAAGAAAAAATCCAAGGTTGTGCAACTGTACGGTCACCACTCACAAACACCATCAACCACGAAAATTCATTCACAAGACCTCAAAGGGTGATCACATATATGTTGAGATTTATACACAACGCACGATAAGCTGATCACAAAGCAAGGCGCTGCCACACATGCCACACATTAAGAACCGAAGAATTGAACAGGGCGCTTATTATCATTCTAAGGGAAGTACAACACGAAGGGTTCATTGAATTTCAATTGCGGCAAACCGGTTATATCGATAACGGAAGTTCCTTAAGCAGCTTGTCTCCTTTCCTTGACAAGGACCGGATTATTAGAGGAGGAAGAAGATTAGAGATCTCAAGTTTACCATATGATGCTAAACATTCATGATGCTGCCCCGTTAAAAAGGCTATTGATGATAGATGCTCATATTAATCGTCTACACTCTGGTCCTCATACACTGCTTGCAATGAATTGTCAAAGATTCTGGCCAGTGAAGGGAAAGACAGTCGCCAGATCAATCGTCCAGAACTGCATTCGGTGCAACAAGGTGAAACCCAAACTGATGACACAACTAATGGGAAACCTTCGCTCAGCCCAAGTTGAACCGGCAAGACCATTTCTTAAAGCTGGGGTGGATTTCTGCGGTTCAATTTCGGGCCAGTATAAATTGATGGGAAAGCGTTCTCAAAAATCCTATATTTATTTATTTATTTAAGCTTAATACAAGCTATAACATAATTATACAATTATATACAAGCTATAATATAATATAATACTAATACTACAAGCTATAATAAGTCAAAACAAACAATATAAGCTACAATATGAGCTATAATTACAATAAATGCAAACTGGAAAGAAAAAGAATTAAGAAAGGCGATCTGGATGAGCGGGATCAAGATATAAGGCTTTGTGAAGGGATGATTTACTCAGATGGAAGTCAAAGGAAGAAAAGTCGTTGACTTTTCGTAGCATCCTGGTAATTGGTTCGCGTTGACCGTAGTTCGTGCGATGGCGGTCGAGTCGGAAAAGGGGAGTGGACCTAAGGTTGCGGGGATTGGTATGGATGGGTAAAGATTGCAGGATTGAAGGGCAGTCTATGGCACCAGTTAATAGCTGATGAATGAAGAGAATGTCGGAAACATCACGACGTTTACTAAGGGGTTGTAAGTCGATCAGTTTCAGACGGTTTTCATAAGGTGGAAGGTTGAATCTGTCTATCCATGGAAGATCCCGTAGAGCAAAGCGAATGAATCTACGCTGGACAGATTCGATTCTTTTAATGTGGGTTGTTTGTGTAGGTGACCATACCTGGCTGGCATATTCAAGGAGAGGTCTCACGAAGGAGATATAGAGAGATTTGGAAACATAAGGATTGGAGAACTCTCTGGACCAGCGCCAACAAAGTGTTTGATGACACATTCAACATCGTTTATTGTGAGGATAAAAATCAATGGACCTAGGTGGCTGCCCTGAGGGACGCCGGAACGAGCGACAATAGGGCTAGAAATGGATGAACTGAAACACATATTGTACTCGGTTGTTGAGGCAGGATCGAATCCAGGAGATGAATCTGGAGAGGGGGGGGTCGATCAAGTTTGAACAAGATAACGTTATGGGAGATCTTGTCGAAGGTGATAACATCAACATCTTTACCGCTTCCCAGGGCACATAGTGTCTTAGAGACGAAGTCAGTAAGGTTGGTGGTTGTAGATCTACCTTTGAGGAAGGCATGCTGGGAGAGTGAGAAGATAGACTTACAGCGAAAGAACATGGAATCATAGACCAATTTTTCGAATAGTTTAGGTGTGGATGATAATTTAGCAATGGGTCTGTAGTTGGACACATCGTTCTTGCAACCTTTTTTGAAGATGGGAATAATATACGAATTTTTCCATAATTGAGGGAAAACCCCTTGAGTGACCGAGAGACGAAAAAGCAAAGTAAGAGGTTGAACTAGATGCATGGCACACTTTTTCAGAACGATGGCCGGAATGCCTTCGCTGTGTTCACGTCTCCTTCTGTCGCCTGCCCAAGGCTTCAATCTGTGCCACCAACAGTTTTTTTTATCGCCCAGTCAGGCCAGAATCTGTCAGTGTTTCCATTGACCATTATGCATATTCTTGAGCATTTGTTCAGTCTGGTAAGCACCGAGCCCTCAGCAAATCCTACCGGTGCGAACACTTTGTCTGCTCCTTATTCTAAAGCATGTCATGCATCTCCTAGTACCATCACACAACATTTTTTTGTGTGTGTCAAGTAGTCAAAACTAGCCTCGGCGAAGATTCGTTGGTGCACCGCAGTGTCTCACCACCAAACCGGAATTAATCAAGATATTTTTTTAAATGTTTTTCCTCGGGTGCATACAGTCATATATAAAATACTGGAATCTTTGATTGCTGATCTTTATTTATAATCCAACGTTTCGATAAATCTCTTCATCGTCCTCAGGAAATCATGTATAAAATCTGTCTATTCAAGCAACAATACAACCAATTACACTAGAATAAAATTTTGTTTTTGTTTATCTCACCTTACATTGTACTCTTTTCCCGTTTAGTTTAAAATCCCACCTCATCTAACAATCATTGATTTGACAACTATCTCAACTACCATTTTATCTCATCAGTACAATTATTGCAACAAATCAAATCCTAATCATTCGTATAATCACTTATATTAAACAAGAATTAAAATTAAACCGGCACATTAAACACTATTTTCTTTGCCTTCTGGACAAAACGTCATGCCTTAGCTGTTGTCTCCTCGTCTGTGGTGTCTATTTTGCCTATAACTATTCTCTATTACCGCACGGTAAGCGGTACTCAAATTTTCTGTGTCTGTGCGTCTATTCATGCTGTTAGCGGATGTTTGTATGTTCAGTGTTTCCATCGTGATTCTTTTGCTGAAGTTAGTTTCCACACATAGAATTCTTGTATTTCTGAAATCAGGTTCGTGGTTCAATTTTAGGCAATGTGAAGATAGCGCAGTTTTTTCCTTATTCCTATTCCTAATGTCCGACATATGATTGGAAATTCGGTTTTTCAGCATTTGACCTGTGGTGCCTATGTATGATAATTTGCAGTCCTTGTTTCCACAGGGAATTTCATAAACCACATCCGACTTCTTTTCTTTTGGTATTTTATCCTTGATTCCTGTGAAGCATTGTCCTATGGTTTTTTGTGTTTTCATTGCTAATTTAATCCTGTTGTTTTGTGTTTTAACTAGCCTCTGTAAACCTTCTGTAAAACCCTTGACGTAGGTTACCGATTTATAAAATGTAGTCCGTTCTTGCTCATTGTTGTCTCTATTTGGCCTCGCGGGTTGATTGATTTTTGATTTTTCTTTTAGCAAAAGATATTTGATTACACCTCTTGGAAAGCCATTCAGGGTCAAAATATTACTGATTATCCTTGAATTTTTTTGATGAAATTTAGCGTGGCTAAGACTGAGTACTCTGTTGATGAAGTTCGTGGCCGTATTTCTTTTTTGATGAGTAGGGTGTGATGATCTATAGTGTAGGATTCTATCTGATGAGGTGGGTTTCCTGTACCAATCAGTGACAATGGTATCTCTTTCTTTAATTACCATCACATCTAGGTATGGTAAACAATTGTTCTCCTCAATTTCAACTGTGAATTTTATTTTCATATGGTAACCATTTAATGTGTTTAAGACCCCTTGTATGTGCTCTTTCTTTAGGATTGTAAATAAATCGTCCACATATTTTACTATTATCTTCGGTGTCGTGGATATTCTACTTACTGTGTCATCTAGTAAGTCCTCTAGCACTAAGTCCGCCAATATAGGAGATAGGGGACTTCCCATTGGCATCCCGAAAAGTTGTTTAAACATTTTCCCATCGTACGCAAAGTAATTGGCTTCCTGTATACAGAACTTGAGGATTTCCATTAACTTCCCTTTTTCAATTTTTGTATGTTGTTTTATGTCTTCCCACCTTTTATCAATCACTTTTAAGCATAACTGTACGGGTATATTCGTGAAAAGCGATACTACGTCATATGATACCAATGTTTCTGTTGGTTCTATCTTTAGATTCTCAATTTTTTCTTTGAATTCATATGAACTACTTACGTTGTATCTAGAATTTTGATTAGTTCTCTTTAAAATATTCGCAATAAATTTTGATAACCCATATGTTGGTGAGTTTATGCATGATACTATATGCCTCATCGGGCATTCCCTTTTGTGAACTTTTGGTAGCCCATACAACCTTGGTATTGTAGCTTTATAAGTGGTCATTCTACTTTTTTCTCTGTCATTGATCACTTCTCTTTGTTTTAATTGCTTTACAAACTCATTATTCTTTGTTTGTAGTTTCAGTGTTGGGTCATCTCTAATTAATCTATACGTACTCTTGTCAGCCAATAACTTGTCCATTTTGTCTACATAATCCTGTTTCCACATAACTACCGTAACATTTCCTTTATCCGCTGAAACAATTACCATATCCTTCCTCATTTTTATAAATTTCAAAGTGTTATCGTACATTTTTAGTATACATTTCTCGAATTGATGCAATTTAGTTCTGTCCTTATATTTATGTAACGATTTGCATATTTTGGCTCTCATTATCTCTTTCTCTTTGTCACCCTCTATATTTTGTAAGATGAACTCTCCGTCCGCGATCACCTTGAATAATGGAAAGTCCCCCCTTTTATATGGTAAACTGAATTTTTTACCTAACGACAATAATATTCTAACATCCATTGGAATTTCTATATTTGTTAAATTTTTAAATCCTTTCTCATTAATTTTAATGTTTAACTCACTTAATAACTTCCCTTTTAATTTGTCAAGTTTTTTACTGTGTATAATATTACTTTTTCCTCTTATTCTTTGAAATACTTCATCTTGTGCGTGTATGAAAGCGTCCGCCATCTCTTTGTGTATGCTTGTATATATATCCTCTTTTACCTTCTCCTGCGTCTTTCTCACGAGAATTGCACAATAAAAAGATACAGTTTGGCGGTGGGTTAAAAAACCGATCATGATGTCTGTTCAAGTATCATATGAATACATTAGAACACACTACAACAGTAAAGTGGTCAGTACAATGAAGTCGTACAGCAAACTTTCAAAAAAACTGGCACATCTGACACAATCAAGAATATTTTTACTCAAATGCAGAGAATACGGACTAATACCGAGATTTATCAGTGATAGCACTATTAAGTCATCGAACATATTTGAAAAATCGTTTGGCAGGTCACAAAAAATTCACAACATTTATAAGGGCTTCCACCAAAAATTGCTTAATGTGAAAATAGAAGAAAAGTGTAAATTCATACAAGAAATGAGAAAGACGCAGGAGAAGGTAAAAGAGGATATATATACAAGCATACACAAAGAGATGGCGGACGCTTTCATACACGCACAAGATGAAGTATTTCAAAGAATAAGAGGAAAAAGTAATATTATACACAGTAAAAAACTTGACAAATTAAAAGGGAAGTTATTAAGTGAGTTTAACATTAAAATTAATGAGAAAGGATTTAAAAATTTAACAAATATAGAAATTCCAATGGATGTTAGAATATTATTGTCGTTAGGTAAAAAATTCAGTTTACCATATAAAAGGGGGGACTTTCCATTATTCAAGGTGATCGCGGACGGAGAGTTCATCTTACAAAATATAGAGGGTGACAAAGAGAAAGAGATAATGAGAGCCAAAATATGCAAATCGTTACATAAATATAAGGACAGAACTAAATTGCATCAATTCGAGAAATGTATACTAAAAATGTACGATAACACTTTGAAATTTATAAAAATGAGGAAGGATATGGTAATTGTTTCAGCGGATAAAGGAAATGTTACGGTAGTTATGTGGAAACAGGATTATGTAGACAAAATGGACAAGTTATTGGCTGACAAGAGTACGTATAGATTAATTAGAGATGACCCAACACTGAAACTACAAACAAAGAATAATGAGTTTGTAAAGCAATTAAAACAAAGAGAAGTGATCAATGACAGAGAAAAAAGTAGAATGACCACTTATAAAGCTACAATACCAAGGTTGTATGGGCTACCAAAAGTTCACAAAAGGGAATGCCCGATGAGGCATATAGTATCATGCATAAACTCACCAACATATGGGTTATCAAAATTTATTGCGAATATTTTAAAGAGAACTAATCAAAATTCTAGATACAACGTAAGTAGTTCATATGAATTCAAAGAAAAAATTGAGAATCTAAAGATAGAACCAACAGAAACATTGGTATCATATGACGTAGTATCGCTTTTCACGAATATACCCGTACAGTTATGCTTAAAAGTGATTGATAAAAGGTGGGAAGACATAAAACAACATACAAAAATTGAAAAAGGGAAGTTAATGGAAATCCTCAAGTTCTGTATACAGGAAGCCAATTACTTTGCGTACGATGGGAAAATGTTTAAACAACTTTTCGGGATGCCAATGGGAAGTTCCCTATCTCCTATATTGGCGGACTTAGTGCTAGAGGACTTACTAGATGACACAGTAAGTAGAATATCCACGACACCGAAGATAATAGTAAAATATGTGGACGATTTATTTACAATCCTAAAGAAAGAGCACATACAAGGGGTCTTAAACACATTAAATGGTTACCATATGAAAATAAAATTCACAGTTGAAATTGAGGAGAACAATTGTTTACCATACCTAGATGTGATGGTAATTAAAGAAAGAGATACCATTGTCACTGATTGGTACAGGAAACCCACCTCATCAGATAGAATCCAACACTATAGATCGTCACACCCTACTCATCAAAAAAGAAATACGGCCACGAACTTCATCAACAGAGTACTCAGTCTTAGCCACGCTAAATTTCATCAAAAAAATTCAAGGATAATCAGTAATATTTTGACCCTGAATGGCTTTCCAAGAGGTGTAATCAAATATCTTTTGCTAAGAGAAAAATCAAAAATCAATCAACCCGCGAGGCCAAATAGAGACAACAATGAGCAAGAACGGACTACATTTTATAAATCGGTAACCTACGTCAAGGGTTTTACAGAAGGTTTACAGAGGCTAGTTAAAACACAAAACAACATGATTAAATTAGCAATGAAAACACAAAAAACCATAGGACAATGCTTCACAGGAATCAAGGATAAAATACCAAAAGAAAAGAAGTCGGATGTGGTTTATGAAATTCCCTGTGGAAACAAGGACTGCAAATTATCATACATAGGCACCACAGGTCAAATGCTGAAAAACCGAATTTCCAATCATATGTCGGACATTAGGAATAGGAATAAGGAAAAAACTGCGCTATCTTCACATTGCCTAAAATTGAACCACGAACCTGATTTCAGAAATACAAGAATTCTATGTGTGGAAACTAACTTCAGCAAAAGAATCACGATGGAAACACTGAACATACAAACATCCGCTAACAGCATGAATAGACGCACAGACACAGAAAATTTGAGTACCGCTTACCGTGCGGTAATAGAGAATAGTTATAGGCAAAATAGACACCACAGACGAGGAGACAACAGCTAAGGCATGACGTTTTGTCCAGAAGGCAAAGAAAATAGTGTTTAATGTGCCGGTTTAATTTTAATTCTTGTTTAATATAAGTGATTATACGAATGATTAGGATTTGATTTGTTGCAATAATTGTACTGATGAGATAAAATGGTAGTTGAGATAGTTGTCAAATCAATGATTGTTAGATGAGATGGGATTTTAAACTAAACGGGAAAAGATTACAATGTAAGGTGAGATAAACAAAAACAAAATTTTATTCTAGTGTAATTGGTTGTATTGTTGCTTGAATAGACAGATTTTATACATGATTTCCTGAGGACGATGAAGAGATTTATCGAAACGTTGGATTATAAATAAAGATCAGCAATCAAAGATTCCAGTATTTTATATATGACTGTATGCACCCGAGGAAAAACATTTAAAAAAATTGTAATAGAAATCAGTCGAGAATTTGCACAATAAAAAGATTAATGAAGATAGCCCCGAGCCATCTGTATAACCTGCATTTGTTCCACGCATTGAATCGAATCAGGTTCCCACGAATTAAAATTTCCAGTGGTTTTTGATTGATTGATTGATTAAATTGATTGATTGATTAAATCAATCAAATCCACGCATTGAATCGAATCAGGTTCCCACGAATAAAAATTTCCAGTGGTACGTAACAGGAGCAGACTTCTCGTCTGCATAATAATTACGAAGCTTAATTATTCTATTTCTTACGCTGTTTTGACCATGTCATTGATGACATAATCGTTGCTTGTGGTACTGCCCTTCTGTATGTGTGTCGCGATCTGTGCGGATGATTAATAAACCAGCAATTTTTTTTCTCGACCACTAAGGAAACTAACGTCATCGAGGTCAGGTGTGATACAATTAGATATATTATACATATATTGCCACTACCACATAGATAGAAAAAATTTGTTTAATCAGACACAACGCATAGTCTTTGTTTAAATGATCATGATCTTTGTTGTTCTTCTCCTCCTCAATATCCCCCCTCTCCCTATTAATTATTATTATGATTATGATTTTAGTTTTGTTATTATTTTGTAAATCTTCTTTTATTACTACTATTAAAATTCCCTAAAACTTATTTTTCTATATATTTTTGTTTTGAACTTCAATTACTATAATTTTTTTGTTAGACAAATTTATTTTCTTTTTCTCCTTATAATTTATTAGATTTTCTTTGTTATGCACTCCCTTGTTATAATTTTTGTACTATTATAATTTCCTTAAGATTTACTTTTCTTATATATTTTTTCATATGAATTTCATTATAATTTTTTTAATTGCTAATCCAAAAATTTGTTGAATGTCGCATTACGACCATTGTGTTAGCACCAACAGTTATACACATGTTGAAACTTTTGACAGTCGCATAGGTATCGTGTGGCATCTGGTGGTGTTCTGGCCTGTAGTCGGAGTGGCAGCAGCGGTAGCGAAATCGATTAAATCGAACCGCGGAAATATCGGAAATTGGAACACTACAATATTCCCAACCCTACGATGTCAAGCCAAAAGGGGAACGGCTGAACAAGGGTACATACAAAAACAAGAAAAACGTCAAAATTAAGTCGGCCATCGGAGTGGTGCTTGATGCAGTGCTTGTAGGATTCGGAAATTTGGTAAGAGGCGGTGAAGCAGCGAGGCTGAATATCGCGCACGCATTATTCTGGTATATAATCCTTTTATTAAGAGAAGTTTAAGTGCCTAAGTGGACTAATTTAAATAGAGAATTTATGTTTAAAAGCAGCAAAATAGTTTCCATAGATGGATTGGGCGCATACATTGCGTAAACAATTTGTAAATTCCCTAAAGTTTATAGGCAACGCCTTTTGTTTTCATGTTATATGAAGTGACTTAAGATTTTTATCAGGAATATTGAGTAACAGCACAAAATTCTGTACATGTATTGAGTCTCGCAAAAAGGTGGTGTTGGACGGTGAAGAGGTTTAAATAGGTACATTGGATACGGCGAGGAAACAAAGGAAAAGCAGGGAGAACGCGATAATTAACAGGTAAAAACCTTTAAGCAAAATTCGTTTTTTTATGGTGATGCAATTCAAAATTTTGGTGGGGAACGTCACGATTCGGAGGAGAGTTTTTGGCCGGCGGGTGTTGGCGCGCTTTTGGCTTCCTTCTAGATCGGTCCAGCACAGGGAAAAGAAGTAAAACTAAAAAGGGTGCGAGAATCTTTTTCTGACGAGTGTCTGTGCAGTGAAAAGAAAACGAGTAATTTTGTTTTTGAAGTGGTCACGTATAGGATAAAGAAAAACAAAAGAAAAAAAGAAACCGTGGACAGAAAAGAATGAAATACGCCGATTGATCATCAAGGACAACCTAAAAAAGATAAGTCCGTCAGGAGGAGGAGGAGGAGGAAGGATAATTGCCCCCACGTGGATGCAGATGAGTATCTCAAAATTTAAGTTTTTTTTATTGTTTAAATAGAGACCTCCCTGAGGCATCGATAGCACAGGGTTACGCGAAAGATACTGCGAAATCTATTTTCTTACTTATAAATAAAATAAATATATTTTCTTACTTATAAGCGGACGGATAATCGTCATTAATTATAGATTTAAGAAATAATACTGTATAGGTGCATACTATTGAATTTTCCTTTTTCTTTTCTCCAAATTGCTTTAGGTACCATATTATCTAAGATTTTGTGATGTTGAACTAATATATATATATATATATATATATATATATATATATATATAAACAAGAAAAAGAAAAAAATCCTTTTGCTTTCTTTTGTTGCCTTTTCTTACTTGCGATACAGAAGAAGTGAATTACACAACATAGTTGCACTTGGGCGAGTATATATCACGCGCATTACAGTATTTGAGATTTATTTATAGGTGTCTTTCTATAGTTGAGATTATAGGAAGTGAGTTCTGTATTACTGTAATGATAAGGTTCAACGAAATTAAGGTCATTTTCGTTGAACCTTATCATTACAGTAATACAGAACTCACTTCCGGTTCGATTTTCTTTCTGAATTATAATTGCAAAACTTTGATAACAATTGCTATCGTATTTAATTGCACTGGTTAACGATAAGATTAACAATTACAGAAGAAGTGAATTACACAACACAGTTGCGTTTGGTCGAGTATATATCGCGCGCTTTACAGTATTTGAAATTTATTTATAGGTGTCTTTCTATAGTTGAGATTATAGGAAATAAGTTCTGTATTACTGTAATGATAAGGCTCAACGAAAATGACCTTAACACGGTTCGATTTTCTTTCTGAATTATAATTGCAAAACTTTGATAACAATTGCTATCGTATTTAATTGCACTGGGTAACGATAAGATTAACAATTACAAAAGAAGTGAATTACACAACATAGTTGCGCTTGGTCGAGTATATATCACGCGCTTTACAGTATTTGAATTTTATTTATTTGAAATTTTATATTATATTTTATATATATATTTATATATAGTATTTGAAATTTATTATACCTTAACACGGTTCGATTTTCTTTCTGAATTATAATTGCAAAACTTTGATAACAATTGCTATCGCATTTAATTGCACTGGTTAACGACAAGATTAGCATTTCCAGAAAAGGGGAATTGCACAATACAGTGGCGCTTGAGCGAATACATATCACTATAGTTTTTTTTTTAATTTCTAAGGGATGTCAAGAATTGTGGTTGCTGATCCTAAACACACATTGCAAAGTGAAATGAGTTGATAAAAGAAAGAAAAAAGGCTAGCTAACCCTCTCTACCTCCTCTCTACGTTCGTCTTACTCCGGACAACTGTCCAAGGATATCGGGACTGTACCAAATGATGGACTAAGTACAGTCATAGGTTGGGCGGGGAGTCCTACAAGCCTCGGATCACCTAGAGACTGGAGTTGCTTTCCGTCAGGGGTATAATCTTGTCGATCCTTTTCATCTCTTTTTTTTTTTTTTTTTTGAAACCCTTTGTCAATTTTGCTTTACCTTGTTCGACTTCGTGCTTCAGTTCTGAGGATTTAAGAGTGCCCGCAAAGATGTTTCGGGTGAGTGTACCGAGGAGTGTGAGGCAAGATCCCACACCGATCCGGCGAGCTAAGCACGGCTAGCTAGGCGGGCCCCTCACCTCTTCGGTCACCGAGCAAGCCTGCACGGCTGCTATACGCTCACCCCGGTGTTCCCCATAACCTTCCCAATCCCCTTTGGTTGTGAGTTACCGCTAAGTTGTGACAAACAACTTAGTGGTGCTCACAACCCTCAATCCAATCCATGTCCGCATGCAGCCATCTGTTGCTTGCCTGTGAACATGGATTTCTCACGATAACCATAACAAAGTAGGCTAAAATTTCGTTTAATTTACATTGCTTCTTATTCCGGTATTTTTTGCAACAGGGGGGGGGGGGGGTCCGAAATCTTCAAAAACTGCCTTAAGTATTACTTGAACGACCCTTAATTTACGTTTTCAAATTTTACCAACGAACAACACAATAACTTAAAATCCGTTTTTACGTTGAAAGTATTTTCATTTAAAATTCGAGAACGGAATCCAGCAAAATTCTAGATCTAGCAATTTAAGTTATCTTTGTTACTTGCTAACTGTTGTGAAAATGAAATTTAACCGCTTGGGAAAAGAAGATACAGTGACTCAACTAATTGTTCAAATGTTGCGGATTTCGCATTTCATTCGAGTTTTTTTCAGGTTATATCGTTTAAATGGAAAAAATGGGTGATGCTATCGAAAGAATGAAGCCTGTTTTTGGATTAAAGAAATTTATATATTATAAAATACATTTTGTAAAAAAGAAAGAATTTGAAAGAGAAAAAATGTCGTTTGAACAATTAGTTTTTACTTAAAAATTAAGTCGTCCTTACATTTCAATATTTTGTATGGTCTCCTTTTGCTCGTATGACCTCTTATATTCTCCGTGGCATGGATTCTACTAGATTCTGGCATTTGGATGTTAGTCCATGTAGCTTCTGTCCGGCTCCACAGTTCGTCTAAAGTTCGACATTCTCCCGGTTGTGCCACAATTGCCCTTTTCAACTCAACCCATAAGTGTTCGATTGGGTTGAGGTCGGGGGATTGTGGGGGCCAATCTAGCACTTGAAATCCGTGCCTTTGAAGCCAGTTAGTGGTGCTGCGAGCTTTGTGTTTCGGATCGTTATCTTGTTGAAAGATAACGTCTGACACATTTTGATCCCACTACATCAGTGTGCCAAGAAGGATGGCCTAAAGGATGTCAATATAGCTATCTCCAGCCAACGATTCCTTGGCACCTTCCAACTCCCCGGAAGCTCATACATCACCAGAGCATCAAGCTTTCGCCCTTCATTCTTCGAGTCCATTGTCGACCGTCTGACCCGCATCGGTTAATTTTGGTCTCATCTGACCAAATAACTTTCGCCCAATCGCTGAGAGTGAAATGTTCATAGCGTTGGGCGAAAGCCAAACGTAAAGCTCGATGCCTCTTAGTGAGTGCTGGCTTTTTCACTTTTGCACGGCCATGAAAACCATTCTTCCGAAGAACTTTTCGAACAGCTTCAGGGGTTACGCTCACGTTGCTGAATCTTTGTAATTCAGAGGTCACTTCAACAGCATTGTTACAAGCGCCAGTAGTGATTTGCCGCAGAACTATTCGCTGGAACGCAGGGGGTCCGTACCGCTTTTTTTCCTGCTAAATTCTTCCCAATTTGTATATTGAATTATTTTCTGATGCCGGTTACGGTACCAATTCCAACGTTAACTCTACGGGCAACATCACTGTATTTTTTTGCTTCTTCCGTATTTCGGCTACCTTTTCCTGACTAATTGGCTTCATCTGTCATTAATCGAAAAATTCATGAATTAAAGAATTTTATTAAAAGCTTTTTGCTCACTCTTCCTAATATACAGTTCACTCCTCTCTTTAGTTTATTAAAAACTTATTTAATTTAAAAAAAAGATCAAAATCACTATAAAACTGACCACCAAAATCACTTAATTTTTTTTTTTATACGATGTGGCCAAATCCTAGGGGACAACCCTTTGATGCGTTAGCATGGTGTTGGCCGGAAGGGAATTAGGGTAAGGGAAGTGAGGAAACTTTGAGTCTTGTTTGCATTGCTGCGAGCTAGACAACAACCCAGAGACGGGGTGGATTATTTTAATTTCTTAATAAAAGCTCACGGTCATCTGGGCTCGAACCCGGGACCCACGGCATGTTGGTCTTGCCGCTCAACGCATTGATCCAACTCAACTAATTGTTCAAGTGACATGAAACAATTAACCCAAATGTTTACCGTTATGACAAGAGCGCGCTCGCTCTTTTCCTTACAAATAATTAATCACAAGATTTTCTTTGAATATGCAAACATTTGATGTCATTCTGTCGCATACCGCGTGGACGAAGATTGATTGAATCAAATTTATCGTATTATGTGAACAATTAGTTGAGTATGTATGTTAGCAAAACGTGAGGTGGTTAAGATAGCAATTTAGGAAATTTTGTATGAAGTAAATTAGGAAATGGAATTTGATGAGTAAGGTAAACATGGAAAAAAGGGTTTGGGTAAAATGTGGGAATATGACAATATGGGAACGTAACACCTCTCCCCATTAATAAATTGATTTTGAAAATAAAAAATTAGAAAATCAATTTGTTAAATTAAAATCGATATCTCTTAGAAATGACATCGAACTTCCTTTTGCTTCCTTTTCTTGAAGTTGAATATTGGTTTCTGGGGTTTCTTTTTCTGATGTTATTGATAATTGTCTAGGATTAGCGTTGATTAGCTTTACTTCGGTTCTTGATTTTGTACAAAATTAATTTGTTATTTTTATTAAACAGTTACCTTCATTTGAATTTCTGTGATAATTGCTACACTTGTATACAGGATGTATCAGATCTGATGTGCCAAAATGAGTGGGGTGATAGATCTCACCAAGCCAAACAAAAAATTGTATGGCAGGGGGGCAATCTCAACCGTTTGGGAGTTACAGGGTGATTCATAAATTTCAGTTTTTCATGGTATGCACATTACTCTTTTATTTTTATCTTTTGATCTACCCAACACAGCGACACCAAACAAACGCTAAAAACCTACTATCCCAATGACCTTTCCAAAATTGTCAACAATGTTGATCTAACTCCTACCATTGCAGGTAAAGTCATTTCCAAAAATGAAAAAAATGATTTGCGATTCAGCATTTTCCCAAATTTTTTCCGAAATTCATGTAATTAGTCCACCCCTTTTTTATTTTTATTGGATTGCACATCTTATTACGTTTCCAAAAAGGTGCAACATGTCAACGTAGAGGAAGTATGTAGAAATTTATACGTAGAAATCCTATTGGAGAATATTATAAAAATCAAAAATTTAAAGAAATTAAACTGCTTTTAATTGAATTTAAAAATAATTACAATTAATCTTGAGTTTCTTTCTTTAGCGTAACTGGTTAGGATAATACCTGAATAATCAACCGCTAGCAATATTTTAAATTGAAATTATATATTACATAGTTTGGAAAGAAATTTATTATAAACTTAATAGTCCTGTTCTTGAAAGGGAAAATGCGCATTTTTTCTTTGGCTAAACCAACAATTTTTTTTCGTTATGTAACTACAAATAAATCACAAATACTGCATACCTTTTTATTATATTATACAAATTGCCTATATTTCGAATTTCATTTCATATATTTCAAAACATATTTTTATATATATTTTACCTATTTGGGTTCTTATAACATAAATATTTTTCTTGAATTTTATATCTACACAGGTGTTAGCCCTAACAAACTTTTTTTGAATTTAGAAGTGATCAAATTATAATTACGAGTTAGTGCATATGAGAATTCGATATGAATTTTTGTTACTCCTCATATACGTACCTAATTTATATTTTGTCCAGTTTACGGAAGTATTTCTACTCAGCATATACACATGTACACGATTTAGATTCTGTCTAGAGCATTACAAATTAGAATATAATAAGTATGTAACAAGACTGTCGTAGTAGGTTTATATTGTAGTAAAGAGTATAAGTCGATTTTTGTTTGTTTTTCTCCTCAGAGCCTGAACCTTAAAAAACCTATACACTTTGTAAAATTTTTCTTAATAAACATAAGAATTTATATGAGTTAAAAATAGGACTTTTCTTTTAATCTCTTCTCTCTCTCCTCGTCGTCCTCTCTTAGGGCGGTCACGGCGTCGATGGGCTGGGCTCTCCCAATAGGGTGAGTGTTCCTCCTCTCTTTTCAGGTTTCATAGGGCTTCCAGATGACAGAGGCCCGAAAAGTCGAGTCGTCTTGGATCGCAGTCTAGTTACGTTGGCATAGTAAAGGGAGAACTCACTTATGCGTTTTTTGATGAAATTGTTATGGTCGCTATGTTGTAGCATATCCAGTGGTCCCGTATCACCTGATCGCTGTATCAATTTATGCGCGGAAAACGCCTTTTAGCCAGTTGAGATGGTGCTGAATTCGGCTATATGAGCCGAATCCCTGCACTAGGTTCAACCTCAGGATGCTATGCCCTTTTACTAACCCTCGGCTCTGCTCCAGACCGCATTAGTATCTCTAAGATTCGGCTCCTATAGCCGAATCCAAGACCACCAATATTTTACCTACCTAAAAACACCTGCAACAAAAAAATATTGCTTACGCGCGTAAAAGGGGCATGATTGGAGGCAGCACGAAATTTCCATTCCAAAGACACCTCAAGCTCTAAAATTGTTGTACAATAAACAGAAAATAATTTAAACAATTGAATTATTTGCTAAAACCCCGCCTCCCAACGGTATGCTTATCGGCATTCAGAAAGTTGATATCCACAGCCACTCATGAAGATGTGCAAAATTTCAACTTGAAAACTGTGGGACTGCAAATAAAATACGAAAAATTAAATTCAAAGCAAATTCTATCAAGTAAAATTGCAATGAATTCGAGCTGATTCGAGCAGCGGGAGTGTATACGAATGTGGGTGACGTCTGCCGGCAGTGGTGATATTGGCGCGAAGTTTTTTAGTTGAGTCTGGGATGAAGAAATTGTCATTTTGCAGTTGGGTATGAGTGTTCAAATGGGGCAGTTCGTTAGTGGAATTAATTGTTGGAAAAAAAAAGAAATAAACGTGTCTAATAGTGATTGTTGCATATACAATAGTGTTTCTTTTAATTAAAGCAAAATCGTAGTGTTTCTTCAAGAAAACGGATTTACAACAAATTTTGTTATAGAAGCAGGAAAAACACAATTTTACGCAGGATTAGTAACAATTTTTATTCTTTTCATAATATATATATGTATATACATTTGCTATAAACCTTTTTACCATTGCATATATATGTAGCTGACCGTTGATAAAACGAGATTAAAAGTGTCTTATAGTGTCGTGTAAACTTAAATTACCAGATCACAGACATATGAGACAAAAACAGATTCATCGAGAAGACAATAAACTAAGCGCAATTTTCGGCGCATACACAATAGTGTTTCTTTTAATTAAAAGCAAAAGTAAATCGTTGATAAGCTAAATTAAAAGTGTCTAATAGTCGTAGTGTTTCTTCAAGAAAACGGATTTACAACAAATTTGGTTATAGAAGCAGGAAAAACACAATTTTACGCAGGATTAGTAACAATTTTTATTCCTTTTGTAATATATATATTGCATATATATATGAGCCATTTATTTTGAAAGTGGGGTAAGTCCACTTGTGAAATCTGCCAAATTTGAAACTTCAGTTAAAAAAAAAGTTATTAATAAGCGTAAGATCTTGAATAGAGTTGTTTTCATTCTAAAGGTTATTATGTTTAAAAGTTACAACGACAAAAATATTTCAAGCTTGTTAATTTTTTTTAATAAATTGGAAAACAAAATTAAAAGTACTTCCAAAATGGACTTGCACCACTTTCAAAATTAACGGCTCATATATAGCTGACCGTTGATAGAACGAAAATAAAAGTGTCTAATAGTTGTCGTGTAAAGTTGGATTGAAATATCACAGACACACCATATTAGGCAAATACAGATTCATCAAGAACACAATTAACTAAAAGTAATTTTCCCTGCATGCACAATAGTGGTTCATTTAATTAAAACAAAAAGGTGTCTTCAAATAATGGACTTACAACAAAGGGGTAAATAGGCCCTAGCCTTCGGCTAGTTGGCCGTGTACCCTCCTACGGAGGGGGTATCTCTATTTTCTCAAAATAAATAAGTTTTTATATGAGCATTAATTAAGTCTCTTTTCTTCTCTCTCTCTCTCCTCGTCGTCCTTCCCTAGGGCAGCCACGTCATCGCTACGTCGGTGGGCGGGGTCCTCACAATGAGGTGAGTGACCCTATCTCTATTTTCAGGTTAAGGGCATCTAGTTGACATCGGCCCCTTAGATGCATAGGGTGGGGATGGCATGGGCCAACGAAAAGGCAGTCATACCATCAGACTCCTCCAACGAAAGCCGGTAAGTCCGGCAACGCCAGCCTGCATCCTTCCTCCTCCTGTTTTGTTTTTTATTCTTTCAGTTTTTCCTTTCGAATCTAAAATTTTTTTAGAATTTTCGCGGGGTTTTTTTTCCTTCCTATTTTTTAAAAAATTTTTTTTTGTTCGGTTCGTCACACCCTTTCCCATACTCGGCATGATTTTCTGCTTTTGTTGCGCGACCGCGGGCGGAGATGGCGTCCCTTTTTGAACCCCCCCTTCCCCCTCTCTATCAAAAAGCTAGCGATTCCAGCATGCTATCCTCCATCTTTGCCCAAATATCTGCTGACAGATGAAGGTCCAGCGGAGGCCGTGATCCTGGCTGACATCAGCTGACTTACAGTTGATGTCATCCAGAGTCATAGCCTGCCTTGGGCAATCATCCAGCAGCAGTGTCGGTCCCAGCGCGCAACAAGAGATGGGGCCAACGCGCTGGCCTTAAGGGTTCCGAGTACTCGCAGGCTCGTAGCTGATTAGTAGCTAGAGCACTGAACTCGGAACCTGAGCCCACGCGAAAGTAGTTTTCGAGGTGGTCAAGCTCCTCTGGAACTGCGGCTACAGGCTGTTGCGTGGCCTATTGTCTGCCCGAGGACCTAGCCATCTCAACCCCGTCGGCAGCGACTCTCCAAGAATGGCAGACAAGTAGCAGGTAATAGCCAGCTGTCTGTCTTGGAGAAGTACTGCCCGACACTCCACCGCCAGTGCTTGAGTCAGTTACTTAAGACAAGTCGGAAATGTTCAGTGTGCAGACAGTCACTATTAACTCGGGAAAGCGAAACCGGGGCAGTTCCAAAGAGATACAATACCCGGATGACTGCAAGACAACCAGCAACGACAGCAATGGAGCCGATAGCTCAGATTGAACCGCAAGCCTGCAGTTCAAGGCCGGCATCGGCTGCAGCACGAAGTCCGGAGGAGGCGAATGGTTGGGCCACAGCAGACGTCGCGAGCGGATTCTACCATCGCAGACAAGGTGCGACCTGAGGACATTCCGCACGACAGATCCGCCAGCACCCAAGCTTTATTGGCAACTCTCAGGTTGCAGATCGCCGACGCAGTTAGGGAGGAAGTGGCGAGAGGACTCGAACAAATGTCTGGGCATCGGACACCTTTGGCTCCGCAACCGCGCATCCCTGCAGCAGATCCCTGGGTAAATGCTTCCCGGGATACGTACAGCTTCAATAACGCGAGAGGCCAACATGAGAGGCGAACAGATTTCGTTTCAGTTCGGCCGACTCAGCAAAGACATCAATATATCCCGACCTATCGGCCTAATAGGTATGATCAGTACGAATCACCTGACCCACCTAGGCAAAGCCAGCTAAGATATAACCGGCACAGACGCTCTGCAAGTCCCATCAAAAGATGGCAACTTATATATGATGGAGACAACATCAGATTGGAAACCCTGACACGTACCACATTAGACGGAGACTTCAGCTTGATCGTCGACAACTTGCACATTTTGCTGGGAGGGAGAGTCAATAGTTGGTTCTGGACGCTACGAAGACAGAGCAGTTACCGTCATCATTCCAACAAAAGTAGACATCTATTTGGCTAAAGCTCATAACTCCGCAAAGGAGCAAACACCACACTGTCCACCAACTCCAGAATCATCGTTACTTCTCGACTTACCGCCTGAAGACGACCTGAATCTGCTTGAGACGTGCACACCCAACTTACTGGACCGGTTGATGACATCACTGCTTCAGGTATGCCAATACCATTGGTGCCCATTCGAGTTGCACCACCCAAGAATAAGACATTGAAAACCGAAGTGATGCCAGTACGGCTGCTACAGCGAACTCCAGCACATGTGGAAGAGCGGACAACACCTACAGCTCGACCTCTGAAGCCATACCATCAACGACTCAGAGAGTATCAGGAAGCTAAACAACGTATATTCGCTGAAACAGAATCCTCGCACGATACCACGCCATCGAAGAAGCCCAAACGCTCAACCCTACGTCTGAGAGCCTTTTGGAAAAAGGTTCGGGAAAACCGGAAGAGATTGGCCTCAGCCTTCGTGACTGCGTTTCACGACATCCGGCCTTACGCCGAGGTTCTCGTGCTAGGTCAAACTCTTTCTGGTCTCCTGGACAGCGGTGCCAGCGTCAGCGTTTTGGGCAAGAACGCGTTGGAGCGGTTGGACAAAGCCCAAGTTTCATGGAGCAGATATCGTACAAAGCTCATGGTAGCCAACGGAGAGACACCCGCGGTACTGGGCTACGCGGATGTGCAGGTCACTTTTCGGGGTGATACCAAGGCTGTACGTCTGTACATCGTGCCCAGCCTGAGCCAAGAACTATATCTCGGTGTGGATTTTTGGAGGCTTTTCAACGTTTCAGCAGCAACTATATGGCCCCAACCAGCAACGGTATCAAGCATGTCTCAACCTCCGAATCCAAATCAATATCCACTATCTGCGACGGACCAACTTCGTCTACAACATGTGAAGCAACTCTTGCCGTCGTACTCAACGCTAGGTCTCGGGAAGACAGAGTTAGTCCAACACCTGATAGACGTAGAAGACGCTACATCCATCAAGCAGCGTTTTTATCCGGTCTCACCAGCCGTGCAACAGCTGATGGATGCCGAACTTCGCCGGATGAAAGAACTTGACGTGATAGAGGAAAGCTAGAGCCCGTGGAGTTCGCCCGTGTGTTATGATACGCCACGTGATCTTTTTCACGCGTAGAAGGGTAGATCACGAAACCTGTACCTAAATAACACAAAAAAAACACAAAGGAAAACAACATCGATTTTTCTTAAACACTTATATATATATTGACTAAGGTAATATAAAGAAAAGATTCCAAAAGGGAACAACTGGGATCGCCGTCGCCACAAAGTCACACAAACTAAATCAGAATCAAAGGGAAAAATACTGAAATCGTCTACTTATCTGGAAAAGAAAGAAGCCACCTTTCCTCGAACAATCCTTGGTTCCTCCTAAACTACGTAATCCGGTCCAGGTAACCTATCTCTTCCCTTGTAATGTCCCTTGTCTGCGTCAATTAATTTTCTCCATGCTGTTGGTTTTTTTTTATATACTTTGTTTTTTTACTTTTCACTTGAACTTCTTAATTTCACTTCTCTGACTTTTACGAGTTTTAGCAAAACTTTCACTGTAGGCTAGTTCCAGAAGAAAAGAGAGTTAATCGCCGCCTTATGGCGTTTTTATCAACTTCGCCAATCTTCGCCGTGCGTCAGTACTTAATATGTCGCTGCACATATCCGGCTTGTTTTGAATATTTTCAGTGGCTTCCGATGAACAATTGATAGGTTTACCACTATTTCCGATCAAAGTCTTTATAAATGCACTATGCATTACACTGTTAAATTGTCCACAGTATATCAATACTTGCTTTTTTTTTATATTGTAATGTTTATTTGTATTTAGAGTTGTACTTATTATTTTATTATCTTTGTTTTTGTTTGTTTGTTAGTTATTGTCGTCATTGTCCTGAGGAAACCTGGACCATATCTTTTAAACATTCGATATTTAACTAATATTAGAACTCGGGGAAAGACGACCTCTTGACAAATGCGAATACTTACTATCTGTGAGTTATGTGGCTTTGTGGTTCTGCGAGTACAATTGTATATATTGTAATAGTATATACTCAAAATGTTTGTAATAAAATGAGAATATCTTCTTGAAATTGTAATATTGTTTCATAAATTTAAATTTCTACATTATTTGTAGAGATTTCAATGAGCTATTGTATATTTTGATTTTCTACCTTTTTAATTCATTCTACATTTTAATTCATTTCATTCTTTAAGTCTTCTACGGTTAGATTGAACAATAAGGAGCATTATCTAATTATTATTCTCTATACTTTTCAAGAATTCTTTAATAAATTTCATTCCACCAGAAATATAATAACAATCAGAATTTTAGTAGTTGTAAGTCGAAATTACTTCAATAAAGCTGAAATTACCTACTTATAAATGTTAAAAACTAAATCTGAATATACTTATAAATAATTGTTGAGTCCGTAGGAAGAATTACTAACAAAGAATATCTGACGAAAGTAAAGTATATACAGTTCCTTTTTTTTATGTGTTCTTTGGTTGCTCTTGCATTCTTTGTTCTTGTAATGTGTCAATAGTTCAATGCTGATATTTGTATTGGCCATAGATTTGATAGACGGCATTTCCTCTGTTTAGTTGCTATTTAAAACAGCTGAATCAGTGTGCTGGTACGATGGGAGTATGAAATGGCATATTTGCAACAACCATAAAATATTAAAAGACTCCTAGAGCCCAAGCACCAAGAGGTTCTCCAGTGTTGTGGTCATCCCTGAATATTTCCGGGGCGACATAATGCTTTGGTCCACAATGTTTAATCCAGTTTTGATTGTGTCCACTAATACGTTCAGTGCTAAATCCAAAATCCTCGGGCCTCAGTCTAGATTCTGAAAATATAAGATCGGAGCAGCATCAACTATTCGGGAGAAAAGGACAACGATTGGACAATCCGACACCACATACTTTCGAGAACATAACACGTGGTCCTGGTACGGAAGCCAGGCAAGGTCAGGCTGTGCTTTGATGCGAGAAAGGTCAATGCGGTGACCAAGAAGGATGCCTCTCCACTACCGCATATAGATGGCATCATTAACAGGCTTCCTCCATCAAGGTACATTACCAGCCTTGACCTTTAGGATGCTTTCTGGCAGATCCCACTGGATCAACAATCGCGCGAAAAGATAGCTTTCACGGTCCCAGGCCATCCCCTCTATCACTATACGGTGATGCCATTTGGACTGTGCAACGCGCCACAGACAATGTGCCGGCTGATGGACAAGGTCATTCCCTACTATCTTCGAGACCAGGTGTTGGTGTATCTCGACGACCTGTTGGTGCTGACGGAGGACTTCGACTCTCACCTATCGCTCCTCGCTAAGGTGGCGGAATGTTTGAAGAAGTTTGGACTTACGATAAACGTGCAGAAAGGTAAGTTCTGTTTAAAGGAAGCGCGGCACTTAGGGTACATAATCGGTAATGGAGGGATTAAGACGGACCCCGAGAAGGTCGCAGCGAAACCCAGTCAGCATTTCAACTGCTCAAAAAGCAGCTAACTTCTTCTCCAGTGTTGGTGAGTCCTGACTTCATCCAGTGCGATGCGAGTAAACGGTGTGGGCGGAGTTTTGATCCAGTTTTACGACGAGGGAAACGAACGACCACTGTATCCATGTGTATCCAAGAAATGGAATTCGGCCCAACGCAACTACACGATTACGGAATTGGAATGTTTGGCAGCGATGATAAGTATAGAAAAGTTCAGGGCATACGTCGAACACATGCCGTTCAAGGTGGTGACGGATCATGCGAGCCTGCAATGGCTGATGTCCCAAAAGGACCTCAATGGACGACTGGCCCGGTGGAGTCTGAAGCTTCTAATGTCTAATAGTGTCGTGTAAACTTCAATTACCATATCACAGGCATATTAGACAAAAGGAGATTCATCGAGAAGACAATTAACCAAGCGCAATTTTCGGCGCATACCCAATAGTGTTTCTTTTAATTAAAAACAAAAGTTAATCGTTGATAAACTAAATTAAAAGTGTCTAATAGTCGTAGTGTTTCTTCAAGAAAACGGATTTACAACCAATTTTGTTATAGAAGCAGGAAAAACACAATTTTACGCAGGATTAGTAACAATTTTTATCCTTTTTATAATATATATATACATTTGATAAAACGTTGATAAAACGGAGTTTGAGTTGAACTACTGACGGGGACGGACGTGCCGCCGTGTCTTATTTTTTTTATTATTATTATATAAGGGGTTACCCATATGGTGGGCACTACGACCATGGAGGTCTTTCGTGCCGGAGCCCCATTACTGCAAAAGACCCTCAGCCACCCTGAGGTAAGCGAGGAGGTCTTTAACAGGGGAGGATCTAACGTCAGCCGGATTCAGAAATTCACGACTTAAGGTCCTCCTTCTAAGCCATGTTAATGCAGGACAGAAGCACAGAATGTGCGATGTGGTTTCATCGTCTTCCAAACAAAGCCGACATTCCGTCACGCTAGACAGACCTATGCGGTGTAGATGATACCTAAGCCCATAGTGGCCAGATAGGTAACCTGAAAGCAGTTTGAGATCCGCCTTGCTTAGGGCGGTGATATCATTATAAGCGTAGGGTCTGACAAGTGCCTTGGCCTGGCGAAGCCCAGAGACGTTCCTCCAGTATAGCAGCTGTTGACTCCTACCCCAATTTTCTACAACAGTTCTCGTCGAAGCCCAACTGAGGCTGCAGTAGGGTTCGGGACCTTGGCAGCGAGAGGATGAGCCTTTCCTGGCCAGTTCATCAGCGATCTCGTTGCCCTCGATACCAGAGTGGCCTGGTATCCAACAGAGCGTGACCCTGTTGTGGGTGGCCAGTAGCTGGAGGGTGTCGAAGCACTCCTTAGTAATCCTCGAGGAGAAACTCCATGAGGATAGCGCCTTAAGGGCCGCTTGGCTATCAGAGAAGATAGTAATGTCCGCACCTTTCAGTCCTTTGTTGAGGTTGAGAGTGGCGCAGGTTTCAATGGCATGGATTTCAGCTTGAAAGACGCTGGGCCAACTGCCCAATGCGAGCGAAATCCTAGTGTTGGGTCCAAAGACACCAGTACCGGCACCGTGTGCCATTTTAGAGCCATCAGTATACCATTTGAGGCATCTGGGATCCAGACTTGGACCACCGCCGTCCCAGTCTGCTCGTTCAGGGAAAATGGTCCTGAACCTTTTGCCAAAGCGCAGCTCCTTGGTCATGTGATCCGTTACGGAGCACACATCTAAGCCAGGGATGCGCTTGAGGATGCTCATGTGACCCTTGTCGTCAACCGGCATATAATTCAAGAGTGTCTTGCTCCCCTAAAATTTTTAAAGCGGTTGCGAAAGCAAATCAAATTAAAAAAAATTTCAAAGTGCTAGTGCCATCTTGCCGAAGCGAAGGGCTTTTATGCTCTATTTGAAAGCACAGTCTGGTGAGTCCGTTCCTATTTATTACTATTTTCTTCCATCCAACATTCAATGTAGTGCAATCGTGCTTCATTGAATGCGTTTAACGGGTCTCCACTGCTGAGCATTTGGCTGCCTTCGTTGAGATCAAAGTTCAGCACAGCAGGCATAACACTGATGCTGGCTTTGTTTTCACAGAGGCGGCTTTGCTTAGCATCTGTGGATCCCGTTCGTCAGTCCTTGTGTTTGTGTACGTTTTCGTTTTGTTTTGTTTTGGGCAAATTAAGACCGGGACTATGCAAAAATTTTTATTTAATTTTTGCAACATTCGTGGCTTGAAAAGTAACCATTTTTCGGTTTACTGCCACTTGATCGCGGAAAATCCGGCAGTTTTTGCACTAAGCGAAACCAAGGTTGTTTCCGATTCAGATATTAATCAGTATCACATTCCTGGTTATCACTTAGTGCCGCTCTTCTCTCCTCAGAGGGGAATCGCGGTTTATATTAGAAATGATGTGCCATTCTCCCATCTCCCTCAATTCTCTACTACTAATCCAGAATTTAATTATGTCTGGATTAGATTTAAACTCTATCGGCACATTATTCACTTCTGTTTTTATACCGCGGCCCGAATATGTCTGACACTGACACTGTGTGCTCCTTCGATAAACTGTCTTCCGATATCGATAAGATTTTGGAATTATCCCCCTCTTCTGAAATCGTTCTTGCTGGAGATTTCAACGTCCACAACACACGGTGGCTCAGGCATTCTTCCACCACAAGCCCGTCTGGAAGACACGTCGAGTTATTTAGTGAGTCTTTTAATTTACAGCAACTGGTTGAGTGTCCGACTCGTGTTCCTGATACTTTGGGGCACAACGCCCATCTTTTAGATCTATTTCTAACATCGCATTAAGAAAAATACTCGGTTTCGGTGACGTCTCCCTTGGGTAATTCGGACCATTGTCTAATCTCCGCCCAATTCTACATCTTCTCTCTGAAAACCACTAACCTAAACTCCACCAAAAGATTAGTGTGGCATTATAAAAATGCTGATTGGGCGGGACTTAATAAATATCTCAGAGAGCTGGATTGGTCTGATTGCTTTTCTATGAAGGACGTTAACAGAAGCACCGATTATATCTTGAACATCCTATGGTTTGGAATGCATCGCTTTATTCCTCATAGCTTCAAGAACATCAAACCAACTAACACCAATTGGTTCAATAATGACTGTTTCGCAGCCATTAAAAAGAAGGAAGCAGCCTTCCAGGCATATAAATTGTGCCCTTCAGAGGAATTGAGACGTATCTATAGAGATGCGCGGAATATTTGCAATTCAGCAATTAGCCGGGCTAAGTTCAATTTCGACCAGAGCATCAGACGGAAGGTATTTTCTACTCAAAAGGGTAGTAAGGGCTTCTGGTCTCTAGTAAAAACCGTAAAGAACAATTTCACCTGTTCGTCAACACCACCACTCATTTATAATGGGAATGTTTTTACTGACTCATTGGACAAGGCCAACCTGTTTGCTGCTAATTTTGCTGCTAACTCGTACTTGCCACCTTCATCGCAGCCACTTCCATCTCCATCACAGTGCACTAGTGGGCAAAAGCCGCTACACTTTCGCACTCGGGAAGTTTTTAGAGTACTTTCGAAACTCGACGTGTCCAAAGCTACTGGGCCTGATGGTTTCTCGCCCCTTGTTTTAAAATGCTGCGCCTCTGCTTTGGCTAAACCTCTGCGCAAACTTGAAATATCTAGAAAATAACCATCTTATCAACGATTGCCAGTACGGTTTCCGCGCTGGCCGCTCAACCGGAGACTTACTAACGGCTCTAACGGAGCGTTGGAATCATTGTCTCCATAATTTCGGTGAGTCCGAAATCGTCGCTCTTGATATTTCAAAGGCTTTTGATAGAGTCTGGCATGCTGCCCTTTTAGCCAAACTTCAAACATTTGGTCTGCACCCTTCCCTCGTTAAATGGATAGAGAGCTTTTTGTCAGGCCGTTCAATCCGTGTAGTAATTGACGGAGTTACATCTGATTCCTACGAAATAAATGCCGGTGTACCTCAGGGTTCAGTTCAGCAAATCGTGTTACGTTTAATGCATCCAAAACTCAATGCTGTTTAATGTCCCTTAAAAAACGCCCAGTTCACCCCAACCCATTTCAGTCGACGGAGTGAATATACCCAATTCACCCTCCCTAAAGATCTTGGGTATTGAGATATCCAGCAAACTTAGCTGGACTGATCATATATTTGCAATCGCTAAAAGTGCGATGAAAATTTTGGGTTTTCTACAGAGATGTAAGAAATATTTCACCCCACCTGACTTATCGTTGATCTACAAGTCCCACATTAGGCCTAGACTTGAACATAATTCCCATATTTGGGCATGGGCAGGACACACCGCATTGTCCGCGTTAGACAAAGTTCAGCGTAAGGCTGTTAAACTTATTGGCGATTCCTCAATCTCTGAGGGCCTTGACTCTCTGGAGCATCGACGGAATATCGGTTGTCTCTCACTTTTTTATCGCTATTTCCATGGCCATTGTTCTAACGAAATTGCTAGCCTGATTCCTTGTAGACTCATTACAACGCGCGATACAAGATCTACAAGTCGCTCCCACCCCTATACTCTCCGGGTCAAATTTGGACGTACCGTCAAATTTCGGGAATCTTTTCTTAGCAAACAACACGAATGCGGAACAGTTTACCATCTTCTGTTTTTCCCTCGTCTTATGAGCCTGAAACTTTCAAACGGGGCGTACATCGACACCTCCTTCACTCAACCTCCTAACCCATTTCCCCCAACCTTAATTCCTTTATTGCCAAGGCTGTGCTTTAGCATCATAGGGCATCCCCTGAGCTTTGGCAACATCATATATAAAAAATAAAAATAAAAGTATCTAATAGTTGTCGTGTAAAGTTGGATTGAAATATCACAGACATATTAGGCAAAGACAGATTCATCAACACAATTAACTAAAAGTAATTTTCCGTGCATGCACAATAGTGATTCATTTAATTAAAACAAAAAGGTGTCTTCAAATAATGAACTTACAACACTTTTTCTCATATAAAGAAAACGCAATTTTGGCGCAAGATCAGCAGCAATTTTATTCCTTTTTTTATAGCATGTGTATATTTACTACAAACTTGTTCGATTTCATATACATATCGTTAGTCGTTGATAAAACGAAAATAAAAGTGTCTAATAGTTGTCGTGTAAAGCTTGGTTGGATGATCACCGGCATATTAGACAAAAACATATTCAGCAATTAAATTTCGTACCATTTGATGCCTTGTTCGGGAACGAAATTTTGTCGTAAATTAATGAAATTAATCACGGATAAAAAGGAAAATAATACCCTTTATAAAAATAACTTTAAGTTCGATTAGGTTGAAATGTGCAAAAACTACAAAACGCTCATTAGCAATAAAAAAAAAACAAAAAAAAAACGATAAACGTAACATTTTGAAAACACAGTTGATAGTCGTCACAATCTAGTAAAGTACTTTAGTTACAGTGAAAGTTTGAAAACGATACTCGATCTCAATTCGAGTCATACAATGGAGATATCCAGCGAACTGCAAATAAAAAGAAACTCGAATTGTTAAAATTAACGTATAACTTAAATTTTAGTGGTTAGATCAGGTAATATTCTTAAGGCTTAGCTATCAGTCTATAACTGATGTTTGGGTTTTTTTCTGTAAATATTGAAATATTAGAAAATTCCTAGTTGTGAACAAGGAAAAAATGCGCATTTTCCAGCCTTGAAAAGAAAAAGGAAAATTTTTTTTTATAAACTGATTTAGTAGGGTTGAGTTTATCTTGTAAAATTAAATTTACGAGTCTCCGTATAGTCAGTCTTAGTATAATTAGGTTCAGTATAGTTTTTGTGGCTTTTTTTATTTTTTTTATATAACTCCGTCCGAGCCCTATTGCAAAGGGGTAAATAGGCCCTAGCCTTCGGCTAGATGGCCGTGTGCCCTCCTACTTAGGGGGTATCTCTATTTTCTCAAAATAAATAAGTCTCTTTTCTTCTCTCTCTCTCTCTCTCTCTCTCCTGGTCGTCCTTCCCTAGGGCGGCCACGCCATCGCTACGTCGGTGGGCGGGGTCCTCAAAATGAGGTGAGTGACCCTCTCTCTCTTTTCAGGTTAAGGGCATCTAGTTGACATCGGCCCCCTAGATGCATAGGGTGGTTGGGGCATGGGCCAACGAAAGGGCAGTCATACCATCAGACTCCCCCAACGAAAGGCTGCATCCTTCCTTCTCCTGTTTTGTTTTTTTATTCTTTCAGTTTTTCCTTTCGAATCTAAAATTTTCTTCGGTTTTTTTTTCAGAATTTTCGCGGGTTTTTTTCCCTTCCTCTTTTTTTTCTTAAATTTTTTTTGTTCGGTTCGTCACACCCTTTTCCATCCTCGGCATGATTTTTTGCTTTTGTTGCGCGACCGCGGGCGGAGATGGCATCCCAAAGCTAGCGATTCCAGCATGCCATCCTCCATCTTTGCCGATACATCTGCTGACAGATGAGTGTCCAGCGGAGGCTGTGATCCTGGCTGACATCAGCTGACTTACAGTTGATGTCATCCAGAGTCGTAGCCTGCCATTGGCAATCATATCCAGCAGCAGTGTCGGTCCCAGCGCGCAACAAAATATTACGGGCTGTAGTTGCGTTAAAGCGAATCCTTGGAATGAATTCACGGACGATAGATTTAAGTGGCCAGATGTGTAGATTTAAGTGGCAAAGTACCGAATGAAAAACAGCATCTGGTACAAGAAGTTTAAAGGAAGCAGAGGAGGAACGACCCTGCTGTCCGCGTCGTGCATAAATTCTTTTGCAAACAATTAAGCTCCGATCAATCCCGGTGCATGATGAAATAAAGCTGACGATGTCATCCTCAGTGGTGTCGTGATGCAAGCGTGCAAAGAAAATATGACGTGGAAGCTCAGCCGGTCTCAAAGCCACCGCTGCAGTCACAGGTCCAACTGCGTTGACAAGCGGAGCCTGATTCCTCCTGCGTCTTCGCCTAGAGCGTGACTTCAACGAAGGTGGTACCTTGGGAGAAGGTGTAGCAGTAGATTGTGCAGTGTTCGGAGCGCCCCCATTAAGACCCGGCACACAAATGGTCGTCACTTTAGCTCACTCCGTATCGACAGGCACACTAACGACATCCAAAGCCGGAGGCCGATCAGAGTTGTGACGCAGCAACTGCACATCAGACGAGATCCCCTGAATGAGATCAGAATTGCCCTTCGCAGCCGATGGCAACGATTCTAAATCCTTTCTGAGAAGCTTCAAATTACTTCCAATATTATCAATAGGGAGAACAGGATTTGCGGCAGCAACAGCACAGTGTGCAGAATGAACAGTAGCACCATGTATGTCCTCAATAGAGCTAGACATAGTAGTTATCTTATAAGAGATATCTTGCGACTTATCCAGCAGCAGATCATAGCTAGCTATAGATTTTTTCACTGAGGCCATCAAACTTTCGGTTCAACATGCTAAAATCATCAAATACTCCTTGAGCAGGCTAGTAGTGATGTTGTAGAGATTTTTAGCCATGCATTCTTGCTCAGTGGATATACTGTCAGCTATGTTCTTCATTAGCCTAAGGACGTGACAGAGCATGTATAAACAGTCCTTACAAGTGCTGACAGAGGAAGAGGATGTTTTTAGACTCTGCTTTAAGCACGTTGAATGAAAGAAACCTCCACAAATGCTGTCACAGTCAATGGCATTGTGTAATCTCCAAGCAGCAAATATTGCACGCACTTATGGCAGATCCGGCTATCAGAAGCGTGTCAAATGAAGAGCAATTATCGTGGAACTCAATAATAATTTGTATGTGTCCAAGCAACCCGATCCACCGATGCAAATGGGATCAATGCTCACGTGCAAGGGCAGGCACCAGGACTCGAAAAAAAATCCAAGATAGAGTGTAGCATCGATAGCCTCAGCAGAGTTATATACCAAAAAGAGTTTACCCGAGAACAGGAATACAGGGTGGTGAAACAGTGAAGGAGATGGTAGCTGTTTACGCTGTCGCGAAGGAGATCCAGGAAGCGGCAATCAAGAACAACAGCAATCCTCAACAAAACCTCCAATGGTACAGCTCAGCCAATGTCCAATGAACACAAATTTCTAGAGAAATCACGAAACAGTGATAATTTAACAAAAAATGAAAAAAGCAAATGCAAATAACACGTAACAGATGACAGATCCTTCTACTTCATAGTTGAAGTGCCCCTTAAGTTAAGTACACGATATTGTTAAATGTTAAGAAGTGAAAAATAAATCATTAAAAGTGAAAAAATAAATGAATAGAAGTGAAAAATAAATCATTGAAATGTGCATGATATTTACATACATATTGTAAGGCATCTTTGATGAAAGAATAATTTAACAAAAAATGAAAAAAGCAAATGCAAATTACACGTAACAGATGACAGCTTCTTCTACTTTATAGTTGAACGGCCCCTTAAGTTAAGTACACGATATTGTTAAATGTTAAGAAGTGAAAAAGAAATCATTAAAAGTAAAAAAATAAATCAATAGAAGTGAAAAATAAATCATTAAAATGTTCATGATATTTACATACATATTGTAAGGCATCTTTGATGAAAGAAGTACATGCTTAGGTCGAGAATCATAAAGCTTTGTGTGACTTACTTTCACGTTATGGTATTTATTAATAAAAATGTTATAGACCTCTTTCATGGACATTAGCATTTGGTGTTTTACATAAAGACATTTTTACCGTCGCTGTTTTTTACATATAAGGTATTTTTCTTTTCTGGTGATTAACAACCAATATCGTCTCGTATAAAGAAGTCCTGAAGAACTTTTGAAATTTGTTTTTCTGTTTCTGTCTCTTTTCTTACACTAACTGTATTTTTAAAAATAATATTTACCTTTAGGAATTTTTAGCTAGTTTGAAAACAATGCATTTTCTCCTATTTTTATCTCTTGGTGAAGCATTTTCAACTTTTCTTAGAGCTTTTCTAAGTGTCTGTTTGCATTTGCATAAACCACCTAAGTGATTTTCTGTTCTCTTTCTTTCATATTCTTTCTTTAATTGCCTTTGCTTTTTTGTTCGATCCCTTTCTTGCTTCCTTTTTAATAATAATTCCCTTCAATTATCCAATAATTTTTCTATACTCCGTTTTCCTTTCTGCATCCTTTTTCAAATATTCCTTCCATTTAATTTCATATGCCTTCAGCTTATTCCTATATTTCTTCATTTCCTCAGTTTCTTTTTCTTTCCCTTCATCTATAAAATTACGATTACCTAGTATTACACAAATAAGGGGCTATCATACATAACGCAATAAATCAACTTTTGACTTACTTCAAATTTAGAACTGTGCATATGTGTGTAAGAAATTATTTAAATACAATAGTAGTAGCAAGGGACAAATAACGTGTTCTCTTAATTTTCATATTTTTTATACAGTGCGTTTCATAATTATAGCACACCTACCAACTTCATGCAATTTAAGCGATAATTTTTTGGTTTTGCACATTGGCACAAAACAACTTGTGCTAGAATAAATTCTCTCTCTTCCGTTCTGTGAAAAAAGAATTTTTTTTGTTGGATTGTTTCGATCATTCCATAGTACTGTTATAAGAAGTGAGACACTGCAATTTAAGGTCTTTTCGCGTTTCATAATTATAGCACATTTAAAAAAACGAAACAAAATTCAACTTAATTTTTGCAATTGCGATACAAAACAATAGTTAAGATCTAGTTACACTGCCCTGAGCTCTTATCCATTCAAAAATTCTTTTTTTTCATTGACTCAGCCATCAATTTGAACAAATTTTGATCCAACGCGTTGCGCTACTTCAAAATTGCAGTTTTAAGCTCAGATATCGAATCTATCGATTATTGGCATAAACGACTCTTACGAGAATGCACCAAATATTTTCTATTGGGTTAAAGTTCGGCGAGCAGGCCGGCCAGTCCAACACCCTGATGTTATTTTCCCTTAACCAGTCTTTTGTTTGGTAGCTTACATGTATACTTGCGTTGTCCTGCTGGAAAGTAAACTCTTTTCCTGAACTTCTTCGCAAAAATGATAAAAGACTGCATTAGCAGGTTTATGTAGTCTCAGCTTTTCATTTTTGATGAAACAAATTGTATTTCCAACGGAACATCTACGCAAAATTCCCCAATATCATTACGGAACCTCCTTCAAAATTTCTTTTCGAGAAATATTGTCAGTCCTTTCTCAATTTCTGGATTTTCCTGCCAATAATATGTGCACAGACTGGTCTCAAGTAAGTAAAATAAACAAAACTATTATACTTTTTTGCAATGCCTCTTACTTACATTAAGATCAGTCAGGCCAAACGGCGCGAATCTATTTTTAGATTCTTTGCAATTTTGGAGTGCATTTAGCATAGGCGGCTGAGCATTTTTACGTTTGATTGTGCTATTTGTTCCGTTAGGGTTAACGGTTGTATTTTAACAAAATTTAACTTTTGGTTCCAATTTTTGATTTTTCGACTTTCAATGGAGAAAATAATTTTGTGTTCAAAATTATTCTCTCCGAATCCACAGACACATTAAGGACCAAAAGTTTCCCTCCCGTTTTACTGGTCAGGTGTTTCTATCTAGTGGTCAGGTTTCTGGACCACTGGACATTTTACAAATAAGCGCCCCCAAAAAAAGGCGCTTGAGGAGTTGTAGCAATTGGCGCGGTATCTGTCTTTTAACTGCAGTCTCTAAATTTAGGGCAAAAATCATATTAATGCGATAAATAGATAATTGTGAGTGTTTTCGGGTTTGCTTCGGAGTTAACTCCGGAGACAATTAATGTCAAAGTCGTGTTCGAGTTTACAGAGTCATGATTCTCATGACTCCGGAGCCATCAAACTCGTGTTTTAGTTTGCTACCTAATGTCCCCGGTGCTAGCACCGATGGCTAATGAGCAGGGGCACTCATGACCCCGAAGGAGTGAATATTGAAATGAAATTATGAATATTTTTGCGTATATCAGTCATATTGAGTTTGACGTTTCTTGACTCCGTCAAACAAAAACACAAACCGTGACCCTCGGAGTCAGCTGTGTTGGAAGCAATTCATGCGGTTCTGACATGTCTCTAATGTCCCCGGAGTCATGCTTCGGTAGCAAACTCGAAAACACCCTGTGACTATTGTTAAAACAAAACCAGGTAAACGCTTACAATTCTGACGATATGGAAAGGTCATATCACATCTCATTTAAACTCTATTAATAATGGTTACAATTGGGGCAGTGTGACGATGTCATATTTAGGTAAAACCCCACGCTTTGAAATTTTGGAATGATAGAACATAATGCAGTACCTAAAAATGGCATAAACTTACCTATTGATGTAACTTGTAAATTGTTGTCTGATATATCGCTTATGTGTTTTAATGTCTCCAAACAATGCTTTGCTTTCAATCCAATTTGTACAAACAAGGTAATATAAGTTTTATATCTGGTGTTTTATCAAACCCAGTTCTTCTTAAATCACATTCATCGTAATATATTAAACCCGTAATATATTGTGTCCGTGTTGCCATATCCTTGAGCTAAAATAAATATATACTGTAATATGAATACCAAGCTTACGAACCAAGCTTACCCTTTTTTCGTACTCTTCTCCAAGGCTGCGTCTTATTACATCTACTATAGGCCCCTCCTGCTTATCCATAAATATGCTTAGGATAACAATCCTTGCTAAACGTCTGTTGGGAATTAGCTTAGGTTCTCTGAGTGAATCTAATATTTTTTGTTTTGCAAAGTCCTTATATTTTTCAAAAATTAATATTCTACTAATTATTGTCGGAGCCATTTCAATCTCTCTGAGTATTTTTGTAATATCTGGCGTGTTACTCAAATCAGAAAGAACACTTCCAATAAAAAAATATAAATATATTTAAATTTCAAGCATTATTATTGCAAATACCTCTGCAGTAGTTTTTCCGCATATTGAGAATAACCGTGATAACCAGCTTTAATTTTATTGTTACATTCAGTAAACAGTATACTGGTTAAGGTGAACTTATTAATGCTCTTAAAACGTTTTATTAGGCTCAGTTCGCAGTCAATTGCAAGTCCTTTAAAGTTCTGTATATAATCAACAATTTTGAAGTAGATTTCGGCGTGAAGAATATTATTGACTGCACTCATCTTCCACTAGGTAAAGGCCTTAGAATAAAGAACTAGTTCCTTATTCTAATCAACGAACACATAATTTTTTTATTGCCTGTATTCGTTGATTCTAATCTACGAGGAAGTAACTAAAGGAGTAGAAAGCTCAGGGTGCAGTGCACTGCACTGCATCGTTTAGGTTAATTTCTAAAAACATGCTCACTGCATCAGTTGACATTTGTTTGAAAATAGCATAACGGGCAAGAGCAATTTAAATTTGGCTAAAAATTTGGTGATTTAAACCTGGGCTCCAAAACGTTATAACTTTGTATCAATTGATATATTTTTTCGTTATTTTTAGTAACAAATTAATTTGACATTAATTTTCAAAACACTGCACTGCTTTCAATGTGCTTTACAATGCGAATACTACTTCGGTACAGCACTGTATCGCAATTTGTTTATGGCTTAAGTGCCATCCCACACTTGTCGTGCTTCCGCGCGATGAAGTCCGCACGACCGGCACGACACCTGTCGTGACGGATTTTGTGTAGAGAACACGAAATGTAGTGTATGTAGTGGTAATATTAAAGCAATTTCCCTTAGAACATAAAACTAAACAGGAATGGCAGTATCGCGTATATTGGCTGTAGGTGTGATCGGTATCTGAATGATAGAAGAAGTGTGGAAGTGGGGAAAGTTTTGAGGTACTGTCCCCATATCGAAGTGTTTTGCTTTTATTTTCGGAAATGTCAAATTTTAAGTTGTGCTGTGAAAGTTTTGTGAAAACAGGAATTTATCGAGGTGATTTGTATTAACGATTGCTAATTATAGCCTAGTTAAGTGTAAAAATACCTTGTGATATCTTATTGTGTCCTTTTATTGTGTAAAATTCCACAAAAAATCACAAATTTAGTGATGAAGTGTGCTGTGTACTGCTGCAAACATTATCGCCGGAGAGCGCGAGGAAAATCTGTTTTCAGGAAAGTTTATGTTATAATACAATCTCTAAGGTCTCTTTGCTTAAATTACTGCGATTATATTAAGCGACAGTGACTTATAATAGTAAATATTCACTATTTTCCTGGCTATAGAACTTTGTTTACATTTGTAATCTAGCCAAATATAGCTTTGCCCTTATTGTCACTGTCGGCTCGCGAACAATTTTTCAGAAGGGGTCAGAACATATTTTTCGATTTAAAACTAAAAATATTTTAAGTATAATTATATAGATTTCCCAAAAATAGCAAATAATTTACATAAGTACTTACAATAAATAATTTTAAGTGCAATTGACAAAAGACAAACCACTGGGGACCAAAAAAGATACATAAGTTATAATATCATATTTTAACTTATTTATCTAAATCACCTATCTCAACCTCCACGTGGTGGTCCCTGGAAACAAGTGAGCACTGTCTGTATTCAATAACAATGCTCACTGGGCTGTCAATGCCGTCTCTGGGCTGTTGTCTAGCTCGCAGCAATGCAAACAAGACTCAAGTTTCCTCACTTCCCTTACCCTAATTCCCTTCCGGCCAAAACCATGCTAACGCATCAAAGGGTTGTCCCCTAGGATTTGGCCATATCGTATAAAAAAAAAAAATAAAAAAAAACCCCACTTCAAAAAATCTCAAATTTGACTACTGTCATGGGCTTCAAACACATAGAAAACCCTCACCTCTACAGAAAGGAAAATGCCGACGTTTTTCTGGCTTACTGCCATTCCTGTTTAGCTTTATGTTCTAAGCAATTTCCAAACCCAAATAAACCTTGCTTTGAAAGTATGCGTGCCGTTGCGACGATAAATATGTAAGTTCCGTGCGGATTTCCCTATACACCCCTGCACGACCTCTATCCCACAAACAGCGATGAAGCAGGACAAGTGTGGTACGGCACTAAGAAACTATTACTAGGGACTCTTTAAGCACGGTTTCCGTGGCGCACTGTTTCTGACGTTTTCTTGTAGTGGCCCACTGATCAATGAAACATTGGTCAATGTGTGCGCACCAATAAAAATATTTTAATAAAACGACAGCGAAAATCTATTATCAAACATTTGAAAATATTGTTATATGAAATTATATCGCTTGGAGAACTTTTAGGCGGAGCTGGTTAACCAACCAATTTGTAAACCACTAAAAAACCGTCTGACAATTCGAACTGTCACAACATTTTACTTTTGTAGTTGTAAAATTGGCTCCATTGAAAGCAAACCACAGTGCCAGGAAGGGGAAATCAGTAGACAACTGAGTATAGCAGTTTTGCTGTCAAAAGTCCAATCAAACATGTTTTGACAGCGACACTGATAGAAAACATCGAAACTCGTTTCGCACTGATATCCCAACGAAAACGCTATTATAGCGTTTTCGATGGGCCTCTTTCAGCACGGTTTCCGTGGCGCACTGTTTCTGACGTTTTCTTGTAGTGGCCAACTGATCAATGAAACATTTCTTTCCGACTTCGTCAATGTGTGCGCACCAATAAAAAATATTTTAATAAAACGACAGCGAAAATCTATTATAAAACATTTTAAAATATTGTTATATGAAATTATATCGCTTGGAGAACGTTTTAGGCAGAGCTGGTCAACCAACCAATTTGTAAACCACTAAAAAACCGTCTGACAATTCGAACTGTCAAAACATTTTACCTTTTAGTTGTAAAACTGGCTCCACTGAAAGCAAACCGCAGTCAAAGATTACTATTACTAGATAAACGGCAAAGATTACAGAATACATCGACAGATTACGCACATAAGTAACTAACTCAGTCATGTGATTCGTCGACAAGATTTGGCGGTACTTTTTTGACAGGAGTATATGATTCTCTCCGGATGAGAACAGAATTTTGACAGGAGTAAGTGATTCTCTCAAATAATTTTGACAGAAGTAAATCATTGCACACTACCTGTACTCTTTATTTGCATGTATTTTCTTATGACTTTAAAGTCTGGATATATTTCGTTTTACTGTGGTGCCAGTGTTTCTTTTTCAAGCCTAGCTGGATATTTGAGGGAGCCGGTTATCTAGTAGTAAGTAATCTTTGCCCTTAGAATAAAGAACTAGAGGAAGCGCTGTAACTCAACTTTAGTGAGGCAAATTTCTTTTGTAGTAGAATTTCGAGTGATGTAGTGGTAGCAACAATACAGGCGTAAATTAAGTCAGATTTAAAGTGGGGCCAAAAATAAATTTAAAATCTTGAGAATTCGTTAAGGAATAATTTATTTTTATCTTCTCTGAATAAAATATTTAAGCTGCATATTAATTTTGACGTTATATTATGGGTCAAGCGAATCATAAATTTTGGTTTTTATTGATTCAATCTTATTTAAGATTTCCTATTGATGCCTCCTAAGAATTTTGTGTCACGCCTTCCTGGTGCCAACGACCCAAAACATTAAAATCAGTTTTCACGTTAACCACAAAAATATTCTTACGAAACTTTTGCTTTTATCCATAAATTGGGGTTTTAATTGAACTTCACATGTTTATAGAATGAATTAAGAAGTAGCAGTTATGTATTTACAGGAAAAACGACTTCTCATCATCTTATTTCTACTTATTTGCGCACGAAAAACCCGAACATGTCAAGCTGATTAATTTAAACAAATTCTGGGTGTTAAGGCAAAGTCGGTTCACAAAAAAATCACAAAATAGTCTAATAACTTTATTGGAATGATTACATAAAGATTTAAAAGAAGCTACTTTAACAAATTTAACAAAATTTAACTTAATTCCCTCGAGGAAACTTATATGCTTTCGTCTCTGTTTGTCAAAGACCCCAGCTGATTTTAAATTCCTCGAGCAGCTTTACTCACGGATAGCAATTTTAGACGGAACAGCGCTTCCTCTAGTTCTTTATTCTAAGGGAATTTTACATGGTACAGCCAAAGCAAAGATTACTATTACTAGATAACCGGCTCTCTAAAATACCCAACTAGCCTTGAAAAAGTAACACTGGCACCCACTGACATGTATTAAACTGGACTGACTTATAAGCTATCTCATATGAGTACAATTTTACTTTCAGTGGAGGAAAACAATTTTTAATCTCCAACGTTTACTGTGAATTTGCAGCCATTCAGAGTAGAGTATAATAACCAAATATATACGAAGAGACATATTTAATTTTAATCTTCTATATTGTTGTAAGGAAAATGTAAAAATCATTGGAATTACTGGAATACAAATTATAAATAAAAGGTTGTTTTAGTTTGGATAATGCTTACCCAGAAAGAGATGTAAGATGATTGTGAATATTGTCATCTATTTCTAACGCCAGCATTTAATAGGCGACATGACGTTCGCAATTCAGAAAACCATGTTGAAAAAAAAGATGCTTACCCAGAAAGGGACAACTAGCGAAAAGTGATACCATTTTCTTGAAGAAATTTCATGGCACCAGTCACTCCAGTATTATATATCTCAGTGCTGGCACCACAGTAAAACGAAATATTTGCAGATTTTAAAGTGATAAGAATATCCATGCAAATAAAGAGTACAGGTAGTGTGCAGTCATTTACTCCTGTCAAAATTCTGTTCTCATCTGGAGAGAATTACAGCTTTCTCTCAAAAGAGTACCGCCAAATCTTGTCGAAGAGAAAAATGTACCAAAAAGTACCACCAATAAAAAGAATTCATGTGAATCACTTGTTACTTGTGTGCGTAGAAAATTTCAAACTGTCAATGTATTCTGCTCTTTTAATGAGAGAAGTACATTTGACATTTGTAAATGCACATAAGAAAAGTATACTTGTCTCCTACCCACATACTCTCTCGGAAACAAATTTTTAGTTCTGACTGCAGGGTTGCCCGATACGGGAAATATATAAAAGCAACCAAAAAATGTTCACTACTTTGTTCGAAGCCGTTTATCTAGTAGAGTAATCTTTGGCCAAAGACTACTATTACTAGATAACCGGCTCTCTAAAATACCCAACTAGTTTGAAAAAGTAACACTGGCACCACAGTAAAACGAAATATTTCCAGATTTTAAAGTCATAAGAATATCCATGCAAATAAAGAGTACAGATAGTGTGCAGTCATTTACTCCTGTCAAAATTCTGTTCTCATCCGGAGAGAATTACAGCTTTCTCTCAAAAGACTACCAATAAAAAGAATTCATGTGAATCATATGACTGAGATAGTTACTTGTGTGCGTAGAAAATTTCAAACTATTCTGCTCTTTTAATGAGAGAAGTACATTTGACATTTGTAAATGCACGTAAGAAAAGTATACTTGTCTCCTACCCGAAAATTCTCTCGGAAAACAAATTTTTAGTCCTGACTGCAGGGTTGCCCGATGCGGGAAATATATAAAAGCAACCAAAAAATTTTCAGTACTTTGTTCGAAGCCGTTTATCTAGTAGAGTAATCTTTGCTTTGGCATTGGCCTTCGAATTGTTTTGGACACTATAACCTGAGAGTGTATTGCATCTTATGCACACGGATTCTTCAAGCAAACGAGTAAAATTCTCTCGCATTACTTTTTGGAAGAAAGCGATAGTTGCCGCATTTGGTTTATGAAGAACAAGAATGAAGGAGATACAACAAATTACTAATTAGCAGCTGTTTGGTTTACGTCAAATCTGTAAGTGCCTGTTGAAGAGTGTTTGTTCATGGTGATTTTGATAAATAAGGACGCTCACGGGCAACCTGTTTGAGTTTTGAATTGTAATCCTAATAAACAGTGTCAACATTATTGCGGGAGGAGACGATGGATGTCTAAAAATTTGGGATTTTCGGATGGCAAAGGAGTCGGATTTGGAATGTTCGGTTTAATACTTTTCAGGATCAACTCATTTTGTCCAGCAATAGTGATTGTAAAATTCCGTAGCGTTAGTTCTGAATCTAGGCAGGACGAAGCCGACGCAAAGAAAAAGTATTTTGGTTATATGGTATTACTCTTTTGGACTAATTATATTTCTTTTAAGACTTCGTGATGATCTACTGCAAACATTCGATCAACATGAAGATTCCGTTTATTGCGTTGAGTGGAGCAATGCCGACCAATGGATATTTGGATCGTTGAGTTATGTCGGCCGGGTTATAATATCTAGAGTTCCAAAACAGTATAAACATATATCCTGGAGGAAATTGTGCTTACTTAGCTGCATCTTTTGGAACAGCAAAAGGATTTTTTACAATGCAACCAGAGATGCACTTCCTTCGTGTGTTTCCCATTTTCTGTTTTTAAATAAATTCATTTTAATTTAAATATGTAATTTTGAAAAGATCTGTGATTATTTAAGTAACCGCTATATATTCAAAAATTATTTTCAGTACTTGTAATATGAAGAACCTAATTGATTTATTAATTAAGCAATTCATCGAAAATGAAGTTAAATAAATAATGCATCAGAAATAAAGTCTGGTGGTCTGGTTAATACTTTTTGTTATCTCGAAACATTTGAATTAATTTCTGGTCGATTTGGAATACATGAATAACTAAAATTAAATAATTCCCGGTTAAGTCAATTTTTTCAAAATTAATCGTATTATATACCTTTTATTGTGTCTCTTTCATACAGTTGATCTAAAAATAAAGTAGTAATGTGCAATATTGCTTCGTAAAACTGCGTTGTTTATAAAGACCCGAACCTATGTACCTTTTACCTCGCAAACGCCTAAATGTAAGTTAGCTGGTTTTTTCTTTCATATGCAAACCATATACAAAGATGACAAAGATGAAATAATGGAAAATTCACTTGCATTTCAATTCTCATAAAATATCTTCATTATCATTTGTAATTTTCCTAAAATCGAGTAAGCAAACGACCTAAATTCTAAAATGCATGCTGAGATTGCATGTAAACAAAAACAAAACACGAATTTGTATCCCATGCCAGGTAATTTGCTGCTATAATTAATTATCAGAAAGTAACGAAAATACACAAAAATATTTGAATAGTAAACATCCGCCTTTGACTACAACGTCGAGAAAATAGAAGGAAGCAAAGGGATTTCCACAACATTATAATATATTCCCTTATAATCATTTGTGTTTTAGGGTGTATATTATCATGATTAATAATTAGTAACTCACCCAGTTTGCATTGAAAAATACAATTGGTTCACTGCACTTAATTCACTGTGAAAATCACTAACGTACAATAAGATACTTTACGCGGAATATTTACTTCCCGCCAATTACATAAAAAACCGACAAACTATAAAAAACAGACTAGAAATTAAATTTTATTAAACTTTCTGCAGAATATTCAATACATTATTTGAAAAATATAATTATTTAGCTTTCATGTTGTTTCCTCGTCGTTTTCAAAAAAGATTCCAACAGAACCCCAGAAAAGTAAAACACCGGGGTCCAAGCAGGAATCAATAAGTGAACACAGACTGAGTGCTATTGAAAATACAATATCTCAAAATCTAATCACTATAATTAATAAACTAGTTACTTTTAAATTTCAATTAATTAACTCACACATTTTAGGCACAGGCTACAGAAATTTCTGCTGTTGGGCCACTCCATTTAGTTACTTACTCGTAGGCATTTAAAAATATCAAATGTACTTCGCTCATTAAAAGATTAGAACACATCGACAGTTTACGCACATAAGTAACTAACTCAGTCATGTGATTCACATGAATTCATTTTATTGGTCGTACTTTTTGGTACATTTTTCTCTTCGACAAGATTTGGCGGTACCTTTTTGACAGGAGTATGTGATTCTCTCCGGATGACAACAGAATTTTGACAGGAGTAAGTGATTCTCTCAAACAAAATTATTTGAGAAGTAAATCACTGCACACTACCTTCACTCTTTATTTGCATGTATATTCATATGACTTTAAAATCTGGATATATTTCGTTTTACTGTGGTGCCAGTGTTACTTTTTCAAGACTAGCTGGGTATTTTAGGGAGCCTATCTAGTAGTCAGTAATCTTTGGTTCAGTGCAATGATTAATTTTTAGTATAAGATATAGATACAGAATTTAATAACTATAAGTATTATCTTAGCCACTAAATTAGTGTTGCAAGAATCATTTCAAGGAACCAAAGCCGCAACTCTGCCGAAGCCGATCCCAAGCCCGGTTGCAAAAAGAGGAGGGAGGCCGTAAATTAAAATAATTTTTTTGAACACTATTTTTTTAAAACACTCATTTCTAAATTTTTCACATTTGATTTTAATAAAATAAGTCTATTTTAAACATTTTATATGCCCTCATAACTCGGCTGAAGAAATTTGTATAATTGACCTTCTTTATTAAAATCAAATGTGGAAGTTTAAAAGCAAGTGTTTTAAAAAATTTGTGTTCAAAGATAAATTATGCGTTATGTAATTTAAAGTGCGCGCCAAAATTATTAAATTTGTTAAAGAGAACCTCTGCAGTAAAATTTTTTACGACTACACCAATGTAGTTTCCCATTTGTGTTAGTAAAAATCTATGCCATTTTAAAATTTATTTCAGGAAATTTTCGTATGAGCCCTTCCTTTCGTTCTTTATTCGTAGGCTAGGCTTTTTTCTCTCCGACAAGATTTGGCGGAACTTTTTTGACAGGAGTATGTGATTCTCTCCGGATGAGAACAGAATTTTGACAGGAATAAGTGATTCTCTAAAGTAATTTTGACAGGAGTAAATAACTGCACACTACCTGTACTCTTTATTTGCATGAATATTCTTATGACTTTAAAATCTGGATATATTTCGTTTTACTGTAGTGCCAGTGTTACTTTTTCAAGGCTACCTGGGTATTTTAGGGAGTAATTTAGTAGTAAGTAATCTTTGGTGCAGTGCTAAAAAAACATTCAAGACAATTTATTATAAAGACATTATAAGTGAAGTTTACTTAGAAAACATTAATTAATTTATAAAATGAAGTGCATTATAAATTTGTGTGAGAACAAAGAGCGAAATCATCCTGTTGGAGTCTCGTTTCATAGGTAAATATAGAACAAATAGTAGTTAAATAGTAATGCTACATTAAATGACTTAATTGAAGGCAAATCAATTAGTTTTAGCACGAAAACAAAGCGAAGTAAAAGTAACTTATAATTTTTCTTGGTAGCCATTCGTTTGTTTTCTTTTAAGGTTGAGTGCTATGGTTAATTTTTAATATAAGGGGGAGTTAGAGAAATATTAACTGTTTATTAGTTGAAAAAATTTGAATAGTTTATTTATTTGTTGAAATTTCTATTTTAGATTTCCTAATCAAATTAGAGTATATTGATAATGTACAGAATTTAATAACTATAAGTATTATCCTAGCCACTAATTTAGTGTAGCAAGAATCATTTCAAGCAACCAAAGCCGCAACTCTGCCGAAACCGGTCCCAACCCCGGTTGTAAAAGCCCAGTAAAACGAAATATATCATCCAGCTTTTAAGGTCATAAGAATATCATGTAAATAAAGAGTACAGGTAGTGTGCAGTCGTTTACCCCTGTCAAAATTATTTGAGAGAATTACTTACTGCTGTCAAAATACTGTTATCATCCGGAGAGCATTGCAGCAAATCTTGTCGAAGAGAAAAATGTACCAAAAAGTACCACCAATAAAAAAAATTCATGTGAATCTCATGACTGAGATAGTTACTTGTGTGCGTAAGAAACTTTACAACTGTCAATGTATTTTGATCTTTTAATGAGAGAAGTACATTAGACATTTGTAAATGCACGTAAGAAAAGTATACTTTTCTCCTACCCATAAACTCTCCCGGAAAACAAATTTTTAGTTCTGACTACAGGGTTGCCCGATGCGGGAAATATATAAAGCAACCAAAAAATTTTCACAACTTTGTTCGAAGCCGTTTATCTAGTAATAGTAATCTTTGCCTGGATCATGCAGAGAATCTTGGGTATATTACCACCGAAACTTTACCACTTTCGAACAGTCTGGGACAACGTCAGTGGGGCAGAAAAGAGTCTGAGCAATCTATTTGATCGGTTGAGGTTAGAAGAAGACAGATTAAATGAAGGTCAGTCAACGAGCAAGTCAACATCTTAAAATGCTTTTATATCGAAGTACAGAAGCAAGTCAGATAAGTCTACTGGAAGTCAGACGAGTAAACCCCTAGAATGTTTTAAATGTGGAAAAACTGGCCACATGAAGTCGCAATGCCAGGGGAAACCGTCTGCAAAATATAATATAGTATTGTAAAAACACATATGGCTGCAATAAATGCAAATGTAAAGGACACTTTGCAAAAGATTGTCCAAGTGTAGACTCTAGTCAGCAAGAAGACGGATCTAATAAGTACAGTAAGAATGGCAGTAATAGACGTGCACTCATAACAGTAAGTCTATCTTCAATAGATTCCTTCAACAAAAATTCTGAAGACTGTTGGTATAAGGATTGTGCCGCGACTCTACATATGAGCTCACATAAGGAATGGTTCAAGAACTATACCACTCTTGAACAACCGTCCATGATTGTAATTGGCGATGCCGCCGAACTAGAAGGCATTGGTACAGGTGACATCGAGCTTGAAGCTTTTGACGGTCAGACCTGGCAGAAAATAGTCCTACAAAACGTACTACACACAAAGATGCTCTTCAATCTCTTCTCAGTTAGTTCAGTGTTGGACAATGGCTACAGACAGTCAGCAAATGCAGATAAATCAGTATTCAAGGATGAAAATGGAAATGTAGGTGCAATAGCAGAAAGAGAAGAAAGCTGTACAAAATGAAATTTCGCCAAGAGTCAGAAAAATGTCTTGTTAATATCTCCTTGAGAAAATGGCACGAAAAACTTGCACATCAAAATGTCACACATGTGCGAGATGTACTGATTAGAAGTGGAGTGAAGTTTCAAGATGACTGGGACGAATACCTCTGTCCAGGATGCTCTTATGGAAAACAACATAGGGTATCACATCCTTTGAATCCAAAAACGTCAGAAAAGCAGCTTGATCTAATACATGTAGATCTATGTGAAATGAACATTCACTCTTTAGGAAGAGCAAAGTATTTCCTACTCTTTAAAGATGATTATTCTCATTTTAGGACTGTGTACTTCTTGAAACATAAAAATGAGACAGCTGCAAAGTTGGAAACATTCTTGAGACTAGTCGAGAATCAATTTGATAGAAAAGTCAAGGCATTACGGCGGCACTGAAATAAAGAATCGAGACACACAGCAAATTTTAGAAGGTCTAGGAGTTTTCCACAGTAAGTCAAGTGCCTATACTCCACCACAAAATAGACGCATTGAAAGAGAGATGAGAACCATAGTCGAAGCTGCAAGAACAGTCATACATGCTCGAGGTCTGAACGAAAACCTATGGTGTGAAATTACGCTGTATTCACAATAAATCAAACTGGCACCAGTGCAGTAAAATTTAAAAGTCCAGCTGATCTGTGGTTTGGAAGAAAAATAGACATAAACAAGCTAAAATCTTTTGGATGTGTAAATATTACAATTCTTCTTCTTTTGCGAGACGCTTGAATGTGAAAACAATCGGTTATCTCAAAATATTCAAAATTTGATTCAAAATTCTCAGACAGATAATGCCAGAAATACTAAAACGAATTTCAACAACCAAACTCCGACTGAAAACTCAAATGAGAAACCGCCTGTCGGAGGAATTTCCAACAAAATGAGGCAATTGAATCAAAGACAAGGTATATACAAGTACATATCCATAATTTGGTTGTTATATGAACTTGGTCAAATATTTTACAGAATCACCCACTTCCTAAGTCCACAAAATGCAAAAAAAACAGCGTCCAAACTATGTTGTAATGTAATGTGTGTGCGGCTGAGCAACGTGAAGTTGCCGCAGGATGTTCAGTTGGTACGCGCTAGGTGGCAGCACGTCCTAGCTCGTCGGTATGGGGTGAAGGTCCTTGAACATCCGAGTCACACACTCATAACTGAGTTTCGCGTGCCTGTGGCGAAGAAAGATTGTGGTATCCTTTCTTCAGGTCTGCCACAAAAAAAAAGAAAAAAAACCGAGAGAAACAGAAACTTGAAGGAGGAACAACCGGTCTGGTGTCACCAGTTGCTCCTAGCCGCACTGAACTGTCTTGAGAAATACTTAACAAGAAAGTCTACCCCCTAGGCTGACAGTTCAGGCTACAACCCACTCCATTCCTACACCTGGCTAGGGTGTCGGTCCAACCTGTAAATAAAGCTGAAAAAAAAATTTTCAAATCAAATCAAAATACAGAAGAGAACATGTTGAAAGATGAGCGAAAAGGGAGGAGGGAAGGACACAAGAACTTATGAGAAGCCTTCTGGGATTTTCTGAAACAAAGTCTGTTAATTCATATTCACAAGATTATATTCAAATACATATATATAAAAATTAGATAATTAGCACACGTTACTAAAGGTAAAGGTAGAAATTCCTAAGTTATGCCATTTCGCTTCTTCATTTCAACCAAATCTATAGCCTATATAACTTAGTCTACTACGTTATCATCCTCTAGAAATATAACTACTTACACTCTTAAATCTTATTTAGTTTATTTTTATTTTTCTCGTCGTCTTTGGACTTCCCGATAATCGTCGCATGTATCTAGCTAGATTCATGAAGGCACGCGCGAGATATTAGCGAGCACAATTAGGCAAGAGTTAGATACTTAAGATAGTATAAATAAAAAAATAAGCACAATCCAAAGTATGCTCTTTCAAATTGAAAATTTTTTTTTCTTGTTACTTAATGATTTCCAATAATTTAATTAAAGGTTACGTTATATTTTCTAGATTTTCTACAATTAAAAAGCTCCATAACTAAGCTTCCCGTTGGAAGTCTTGCGCTAAATAATGAATTTATTGCTACTGTTTCATTCCCGAAACAATTTTGTTGAAATAAAAAAAAATTTAACAGCAATATATGTAGGTGTTTTCCTTTTAGTTATATTAAATTTCATTTTGGGAAAAATAACTAAATTATAAAACATCTATTTACCTAAACTAGAAATAGAAAAGTACTTAAAGAAAAGTACATTCAGAACATAATTTCAAATTGTTTTTTTTTTTTAAATGCGAGGATATTTAGCAGTTTAATTTTGTTCCTTGTATAAAGAATATTAGTGGTTTTCCGGTATATTTTAGTTAATGAAATAATTTACAATCAATTCTCTTTTAGTCTTGTTTTCTTTTTCTTGTTTGTTATAATTTATTTTGCGTATCTTTTAACGATTTGTCATTCGAGATTAATTTGGAAAAGTCAAGTTTTGGTGAAAATGACTAAAGAAAATTCTTAGAGAACGCATATGCATGAGTAATATTAGAAGAATATGAACAATGTAAACACTAAAATGTCGGGAAATTATTACCTAACAGCTCGAGTTCATGTTAAATTCACACAATCTTTAATATAGTTTTAACGAATTTACCGACGAAAGAGTCTAATATATACATATATCCAGCCTACCGCGGATTATCATTTATCAGCGCAAGATTTTAAATCATGTTTCACGAACTCGTTGTGAAACGAAAAAAAACACCATTCACAGTGTTCCACAACCTGCCAAAAATTTCATTTTCTCGTTATAGTAAAACTGAGAATGTTTTTCCTAGACTGGACTAGATTCAGATAGCCATTATTAACATTATTTGACTACTAAAAACAAATGTATTAACATTTAATAGATGTAAACCGTGCCTGCACTTCGATCAAATTAATGACTTAACCAGCCAGCCTTAATTAGATATCTTCTGATGGTATTTCCAAGCAATAGAAAATGTTTTTCTAAATACCTGGTGACATAACCTGCCTGTTGTATCCGAGATACTATGACATATATTTTCAGCCCAGTCGACGGTATCTCCCGAGGAATAACATCTCCTTACAGGCAACTGCCGGCTAGTGAGGAACTTTTCAATGCTGGCTGACCTGGTTGTCGCTCCGAGGTATAGTCACCGGCACAAACGATGAGCCTCACTTCATCCACTTATATTCGCGGGACGGGGAAGTATGGACGCCTTGGCGTATATGTTGGGCGTTATCTATACTCCCACTGGGGCACTTTGACGTGCTAGGGTTTCGTTTCGCCAGGCGGCTAGTTTGGCGGAGCTCTGGCCTGCTATCTTTCTACAAATATGTATATTTTGTTAGTCTACATATTCCCACAAAATAGTTAATGAGCGAATTACCTTTTTCTCTTTATTTTTTTTCCTTTTTTTTGGGAGGGCTGAATACGGATGGCTAGTTTGGAGGGGGCAGGCGTAGTGGGTGTGCTCGAGTGGCTACCGCAACCTGGCGACTAATACTATTGCCACCAACAAGGATGAACACCCGGACGTTTTACATCCCCTTACACTGGCTTGTCTATTGATGCAAGTCCTTTTCTAAAATTTTCTCACAGGAGCGAGGAATGCACCTTACTATTTCTAATACAAAAGGAAATCTTTGTAGGACAGAATTTCAAGTTTCGTCCGTATTATAATTATATGTGGGACGGGGCGTTTGCTAAAAAGACGAAATACCTTTTAAATGACTATCTGAGTCAGGATGGTTCAGATTAAACGGGAATTATTTTGTTATAATATTAAAGAAATTTAACTCCTGTGTCTGCTCGCCACCTGGTTCTGCTGTCACGGAATATGACTCTTCTTCTTGACAGAAGTAAGATATCAGTTCCGCGCCGGCGAGGTAAGAATTAGCGAGCATCGAGTCTCGCTTAATAAACATATTAGCCGTGGCTCACATTACAACACAGGTCTCTCTCTCAAGGCCTGTAGCTCTAGTGATCCGCTGAGAGAGGATCTGAAAAGAGTGAGACAGGCTCTACTTGGACTCATCAGCGGCACAGGACTACCCCCGGGTCTGGCGTGGGCGCTGCCGTGGGAGTTCCCGGTATCGCTTCGTTCCCTAATGAGAGGAAGAAGGACGGCCGGTCACTTCCACCTCAAGCAGAGAGTCAGAGCTGTCCCCTCCAAGCTCTAATGAGAAGCTGGAGAGTTCAGGTCTTCCTCCCTGTTCGATTGCAACAACGTGTGGCACGACCACGACCCTGAGAAGAATAGTCCCATGCTCTACCGACTGAGCCGGGCATTCCTGTCTAGGACGCGGACGGACGGACTAACAATCAAACTCGGACGGACGGACTATTGAAATTTGGCTGTGTACCGTTGGGGTATATCTCACTGTCGGATGTCTTTGGCATGGAATGTTCCTAAGGACTTGCCTTGCATGTCCTCCAGCTGATATAAACTCTGTCCCACGCGCTTGGCAATTCTGGCTTTGTGGAATTTGTTAGCCAACTTAGCACTAATGCCTTTCTGCATGTCGCTCTGTATAAAGACCCTACAGTACACTTCCTGACCCGGAAAGTACGTAACGTCGCGACAGCGAGTGTTGTAGGCCTTTTCGTGCCTTCCGTGCGCGTTTTGAAGGTGGTCGGAGATACGGGACCGAATTACCTGGAGGCGGTCTGCAGCGGGTAAAACTAATATATCGCCAGATTTTATTTGTTCAAGTTGACGAAGTACTGGGTATGCCGACCCATGCTGAACCATATGATGAACGAAGAGAGCATAATACGGGTCCATGCAAACCGACTGGTGAACTGAAGTGCGTAATGCACTTCCTATGGCGGGTAGGTGTAAGTCCCATGCACTATAGTCATCGTTCAGGTAGGCGCGGATGGCTGACAGGATAGACCTATTCACTCGTTCCGATGCGTTAAGGTGCGGCGAATATTTGGCGGTTTTTACATGTTTAATACCATATTCAGTCAGCAGCTTCTGGAATTTGTTTGAGACGAACTGCCTGCCATTGTCCGAGAGGATCGTCTCGGGGACTCCGAAGACAGACAGGACCTCTATCTCCAAGAAGGCATTGACTAGGTCTACTCGCTCAGCACGCATAGGCTTAATCAAAACAAACTTTGTAAAACTGTCTAACACGACGAAAATTACCGTGTTTCCACGTTTAGTGCGAGGATATGGTCCGAGGAAGTCAATATAGAGAAATTGGAAAGGACGTTGGGCTTCTAAAGGTTTGCCCACAGGCGGTCGTAGGATGGTGTTAGGCGATTTGGTTTCCTTGCATACTTGACAACTTAACACGTATGCGCGTACATGTGCTACCATGTATGGCCAGTAGTACTTCTCGCGGAGTCTAGCTAAGGTCTTGTGAAAGCCTCCGTGTGCTGACTGAGGTGACTCATGAGCCTCACGGATCAAACCTTCCACCAGACCCGATGGAACCCAAAGCTTCCAGGCTAAGTCTTCCTGCATCGAGTCACCGCGTCGGGGTTGGGTCCTCTTGTAAATGTACCCGTCCGAGACACAGAGATCAGGGAGTTGTGTTGGGTTAGCAAGCACAGCCGATTTCAACTGCTCATACTCTTCCATGGAGAAGTATGGCGAGTTTAAGTCTAATTCAACTGCATTTACTTTAAACTCCTCTGCCGTTTCAGTGTGTGCTCGAGACAGAGTGTCAGGGACCACGTTCTGTGAACCCTTACGATACTCAATCTGAAAGTCAAAAGCCTGCAGCTTTAAATTCCATCGAGCCAATCGTCCAGAGAGATCCGAGTGACTCATCAGCCACTTCAGACTGGCATGATCTGTAATGATTGTAAAGGGATGTCCTTCAACGTATGCTCTAAATTTCTTAACGCTAATGCTGTAATTGCGTTGTGCTGGATTGAGTTTTTTCGACATATATGCTATGGGTTTTTCTGAGCCTGACTCATCGACTTGGATTAACACACTATCAACTCCAGATGTGCTGGCATCACATTGAATATGAAACTTCTTAGAGAAGTCAGGTGTCGTTAAGATCGGTGCACTGCACATAGCATGTTTTAAGTTTTCGAATGATTGCTGCGCGTCGTCTGTCCATGAGAAACTCTTACTCTTCTTTAAGCAGTCCGTGATGGGGGCTGCTAGGGTTGCATAATTGGGGATGAATCTCTGATACCAACCCGTCATTCCGAGAAATCTACGGACTTGTTTGGCAGAGCGGGGTGTAGGAAAATCAGCCACCGCTGCTACTTTCTCGGGATCAGTTTTCAGAGTTCCATCTCCAATCTTGAAACCCAAGTAGCGGACTTTCTTGACGCAAAAGCGACTTTTCTCGACGTTAATTGTCAATTTAGCACTGCGCAGGCAATCAGCTACTTCTCGTAGTGTTTTCAGGTGATCTTCGAAGTTAGGAGATACAACTAGCAAATCGTCCAAGTATACGAAAACATGTTCTCGCAAACGACCGGGAATTATTTTGTCCATTAAGCGACACATTCGTTGAGGGGCATTACACAACCCAAAAGGCATAACAGTGTATTGGTAGAGTGGCCTGCCGGGCACTGTAAACGCTGTTTTCTCCCTTGACTGCTTCTCTAAGGGGATTTGCCAAAACGCATCTTTAAAATCAATAGATGCAGTGAAGTCCAAACAGAGCCTGACCTTCCCAGGTTTACGTACGAGTACGACTGGAGGATTCCAGGGACTGTTGGACTCTTCAATTACCCCTAACTCCAACATACGGTCCAATTCTTCATACATCAGTTTTTGAATTGCTGGAGAGATGGGATAGTGCTTTTGTTTGATCGGCAAAGCGTCGCCGGTGTTGATAATGTGCTCTTCTAGGTGTGTCTTTCCCAAACCTAGCGCGGTGAACGAAGGGAATTGCGCAATGAATGTGTCGAGTTTTGTTCGGTCAGGGTTACTCAAGGAGTGAAAGTTCGTCTCAACCAAAGGAGAGGGCTGGACGTCGAGAGAGGAGATGACACTTGGAGCCAGTTGAAATGCTCGCCAGAAGTCGACGCCTAAGTACAATTGCTAGCTTAGGCCAGGCACTATGAACAGGGTGAGGGTTTCTGTCTGCCCTCGAAAGGTGACTGTAGTTCTTATGGTGCCGGGGACGGCCTGGCTAGTACCGTCGGCGGTACGAACTGAGGCTGACAATGCGGAGAGTTTCAGGCCTGAGCGTTGGACAAACTTGAGGTCTCCTTGTCAAAGGCAACTCACGCTGGCACCGCTGTCGAGCAAGCCGAGGATTGACTCGTTGTCTACTTGCACCTTGGCGTAGGGACGACCGTCATCCTGATTAGTGATAATTGTAGATATTAAGGACTGTTGGGTCTGTTTCATTAAACGTTTTCTCTCTCTGAATTTTCTTCATCTGCGTCTTCTTCGGTTGAGAGAAAGAGTCACTTCCTCAGCGAAGATACGAGCTCTTACGAAGTCATAATTGAGTTGTCTCTCATGCAAGGACATTCCTCGCATGAGGCAAACGGGATCTGTCTGTGTAACGCATTCTCGATGCGTTGGAACAGTCTGGGTATATTGTGATATGGCAGGGTAATTCAGGGGGTAGTTGAAGTCGCCTTGTTTATCATTAACTTCGGCGAGTGGGGTCCCCTGTTTCGACCACTCGCCCTGGCGTTTTCCGGGTTACATTTTACGCACTTGGGTGACACGATTCCAGGTTGGCCACAGGTGTAGCAGAAGAGTCTCCTGGTCTCACTGGGGCAGGAGTGGAAGGTGTGTCCCACTACGCCACAGTTCCAGCAAGTTATACGACTTGCAGCTTCAGGGATGCGCCTCACTTCATCCGTTCCCGCCTCAAGGAAACCAGAAACATATCTCGGCGTTGTAGCCGTGTGGACTGCAGCCGTCGAAAATTGTTGACCAATTCTAGGGTGCAGGTTGGCGCGGACGATTTGAACTAGATCGGCCTCAGGTGGTGGCATCCTCATGTGAGCCCTAATTGACCATGCCCTGCGCAGGTAGCTGTTGCAGCTCTCCGAACCCTGACGGAGTTCCATCAGAGTCCGCATCAGATCAAGGTCTGTCTCGGCAGAGCCGAACTCTTGTCTGATGCGAGCTCTGAATAGTCCCCAGCCAAAGTTCGGAGAGACACGACAGAACTGGTTCCAGAACCAGTTTTCTGCATCGTCTTTCAACAGAAGGTGGACGTTAGCACAAAGCTCGTCATCACTTACATGTGCACTAGACGCTAGTCGCTCAAGCCGAAATAAAAAGTCGTCGACTGAGAAAGATGGATTGCGACCGCTGAACTGTATGCCCCAGGACGCCAAGATGGATGGGCGTCTTGCTTGATAGCTTGCATTGCTATGCGTAGGTCTCTGTCTCGGCTGATATGACTGAAGAACCTCACGCTCATAGGCCTGGTGTTGCCATCGAGGTTTGTCAAAGGCTGATTGAGCTCTCGCAGCTGTTTGATCAGGTGAAGCTGAGTTGTTATTCAGCTGACGAAGGTTTGGAAAAGGGGCTGGACCTGCATGTTCGGCCCTTGCAGGACTACTGGCTGTGCCTGACCTTTCCAGGATGGATTGAGCCAGGTTTGTGCTCAACAGGTCTAGCATCTTGGCCTTGAGCTCGTCCAAGATGATAGCCAGCTGTTCCGGAGCAATTACTGCTCTTGCCGGATGATTATTTGGAGGTGAAAATGGGGGTTGCTTCAAGTCCTCAGGCTTTTGGATCGGCTTGGTATATTGTGGTCCCCCGGAGGGATGGGGTGTTATCTCAAGACGACGGAGATCCTCTCCCGGTTGAGCCTGCCTGGTATTGAAACAAGACCAAGCTCCGTCAAGGGACTGGCTTGATCCGAAGATTTGCTGAGCTTGGGTTATCGATTGATCGGGAAACAATTCATAATTAGCAGTCTGCCTTCGCGGGTTGTAATCAGGTGGGGGTTTCGACAAGTCAGTCTGTGTTAAGTTCGAACGGAACTGCTGAGCTTGGTTCGAGGCCTGTAATATAGCAGGGTCCTGAAGAATGTTTGCTGCGTCAGCGTTAGGCTGAGCGACAGATTCCTGCGCCGAGTCAGACGACAGCCTGGCTAAACCAAAGGTTTGGTTTAAGACCTTCGTCCTGCTTCTCGTCTTGGGTGGGACGGGCTGTCCTGGAGCCTGTTTGGGCTAGGCACCTTGAGTTTCGGAAGCAGTGGCTGCCTTACAGACCGGAGATCGAAACATTTCGAATAAAAAAAATTAAGCTGTATTCAAAATTATATGCAGGCTATATCGCCGCTTGTATCAACGTAGAGTTCAGATAACTGAGACTGAAGGTCTCGGCAATTAGTGCGGGAGTCTCAACTCCAAAGAGTTTGTCCACGTAAAAGAGAAGAAAATAAATCAGAACCAAAAAAAACTGTGCATACAAAAGAAAGTTTCAAAGTAATTTTACCGCAAAGAAAACATAAGAAAACTGACTATAAACTTAATTAAACCAGAATCAAAAAAAATAATTTTGAATTTGAAAATTGAAATTTCAAAAAAAAAAAATTCCAGAAAAAAATCAACTCATCAGAGAGTGACCAAAACGAAAATGTAAAAAAATTAACTGAAACAATTTCAGGTATCCCCAGAAGCTTCTTCTCCTATCTTGGTAAGGATGGGAAAGGTAAGAGGGACGGGAGGAAAGAATAGGATCAAACACAAAACAAAGTTCAACAAAAAAAATTTTTAAGAAAAGTGAAAAAAAAGAAAAGGGGGTTTTGCAAAAGAAAGGGAAATCTAATGGCATTCACCAAAAAAAAATAAAAATCTAAAGAAAGAGGAAAAAGAAAAAAAAATGGAATGTGAGAACCCAAAAGGTTCCCATAACCCACAACCTATGTCCTGCCTGTGAAGCTAGGAGCCATCCCGAACCCAGGAAAGCCAACCAAGTACTTCCACTAGCCAGGATAGCGTCGAGGCCGTACAAGGTACTCGACTAGTGGAGTGACTCGGCTGCCATTACTTAGGACAGGCCTTCGTCACAATCCACAGCTCCCAACAGTATGAGAGGCCGATGAGCTGGTAGTTAGTCATACCTTGAGCGACATCGGACATCGCTCAAGATACGCAAACTAAACCCTAACACCGGTCATCTCATACTGAGGACAGGGCATAGTTGGATAAGGTGTGTCCCTATTGCTAAAACTGACATGTCTATGGACACTGTTAGACATGCCAGGACAGAGATACTAAACCTCGAAGGTGCTTTAAAAAGAAATAAAAAAGAAGTCGAGATGACTGCCGTTCAGGCCAGATATCGCCTAAGTCCGAGAAGGACTAGCAGATCAGCCTAAGCTGACAAGCCATCTCTTCAGAGGCGCAAAGCCTCCAGAAGATGCTGGAGTGTCTTCCCTAGGGAAGACGTGCTTCGCATTGGGCGCCATGTTATGTGATGTAATGTGTGTGCGGCTGAGCAACGTGAAGTTGCCGCAGGATGTTCAGTTGGCACGCGCTAGGTGGCAGCACGTCCTAGCTCGTCGGTATGGGGTGAAGGTCCTTGAACATCCAAGTCACACACTCATAACTGAGTTTCGCGTGCCTGTGGCGAAGAAAGGTTGTGGTATCCTTTCTTCAGGTCTGCCACAAAAAAAAAGAAAAAAAACCGAGAGAAACAGAAACTTGAAGGAGGAACAACCGGTCTGGTGTCACCAGTTGCTCCTAGCCGCACTGAACTGTCTTGAGAAATACTCAACAAGAAAGTCTACCCCCTAGGCTGACAGTTCAGGCTACAACCCACTCCATTCCTACACCTGGCTAGGGTGTAGGCCCAACCTGTAAATAAAGCTGAAAAAAAAATTTTCAAATCAAATCAAAATACAGAAGAGAACATGTTGAAAGATGAGGGAAAAGGGAGGAGGGAAGGACACAAGAACTTATGAGAAGCCTTCTGGGATTTTCTGAAACAAAGTCTGTTAATTCATATTCACAAGATTATATTCAAATACATATATATAAAAATTAGATAATTAGCACACGTTACTAAAGGTAAAGGTATAAATTCCTAAGTTATGCCATTTCGCTTCTTCATTTCAACCAAATCTATAGCCTATATAACTTAGTCTACTACGTTATCATCCTCTAGAAATATAACTACTTACACTCTTAAATCTTATTTAGTTTATTTTTATTTTTCTCGTCGTCTTTGGACTTCCCGATAATCGTCGCATGTATCTAGCTAGATTCATGAAGGCACGCGCGAGATATTAGCGAGCACAATTAGGCAAGAGTTAGATACTTAAGATAGTATAAATAAAAAAAATAAGCACAATCCAAAGTATGCTCTTTCAAATTGAAAATTTTTTTTTCTTGTTACTTAATGATTTCCAATAATTTAATTAAAGGTTACGTTATATTTTCTAGATTTTCTACAATTAAAAAGCTCCATAACTAAGCTTCCCGTTGGAAGTCTTGCGCTAAATAATGAATTTATTGCTACTGTTTCATTCCCGAAACAATTTTGTTGAAATAAAAAAAAATTTAACAGCAATATATGTAGGTGTTTTCCTTTTAGTTATATTAAATTTCATTTTGGGAAAAATAACTAAATTATAAAACATCTATTTACCTAACCTAGAAATAGAAAAGTACTTAAATGATTTTAACATTCAGAACATAATTTCAAATTGTTTTTTTTTTTTAATGCGAGGATATTTAGCAGTTTAATTTTGTTCCTTGTATAAAGAATATTAGTGGTTTTCCGGTATATTTTAGTTAATGAAATAATTTACAATCAATTCTCTTTTAGTCTTGTTTTCTTTTTCTTGTTTGTTATAATTTATTTTGCGTATCTTTTAACGATTTGTCATTTGAGATTAATTTGGAAAAGTCAAGTTTTGGTGAAAATGACTAAAGAAAATTCTTAGAGAACGCATATGCATGAGTAATATTAGAAGAATATGAACAATGTAAACACTAAAATGTCGGGAAATTATTACCTAACAGCTCGAGTTCATGTTAAATTCACACAATTTTTAATATAGTTTTAACGAATTTACCGACGAAAGAGTCTAATATATATATCCAGCCTACCGCGGATTATCATTTCACACATTTCAGCACAAGATTTTAAATCATCTTTCACGAACTCGTTGTGAAACGAAAAAAAACACCATTTACAGTGTTCCACAACCTGCCAAAAATTTTATTTTCTCGTTATAGTAAAACTGAGAATGTTTTTCCTAGACTGGACTAGATTTAGATAGCGATTATTAACATTATTTGACTACTAAAAACAAATGTATTAACATTTAATAGATGTAAACCGTGCCTGCACTTCGATCAAATTAATGACTTAACCAGCCAGCCTTAATTAGATATCTTCTGATGGTATTTCCAAGCAAGAAAAAATGTTTTTCTAAATACCTGGTGACATAACCTGCCTGTTGTATCCGAGATACTATGACATATATTTTCAGCCCAGTCGACGGTATCTCCCGAGGAATAACATCTCCTTACAGGCAACTGCCGGCTAGTGAGGAACTTTTCAATGCTGGCTGACCTGGTTGTCGCTCCGAGGTATAGTCACCGGCACAAACGATGAGCCTCACTTCATCCACTTATATTCGCGGGACGGGGAAGTATGGACGCCTCGGCGTATATGTTGGGCGTTATCTATACTCCCACTGGGGCACTTTGACGTGCTAGGGTTTCGTTTCGCCAGGCGGCTAGTTTGGCGGAGCTCTACAAATACGTATATTTTGTTAGTCTACATATTCCCACACAATAGTTAATGAGCGAATTACCTTTTTCTCTTTATTTTTTCCTTTTTTTTGGGAGGGCTGAATACGGATGGCTAGTTTGGAGGGGGCAGGCGTAGTGGGTGTGCTCGAGTGGCTACCGCAACCTGGCGACTAATACTATTGCCACCAACAAGGATGAACACCCGGACGTTTTACATCCCCTTACACTGGCTTGTCTATTGATGCAGGCCAAGTCCCCTTCTAAAATTTTCTCACAGGAGCAAGGAATGCACCTTACTATTTCCAATACAAAAGGAAATCTTTGTAGGACAGAATTTCAAGTTTCGTCCGTATTATAATTATATGTGGGACGGGGCGTTTGCTAAAAAGACGAAATACCTTTTAAATGACTGTCTGAGTCAGGATGGTTCAGATTAAACGGGAATTATTTTGTTATAATATTAAAGAAATTTACCTCCTGTGTCTGCTCGCCACCTGGTTCTGCTGTCACGGAATATGACTCTTCTTCTTGACAGAAGTAAGATATCAGTTCCGCGCCGGCGAGGTTAGAATTAGCGAGCATCGAGTCTCGTTTAATAAACATATTAGCCGTGGCTCACATTACAAAACCAAAGAAATCTGCTGTGTCTCATGCTTAGAATAGAGGAAGTGCCCTTGACTGACGTGTAATCGTACGTGTTTAAGCATTTTTCTTACTGGCACTTTGTGGAACGGGATGTGCAGGGTTGTCGCCTGAGATTGACAGCTGGCAAATTGAAATTGATATTAGTAGAGTGATTTGTTTTAAGAACTTTGAGACACTTTATACACTTTAAAAGACAGATTTTTAAAATGAAGTGTGCAGTGAGTGCATTGTTGCAAAAATAATCGACGGCGGACGCGTGGAATATATTTTTTCAGGCATAGAACATAGCATAAATATGTTTAATAACATGTTTAATTTCAGATTAAATCATTAAAATTATTAAGCCAAAAAAGGGTAACAAAGAAAATCAAAGTTTCTGTTCCCATTCTCAGTTTGTTTACATTCCGATGAATTGGAATTTCTGTGTCGCCTGAGATGCGCAGTACACAGCCAAAATTTAGTTAAATTTCAAAACTTATTTTTGCCCCGTCAAGCGCAAGTCCGTTTTTTACTACTGCTATGGAGAAAACTAGCACAAAGATACACTTCTAACGCATGAAGAAAAATGCTTAACTTTTCTGAGCGATGTGCACTTCCTATAGTTATATATTCTAAGGTCTCATGCTTGGAAACTCATGACAGAGGTACGAGTTGGAAAAGTGGCAAAGTTGAGCCTGTTGGAAGGACTTGAGAAATGATTTGGAAGCGACGAGTACAACATATTCTTATCTACTTCGATGATGCTGGACCCCAGACATAAGAAATTGCATTTCAAAGACAAAATAGAAGCTTCAAGAGTGGTACGTGAAATTAATTCTCAATTGGAAAAACCAACTGAAAACCTGCATGAAAAAAAAGTAATTCAAAAGGACGGGGACAAGAGTGATAGGTGGTCTTATCACTACGAATTACAGAACCGAAAAAAAAATTAAGAAGAACATTTTTCAAACGGCTTGAATATATATATTTGAAGCGACCCACGGCACCTCTTAATACGGATCCTCTGAAATTCTGGTACTCTCAGAAAGAATGCTGCCCAGAATTGTCTTCTCTTGCCTTGAAATACTTGTCTATGGCTTGCACTTCAGTTGCGTGTGAAAGACTATTTTCCCAGGCAAGTTACATTCTACAAGATTACCGAAGCCGATTAACTGCTGAATATGTAAATCAGTTGCTGTTATTGAAATCACTTGAATATCGCGATTGGCACTTGGAGTAGATAAAATGGAATAAAAATTTAAGCTCGTCATGTGATAAAAAAAGATATGTGATTAGTCCAATTATAATTTTTGGAAATTTTTGTTTTTATTGTATTAATATTACGTTTTCGTTATGTATTTAAATAGTTGAACTATTTTGTGTTGTTAAATAAAGTGAATAAACCTTAAGTATACTTATAAGTTAATTTTTGAAGACCGTTTTTATTGCATTAATATTATGTTTTCGTTATTATGTATTTACGTAGTTGAACTATTTTGTGTTGGTAAATAAAGTGAATAAAGCTTATACATAATATGATCTACATATCTGCTGACTTTTAATAAGATTTTTAAACATTCCATTAACCGGCAAAATCAAATATCCGGGAAGATCCTGGAACCGAGCATCCCGGTTAATCAAGTTTCCTTTCCACTATATCTTATTAAAAATTCCATTTTTATGCATACTCAGTACGTTTACAATCACTTCAATTAAACTTCAGGTAAACTTCGATGGCCGTCAGCCATCAGGTACATAGGGGGAATAACATGTAACACTAAGGTGTACGTGCCGAAACTATGTGCACTGATGGTAGTGCGACTACAACCTCCTCGTGGTGGCGGCTGGTAACAGACTCCTGGTACGGTCATGTCTCTGCCAGGGGTTCCTAGCTAATTGTAGTTGTGCGGATTGGTTGCTGCCGCATAGAGGCTCCGAATCCATCGGCGTCACTATGCAATCGGAACTCTCACCCGAACCTGGCACAGAGACGGTCGTGTATCCTCCTGCACGGACGATGCAGTGAGACGAGGGGGGAGTTTAGCTGGCGATTGAGGTGAACTTCTACCTGCGGGATTCGGGATCCAACACATCTCTTTGCTTCACTCGTAACCTCGTGGGGCTGCGGCCCTAGGGAGAACACCCGTTCTGATCTTAAGGTCAGACGGGAGTGTGTAGGGGGGCGCTCCTCGGAAAGCCTACGGAACCTTCGGAGGCAGGCTGCTGGTGATTCGTGGTCTGTTCAAAGAGGGGAAAGGACGGTCGGAAGGGGAGAGTTCTCCTATAGGCACGGGTGTAGCGGGAGGCGTAACGTTGGCGGTTGCCTCGGCTGTGGTCCGAGAACGCGAGCCCGTCCCCGAATTAGAATTGAACATTATAACATGGAACTGAACAACAAAAATCAAATGAAGGGAGGAGTAGTAGTAGGGGAAGAGGAGGGAAGGGACAGCACGCTGTCAATTTCGTTGGGAGGAGGTCTAGAGTGCTTCGCTCGCCGGTACTGCAAACACCGGAACGGGCACGTTGCTGGCCGGCTGCTGAGACGGCTCGGGCGGATCCCCCTCCACCGGCCCTGGAGCTCGGTGGAGGAGACATAGTAGGGGAGGGGGAGGAAAATGGCAGTGCGGCAGCCAACCCCTTCAGAAGGAGCCTGGCCATCGTTGAGATCGAAGAGACGGCCGCGGCGAAGCTGCTGAGGGCTGCTCGGGTCAGGGTCGGCTGGATAGAGGGCAGGGTGCGTAGGCGGGTGATCGTTCCCAGGTGCTTTAAGTGCCTGGGGTACGGACACTTGAGCCAGGCCTGTAAGTGGCCAGACCGGAGCAAGCTTTGTTTCCGGTGCGGCGGCGAAGGCCACAATGCCAAGACGTGCAACGCGGGTCCGGTATGCTTCCTCTGCCCGGAAACGGCGAGGCAGCCCGGCTTGCGGCGACATATGGCGGGATCGGGGCAGTGCGGGGTCTTCCGCAAGGTCCTAGAGGAGGCGAAAAAAGGATAAATGGTTGTGGTCCTCCAGGGGAACCTGCACAGGAGCAGGACGGCCGATGCTCTGTTGGCTCAAATATGTGTCGAGGAGGACGCTGACATCGTGATAGTCAGCGAGCAGTACCGAGACGGATGCGAGCCATGACCTCGGCACCGCGGCCATCTGGGTCCTGGACTTGCGACGGTTTAGCGTTGCGGATCATGGCGCGGGCGCTGGCTTCGTTTGGATAAGGAGCAGCGATATTACTTATGTCAGTTGCTACTTCACTCCAAACGAGCCAATAGCGGATTTTCAGGCCAAGTTGGACGGCCTGGAGGATGCGGTCCGCGGCATGGATGGGGAGCTGGTGGTGGCTGCAGACTTTAACGCGACGGCGTCCTGGGTACAGAGAAACAATTTTTGATGTCTCCCTGGCGACAGAAATCTTGGCTGCACGTTTGCAGGACTGGCAGGTGATCGATGACTATACAGCCAGCGATCACCAAAATATCACGTTCCGCGTGCGTGATTTAATGCCAGTGCGGGTCCGGCGTCTGCAGGGTCCGCCCAGATGGGATGTCGCCAGAATGGACGTCGAAAGGCTGTCTCAAGCCATCGCACGCGGCCGGCGAACCATGGACGGGATTCCGGAGGAACTCCTATTTATCGAGCAAGTCGCCCGGGTGGTAGACTCGGCAATGAGTCTAATTCACGGGGCTTGCCGAGAGGTCCTGCCGCGGAAAAGAGGGAGCAGGAAGGGTCGCCGCCCTGTGTACTGGTGGACGGACGAGATCGCGGAAATGAGGTGGAGATGTCTTCGCCTTAGGCGGCTGGCTCAACGAGCTGGCCTACGCCCATAGTACTGCCGATTATAAGACAGCAAAGAAAAGGCTTCGTAAGGCCATCCAGGGGAGCAAGCGCCGATGCTGGCAGCGGCTGGGGGAGGATCTCAACGAGAACCCCTGGGGACTGGGGTACAGGATCCTCCGCAAATTAGGGGTGTTCTCACCAAATGCCCCCCTAGATGCGGAGACGGTCCGATCCATCCCCCACTTATCCGCTGGAGCCAAACTGCGTGGCCCGCGAGGTACTCAACACTCCTCTTTTTACAATGGAGGAGCTTACGAGGGCTTCGCAAAGCCTACAAAACAAGAAGGCGGCAGAGGTGCTGAAGGCGTTGACGGCGAGCCATCCAGAGCCCTTGCTTGATATGTATAATGTCTGCCTGAAAGCGGGAGTTTTCCCCTCCCGCTGGAAGGAAGCTAGGCTCGTGCTTATCAGTAAGGGCAAGGGGCCAGTAGGGTCTCCCGGGTCGTACAGACCGCTGTGCATGCTCGACACAGCCGGTAAGCTTCTGGAAAAACTCCTGAAACCTCGCCTCCAAGCGGCCGTTGAGGCTGCTCGGGACCTTTCCGAGAGGCAGTATGGCTTTCGGAAAGGGAGGTGGACGGCTCATGCTATCCAGGAGGTAGTGGACGCGGCCCGGACCACCGAATGTGGAAATTATTATTCTCGCCCGGTGTGCCTGCTGGTCACCTTGGATGTGCGCAACGCTTTCAACTGGGTGAGGTGGAGGGACGCACTCAGGGCGTTAGAGCGCGATTTCAGGGTCCCTCAGTATCTATTACGGATGTTGAGGGACTACCTGAGTGATCGCACTCTCATCTTCGAGACGGAGGAGGGACAAGAAAGGAGGGTTCTTTCGGCAGGGGCGGCCCAGGGCTCCATACTGGGCCCCGACATATGGAATTATACATATGACGGGATTCTTCGTATGGAGATGCCTGAAGGGTCTTTCCTGGTTGGGTATGCTGACGACATCACAGCGGTCAGTACCGCTAAAGATGTTGCGGCGGCTCAGATGAGACTCAACCAGGTGATGCGCTGGGTAAGCTCCTGGCTGTGTGGACCACGGGCTGGAGTTGGCGCTTGCCAAGACCGAGATCGTCCTTCTGACAAAGAAGCGCATTCCGTTGTTGATCCAGGTGCGGGTAGGAGACATGTTGGTCCAGACGCGGCCCGCACTGAAATACCTGGGGGTGAGCCTCGACAACTTGCATCACAGACTAAAAACACTAATGCCAACTTTTAATAATTAAAGTATATAAAAGACGGTCGATAAGTTGAAGCGAATTAAGAACACGAAAAGGACAGCATATAAAAAATCGAGCATTTGAAGGGGAAGGGGTTTTGAAATCATACCATAAATGGTAAAGGGTTGAAATCAAAGTCATAGGGGCACTCGGGTTTTGGAAATCGTGAAAGCAAGTTGGATTTGAAATCGTGAAAATCAAAATTGTGGAAGCTTTTTCTAATCGAAATTATTTAATTTGAAATCGTGCATTTTCTTTCTTTAAATTGAAATTTAAGTGAAATCATTTTCGGAGTATTTATTCGTTTGAATTATAGTGTATATTTTGATGCTAAATTGAAATAAATTCAAGTGAACTTTAGAACTTTATGTGAAATTGGAATTATCTTTGTGAAATACAAATAAGTGAACTTCAAGTGTCTTTTATTAATTTATACCCAAGATTTTTCGAAGAAACATTTGATGCAATGGTTAAGTGTTTGTGTTGAAATAATCATACAGTCCTTGGAATTCGTACATGGTCCTTCGAGCCGGATAACGGTAATTATTGAACTCTTAAAAGTGATAAAGTGAACTGTGATAAAAAAACACCAAAAGTTTAAAAGTGAAAAGGTGTCGTGGACATAGAAACATTCGCGTGGCTTGAACGAAGTAAACAGCTGTGACAACGCAAAGCTTTAATTTGTGCTGAAAACAAATTTAATTGCTGTGGAGTCTAAGTTCCTGATTAAATTGCTCAAAAGGTTGGAAATCTATATAACGATCTGGTGAGTTCGTTCCATTTTTTATTTCATTAAATTGCATGCGATTTATATACACAGTAAATTAAATATGGATAAATTAATAAAGCTACAATGCAATATTAAAGACGAGCTTGAAATCTTTATGCGTAATTATCGTACAGACGGTACTGAGCGGCGTTCTAAAAGCTCTTATTATCAAGTCCGATTAACAAATCTCGAAAGCTACTGGAAAGAATTTAAAGAATGTCACAGGGAAATAATCTTGTTAGCCTCCGATCAAATAAAGAAAACAGACTATTTTTTTTATAATAAGATCTATTCAAGGGTTGAAGAATTTTATCTCGATGCATACGCTAAAATTGCTAGTGAATTCGCTCGTGATCACCCTACTCAAAACGCCGAGAATTTACCAAAAGCAGAAGCTTCCCAAAATTTCTCTTCCGACATTTACTGGAGATTATTTGACATGGACTCCATTTTACGATATATTTATATCCATAGTTCATAATAATGAGAATTTATCGCCTGTGCAGAAGTTACAATATTTAAAGGCACACTTGTCAGGTGAAGCAAAGAATCTTCTAATTAATATTCCTATAACTACAGCCAATTACGTGCGGGCCTGGAGTACTTTAGTCGGAAGATACGAAAACAAGAGAATATTAGTAAAAGCTCAGCTCGACGTATTATTTAATCAGCAATTCGTTAAACAAGAATCTGCAAACGGCATAAAGTGTCTTCTTGATAGCAAATAAGCAAATACAGCAAATAAGACCCTCATTAATTCAAGAAAAATCGTGGCGAAAACGTCAAGCCTTTCATGTACAAACGATGTCATCCTGTCAACTCTGTCGCGAATCTCATGTTCTTAGGCAATGTCCGAAATATTTAAGTTTTGATCATCAAACAAAATTAAATTTGATAAAATCAAAGGGCCTTTGTGTTAATGGCTTAGGTACGGGTCATTTAGCCGCGAGATGTCCAAGCAAGTCAAAATGTTTTGTATGTAAAAAATCTCATCATACGACACTCCACAAAGAGCAGAATACCTCCGAAAGTCAGCCAATGAGCTGACCACGTTTTACTAGCTACTGTATTGGTCACTGTTATCTCACCACAAGGACACAAGGAAGTTTGTAGAGCTCTTATTGATGCAGGATCGCAAACGTCATTCGCAACTGAATATATTGCACAATCTTTGCGTTTGCCAAAGGAACCGGTGGAGGTAGATGTGAGAGGCATAGGAAATATTTCTGCGGAAAAAATCAAATCACGCACAACTTTCATATTGACACCAAAGGATGTTAACACCGATGGAATTCGAGTTGATGCATTTATTGTAAAGCGAATTACAAATTTAATACCAACCCAAAAAATTAGAAGAACAAACTGGGAACATTTGGAAGGACTGCAACTCGCCGACCCCACATTTAATAGACCTGGACGCATAGATCTTTTATTGGGAGCCGATGTTTATCCACTCATCATTGCCGATGGAATTGCAAAGGGAACAAGTAACATGCCAATAGGCCAGCGAACTGTATTTGGATAGATCATAACAGGTAAAACGTCCATTTCGTCTCATTAATTTGCTGATCCGAAAAGTTTTCATGTGAACTTGAATTTGTGCGACGACCTAAAAAAGTTTTGGGAATTGGAGGAAATACCATTCAAAACTCATCTAACGAAAGAAGAAGAGCGTTGCGAGTTACATTTCTGCGAAAATTATAAACGATGCGATGATGGAAAATATCAAGTTCGCTTACCATTCCTCAATGAGCAGGTCACTTTAGGTTCATCTAGGAACATTGCCATCATACGAATGATTCAGTTAGAGAAACGTTTTGCCCAAGATCCGAACTTGAAGGAAGAATACCGAAACTGTATGGAAGAATACTTGAAATTAAACTACATGGAACTTACAGGGTATACTGAAACAGAGTTCATAAAACATGACAAGGTTGGCAATACTTATTACACTTGCGCATATCTGCCGCATCATGCGGTTTTGAAATTGAGTAGTACTAGCACCAACGTTCGCGTAGTATTCGACGCGTCACGAAGGACAAGTAATGGCAATTCATTAAATGACATACTCTTGAAAGGTCCGACTATACAGGAATCACTTTTTTCTATTTTGATGCGATGGAGAAAATATAAAGTCGCATTCATGGCAGATATCCATAAAATGTACCGTCAAATACGCATGCATTCGAAGAACACCGATTATCAAAGAATAGTGTGGAGAGACTCACCAGATAAGCCATTTCAAATTGAACACCGTCACTTTTGGAACAAAAAGCGCGCCATTTTTTGCTATTAGAACGATGCATCAATTAGCAAAGGACGAATACCACAATTATCCTCTCGGAGCAGAAGCAGTTTTAAATGACTTCTATGTCGACGACTTGATATCTGGAGCCGATTGTCCTGAGAACGCCATCGATAAAGCAAATGAAATAAACTGTCTTTTAAAAAGCGGCGGTCTGGAATTAAGAAAGTGGGCTTCAAACGACGAAGCAATTCTTCAAATTATGCCAAAGGACCTGCGAGAAGTGATCATACCATTATCAGTGGAATCAGGCGACATCAAGGCTCTAGGAATATATTGGAATCCTCGGAACGATTACCTGCTCTTCCAATTAACAATGGATAACAGTAACAAAATTTGGACTAAGCGAACAATTCTATCGGAGATAGCTAAGCTTTTTGATCCTATTGGGTGGCTTTCGCCAATAACTATAACGGCAAAGATTATTCTACAAGCATTATGGCTAAGAGGTTTACAATGTGATGATGACATTCCGAAAAATGTTGAACGCCTTTGGAAAGACTATCGCGAAGGACTTTCTACGATTGAAAACATACAGATACCACGTTGGATTGAAATACACAACACATCAGTAAAGATAGATCTCCATGGATTTTGTGATGCGTCGATAAAAGCATGTGCTGCGGTCGTCTACGCTCGGGTATTACAATCAAACGGCAAATTTGAGGTTCACTTATTATCAGCGAAGACTAAAGTGGCCCCAATAGAGACGATATCTCTTCCGAAGTTAGAATTATGCGGAGCAGTGTTGTTAGCAAAATTGCTAGCCAACGTCAAGAAGAATATGCAGCTTACCATAAACGAAACTTACGCATGGACCGATTCGACAATTGTGCTGGCTTGGTTACAAAAACATCCGTCAAGCTGGGAGACTTTCATTAGCAACAGAGTGTCCATCATTCATAAATTATCAGAAGGATATTCGTGGAATCATGTCTCGACGGAGACAAACCCCGCTGATTGTGCTAGCAGAGGAATTGCATCTGAAAGTCTTCAACATCACATTCTTTGATGGAATGGTCGACACTGGCTAAGGGAACGAAAAGAAAAATGGCCCAAGAGAAAGGAGTATACAGATACAACGTTAGGTTGCCGAAAAAGTATTGCATTACATATACAAACTACTGGAAATTATTTGGAATTATTTGACAGGTTTTCGCCATTATCTAAGCTTATTCGAGTCACCGCGTATTGCTTCCGTTGGATCACAAATGTTCGGAACCCACCTCATAATCGAAATCTAGCTTACCTCACGAGTAAAGAATTTCAAACCGCTCTGACATTTTGGATAAGAATGGTTCAAAAAGGAGAATTCCTGCTGGAGATTAGTGCCTTCCAAAATCAAAGAGATATGAGTAAGAAAAATAAGTTGGTTAAGCTAGATCCATTTATTGATAACGACGGACTTATAAGGGTTAGAGGAAGATTAAAGCATTCCTCACTTACTTTTGCTGAACGACATCCTATTATTCTGCCTGAAAGAAATTATTAACCTCGATTAATTATAGATGATCTTCATAAGAAATCAATGCATGGAGGAACACAGCTAATGCTTTCTCTATTGCGTCAAAAATATTGGATACTCAATGCCAGGAACATAATGCGAAATCACATTCATAAATGTATTAGCTGCTTTCGACAAACCGCTCAAACAAGGACGCAATTGATGGCTGATCTACCAACTCACCGAGTTCAGCAAGCACGTCCTTTCGCTCATAGTGGTGTAGACTATTGTGGACCGTTTGACTTAAAGAGCTCAAAGGGAAAGGGAATACGAAGCTACAAGAGCTATATTGCAGTCTTTATATGTATGGTGACAAAGGCAATGCATCTGGAAATTGTCAGTGATCTTTCTACACCTGGATTTCTAGCAGCATATAGAAGATTTGTCTCAAGACGGGGTTTATGCACAGATATGTATAGTGATTGCGGGTCTAATTTTATTGCTGCTAATGCAGTACTAACCCGATATAAGTTTGAAGCAGTCCAACAAAGTGAACACGAAATTGGCCAAGCAATTGAAAATCAAGGGATTCGATGGCATTTCATTCCACCTTCATCACCTCACTTCGGAGGATTGTGGGAAAGTGAAGTGAAGTCTGTAAAAACGCATTTAAAAAGAACAATCGGGAATGCGCTGCTGACATATGAAGAGTTTAGTACGTTACTGACGCAGATTGAAGGTATTTTAAATTCTCGACCGCTGACTGAAATGTCCCAGGATCCTCAGGATACAACTGCTTTAACACCAGGACATTTTTTGGTTGGACACTTAATATGAACATCAATTATCTGGACCGCTATCGTTATGTTCAACGACTATTTCAAAACTTCTGGTCTCGTTGGAGCAGTGAATACCTACATCACCTCCAACAACGTCCAAAGTTGTTGAATCAACGTCCAAATCTTAAGGAGAACGAGCTTGTTTTAGTGAAGGTTGACAGACTTCCTCCATCGCAATGGTTGCTAGGGAGAATAAGTAGCACTCATCCCGGAAAGGATGGTTTAATAAGAGTGGTGTCTATAAAAACCCAACACAATATCCTCAAAAGACCTATTCATTCCAGACGCATTGAGTTGGTGCACCGGAACTTTGTTAGGTTCGCACTAAGAGACCTTCCATGGAATGATCCACTTAGGCTTCCTCCTTATGTGGATCGCCTCCGATTGCTTAATATGCCCTCGTTTGAAGAACGACGTAGAGTTGCTGACCTAGTCTTTATTCACCAGCTTTTGAACTCGAACATAGACTCTTGAAATTAAACTACATGGAACTTACAGGGTATACTGAAACAGAGTTCATAAAACATGACAAGGTTGGCAATACTTATTACACTTGCGCATATCTGCCGCATCATGCGGTTTTGAAATTGAGTAGTACTAGCACCAACGTTCGCGTAGTATTCGACGCGTCACGAAGGACAAGTAATGGCAATTCATTAAATGACATACTCTTGAAAGGTCCGACTATACAGGAATCACTTTTTTCTATTTTGATGCGATGGAGAAAATATAAAGTCGCATTCATGGCAGATATCCATAAAATGTACCGTCAAATACGCATGCATTCGAAGAACACCGATTATCAAAGAATAGTGTGGAGAGACTCACCAGATAAGCCATTTCAAATTGAACACCGTCACTTTTGGAACAAAAAGCGCGCCATTTTTTGCTATTAGAACGATGCATCAATTAGCAAAGGACGAATACCACAATTATCCTCTCGGAGCAGAAGCAGTTTTAAATGACTTCTATGTCGACGACTTGATATCTGGAGCCGATTGTACTGAGAACGCCATCGATAAAGCAAATGAAATAAACTGTCTTTTAAAAAGCGGCGGTCTGGAATTAAGAAAGTGGGCTTCAAACGACGAAGCAATTCTTCAAATTATGCCAAAGGACCTGCGAGAAGTGATCATACCATTATCAGTGGAATCAGGCGACATCAAGGCTCTAGGAATATATTGGAATCCTCGGAACGATTACCTGCTCTTCCAATTAACAATGGATAACAGTAACAAAATTTGGACTAAGCGAACAATTCTATCGGAGATAGCTAAGCTTTTTGATCCTATTGGGTGGCTTTCGCCAATAACTATAACGGCAAAGATTATTCTACAAGCATTATGGCTAAGAGGTTTACAATGTGATGATGACATTCCGAAAAATGTTGAACGCCTTTGGAAAGACTATCGCGAAGGACTTTCTACGATTGAAAACATACAGATACCACGTTGGATTGAAATACACAACACATCAGTAAAGATAGATCTCCATGGATTTTGTGATGCGTCGATAAAAGCATGTGCTGCGGTCGTCTACGCTCGGGTATTACAATCAAACGGCAAATTTGAGGTTCACTTATTATCAGCGAAGACTAAAGTGGCCCCAATAGAGACGATATCTCTTCCGAAGTTAGAATTATGCGGAGCAGTGTTGTTAGCAAAATTGCTAGCCAACGTCAAGAAGAATATGCAGCTTACCATAAACGAAACTTACGCATGGACCGATTCGACAATTGTGCTGGCTTGGTTACAAAAACATCCGTCAAGCTGGGAGACTTTCATTAGCAACAGAGTGTCCATCATTCATAAATTATCAGAAGGATATTCGTGGAATCATGTCTCGACGGAGACAAACCCCGCTGATTGTGCTAGCAGAGGAATTGCATCTGAAAGTCTTCAACATCACATTCTTTGATGGAATGGTCGACACTGGCTAAGGGAACGAAAAGAAAAATGGCCCAAGAGAAAGGAGTATACAGATACAACGTTAGGTTGCCGAAAAAGTATTGCATTACATATACAAACTACTGGAAATTATTTGGAATTATTTGAAAGGTTTTCGCCATTATCTAAGCTTATTCGAGTCACCGCGTATTGCTTCCGTTGGATCACAAATGTTCGGAACCCACCTCATAATCGAAATCTAGCTTACCTCACGAGTAAAGAATTTCAAACCGCTCTGACATTTTGGATAAGAATGGTTCAAAAAGGAGAATTCCTGCTGGAGATTAGTGCCTTCCAAAATCAAAGAGATATGAGTAAGAAAAATAAGTTGGTTAAGCTAGATCCATTTATTGATAACGACGGACTTATAAGGGTTAGAGGAAGATTAAAGCATTCCTCACTTACTTTTGCTGAACGACATCCTATTATTCTGCCTGAAAGAAATTATTAACCTCGATTAATTATAGATGATCTTCATAAGAAATCAATGCATGGAGGAACACAGCTAATGCTTTCTCTATTGCGTCAAAAATATTGGATACTCAATGCCAGGAACATAATGCGAAATCACATTCATAAATGTATTAGCTGCTTTCGACAAACCGCTCAAACAAGGACGCAATTGATGGCTGATCTACCAACTCACCGAGTTCAGCAAGCACGTCCTTTCGCTCATAGTGGTGTAGACTATTGTGGACCGTTTGACTTAAAGAGCTCAAAGGGAAAGGGAATACGAAGCTACAAGAGCTATATTGCAGTCTTTATATGTATGGTGACAAAGGCAATGCATCTGGAAATTGTCAGTGATCTTTCTACACCTGGATTTCTAGCAGCATATAGAAGATTTGTCTCAAGACGGGGTTTATGCACAGATATGTATAGTGATTGCGGGTCTAATTTTATTGCTGCTAATGCAGTACTAACCCGATATAAGTTTGAAGCAGTCCAACAAAGTGAACACGAAATTGGCCAAGCAATTGAAAATCAAGGGATTCGATGGCATTTCATTCCACCTTCATCACCTCACTTCGGAGGATTGTGGGAAAGTGAAGTGAAGTCTGTAAAAACGCATTTAAAAAGAACAATCGGGAATGCGCTGCTGACATATGAAGAGTTTAGTACGTTACTGACGCAGATTGAAGGTATTTTAAATTCTCGACCGCTGACTGAAATGTCCCAGGATCCTCAGGATACAACTGCTTTAACACCAGGACATTTTTTGGTTGGAAACTTAATATGAACATCAATTATCTGGACCGCTATCGTTATGTTCAACGACTATTTCAAAACTTCTGGTCTCGTTGGAGCAGTGAATACCTACATCGCCTCCAACAACGTCCAAAGTTGTTGAATCAACGTCCAAATCTTAAGGAGAACGAGCTTGTTTTAGTGAAGGTTGACAGACTTCCTCCATCGCAATGGTTGCTAGGGAGAATAAGTAGCACTCATCCCGGAAAGGATGGTTTAATAAGAGTGGTGTCTATAAAAACCCAACACAATATCCTCAAAAGACCTATTCATTCCAGACGCATTGAGTTGGTGCACCGGAACTTTGTTAGGTTCGCACTAAGAGACCTTCCATGGAATGATCCACTTAGGCTTCCTCCTTATGTGGATCGCCTCCGATTGCTTAATATGCCCTCGTTTGAAGAACGACGTAGAGTTGCTGACCTAGTCTTTATTCACCAGCTTTTGAACTCGAACATAGACTCTTGCACTCTCGCAGGTATGGTTTCTTATAGGCATACCACGTATAGCTTAAGAAGACTCCCTTTACTGCATGTTGCTCACTCTCGGTCTAACTATGGTATGCATGAGCCTATAAATCGCATGTGTAGAGCCGTGAATATGTGTCCTGTTTTTGACCTGACTCTTACTAAGGATTTGCTGAAACGATCTCTGTTGTCTGTGCACCCCTGGTTGTTTGTGTGGGCGTGTTTTGGATTTTTTTTTTGTTTCCTTTTTTTTTTGTTTACTAATATTTTATTGCATGGGTTACGGGAGCCTCATTCATCTCATTATACGTTATATTCTGGTGAATAGGTCAATTGATTCTAGGCTTCTGCCTATGAAGTGCGCCTTCTGAGTTAGAAGGATTAATTCTAAATTTAAATTTATAACGAAAATTTGTCCACTCCTAATACACTATTCCGGTCAAGCCTCAATTCAATCCTAAATCATATTATTAATTCCCCTCTTTCCTGCATTATGATCCAACCATGATCTCTATAAATTTTTCCACTAGTCAGTCCTCATGCAAAAAACTGAAACCATCTAATTATCTTTACAGATTATTATATTATAAACCAATTTTATCAAGACATCAATTGGATACAATCAATTGGAACGCTTATACATCATTTATTGAAACCTATCGTTTCAAGGCGGCGAGCATGTTGGAACTGGATTCGCATACCATCATCATCATCGTCATCGTCACCTGGAAAAAATCAAAACAAAGAACCTTGTCGTATGTTATACACAATTTATACTTATCTGAAAAATCTTGTTAAATTTCTACATATTTCGCTATATTTTGTCTTTTGTAAGTTTCTGAAAGTAAATAGAATTAATTTATTTGAAATGCCAATAATGTAAACAAACAACTTAGATTTCACTTACACGACGAAAATGATTTCACGACACAAATTTAAATCAGTAACTTGCACAGAACAAATCAATCCACCTTAAATCTATAAAACATAAACACAAATAGAAAATCAAAATATTTACTTACCAAATTTGGGTCAATCTCTCGCATTTGACAACTTGCATCACAGACTAAAAACACTAATGCCAACTTTTAATAATTAAAGTCTATAAAAGACGGTCGATAAGTTGAAGCGAATTAAGAACACGAAAAGGACAGCATATAAAAAATCGAGCATTTGAAGGGGAAATAGGTTTTGAAATCATACCATAAATGGTAAAGATTCGAGAACATTTCATTCAAATCCTATATCATGACCATATTTGGTAATAATAGTATACCAGACTAGGTTCTGGAGGGTTGAAATCAAAGTCATAGGGTCACTCGGGTTTTGGAAATCGTGAAAGCAAGTTGGATTTGAAATCGTGAAAATAAAATTTTGGAAGCTTTTTCTAATCGAAATTAGTTAATTTGAAATCGTGCATTTTCTTTCTTTAATTTGAAATTTAAGTGAAATCATTTTCGGAGTATTTATTCGTTTGAATAATAGTGTATATTTTGATGCTAAATTGAAATAAATTCAAGTGAACTTTAGAACTTTATGTGAAATTGGAATTATCTTTGTGAACTTCGAGTGTCTTTTATTAATTTATACCCAAAATTTTTCGAAACATTTCATGCAATGGTTATGTGTTTGGCTCACGGCGCAGTTTGGACTTGGTTCAAATCGTGATCACGGCAGAGATTTTTTTTCGGACAAACATTTTTTTTGTTAATATTCTTTTGAAATCGGTTGAAATATAATCATACAGTTCTTGGAATTCGTACACGCGGGCCTCGTAGGAGGCTGTTCTATAGGACTCCACCGCGAGGTAATGTCTCCTAGACGGGTCCGTGGTGGTCCTCCTGGAGGGGGGAGGGGGGTTTTCGCCGGTAGGACTGGTCGTTGGGCAGATGAGTCTGGCACACGGGTGGCTTTGGACACCTAGGTGCATAAACGCATTTCCCCGCTCAAAAAAAAAAACAAAACTTCGAGTAACGAAAATATCATGTAAACGCGCATTGATTTCACACAAGTAAATGTAATGTGTGTGCGGATTGTGCAACGTGAAGTTGCCGCAAGATGTTCAAGTAGCATGCGCTAACTGGCAGCACGTCCTAGCTCACTGGTATGGGGGGTGAGTCCTTGAACATCATCACTCATCCACAAACAGAATTTCGCGTGCCTGTGGCGAAAGAAGGTTGTGGACTCCTTCCTTCAGGACTTTTCAAGAAAAAAACTACCCCCGTATGCGATGGTTCAGGTACTAACCCACCACTATTCCTACACTTGGCTAAGATGTAGGCGCAACGCGCACATGTATATATATATATATATGTATATACAGTGGTGGGATTCAAATAATTTAACAACCGGTTCGCTGCCAAAAAAATTTTTTTATTTCAAAAGGAGTTCATTTATTTTTAATTAATAATTACATATTTACATTTTGTATATACATATATATTCTTAATAATATGCTTAATTTTATAGTTTTTATAAATATTATTATTTGTTTTATATTTTAAGATACCATATAATTATGGTTTCAGATATTTCCATATTGCTTTTTGATTGTCGTCTTCTTCTGCAATTTGCTTCGCTTTTACTCGAGTATCGTCGGCTGAGTGATTAATTTTTAACCACCTTTTCACTAAGAGAACGGGATCCCATTCCTGTAGAGGTAGCTCAATTAGACTAATTATCATTATATTCGATATATTATCCACAGTTAAGCAACTTCTTTTATCTGAACATATTAAGTTCACTTTTGAGAAGAACCTTTCTGCTTCTGCAGAACTTACACCAATGGTTCTTACTATATTTGTAGCTTTTTGGATACTTTCAGGAATTGCATAATTCTTGGAGGTTTTTAAAACATTTTCGACGAAATCTCGATAATCATTCGTATCTATTTTGTAATTAAAAATTTTATTAAATGCGGGCAATTGTTCTTCAGCTGCTGTCCACGGTATAAGAACTTCTTCAATATTCCAGTTATCTGGCTCTAAAATATTTAGAAACTGTAATTTATTATTGCCTTGAATTTCGTTAGAACTTGATTTTAAATTATCGCAGTCCATTAGTCTTTTCTTCAAATTCAGTACTATATTTTCTAAAAGTCTTTGCCGAGGAAGTCCGACGAATCTATGATTTTCTACAAAGTTGATATTTTTGAAGGTTGCTGAGGTAACTAAATTATCTACTTTTTTCCATATAAACCCTTATCCTTCTCAAGCATTTGAAATGCTTTAAAAGATCTTATTACCAGCTTTTCAGCCTTTATTATATCTAAATTTCTTGCCTGTAGCGCATTTGAAAGAAGAGAAATTTCGTTTAAAATATCAATCATCAATGACAAATCCTTCAAAAAAATATATTTTCAAGACGTGTAGCCTATGTACTTTTTATTTGAATAAAAAAATGTATGTAGTGCAGGATAAGCACGCCAAACAGCTATGGTTGATCTTAAACTACAGGCAGCTCATCTTGGTCCTAAGACTCGACCAATCTTTATAATAACAATTTCAAGTTGCTGGGATATTTTGAAAAGTTCAATTTGATTCTTATTGGACTGATGAAAAATTGCATATATCTTATCTATGTAGATTTTAAAATGATTTACTTGCTTTACTGAGTTTATAGCATCAAACAGTGCCATATTATTATATTTGGAAACTGATTAGTAATCCTCGTGCTCACCCCTGATTTTCGACCAAGCATAACGCTTGCGCCATCGGAACAAAATCCAACCAAATTTTTTTCTAAGTAGCTATTAGTAAATCCAATATTATTTAAAGTTGCTATCACTGAACAACATATTGTTTCTGCATCTTGTTTTTCTAGTTCAACTAGTGCAACGAAAATTGTTGGTATCTACTATTTTAACTGCAGTTTTACGAGAATGTAATGATATTCCCATATCTAATCCATTTTTAATTTGTAGCTTAACTTCATCTTTTATATCTGAAAATGGTTTACATCTTTTTGTCAGACTATAAATTGTATTAAATATTCTACAAGTAGTCGTCAAATATTTTTCATTCATCGTATCAATTACTTTTCCCATGGAATCCTGCTTAAGTTGTTTGAAGTTCTTTACACAAATGCGAAAAATGCTTTTGATGAAAAATGTTCTTTCATTTTTTTTCTAAGAGAAGCTTGCTGAACATCTTTATTTTTTCCTGATGCCTTAATTTGAAAGTTTTTCCATTCTTTTGGAACATGAACACTTTTTGCTTTTATAAAATCATATTGTGCACAATATTCGCAACCTAACATTTTATTTGTAATTATCAATCCGTCATATTTTTCTTTAAAGTTTTTATATTGTTGAACAGACCAGCATTCAGGAAAATTACTTTCAGTTTTAGAGTTACTACACTCTTCTGTTTTAATTATTGACGTGCTGCTTTCTTGAGTAGGTTGAGGTTCTGATTTTAACTGATTTGTATCACCTAATGCCGTTTCGGAAGCAACGGTATCGGTTTTTGTTTTTTTTTGTGAAAAAATCTATCAAACACTGTTGTCATTTCATTGTTATTACTTGGATGAACAGGGTCAGTGCAAAAATAAAAATTAAAAATGATAATGGCATACAAACAAAATTAAAAATTATTACTAACGTTTAAATTTCCAAGTGATAAAAACACGTAAAAAACCTCAACAAGTGCGAATTTACAAACCACATATAGACAATTAATGACTACTTAATTATTATTTTTAAGCGTTACGTAATACAAAATTTGGATATGCAAAACAAAACACAAATTATACAACTGCTAGGTAGGAATTCTCAGTCAAATGCTTGCCTCCAGACAATTAAACCGTTTCAATAAAGAAAGCGCATGCCCAAAAAATTTTGTGGCAACAGAAAAAAATTTCATAGCAATGAATAAATGTGTCAAGTTTGTGCGCATGATCTGTAATTCTCTCATGCCGTTCCCCGGAACTTGCATCTAAATCTTAGAATATAGAACGAGAGGAAAGGCTATCTCAAGTAAAAACCCTGTACGTGTGATAAGCATTTTTGCTTCATGGCCAAGTGGCGAGTGCGTTAAGGGGGAATGACGCCTGAAATGTCAAATTGGACCGAATGTCGCCTTGAAATCAAAGTCGTCTCCGTAATACTAAAATATTTGGGGCATAAGCAAAGTGTTTTTAAATAGTAAAATTAAGTAAATTAATAAAATATGTTCGGGCAAAGTTATATTATATTAAAAGTGTTATAAGAATATATTTTAAAAACACCTAATTTAAAATATTATCAAAATGAGTTGGCCCCTCCTGTATACAAGCATGATTTTACTACTTTCATGTCGAAACGCACACATCGCTCAGACTCTACTACATAAAGAAAAATGCTTAGATTTTTCCGAGTGATGGCCTTTCCTCTAGTTCTTTATTCTAAGATCTAAATCCACAGTCGCCTATTTGGAACTTAGTACAGAAAACGAAAGGAAGTGCAATACCGTGTATAAACAATGTACGTGTTTTTCGATTTTTTGTTCTCGTTTTGTGTCGTTTGTTTACATTTGAGATTCATAAGAGTTTTGGTTCGCCTTATTGGTTTCAGCGACAGCTTACGGAAGATTTTGCTTGGGGGTTCTAATAAAATTTTAAAAGCATTAAAATATTTTTCTACCTTTTAGTATTTTAGGTTTCCAAAAGATAAATACTTCAGAGAACTGTAGTTAAAATCCATCATAGTTAAAATTATCATCCGATGGCAGTAATGTTTGCGAGGACCACTTCAAATGAGTTAAAAATTTACTACTTCCATGGTGAAAACTAACACATTCAGCCCTTTCAAACACATGAGGAAAATTCGGAAACTTTTTGAGCATGGTGCTATTCCTTTCGTTTTCTGTTCTAAGATTTGGAAGCTGGGGTGTGATTTTGACACTTCATAGCGCTTGGACTGCCATGAGTAAAAACTTTGTAAAACGGTTGGTATTCCCCTTCAACCGATTGAGCACACACTTGTTAAAATCAACCTCTACACATTTTTACATTTTCGCGTACTTACAAGAGAACCAGGTTGTCTGAAAACAACCAATTTCGTGAGAATTCCTACCCTGTAAATACAGTGCGTTTCATAATTATAGCACACCTACCAACTTCATGCAATTTAAGCGATAATTTTTTGGTTTTGCACATTGGCACAAAACAGCTTGTGCTAGAATAAATTCTCCCTCTTCCGCTCTCAGAAAAAAGAATTTCTTTTTGAAATGTTTCGATTATTCCATAGTACTGTTATAAGAAGTGAGACACTGCAATTTTAGCTCTTCTTTTCGCGTTTCATAATTATAGCACATTTAAAAAAAACGAAACAAAATTCAACTTTATTTTTGCAATTGTGATAGAAAACAATATTTAATATCTATATACACTGCCCTGAGCTTTTATGCATTCACAAATTTTTTTTTTCATTGACTCAGCCATCAATTTGAACAAATTTTGATCCAACACGTTCCACTCCTTCGAAATTGCAGTTTTAAACTCAGATATCGAATCGTAGTGCCGATTATTGGCATAATGGGCTCTTAAGAGAATGCCCCAAATATTATCTATTGGGTTAAGGTCCAGCGAGCAGGCCGGCCAGTCCAACACCCTAATGTTATTTTCCCTTAACCAGTATTTTGTTTGGTGGCTTTGTGTATACTTGCGTTCTTCTGCTGGAAAGTAAACTCTTTTCCTGAATTTCTTCGCAAAAATAGTGAAATACTGCATTGTATCACGTTTATATAGCCGCAGCTTTTCATTTTTGATGAAACTAATTGTATTTCCATCTACGCAAAAAGCTCCACATAACATTACGGAACCTCCTCCAAAATTTCTTTTACATAAAGTACAATGGTTTGACATAAAGTACAATGGTTTGGACATCAACTCGGGGACTCCGACATCTTATTGGTGTCTGCCGTGGACAATTTTATTCCATTTTGATGCCTGCCCTCAGCTGAGCTTTACAAGGAGCGAAAAGCGATTAGTGACACCTATTCACAGCGACTACTATTGCAAAGAATTTACCTTTTTGTCCAGTTGTTGCGGTTTGTTAAAGGGGTGGGAAAACGAGTGATCCCGCCCGATGAAAGCAGTTTTTTTGTTTTTTTGACGGGTTACAAAGAAATCTATGCCCTTAGCGGGTTTTGCACCGTTCCTTGGTATAACCTTTCCAAAAGTGTTTCTTACACTAACTGGAGCACTTGAGCGGTTATTTCCCAATTGCATAAGATTGCTGGTTGCCTCCACAGAATAAGCCTGGCAACGAGCGAAAATTTGTGGCGTTCGTTACTTCGTCTAAAGAGGATCTAGGCAGGGTCGATTAGGTTAATGATCTCCTCAGTTTAACTTGCTCGGCGATAATTATAAAAGAAATTCTTTCAGTTCGATTACTCTTAGTTCCTGTGAAGTGATTTAAGGTATTAATAGCTTTCCCTAGCCCGGATGACTTAGATAAAGTTAGAGAATTATTGATCAGAAATATTTCCAGTTACCTCTGTGTGCTGTTCATCCTCTGGCAGCCGTCATGAAATGTACTCTTCTTCTTCTTCTTCTTCTTCTTCTTCTTCTTCTTCTTCTTCTACTTCTTCTTCTTTTTCTTCTTCTTCTTCTTCTTCTTTTATAAAAGATCACATCCGTAGCATCTTACACCGGCGACAACCACAGAGTATAAACTGCTATTTTCATGCCACAAAGATAAGACATGGCTCACATTACAACGCAGGTTTCTCTCTCAAGGCCTGTAGCTCTAGCGATCCGATGAGAGAGGAGCTGGAAACAGTGAGACAGGATCTGCTCGGACTCATCAGCGGAAAAGGACCACCCACCCACTGTAAAAGCTGTCTTCTCCCTTGACTGCTTTTCTAAGGCCAAAAAAGCGTCCTTCAAGTCGATGAAAGAAATGAAGTGTGTGTCCTGCAGTCGTCCAAGGAATTTGTCGATGTGGGGTAAGGGGTAGACGTCTTTCTTCGTCACTAAATTCACCTTGCGAGAGTCCAAACAGAGTCTGACCTTCCCAGGTTTACGTACAAGTACAACTGGGGAATTCCAGGGACTGTTGGACTCTTCAATTACCCCTAACTCCAACATACGGTCGAGTTCTTTTTATATTAGCTTTTGGATCGCTGGAGAGATGGGATAGTGTTTTTGCTTAATCGGCAAAGCATTACCGGTGTCAACAAATAGGGTTAGGTCTTTGGTCTGTCCACGATAGGTAATTGCAGTTCTGACTGTGCCGCGGGCAGACTGGTTCGTGCCGTCGGCGGTACGAATTGAGGCTGTCAGAGCGGAGAGTTTCATGCCTGAGCGCTGGACAAACTGAAGGGCTCCTTTTCCCAAGCAACTCACGCTGGCGCCGCTATCGAGCAAGCCTATGATGGACTCGTTACCTATTTGAACTTTCACATATGGACGGTTGTCGTCCTGACTGGTGAGAACCGTTGAGACTAACGACTGTCGAGTCTTTTCTCTCCCGGAATCTTCTCCATTGTCGTCTTCTTCTCTGTCATAATTCAATTGCCTCCCATGCAAGGACATACCTTGCATGAGGTAAAAAGGATCTGTCTGGGTAGTACATTCTTTTTGAGTGGGGTCAGTCTGGGTTTGTTTTGACAAAGCAGAGGGAATCAGGGGGTCGTCGATGTCGCCTTGCTAATCATTTTCAGTGAGTGGGGTCCCCTGTGTCGACCACTCGCTCTGGCGTTTTCCGGGTTACACCTGGAGCATTTAGGTGACACTACTCCTGGTTGACCGCAGGTGTAGCAAAAAAGTCTCCTGGTCACACTGGGACAAGAATAAAAGAAGTGTCTCACTACTCCACAGTTCCAGCAAGTCATGCGACCATGCGAACACTAGAGGCGGTAGTCTGTGGGAAGTCAGAGGACAGTCTGACCAGTCCATAGGTTGTGTTTAGGGCCTTCTGTTGTTTGATCCTCGTCACCGGTGGAGTGGAGGGAGCTGCTACCTCTTTGGGCTTAGCCTCTTGGCTATCCGATGCCGTAACTGTTTTCTCCGTTTCCTCCGTTTCCGGGTATCGAAGCAACAAAAGCAAAAGGAATTCTATCAATCAAACCAAAGTCGGCGGTATAGCCGCTTCTAATACAAATAAAAAAAAAGGGGTGAGCCAGAAAGTCTCGCTAATAGTGCAAGAGATTCAACTCCTAAAAATCTTCTCAAAAAAAAACTTTCAAAATTGAGACTGAAGGCTAATAGTGCGGGAGATCCAACTCCAAATGTTTCGTCCACGTGAATGGGGGAAAACCCAAAAGAAATCAAGATAAAAATAAATCAGAGTATGCCGAACACCTATCAAAAAATGAAATCAATTCGAAAAACACCGTGAATTGTCAAAAAAAAAAAATTTACCTAAGTAATTCCAGGTTCCACCCGAAGCTCTTTCTCTTATCTTGCAAGGGATGGGAGAGCTAAGAGGAGGAAGGAAACAACTGCCAAAACAAAATTCAAAACAACAACAAAAAAAGAAACCAAAAAACCAAAAAAAAGGAAAGGGGGTTTCAAAAAAAATAACAAGAAACTAACAGTGCTTACCAAAAGTAAAAATTAAAGAAATTGAGGGTTTAAAGAAACAAAACAAAAAAAAGGATGAAGCAGGAGAACAAAAAATAAATTCCCCTAAGTCCCCACAACTGCTGTCCTGCCACTGGAACTGGGAGCTATCCCGAACCCAAGCAAGCTAGTCGAGCACTTCCACTAGCCATACCAAGACAGCATCGAGACTGTACGAAGTACTCGGCTAGTGGAGTGTCTCTACAGCCACTGCCTAAGTCCAGGCCCTCGTCCCACTCCAAAGCTCGCAACAGTATGAGGAGCCAATCGTCTGGTAGTTAGCCATACCTTGAGCGACTTCGGACATCGCTCAAGATACCGGAACTAACACCAAGCACCGGTCATCTCACACTGAGGACAGAGCAGAGTTGGATATTTGTGTCCTATACATGAAAACTTGTACACCTGCGAACAAAAACAGGCCTACACGGAGAAGAGGTACGAAACCTCGAAGGAGCTTAACAAAGAAAAGGGGAAAAAGTAGAGATGACTGCCGTTCAGGCCAAACATCGCCTAAGTTCGAGAAGAACTAGCATGTTATATGTTATGTGTGTGCGGAATGTGCAACGTGAAGTTGCCGCAAGATGTTCAAGTGGCACGCGCTAGCTGGCAGCACGTCCTAGCTCGTCGGTATGGGGTGTGAGTCCTTGAACATCATCACACATCTACAATCACAATTCCGCGTGCCTGTAGCGAAAGGAGGTGGTGGAATCCTTCCTTCAGATCTGCCACGAAAGGAAAAAAACGAGAAACAGAAAAACAGAAGGAAGAGCAACAGGTCTGGTGTCACCTGTTACCCTTAGCCATACTGAACCATCTTGAAATTCACAAAAAAACAAGAAAAAAAACTGCCCCGTTTGCGATGGTTCAGGTACTAACCGAACTATTCCTACACTTGGCAAAGGTGTAGGCCCAACCTATAATCGGAAAGCTAAAAGAGAACGAAATAAAATCAAACTAAATCATAAGGATAGAGGGAGGGAAGGGAAGGAAGAGGAAGAAGCTTCGTAGGGATCCTGAAATAACAAGAAATCAATTCTTCTTGAACGCATGTATATATATATATATATATATATATATATATATATATATATATATATATGTATATATATATATATATATATATATATATATATATATATATATAATTAAACCAAACCAACAATCGAATTATACTTAATCATAATACAAATAAAGCTATCAGCTATGTATCCTTACCGTATTATTCAAGAAAAAACTTAGCTCTGTTAACTGTAACTGTTAACTGTAAACCCGATGGACCACAATATAAACCGTTAAAGTTAAACCACTTTGATACCTGTACTGTTCACAACGACTTTATTTGATCAAAATTTTTAATTACACTAACTTTCCTTAAGTCTATCATACATTTTTATAATAACAAATTGTTTAATTATCAATAACAAAAAATACGCAATTGAGACAGACAATGCAATAAACAAAAAAATGCAATTTAAGCTTTGCAATGAGGCGCACTAAAAGTTCGGGAATGCAAGTAAATAAAGCTGAGTTAGTGATTTACTTGGGTTGTTGTATATCGGATTTCACTTATAAACATAAGTCATAAAAATCCTAATCCGATATACAACGGAAAGTCAACAAGGCCATGCCGCATATTGGATTCAGCTTATCCAACAAGATAAGCCATAAATCCGAATCCATATGCATTCGGTTGAGCCAGCGTAAAATTCAAGTGTAACAAACAAAAATATTAAATTACACTCACTGGCTCAACCAGCATACAAACCTTCGTAGCATGTAAAATGCTACATAAACATATTCCCGATAAAGCGTAAGAACGAAAATAATTCGTTCACACGGAAAAACGCTGACAAAACATTCTAAGTACCCATGTACAGATACATGTACAGGGAACGCGACGATGATCTCTCCCTACATCAAAAGAAAGCTCAAAGCTTTCGTGTAGACACGGTTAATGTTATTAACCGAGAGGTCAACGGAGTCTGTTTTTACGATCGATACGGTACGGTCGCCGGTAAATTTTGTAAAAGAGGTGTCTGTGTAATACTGGTTCAGTTAATTAAGTAAAAATAACATTGTGTTAGAAAAGGTTAAGTTGTGTAAAACTGGCTAAGAGAAAAATAAAGTTGTGAAAAAATAAAACTGTGTTCGAAAAGATTAAATTGTGTAAAACTAACTAAAAGGAGGAGTGTACTTCGGGGTGAGTTTTCGCCAGCCAATCTACTGTCCTTGTCAAAGGGACAATATATATAGAACATTACAAAAAATTGGCGGAGCCGGTAGGATTGAGGAAGCTTTGTTCGCAGAACTGTAAAGGCTTTAAAACCCTCAATCCTGCATACGAGTCTACGACGGGGAACCATTGACCCCTGCTGAGTCGTCAATTGCTCAGCAAGTCACCCCCAACGCTCGGGGATTAGTCAGCTCTAACTGCCTCTGTTCCAGGTGAACACGCAGCTATCCCCCTCAACAGCACCGAGTGCCAACGCGGGACCTTAGTGGGCTTCATCCCTGCCCAGAATACGCCTGAAGTAAGGCCAGAATCTGTAACGAGCGGAAGTTAGTAACGACCCTCCTCAAACGGACGACCCAAAGGTAAACTCGTCCGCAACAAATTAGCAGCAGACATCAGCAAGGGCTACTCAAAGGACAGCCAGCCCAGAACAGCAGATCTACCCCAGAGTTTGGGAGGATTCCGAAGACGGCATAAAGCCCCCTTCCAAACTACATCGACAGGGAAACCTAAAAGACGGTTAAGACAACCCCCCTGTCTTAAGAAATATCGGCAAGGGAACACAAAAGAAGGCTATAAGCCCCCCTTGCCCCATTCGGTGCAGACTCAGTGCATGTCAGAGTCAGAGGACTCCCCACCAACAGCAGCCCCACGAACGAAGTTCCGAGCTGAGAGGACCTCATCAGCACAAGGTCAACAAGGACCTTCAACGTCAGCGGTTCCAGAACCTGAAGGACGTCGACTTCGCAGCGGCTCTGTTTTGCCTGTTATGTGAGCTACCCTCAAAGTAAGCTTAAATAACTATTTAGATAAGATTTTAGAGAAAGCGCGAGAATCTGGCAAGTTTTCTGCTCCTCACTGTGAAGCGCTAGATTTAAAACTAGTCCGAAGTCGCGAGGAAAGACTCGCCTTAATAAAAGACTTCAAATCAAACACAGAGGAGTTGAAAGCGGACATCGCTAGATTTGCAGGATTCTCGCCCTCGCTCGATTTAGATAAGAGTTTAATAAGGGATTTAGATTCGAAAAATTATAGTGAACCAAGTGTCAATAATAGTGACGAGGCCAGTGCTATTGTAAGAGCCTCTAGTGTAGAAAAAGAAATCGATCAGACCGACCCAGCTTGCGACGACCCAACTTCCGTGCAAGATTTATTACTAGACTGGATAGAAGCATCCCTAACGGACACCGGTCTAGAGGAAAGTTTTAATAGTCTGCCCGAGTCCAAATTGTTAGAAAAACCAACCCCTACAATGGCAGACTATTCCAAAGTAGTGAAACTCACTGCACAACTAGTTCCTCTCTTTTCGGGTGAACTCAGCCCCAATTTGAGCCAAGAGCTCCAAACATTTTTAGGCTGCTGTAGACAAACACAGCAATGCCTCGAAGAGGACGAAAAAACGGCTTTCCTCCAGATCTTGCCAACCAGACTCCGAGGTGAGGCATACCAAATTTATGCGGGAAACATACCAAGAACTAGTGAATAGACTGATAACGGCAAGACAAAACCCTTGCGAGGCTCTCACTGCCTTCACAACTGGAGTGAAGCAGTTGCTGACGCTTTGCAAGGAAGCAGCCACCACCAAATACGGAGCCACAGTAGCCCCATTTGTAAAGACACAATTGGAGGACTTTGCTTGAGATGCACTCCGCAGTGGGGTTACAAATCCCCACCTGTGTGTCAGTACCTGCTGACTATTACTGAAGGAACGCTCGATGATCTGATCCAAAAGGCCTTGGATATGGAAAGGCTACAACAAGGGGCCAATTTTTTACAAGTCCCCTTGTTGTATTCTGCAGCCACCATGCCACTATTCGATCCCAACTTGCTGGTAAGAGCGGCCAAAAGGTCTCCAGTGACATACAATCAGTCGCGCCAGCCGGGAGTCGCTGTAAGGCCATTAAACCCTCACAGTTTTCGTCCCCAACCCCAATAGGTGTCACTCCCGCACAACAACACATACCAGACGGCACGGCCCCAAATAACATGTAGTTTCTTCCAGAAGCAGGGTCACTCATATTCGGAGTGTTACAAACGCAAGAACACCCCCTTTTGCCTGTCATGCAAAAACTACGGGCACGATATAGGCACATGCAGGGATAACCGACCAGGACCCTCAAATTTAACCAAAAATAAACCTCCTCAGTCAAACCAGAAAACGAGTGGCCAACAAATGTACAATCTGCATCAGAAGTTTGACATAAAATTAAAATGTAAATTCTGTAGTCGCAGAGGCCACTCCCTGGAGGAGTGTAGACAAAAAATCAAATGGGAAGGTAAACAATCGGGAAACGACAAGAAGCTGTCGCAATTGCCACCCGACAAGAAGCAAAATTAAATAAAAAAGAGAAGAAATCCTCTCTAGGGCCCGAATCCGGTATCCCTACAATAAAATTACCACTAGACATAAGCCTAAACGGCGAAACACGTCTCGTAGTGGATACCGGCGCAGAGGTTAGTATAATAAAAAAGAAAATATTAAAAGCCCTCGACGTAATAAATTCCGAGGATAAAACAACGTTACAAACGCCATTTGGTACTGGTAAGACATTGGGATCCTGTAAAGGAAATTTTGAATTACAAAACAAAATACCCTGTAAATTTCAGGTCGTAAAAAACATCCCAGGCCTTACCAATGACGGTCTTTTGGGAAATGACTTCCTAAAAAGAAACTGTAACGTTGAGGGACCCGCGAAGACACTTAGATTTCTTCGCACAGACATCAATTCGGAAGAGTTTGCTGTACCCATAACATACGATCCAAGTCCAGAATCTACAATCGACGTAGGAACGCCAACAGTTAAGTTAAAGGACAAATTAGTGACACTTTCTACCTGTGGCGTCCTCAAGGCGCCTAAAAAAAGAGCGCTGGTTGTCGGAGAAAAGGACAAAATTTGGAAAAGTTGACTGATCATGATCGAACCTGCGAAATGAGGCAGCAGCAGGTAATCCTAACGGAATCCGCTTGCATACCTGCACGGTCTCGAATCATAGTCAACACTTCGTTAATGGTGCCAGAGGAAATGCTCTGTTTATCCCAAGAGATAAGCGATGGAGTCTTCTTGGCCAACAGTTTACTCCCCTCCGGAAATACAGTGTCAATTGGTGTCCTCAACTCAACCAGTTTCCCAGTGGTCCTGACAAGTATTAAACTAAATCTTGTCCCAACCAAAGACTACTCCGTTATTCAACTAGCTCAATCGTCCTACAACAGCAAGCTAATACCAGAGGCTAAACATATCCCACAGCAAAAGGATAATAAAAATAAAAAAGATTCCCCAACTCACCAGATAAAAGTAATAACACTCAATAATAAAGATAAAGCGAATCAACACAGCGACGTTAGTAAGGTCAAACAAACGTCCGGCGTTAGTGAAGACAACAAAAGTCGGGCACCAAAAGGTTGCGTTACTCGACAATTTTCAGCGCCTCTTGATAACGGGCATAAGAGCCCCATCGTAAAGGAAGAAACCTCAACACATCAAAAGCCAAAGCGCCGAAAATATAGCCGCTCTGCAACATATTAAATATACATTCCCGGACTACGAAGAACCGGATGATATTCGTCTAAACCCGCGTCACGTCATGTTAGAGCAGGAACTCAACCTAGACGAATCCCTGAACGCGGACGAGAAATACCAAATTAAAAAACTTTGTCATGAATTTGACGACATATTCTTTCTTAAAGGTGATCGGCTCTCATATACAACAGCCATCACCCATAACATTCCCTTGGTGCAAGATCAAGCACCTATAAATCAAAAGATGTATAGACTACCCGAAACACAGCGAAATGTAATTAATGAACAGCTCAAAGAGATGTTGGACAGTGACATAGTCCAACTGAGCAAAAGCCCTTGGAATTCACCTCTCCTAGTCGTCCCAAAGAAGGCGGGACCAGACGGTGAAAAAAGGTGGCGCGTCGTCGTCGATTTTCGGAAATTAAACGAAAAGACAATCGGAGACGCCTTTCCGCTACCCCGGATCGAAGACATTCTTGACCAATTAGGTCATTCACTATATTTTACGACCCTCGATCTCGCCAACGGCTACCATCAAGTCCTAGTCGATCAAAATGATCGACCTAAAAACCGCCTTCAGCACCAATTACGGGCACTATGAGTTTAAACGTATGCCGTTTGGGCTAAAAGGAGCCCCGGAGACGTTCCAACGCTTGATGAATTACGTCCTCACAGGTCAACAAGGCCTCGAATGTTTCGTCTAACAAAAAGCTCCGCAAAGTATAAGAAAGTATAAGAAAATAACTTGAAACTGCAACCAGAAAAATGTCAGTTTCTCAGGAAGGAAGTAGTTTATTTAGGACATAAATGTTCTAGCCAAGGTGCGCTTCCAGACCCAAGTAAAACGGCCTGCGTCCAAACTTTCCCAGTTCCACGAACTGTGCGGCAAGTACAATCCTTTCTAGGTCTTGCAAATTACTACAGAAAGTTCATACCTGACTTCTCCAAAATAGTGCGTCCTATTACCAATTTACTCCGCAAGGATGTTAAATTCAATTGGACCGAGAAGTGTCAGGAAGCTTTTGAGGAAATCAAAACTTCATTGGTTTCACCCCCACTATTAATATATCCCGATTTCTCAAAGCCATTCAATTTAACCACGGACGCCAGCAATGAGGCTCTTGGAGCGGTTCTATCCCAAGGCGAAGTGGGAAGTGACCAGCCTATTGCGAACGCCAAATCGAATACAAACCCGGAAAGTACAACACTAATGCAGACGCATTAAGTCGCATACCATGGGAAAATACAGAAGACGTCAACGGCCAGACCTTCACGGTAAAGGCCCAAGTCCACCACCACATGGACTCCGACATCAAAGAAGGAAACATCCCTCTAAGCACTAAAAGTCGCCTCAAATGTAACGCAGTGACTAGGGCTCAGGCTAAAAACACCCATACAAATAGCCCCAAGAACCAAGATCACTCGTTAAACGACGGAGACGAAACGAAATCAGGCGATGGGAATAAGAAAACAAGCCCCCTAATCACCTCTCCAAGTACTGATCCAAACGAAGTAAATAAACTGAAAATTGAAGTCATCACAAGCCCCGAAGAAATCCAAACAATCCTAAAAGATTATCACGATTCTCCATTCGGCGGCCACCAGGGTGTCATTAAAACTTATAAAAGGATCCAACGAAAGTACTGGTGGAGACATATGCTCAAAGATATAAAGAAATATATCCAGCGGTGCCCTAAGTGCCAAACAATGAAAGCTTCGCCTCAATGTAAAATGCCGATGGTTATCACGGATATCGCAGAACAACCTTTCGATAAGATCTATTTAGATATAGTCGGTCCACTCGAGGAAACGGAGTCCGGAAAGAAGTACATCTTGACTTTCCAGGATAATCTCACCAAATTTGTCGATTGGTACGCCATACCTAACAGGGAGGCAGAAACCGTAGCGCAAATCTTCTTCAACGAGATAGTCACGCGCTACCGCATCCCCAAACGAATAGTCACCGACCAGGGAAGTAATTTCCTAAGTGACTTGTTCAAAAGAGTATGTAAACTTCTAAGGGTAAAGAAGCTACAAACTTCTGCTTACCACCCTCAGTCTAACGGAGCACTAGAACGTGCCCATAGACCACTAATAGAGTACTTGCGTACAATAGTGGACGACAACCCCAAATCCTGGGATCAGTTCTTGCGAACCGCTGCCTTCGTGTACAATAATAGCATATACGAAGGTACAAAATTAACCCCAATGGACTGCTTATATGGCTTCACAGCGGATGTCCCGTCTAATCTAAAAAGAGATCCAGAACCGGTGTATAATCACGAAAGTTACTATAACCTTCTAAGGTATAAGCTCCAGAAAATGTATGCCACGGCAAGGCAAAACATCTTAAAAAGTAAAAACCGCTCAAAACAGTATTATGATAGAACTGTTCGCCCCCTCATTTTCCATATAGGGGACAAGGTATTACTCAAGAGTGAAAGTAGAAAAAATAAACTCTCTCAAATTTGGGTAGGACCTTACATGGTGATCAAAATTCCAAGCGCTGTCAACACCACTATCCAAATTGGTAAAAGAACAGTTACGGTTCATAATAACCGTTTGAAACCATTTTATGAATAAACGAAATGGTATTGGAATTTTACCCACATAGATAAATTAGTTTAAGTACACAAGACTAACACGGGGAAACACAACACTTAGTATTATCCTAAGAATTAAAAGGCAATTTACTAAATAAAACCTTTTTCGTTTCCCTCGACAGGATGCTGTCCGTCATAATAATTATTATTGGAACCCTACTGCTTCCACATCGAAAATGTGTCGCAGAACCCTACACGGTAAAACCGCTCAACAACAGTGGTATTATATTCGAGGACATTGGAAGTCTCATGGCCTATCATGACACTTGAAGCATCATCACGGAGTTGGACCTATCAGAATTAGAAAACCAAACTAGGTTAGCAGAACGAGCTGAACATTATGTTCATCAGCTCTGTGGCCAAGCTACACTAGGTAATTTATGTGAACTCCAAACCAAACACGTCCACGCCTTGATGGAAAATATTAAGAGAAGAACAAGTGTTACAAGGGAAGCAGTGCCAAAATCAAGCAAACCTAGATCCATCTTTGACGGAATAGGAAATGCGATGCACTACCTTTTTGGTACTATGGACAGTGAAAACGAGCATGAAGTGTATAGTCGTCTGGAAGAATTAGAGACAAACACTCAAGCTCTGTTGGATTTAGAGAAGCAACAAATCAGCGTGGTAAAAACCACCTTCTCTCAGATCCAAAAACCCCTGACATCCCTGTCCGAACGACAACGTCTTCTTAGTGGCCAAATAAATAATATGCTAAACACTACCGACGAGCTAAACAAAGTCAATTAAGACAAGAGATAATCTCAAGCTTATTGCTACAGATGGTGGAAATCGAATTTCGGCAACAAGCCCTGCTGGACATAATAGTATCCAGCCGTAATAACCAAATCCACCCGCTCTTGATCTCCGCTAATACTTTATTAGAGATATACCACAAGTCACACTCGACTTGTCCCAATCCCCAGGAATGCTTATCAGTCCTCTATCAAACGGCAGATCTTCGAACCCACCTATTACAGGAAAAACTTGTAATTCGTATCACATTGCCAATTTTTAACATACTAAAAATGAAGCTACAAAGAATTCGATGCTTCCCAATACATGTAGACTCAAACCAGTTTGGTCCCGGACGGCCGCTGCCTTCAGATTCACAGGGGGACCAACGCGTTAACAAATTATCATTAATTTGTTGGCGTGCCGTAACTGTGGATACTGCAGGAAGTCCGCATCTCCCTCCACGTGGGGCGGCTGGTAACAGTCATGTAGTTTACTATAGACTGGCTACGGGCGGAGAGACAGTCACTCTCTTGATCAAACTCCCCCAATCCAGGGTGTTATGCGACTACCGTGCCCATTGGAATTTGCAGCTGGGGTAACTAGCTGTATTATAACGGAGCCTCCTTGATACCTGTCCGCCCAAGGAGTATGATGGACCTTCCATGGTATGGGGCTCTACCATGGTCGATTTCCCCAACCCCACAATATCTTGAGACCATGAGTAATGCCTTGTCGTGAAAGTGGTCGATTATGAATATGATTAGGTACAAAAAACACCCAGCCTCGGATAAAATCGAGAATGCAACTTCGTCCATCCGAAAAGGGGGACAACCCGCCGTCAAGGCAGACCCAGCTCACGGGTTAAGTGGGCAACCTTCTGCGAGCACTGTTCGCTCCTCCACCAATTCTCAGGCCAACACGGTGACTACCTCCAAAGAGTCCTGTGAACCCCTTTCCTCGGGGAAAGTACACGACACTGCCAAGGACCCCAAACCCGGTAGTAGCAATACAGTTCCTCCTCCCTCTGCGAAACCTGCGCGGGGTAGCACGTCCCTGTCCAAGGCTAAAACACCCGGACATACATCTACCAACGCGCCTCTCAGGACATCCCAGTCCAACCCGACGACCACCACCAAGCAGAAGGGAAACGCCTTAACGGTGGCCTTCAAAGAGAGACGAACTGCGCTCAGAATCCTCCGAAAACTGAGCTCCATCTCTCAGGAGAAACTCGTAGAGAAGGACAAAGCCTCTCTGCAATGGGCTAGTAAGATTATTGCCCAAGGTAGCGCTTCGGCCTCTATAGGCCCACTTCAAGCTACCCCGAAGAGGTTGCGCTCGCCTAACGAGTTGCAGCCATCTTTCAAAAGGAGTAAGGCGGCAGGCCCCCTCTCCTCCACCGCTAAGTCCTTCAGCGAGATAGCGAAGGACAGTCTAGTAAGGGCGATTATAGATCGCAGCAACGCGGACGGCTCCATCACGCCTGATAAATGGAAGATGGTGGAGGTTGCGTTGCTGAAGGTTTATATGGAGGTTCTTTCACTGAACCCCGGCCCTCCCCCATGTTGTCTTGATGCTGGCTGGCATCAAGGCCACATTAAGCTACTGGCCTCCTCCGACCAACGGTCGGTAGAGCTTCTCGGCCAGGCGATTTCCCGTCTCGATGAGATCTGGCCTGCTGCGAGAATCGAAGCCGTTCCCAGGGATAAAATCCCCTGTAGACCCAGGTCAAGGGCCTGGATTCCGATCGAACCTTCGGATCCTTTGGAGATCTTAAAGTTCATCCAAGTATCTAACCCTGGGTTACCTACCCATGACTGGAAAGTAGCCCAGGTAGGTGAAGTCAAGGGAAACTCTAGACAGGTCATTGTGATCTTAAATGAGCAATCCCTGGCCCCACTTGCCGAACGCAATGGCATTATCTGCTATGGGTTCAGCTCAATTAGCTTGAATGTCTATGAAAAGGACCTGAAGGCGCACAATACTGCTAGTAATCAGGAGAATTCAGCAGCCTCCACAAGCACTACCGCGGAGAAAGAAGGAGAACAGAGTGCAACGACAGCTTCTGCCGTTGCCACTGCCTCACCAGAAGATGGTGATGCGGAAATCAACTCCACTATGGAAGTTGACACCCTTCCATATCCCGGACCAGAGATGGAGAACCTACTTCTGGGTTCCTCCACGGATGAAGATGCCAGCATTGAAGGGGAGACTGCTGACATCACTGTGATAGAGGTATCCTCACCTAAACACAGTGATGATAAGAGTAGCTCAAATTAACCTTCATCACTCGAAGGCAGCGTCCGCAGCCCTTCTCCTTCGTCTTGCACAAAAAGGAGAAGAGCTCATCCTTGTCCAAGAACCTTGGGTCGTCAGAGACAAGGTTTGCGGACTCAATATGAAGGGGTATAAGCTCCTCTACTTACAAGGTACAGGTAAACCAAGATCATGTATCCTCACAAAAAACAATATTAATGCCCTTATCCTTCCTCAATTTAGTGATAAGGACACTACAACAGCCACTCTGGAATTCAAAACCCACAATATTTGGATTATCTCCAGCTACATGGCGCACGATGTGGTGGACATGCGGTCAAAGAAGCCACTGTACAAAAGAAGACAATGGTGATCGGAGCGGACGCCAACGCACACCATATTGTCTGGGGCAGCTCGGACATCAACGAAAGAGGTGAGTTACTTTTTGACTTTATTCTTGGAACTAACCTCCAGATTTGTAACGTGGGTGCAGAACCCACTTTTACTAACTCAATTAGGCGGGAAGTTCTAGATATTACAATAGTCTCGGAACACTCCGCCGATCTAATAACAGAGTGGAAGGTATCCAAGGAACCATCCTTTTCCGACCACGCCTATATCGAATTTGGAATTACACTTCAGAAACAGATGTGTTCTCCTTATAAAAACAGGCTCAGGACAAACTGGGACCTCTATCGGAAGGTCCTCAGCAATAACCTACCTATCACAGGCCCGCCGGTAATTGAAAACAGGCAAACCCTTGACAAGGTGGTGGACACCCTAACGCTTGCGTGTAATGCGGCGACACAAATTTCCTGCCTCGATAGGGTCCCCAGAGGTAAACCCAAACCTCCGTGGTGGTCGAGTGAGATCATGACCCTAAGAAAGGAATGTCGTAAGCTTTTTAACCAAGCGAAGAAAACTAATGTCTGGACTTCTTATAAAGAATGCCTCAAAAAATTTAAGAAACTGATTAGGAAAGCTAAACGCTCCTCATGGGAAGGCTTCTGTAATAAAATCGAAAGCTCCTCTGAAGCGAGTCGTTTGCGGAAAATCCTCTCAACAACGCCCATCACCCCAAGCCTACTGACCAAAAGTGATCGTAGTTGGACTTCATCCAGTCTTGAGTACTGAATTGCCGGATACTCCAAACGACCATGAACTGGTTCACAAGATACTTGATGTGAGAAAACTGAAATGGGCGATACGAAGTTTCAAGCCCTATAAATCACCGGGATTAGATAATATCATCCCAGCTGAACTACAACAATCTTCCGAGATACTTATTCCGTGGCTAATGGTCATTTATGAGGCTTGCCTTAACCTCACCTATATTCCATCCTCATGGACGAAGGTGAAGGTGGTCTTTATCCCTAAAGGAGGTAAAGCCTCACATTATAAGCCCAACGATTTTAGGCCCATTAGTCTATCCTCCTTCCTGCTCAAAACCTTGGAGAGACTCTTAGATATCTACATTAAAGAGACAATCAATCATTCCAAGTTGTCTCTCTCGCAACATGCTTACACTAAAGGAAAGTCCGTAGAGACAGCCCTACACGAACTTACCACAATCATAGAGCATTCGCTACTACAGAAAGAATATTCACTTGCAGCCTTCCTTGATATTGAGGGTGCTTTTAACAATATTAGATCAGAGGCGATTATGGCATCCTTGAGGAGGCTTGAAATCGACGATCCTCTCATCAAACTTATTGACCTCATGCTAAAAAGCAGAGTAATTATCTCCAGCTTAGGAGGATCCAATATCCAAAGAGTGGTAACTAGAGGTACCCCTCAGGGAGGAATCCTTTCACCACTTTTATGGAACCTGGCTCTGAATGAGTTACTAATAGACCTGGAGTTGTCCGGTCACAAGGTTATTGCCTACGCCGATGATATTGTCCTGATATGTTCAGGCAAGCACCCCAATACACTGGCTGAGGTGTTACAACACGCCCTATCTAAGATTTCATCATGGAGTGATGGATGCGGTCTGGGTATAAACCCAAACAAAACAGAGTTAATACTCTTCTGTCGGAGGCATAAAACACCTCATATTAATTGCCCTACACTAGACGGGGTTAGGCTGCAACTGTGCAACCAGGTTAAGTATCTAGGTGTAGTCCTAGATAGAAAACTTACCTGGAAGCCTAACATCCAAGAAAGAGTACGGAAAGCTACAGTAGCGCTATACTCGTGTAAGAAGGCTATAGGGAAAAGATGGGGTATGGAACCACGCATTGTGAATTGGCTCTATACAAGTGTCATACGGCCTATACTTATGTATGGGGTGATTGTCTGGTGGCCGGCACTAAACATAGCAACCCATCTCAAAGCAATGGACAAAGTTCAGAGGATGGCAGCACTGCTGATAACAGGTGCCCTGAGAACCACACCTTCTAAAGCCCTGAACACTATTCTCCACCTTCTACCGTTGGATCTCTTTGGTAAGCAAACCGCATCATTAGCCGCCATTAGGCTTAACTCAATCCAGACCTGGAAGCGAACTGACTTCGGTCACTCCAAAATATTGCACAATAGAACTGCCGGCAATATCGACTACACCTCGCCCAAGCCTTTCTTTGGAACAAAATTCGATTCCTTCTTTCCCACCAGATCGGAATGGGAGAAAGGTCCTCCCCAATGCGGGAACTCAGTGCATCTCTACACTGACGGCTCCAAATTGGATGGCAAAGTGGGTGGAGGAATATTCTCGGAACATTTGGACCTCGATGTCTCATTCCGCTTGCCTGACTACTGCAGCGTGTTTCAGGCGGAAATCATGGCTATAAAGGTAGCTGCGGACCGCCTGAATCAACTAACGCTACCTACAGACAGCGTATGTATTTTGTCAGATAGTCAGGCCGCTATTAAATCCCTTTCCTGAGTATACACAACCTCCAAAACGGTTATAACATGTCGCTCAACACTAAATGACATAGCTGAGCATCTGAAAGTACGGCTCATCTGGGTGCCTGGACATAGTGATATTCCGGGCAATTGCAGGGCCGACGAACTAGCGAGAAACGGTACCACACGTCCTCTTTCGGACATTAACCACCAGCCGGGTAAACCGCTAGCTACATGCAAACTGGAACTCTCACAGGAGGTTCTCAAGATTGCTAACACTAACTGGCAAGAGGAATACACCTGCCTGATTACCCGACAGATATGGCCAAGGATAGACCCTAAGCGGTCAAAAGGGCTCATCCTACTCGGTCGCAAAATAATTAGCAGTACAGTAGCCGTAATCACGGGTCACTGCCTCATAGGTAGACACGCCGATAGGCTGGGCGTGCCTTCAAACGACTTTTGTAGAAGCTGCCGCGACGAAGAGGAAGAGGAAACCATACTTCACCTCCTCGGTAACTGCCCGGCAATAGCCAACCGTAGGAACCGGTTTTTGGGCTCCCCTTTCTTTAAAGAGTTATCGAGCTGGGCTCCACGGATGTCAGAGACCTGACTCGATTTATCAGGAGTACAAATTGGTTCCCGACAGCGAATTAAGGATGAACACCCTTCACAACAAAGTCAAAATTATTTCGACTTCCCGTGAACTGGTTCCACTGGATACAAAAAACTGGTTCGATACACAGGGGGCAACATGTTAACCCTCTCATTCCTTAGGTAGTTCTATGGGGTTGTTAAATTCAAGCCTCAACGTGGTAGCACAAAGGGCCTCTTAGGCCTAAGTGTGCCTTCTTAGGCAGCCACTTTAACCTAACCTAACCTTGGTCCCGGACATCGAATACTCACATGTTGCCAGCCAAATTCAAACCCAAGAATTTCTGTTGCTCACACCGGAGAACATGAAAACGTTCCGTAAAGTAACAAAAGAGGTAAAAGAAGATACCTATACCGGCAGGTTAAATACTCCAATAACCAAAGCAACAATATCAGAAGAATGTGTCATCAAAATTCTCTTCAACCCATTAGATGAAAATCCAAGATGCACATTAAAAGCCCAAATTCCACCTAAAGGTACTCTAATTAAGCTGAGCAAACCTAATTCGTGGTTATTTTCATTAATGAAACCAACAGTGGTACATATAACATGTACACACCGCCTGCTCACTTACCGCCTGTCAGGTCAGGGAATTCTATTAATAAATGAACCCTGTCAATTCCAAATCGGTCCGCATACAATCTACTACGAGGCTGAAAACAGGCAATGTAATGCAACCCGAATACTTCCCAAATACAAATGAAAGCCACTCGCTACTAAAAGAATTCCTGATAAGGGAAGTAGAAAAAACAAAGGACGTAGCTCAAAATAGAGATGATCAGTCACACCCGACATTATTGATCGGTGACGAAACTAATCGACTGATCCACCAAAGTAGAAAATCTCTCGAAGAAATTAGAGCAAAAATGCAAAATATTCGCATAAGCCCTGGAAATAAAACCTCCCATGTACTCTCGGTAACTTCGATCTCGTTAACGGGATTGATTCTGTTGGTCGGTATGGTTGGTTGGGTATGCTGCAATTCGGTACGTGGTGCCCGCGATCCTAAAGAGATCCAACCAACGTAACCACCAACAAACCCCAGCTACCGATACCCCTCTGGAACGAATTTATGCTGGCCCCCAAACATCGCAAAAGCGACCCACCACTCTTCCCCGAACCAGATCAATACAGTTAGTTGACCATTAGATTCAGAATAGAAGACAAAAACACAAAAAAAAAACACAAAAAAAACCCCACATTCATCCTCCAAAGAAGAGAGGCTGTCAATATAAGACTAACAGTTATAATAAATAAAAACATAATATAATTAAATAAAATCATAAAGTGCATTTCGCCCAATGATCCCAAATTATCCTATCCATAACACGCGCAACCCAACTTCCTGTCCAACAAACAATTCACAAGAATTGTTTGTCGCAATATTCCCAGACGCAACGTTAACATTTCCTGTCCCACAAAATAAATTCGCTAGATCAAGTTAAAGTGTAATAAAACCCATTACACTGCAATTTTCCTCATTACCTGTAAAATAAGTAAGAATTTAGCTCAGGTAGAATTTTCGATAAGAGAGTTAGTTTTAATCCGCGGTAGAATTAAGTCGCTTTTTCTTGTCGCGACAACTATGTTATATTTTATAATCTTTTAAACATAAAGTATTGAATAAAAATATCGATTGTATCGAACAAGCGGTCGTTTTATTTGTTTAATTAAATTTTTTTTTTCTAAAAATTGCAAGAGCAATTTGTATTTGGCGCAGTCGGTAGGATACGCGTCGTGGTTGAATAAAAGAGCATAAGATTGTTCTAGTGCCGCGTGTATTTCTATACTTAAGCGCGTATCGTTTAGAAATCAAAGTGCGATCAAGGGATCGAACTGTTTCAAAAATTGTAAATGTAACAAGTGCGATCAAGGGATCGAACTGTTTCACAATAAAAAAATAAATTTGAATCTTACGAGTGCGATCAAGAGATCGAACTGTTATTAAGAAAGTGCGATCAAGAGATCGAACTGTGGAACTGTTCCTGTGAAAGTGCAATTCTCACATGAAGAATTTTTTTCTTCTTGTTGATTTTTCTCATCTCAGTAAAGTGCAAATCCGCAGATAAGTGAGAAAAATTCAAAAATATGAATCTGTGTAAATAGTGAAGTTATGTCTTAAGAAAATTTACCACTACAAAGTGTGAAAGTAAAAGAAAAAGCAATAACTTGGAAGCAGTGAAATTATCTACATAAACCAGAAATAGAAGATACAGCATTCTCATTAGAAACTACAACGGAGATTTTTACCCGACCACAACCATCAGAAGATACCTCAAACACCATCCTCCAATCAACAAACCGACGAACCGGATAAGAAAGGTCAGAAATTGATTCATAGTCGCTTTTGAATTTTTTTTTCTCTCTTTTGTTTCCGATTATTTAGATAGAGTAATATGTTAGGAATATAATATTAATTTAATTTAAGAAACAATTTATTATGTGTGCAAGATTAACGTGAAATACCTTCCGTTGAACGCGTAGTATGCCAGGCAATTTACTCGAAGAAATTGAACAAGCGAGAGCCCGATCCCTAGAAATTTCGAATATAGTACAAAATTTCTTTGAACCCCAAGTAAATATGTTATCCTTAAATATCGACCCTTTAAAATACCTATCCAAACTCCCAGAATTCAATGGAGACTTTAGGGACCTGCAAAATTTCATAGATCTCATCGATAAGATACATCCTCTCCTGGTAAGGTATGACGACCTGGGGCAGAGTATCTTCTCAGATTATATCAAATCGAAATTAAGAGGTAGAGCTAGGGAAGTCATAGAAATAAATGCACATGCAACGTCGTGGACCGAAATTAAAACCACGCTTATAAATAACTTTGGAGATAGGCTTACAATAGAAGAGTTATTTGATGAACTCCGCTCAGTTAGATTTAAGACAAATAGCGTAGATTTTTATAATGAAATTAAAACGATTTTACGAAGGCTTAATGTAAAAACCAAACAGACAATCCAAAACGGTGAAGAAATACTTAGTGCTGTGGAATCAAACAAAACTTCAGCACTAACGATTTTTAAGAACAAATTGCCAGAACCCATGCGTTCAATCCTCCATTGTAGAAACCCAGACAGTTTAGAGGCAGGAATAAACATCCTATATGAGTGCGGATATGCCTACCTCAGCCCATCTCAAACGAGAGCACCAAACAACTCTCAACAAGACAATAATAGGCAAATTAATAGAAATCGCATGAGAGGCAATGATCGAAATCATAATCGAAGCCATATTCCAGACAACAGTAGACAGAATTTCAATCAGCAAGCTAGGGTACCGCCGTTGTATAATAACAATTTTCCCAGACCTCCATACGTAGGAAATCAACCAATATCGAGAAATTTTATTCCACGTCAGTACCTCCCAAATCTTGGAAACAATCAACCTCCCAATGCAAATAATCAAAGGCCAGTAAATGCCTTTCATAGGTTTAATAATAATGCAAGAAACAATAATTTCGATAGACCCGAACCAATGGAAGTAGATTTACTGCACCCTAATAGAAACGAAGCAAATAATCACCCACAAAATTTTCCAATTCAAGCCTCCCAAACAAGTTACCCTATATAGTGGTAAAATCTAAAACTATTCCGCTCAAATTTATAGTGGACACGGGTGCGACACATTCTATTATCAACCCAAATCTATGCCACCCGAAATGGAACGTACAATTAAGAGAACCTTTAAAAGTAAAAACCCTTAAACATTCAATAGAAATAAACACTAAAGTCCTTATACCGCTATTCGAAGAGTTAGGTGACCCATCTACAAGAGTAGAATTTTTAGTTTGTCCTTTCCACACCGAATTCGACGGAATATTAGGTAACAACATCCTTATGCATCTGCAAGTAAGGATAGATTATAGAACTGGATACTTGAATACTAACACTAAAAATTTAAAATTACATTTTTGGCACGAAGAACGGAATTTGGGAAACTACCAAATCAGAGAGATGGACTTGCCTGTCTTACAAGAAGAAGGATTAGGTTACATTGAAGAACAGCGATTGAACGAAAATAAGTTTATAATAGAAGAAGGAATTTACGATATAAAAAATTTTAAAATTCATGCAAGAGTTAGATCTAGAGATGGTGAGGAAATAATTAACCCCGAACCATTAAACCCAGTAAGAATAGATGAGCAGAATTTTAGCATCTTAGAAGAGATTGAAAAACCTCCGATCCTGGAGCAGTTGAGGATACAACATCTGAACTCGGAAGAACGAGTTGCAGTGACAAGTCTAGTAAAGAAATATAAAGATATATTCTATAAAGACAATATGAATCTCACTTTTACTAACGCCATCAAGCATAGGATTCGTACTATGAACGATATCCCCATTCAATGTAAGACTTATCGTTACCCTCATATACACAAAAAGGAAGTCGAAAAGCAGATACAGGAGATGTTAGACAACAATATAATCCGCCATAGCGACTCTCCTTATTCGGCCCCAATCTGGATCGTGCCTAAGAAGGTCGACGCCAGTGGCAAAGCCAAATGGAGACTGGTAATAGATTACCGGAAATTGAATGAGGTGACCATTGACGACAAGCATCCGATCCCAAATATTGACGAAATCCTTGATAAATTAGGAAAATGTCAATATTTTACTACACTCGATTTGGCAAAGGGATTCCACCAAATCGAGATAGATGAAAATGATATACATAAGACCGCCTTTAGCGTGGAGAACGGGCATTATGAGTTTTTACGAATGCCATTCGGCTTGAAGACCGCTCCTGCAACATTCCAGCGGCTTATGAACTATGTCCTAAAGGATTTCATAAATAAAATTTGTTTAGTATACCTTGACGACATAATTGTTTTCTCGACATCACTTCAAGAGCATATAGATTCTTTAAACAAAATTTTCAAAAGACTGCAGGAAGTGAACCTTAAGATACAACTCGATAAATCGGAGTTTCTAAAGAAAGGAACAGAGTTTTTAGGTCACATAGTTACCCAAAACGGAATAAAACCGAACCCTAAAAAGATAGAATGTGTTAAGAATTTCCCGATCCCCAAGACCGGCAAACAAATCAAACAGTTTCTAGGCTTGACGGGATACTACAGAAAATTTATTAGGGACTATTCGAAAATTGCCAAACCAATGTCCAAGTGTCTCAAAAAGAACGCAAAAATTAATATTTTAGATCCGGAAAACATACAAGCTTTTGAATCATTGAAACTTCTTTTAATCAACGAACCCATCTTAAGTTATCCAGATTTTAACAAGACATTTACACTGACTACAGACGCGAGTCAATATGCCCTCGGTGCTGTACTCTCGCAAGATAACCATCCGATCAGTTATGCTAGTAGGACATTAAATGAACACGAAATAAACTATAGCACGATCGAGAAAGAATTGCTAGCAATAGTGTGGGCAACAAAGTATTTTCGCCCCTACCTCTTCGGACAAAAATTCCTCATAGAAACCGATCACAGACCACTGACATGGCTCTTCTCAATCAAAGAACCAAACTCGAAACTTGTCAGATGGCGATTGAAACTTTCGCAGTTTGATTACCAAATAAAGTACAAAAAAGGTATAAAGAATAGTAACGCAGACGCTTTATCTAGGATAACAAACGCGGAATTGAATTTTGTACAAGAGGACCCGGTCATACCAACCAGTCAGTCATGTTTGAATGTTTTCAAAAATCAAATTGTATTAAATAAATCCAGTACGGGTTCATTGAGAATCAAAAAGATTAAGATATTTGACAAAAATCGTACCGTCATATTTATAAAACTTTTAGATGAGCCAACTGCCATTACACTATTGAAAAACCATTTTAACCCCAATGGCTTAAACGCAATTTTTACTGAAAATGAAGAATTCTTTAACAATATTCGCACTGCATTTAATGAAAACTTTTCAAATAACCCCAAGTTTAAAATTATTCGCTGTCCAGTACTCTTAGAGGACATAACCGACGAAGAGAAACTCGCCGACTTAATAGAAAAAGAACATCGAAAAAATAATCACAGAGGAATCGATGAAGTCTCAAAGGAATTAAAATTATGTTACTACAACCCCAAATTAAAGGAACGCGTAACACAGTTTATAAATAACTGCGACGTATGCAACACAGAAAAATATTCAAGGAAACCTCCTAAACCATTGTTCAAATTAACTGAAACACCGCAGTGTCCAAGAGAAATAATACACGTAGACGTGTTTTATACATTAGGAAAATCCTTATTCTTGACCGTGATAGACAAATTTTCAAAACATGCTTTTGCGATAAAACTTTTAGGAAGAACTTGGACGGAATTTAAACGAGCTCTTCTATACTACTTTAGCCAATTCGGTGACGTACAAAAAATCGTTGTAGATAATGAATTAGGCTTCAAAGCTTTGCCTTTAAGGGAATTCCTAAGCAATCGAAATACACGAATCCATTTCACTTCCAATAGTAACCACACATCAAATGCCGATGTTGAACGCTTGCATAGTACAATCAATGAACACATTCGACTCTTAAAACACGACGAAGTGAATAATCAAGGAACGGTAGAGGAGAAAATTTTAAAAATAATAGGTTTCTATAATAATACCATACATTCAGCCACAAATAAAAAACCCATTGACTTTATCAACGGTAAAATACATGAAGAAGAATATAGGGAAATCTATGACAGAATCATTAGGAAAAAGCAAAAAGTTATTGAAAAATTTAACCAAAATCGTAAAGATATCCCCTTAGAAAGCGGTCAAAATTTTATCAAAGAAATAAGAGGTGGTAAGAACCACTCAAGGTATAGGAAACTCAATACAGAAAAGGTAGACGAAGATCACGTCGAAGACACTAACAACCGTTTTAAGTACTATAAAGTACATGTTAAACCTAAGAAAAAATACCAAACCTTAGACAGGCCAACAATCAAAACGAATAATACAGTAAACCGTACAAAACGAACTAACAGACAACAACAATCTATTTCAGGAAATGACGATGACATACATACTGCTAGTACTGACCATAATCATAATGACGATATTGCCAACGAACAGGACACAAGAGATACACCTGAACGACCTCAACAACAATAACGGTTACCTAACCATAAAATTAGAAAATATTAAGGTAGTAAAAAATTATCGTAAAGTATTGCACATAGTAAACGTAACAGAATTCGAAACAGCCAAAAACCGCATAAGAACAAACATTTTATCACTCAAACCCAAATCAGGATTAGTAGAACCAATGTACAATACCATTAACCAAAGTCTGATTCTGTTAGAAGCAAAGATAAAGAACTTAAAACCACACTTTAGAGAAAAGAGAGGTCTAATGAACATAATAGGGACAGGTCTAAAATATTTAGCGGGAACAATGGACCACGAAGACGAAGTTCAAATCAAAGAAAAACTAGATAGTTTATTCGAGTACAATAAAAAATTGGTTAAACAAAGCAACAAACAAGTTCTTATAAATAAAGAAATATCCGAGCAGATACAAAACATAACTGCTCATATAAGAAACCAACAACACTCAATAGAATCCTATCTGAACTCGTTTAACAAAGATTTGTCAAATAGGGTAATGACTTTAGAAGAGGAAGTAGAGCTAATCCAGTATTTGTACCAGATCAATCACGATATAGTACTCCTTAGAAGTCACGTAGATGACATAGAACAAATATTGTTTTCAAGTAAATTAGGAATCCTCACAAGAAACATTTTAGGCAAAGAAGAATTAGAATTAATTTCAGGTCCCGAAAGCTTTCAAGAAATTAAGATGGCAGTCACTTTATACAGAGATCAAATCATTATTGTCCTCCTTATACCCCAATTCTCCGAACACAAGTACTCCAAGATCCTAATAGAACCTCTTCCAGATCCACAAAACAAATCAATACTTTTGAAAAACACAGAAATTTTGGTTAATGAAGAAAATACCGCATTCGAATTCCCAGTGAAAGAAAATCTGAAGAAAAACCTTGTTCAAATAAATGACAATTGTATTAAAAATATCATGAGTTCAAAGGAAGCGTATTGCACTAAAATAGTAACAGACATTGAAGAAGTTAAAGAAATTGAAACTGGTGTAATAGTTATAAAAAACATTAGAGAGACTACAATCACTCAGAATTGTAATACGCTAGATATGAAACTGAGTGGTACTTTCCTAATAAAATTCAAAAATTGTAAAGTAGAGATATATAACAAAACATATGAGAACTTTGAAAAGACAATTTACGATAAAGTTATTTTACCCAATTTTGTTACGAAAATTAAAGAAGGAAGAACAATTCCCAATGTAAAATTAGATGAACTCTATTTAAAACATATAAAAAATAGAGAACTCATAGAAATAAATTCAAAAAGTAATAGAACATACAATATTATATCATCAAGTATTAATGTAATAACTATTGTAAGTATAATTACCATTATTATAATAGTATTAATTTTAAAAAGGAATAGGGAAATTGCAGTAAAAGAAAATATTTTCAAAATATCGTCGGAGCCTCAATCTAACGATGGGGGAGTTATAATAAATAAAAACATAATATAATTAAATAAAATCATAAAGTGCATTTCGCCCAATGATCCCAAATTATCCTATCCATAACACGCGCAACCCAACTTCCTGTCCAACAAACAATTCACAAGAATTGTTTTTCGCAATATTCCCAGACGCAACGTTAACATTTCCTGTCCCACAAAATAAATTCGCTAGATCAAGTTAAAGTGTAATAAAACCCATTACACTGCAATTTTCCTCATTACCTGTAAAATAAGTAAGAATTTAGCTCAGGTAGAATTTTCGATAAGAGAGTTAGTTTTAATCCGCGGTAGAATTAAGTCGCTTTTTCTTGTCGCGACAACTATGTTATATTTTATAATCTTTTAAACATAAAGTATTGAATAAAAATATCGATTGTATCGAACAAGCGGTCGTTTTATTTGTTTAATTAAATTTTTTTTTTCTAAAAATTGCAAGAGCAATTTGTATTTACTAACCTCAAACACTTTTTATGCCGGCACAAAAACCAAGAAACAACAAGGCAGAACAATAAGAACAGAAAAGACAAAACAATTACAAATGATTAAGCAATTACATAAAGTTAAAAAAAAAATTTTTTATTTATTAATAAAAGAAAAAAAAAAGAAAATTTTACATTTAATTATGGCGAGTGATGGCCTCCTGGAAATTCATGACGTTTTCGTGCTGTGCGTTTAGTTGAAGGTGAATTGACCGTCGCGCGGAAGAATTGGATGCGAACTAAAAACTTCCCTGCTGGACCTTATTAATCCCGGTGATTATTCCTCTCCCAAGAATAATCACATCTTTGTAGGAGGAAGGAATGTTGTATATCGGATTTCACTTATAAACATAAGTCATAAAAATCCTAATCCGATATACAACGGAAAGTCAACAAGGCCATGCCGCATATTGGATTCAGCTTATCCAACAAGATAAGCCATAAATCCGAATCCATATGCATTCGGTTGAGCCAGCGTAAAATTCAAGTGTAACAAACAAAAATATTAAATTACACTCACTGGCTCAACCAGCATCAAACCTTCGTAGCATGTAAAATGCTACATAAACATATTCCCGATAAAGCGTAAGAACGAAAATAATTCGTTCACACGGAAAAACGCTGACAAAACATTCTAAGTACCCATGTACAGATACATGTACAGGGAACGCGACGATGATCTCTCCCTACATCAAAAGAAAGCTCAAAGCTCAAAGCTTTCGTGTAGACACGGTTAATGTAATTAACCGAGAGGTCAACGGAGTCTGTTTTTACGATCGATACGGTACGGTCGCCGGTAAATTTTGTAAAAGAGGTGTCTGTGTAAAACTGGTTAAGTTAATTAAGTAAAAATAACATTGTGTTAGAAAAGGTTAAGTTGTGTAATACTGGTTAAGTTAATTAAGTAAAAATAACATTGTGTTTGAAAAAGTTAAGTTGTGTAATACTGGTTAAGTTATTTAAGTAAAAATAACATTGTGTTAGAAAAAGTAAAATTGTGTAAAACTGGCTAAGAGAAAAATAAAGTTGTGAAAAAATAAAACTGTGTTCGAAAAGATTAAGTTGTGTAAAACTAACTAAAAGGAGGAGTGTACTTCGGGGTGAGTTTTCGCCAGAAAATCTACTGTCCTTGTCAAAGGGAAAGGGAGCGTGAAAGAACTTCAGTGCGCATATGTTACACAAATTTTGAACATTTTTATTTAATTAATTATTCTAGATTTTAGTAATGAGTTATGTGTACTCCGTATATTCTCCCCCGGCAATGTTGAGCTGCGGTAATTCTATACTATGTGTAGATTGTTGGTCCGTTGCTTGGTTATGACGTCTTATGGCTGGAATTGGTTTGATGAACTTTTTTGTTTTGAACCCTCCTCGTCTTCCACACTTCAGGTAGAGTCCAATTGCAATGATGACGATAACGAGTAGATATGTACTACTGTAATGATGTAGGTCATGGATGTTTAGGTTTGGTAAATTTTCTATGCGCTGTTTCTGCGACTTGATTGCATCGTCTAGTTGCGTTAGGTCATTGTTGTTTACATCCTTGGTTAGCTGAGGAATGGCAACCTTTGATGTGCTTGCTGTTAAATTCGCGCTCAGAGTTAGGTGATTTGAAATAACTTGATGCGCCGGGATAAATGATGATTGAAGTTGCCCTCGAATCTTGCTGTTGGAGCTTATGTATAATGTAGGGTTGTAAATGACGCAGTCTTGCAGAAAACGAATGATTATATTTCCACTGAGTAGCATCGGGTACAAGGTATCGTCACAGATGATGTCATAATGTGTTTCTTCCCTTAACGTAAACAGCCAGGCATTAATACCACGTAGTCTTCTCCATATGTTGTCCAACTTCTTGCTTCGTAATTTATGAGATTTAAGTGTAAGTATTGGTTGTTTTAAGTTACAGATCAGATGATCGTCCATCAATTTTTGACATTCCTTTAGATCCTCTTCTCTGATAGGGTTGAAGCGATCTCTTCGTTGATTTACTGCTAAATATTTACTGGATGGTTCTATGTAAATATACTCGTCATTGTGAATTACAGGAATTGGTATTAACTCATACAAGTGATATGATTCTGCGTTCAGTAATGGAATTCTAATGTCAAACAGCACGTTCCTTTCTGTGATTCTAATATTTACATGAATTGAATTGTAGATGGCCATCAAAGATGTTGTACTTCCGTTTCCTGGTAGTCTTAAACTCTGAGGGAGGTGTTCTCGTATCACCTTCAATTGATCGTTAAGTTGGGCTGGAGTAAGTAATAGTGTGTTTATACGTCCATGCTTCGTGTCCATCACTACAGACAAGATGATTTTTTGTATGCTTTGGAAGGTGAATAGGCTTAGTGTTATTAAGATGGCTGCAGAATTAAATGCTTGAGTCGCCATTAATTCGTACTGTGAATGATTTAAATTGTTGGCTATGGTTTCTATTTGACTTTCGACTAAATTGAATTGACGCCGTACTGTCTCGTGGTCTTTCTTCATTACGTTGATTGTATTTTCTGTACGTTTGATTTTTTAATAACTGCCTTACCATAAGATCATTTTCCTTAATTTCATGTATCTGTTTTTCATATTGATCTGCAAATTCTAAATCCAGGATTCCGAATAACTTGTTTGAAATCGTTCCGATTATTTCAAGAGGTGCCCTTCTGCTGCGGGCTCGTAGGTGTCCGTTTTGCTGGTATAAAAGTTCATTTATGTGTTCGGATTCTAACATTTGGTGGTCGAGTTGGTGGATAGTCGCCGCACATAGTTCTTTCGATAACCGTACCTCTTCCTTACAAAGGATATTAAGTTTTATTATTGATTCCTTCATTCCACTAAATTCCTTCCAGTATGTTGATAGGTCATAGTAAACGAGCAGGTTCCATTCACTAGGATACAATTGAATTTGGGAGATGTCGTCGAAATATATGCCTTCATGGTTGGTTAATTTTGTTAATTCATATGGCTTGCTAACATCTTCCGCTAATACGATGACAAAAAATAATGCTAGCACAAACAGATAATTCCATTTATTTACTTTACTTCCTCATGTCATTGGTTGACTTCTTGATGTACAGTCATGAACACTGACCTTTGGATCCTTTGATGATTTGATATGTTCATTGGAGTGTCACTTTCGACTAGATGATTTCTTATTAGTCACAATGGCTGTATTTGTTGCTATCAATGTTTTCATTATTTGCTCCGATTCATCATCAGAATCGACTTCTTCGTGCATATTCATTGTGAGTTCTAATGATTCTATTTCTTTGTTACTGGTCACTGGCCTTATAGGGCGCCGTATTGTTCCATTTTTCGTCTGCAACGTTACCACCCTTGTTAATCCATCTTTACCGGGATGACTCTTGATGACTCTACCAAGAGCGCATTTTGAAGGTGGTTGTGTATCTTCCTTTATTAGGACGAGACTGCCTTCTTGTATGTTGGGCCTTTTCTGGTTCCACTTTGGTCTATGTTGTAGTTCACCTATATATTCGATGGACCACTTTCGCCAAAAGTCCTCGAACATTTTTTGAAGCCGGTCCCACCTATTTAGAAGGTTTATATGTGTTTCGAGATTATCTCTACATGGAACTGTTATCAAGGCTGATCCCGTCAAGAAATGTCCAGGCGTAAGTGTATCAAGGCTTTCTGGATCTTCCGATAGAGGACATAGAGGGCGTGAATTAAGGCATGCTTCAATTTGTGTCATTAGAGTATGTATTTCCTCATAGGTTAACCGAGTATCTCCAATTACACGTCGCATATGATATTTAATCGATTTCACACCAGCCTCCCAAAGTCCTCCAAAATGTGGAGATGCAGGAGGGATAAAGTTCCATTGAGTACTGACTTCTTTGAGTGCATCTCCGACATCTGTTTTATATTGATCTTGCTGATGAAGATCGCTTATAATTTAACTTGCTCCCACAAAGTTAGCGGCGTTGTCACTATACAAGTGTGATACTGGACCCCTTCTACCGACTAGTCTCTTAAACGCTGCGATAAATGCTTTGGATGTTAAATCTGTAACTACCTCGATATGAATGGCCTTCGTGACAAGACATATAAATATAGCAATATATCCCTTGTACGACTTATTACCTCTGCCCTTGGTCAAAAGTATGTCGAAGGGACCAGTATAGTCGACTCCTGTGTGAGTGAATGGACGACTGGGTATTACTCTCGCTTTTGGTAGGATACCCATCATTTGTTGAGATAATTGCGTTTTGTACCGGTGGCATTCAACATACTTATGAATGAATCCCTTAACAGCCTTTAGTCCACTTAGTATCCAGTATCGTTGCCGAATTACTTCCAAAGTAAGTGAGTTTCCTCCATGGAGTGCTTGTATATGTGCTTCATTAATAATGAGAGATGTTAAGTCGCTTTTGTATGGCAGGATGATTGGATGCCTTTGTTCAAATGTTAAGTTTGCATTTTTTAATCTTCCACCAATGTGAATTATTTTGTTAGAGTCGAGAACGGGTACTAACGTTGTTAATCTACTTGTCTTTTTTAGTTCTTCTCCTTTATTTAGACTATTGAGTTCTTCACTGAAATGTTCTTGCTGAATCATTCTGATTATAGGTAATAATGCGTCTTCAGTTTCTTTGACAGTCGGTGAGCCGGTTACCCGTTCCTCCTTGCGTTTTTTTATGTTTTCTTTGAACCGAATGCAATAAGCTATAACTCGTTGCATTTTTCTTAGTGAGGAATACCTTGGAAGAATTAATTTTAATACATTTGTATGCTCATGATGGGTTATTGTATTTATGACGATTTTCTTTCGTTCTAATTCTATTTTCCTTATCTTTTTCGAAGGATAAGTGATTTCGTCTTGTTTCAGCCATTGTGGACCTTCCCACCACAACGAGTTTTCCGTTAGTTTTGATGGTAATATTCCACGCGATGACACATCAGCAGGATTTTCAGCAGACCTTACATGAAACCACTTACTGATGTCTGTCAGTAATTGAATTTCTGAAACTCTATTTCCCACTTCCACTTATGTGCGTCTTCTTGTATCCATGATAAAACTATTTTTGAGTCTGTCCAAGCGGTGTACGACAGGTTCCTTATATTAGACTTTCTATCGTTTCTCTTAGTAGTTTTGCCAATAGCGCAGCTCCACACAGCTCTAATCGTGGTAAAGAAAGTCTTAATTTTAATGGTGCAACCTTTGTTTTCGCGGTGAGGAGGGATGTTGACATCCTTCCTTGTTGAATTATTCTAATGTAAATAACTGCACTATATGCCTTTTCCGAAGCGTCGGAAAACCCATGTAATTCACATAAATCCGCCTTCCTTAAGTGAGTTAATTAATTGACTGCTCATCTCTATAGCTTCCTGTAAGGAGTTTCCCCCGGACAGAATATCGTCTACGTACGTATCATGTAGAATAACCTTTTCTGCTATGGGATATTTGTTTGCATTATCTCGGGCTAGTTGTTGAAGTGTTCGAATGGCGAGATATGGTGCTGCGGCTGTGCCATATGTGACAGTCGTCAGATTATATTCTTTAATGGGTTCTTCTGGAGAATTACGCCACAAGATTCTTTGATAATTCTGATCTCGAATATCTACCTTAATTTGGCGATACATTTTTTCAATGTCTGCTGTAAATACCACCATGTGTTTTCGCCACCTTAAGAGTACGGAAAGTAAATTCTGATGCATCAAATACAACCCTTAATTTGGTTGTAGTGTTGTCTTGTTTCAGTACCGCATGATGCGGAAGATAGTAGATTGTGCCTATGTTATCTGTGGCCGGTATAATGTGGCCTAATTTTTGGTATTCGTTCATGAAGTCCTTGTACATGGCATCAAAGATCTTGTTTGTCTTAAATTTTCAATTTTCCATTTGAAATAACCTTGCGAGTGCAATTTCTCTAGTTTCTGAAAGTTCTGCTTGTTCCGGATCCTCCTTAAACGGTATTCTCACAACGTATCGACCGTCTGTGTCTCTTCTGAAGTTAGTTCTAAAATGATTTTCACATTCCAAGTCCTCACTAGTTCTTATTGGTTCACTACATATCTCTTCGATTTCCCAATACTTACGTATTTTTTTGTTGATATCTACTTCTGATATGCAGCATTGGATTCGCTTTGTAGGTGCATTGTTTTGCACTTCTCCTGACAATATCCAACCGAATTCGGTTTGTTGTGCAACAGGAGTTCCGGGTGGTCCTCGTAATACGTTTTCTAATAATATTTGACCAAATATATCAGCTCCTAAAATTATATCGATATGTCCTGGTGTGTTGTATTTAGGATCTGCCAACACTAGATTCTTGGTGTGGTTTTGTTAAAATTCTTTCCGAAGGTAACAATTTCGTCAATCTCTTAAGTACAAGAGCTATTGTACTGAGCGCAAACGATGACGAGAAATGTGGTTGAATTGTTACTTCTATACAAGTTTGAACATTATCTACCCTTGCTTGTAAAACTCCAGTTACTATGGCATTGATTGTTTTTCTTCTTGCTTGTAATCTTTGTGCCGCATCTTCTGTAATAAAGGTGGCTTGTGCCCCTTGATCAATTAGTGCTCGCAATCTCATTGTATAACCATTTTTTCCCACTGCTTCTATTATGGCTGTAGCTAATAGAACTGTACGTTGCGTTTGACTTTCCGTTATATGCGTGACTACTTCTGATGTTCCCCGGTCTCTTCTCTCAGCTTGTCCTTGGCCATTATTGACCTGGTGTTTTATTTGATTGCTTGGAGATTTTTGATATGGCGCATTTAAATGTAAAAGTGTATGATGCTTCTTATTACATAATTTGCATGATCGCCAACTCTTACATACTGTTGCTGAATGTCCCTTGCCAAGATAGTTTGCGCATAAATTAGATTTACGAATTGCATCGTTTCTTTGAAAGGCGTTTAGTTTTGCAAATTTTTCACAGCAATAGATTTTATGATCAGCTTTACAGAATGCACAGGTGAGTTTGTCTATTGTACCATGATGAATTTTAGTTGACTTTTCTTGCTGGGTTCTATTGCCTCTAGGCCTTGAAATCTGTTTTCCAAGAATTCTAAAAAGTCAGTTAACGATTGTACTTCCCTTGGATTTTTCAATGTTTGTTCATATGTATGTCCGCCGGGATTCTTTGTCTAATTTTTGGGACAGTAAATGTATGATAATTGGATCCCAATTTGTAATGTCTATACCCAGATTTTTTATTGCTTCAAGGCATTCTGTGCTTGTGTCGTGAATACCTGTAAGTCCTTCTGCTGATTCGTTCGCGAGTTCTGGTTGATTTAGTTATGTTCTTAGTTGAACAGATATAAGCGCCCTTTTATTGTTGTATCGTTTATTTAAGATGCTCCAAGCCGTCTCATAGTTCTCATTTGTTATATGTAGATGTTGTATTAGCTCATTTGGCTCTCCAGTTAAATGCGCCTTTAAATAAAATAATTTTTCTGCATTGGCAATTTTTTTGTTTTTGTGTATTAATTCAGCAAATAGATCTCTGAATGATTGCGATTTTAAGTAGTTCATATTAAAGTTGGGTATATCAATGCAAGGTAATTTTATTTTTGTTTCACTTGAAGTAATTTGCGGTATTGTTTGCACAGCCGGAGAAAGCTTAGCTGAGTTTTCAAATTTTTCTTGTAAGCTGATGAGCGTTGCTTCGTATAACTCTTCTGTTTTCGTAAATATATTGTTATCGAAGTACTCTTCTTTGAATTTACCTAGCGCCATTATTTCTCCATGATTTATTACAATAAGTTCCCAGTAACCATTCAGAAGTTTAATTTTTTGTATAACATATGCCATTGAGGTTTCTGGTGTCAATTCTTTTTCAATTGCTGATACACATCTTTTCAACGTATCTATGATTGCTGTTTGTTTTTTTATAATTCGCAACTGATCTGCAATTGATTCAGAGGTTTTCTTTCTTTCTGTTGCTTCTCGAATTATATCCTCTAGTTGATCCCTTGTTTGATCGTGTAAGCTTTCGATTTGAGTGTAATAGTTTTCCCCAAAATATTTGTTCTGCGGATTTTGGTCCCGGTACATTTCAATCTGTGCATTTAGTTTCTCGATCTCGATCCAGGCGTTGTTCAGTGTTAACAGACGTGCTTCGTCATATTCCTTGGGTTTTCTCGCAGTTGAATCTTTTTTTATTTGCGTGTGAACCTTTTGTATGACCTTTATCTGCGTGTTTTGTTGTTTGAGTAATTGCTCCATTCTTGATGAGATGATGAGCTCTATGCTTGATGAGTTATTTCAACTGATGAAAATAATTCACTGTATTGTATGAGTGTTGCCCAAGATGCTGTAACAAACGCATTATTAAAAATTTGAGAACATCTGTTCCCCAAACTAAGTATTTATCTAGAGCCTCAAGACGCTTAGTTCAAGAGGTTAGCAAAATAATTCAGAGCCTCAAGACACTTTGTTCCAGAGGATGATTATTGTAATTATTATATCTGAAGACACTTTGTTCTTCAGATTTAATTGCTTTTAGTCACTCGCGTCTACTTAGACTTTCGTTTTTATTCGCGTTGCTCGAAGGACCATGTAATAAACTGTAAACTGGATGGACCACAATAAAAACCGTAAAAGTTAAAACACTTTAATACCTGTACTGTTTACAACGACTTTATTTGATCAAAATTTTTAATTACACTAACTTTCCTTAAGTCTATCATACATTTTTATAATAACAAATTGTTTAATTATCAATAACAAAAAATACGCAATTGAGACAGACAATGCAATAAACAAAAAAATGCAATTTAAGCTTTGCAATGAGGCGCACTTACAGTTCATTCACTTCTTTATCGGGAATGCAAGTAAATAAAGCTGAGTTAGTGATTTACTTGGGTGAAAGAACTTCAGTGCGCATAATTGCTTACATTGATTTATGAATGGAATTTATGTTACACAAATTTTGAACATTTTTATTTAATTAATTATTCTAGATTTTATTAATGAGTTTTATGTACTCCGTACAATAACATTGTCTTCAAAATTACAGTAAAGCAATTTCAAGGGAATCTATACTGTTACTTATTGAATGTGTTGAGTTATATATATAGTTATCCGCCTGTACACTCGGTCTTCAGGATTTCGTAAACTTCTCTTTGGTTATTTTAGATTGGGAAAATAAAAACGATTAAAAATTTTGATAAAAACATGCACTCTCACTCACTCACACTCAAAACTTTTAATCTTAAATATTCTTCATTTTTGGAAAAATATGAAGAAAGCTATGATTTTCAAAATACAATTGTTAATTTCACACTGTTTGAGCTTAATGACGTTATATGCTTGAATATGCCCAATGTGCAACTTGTCCTTCACCGTCAACCAATCTTTTTCTGCCTATCTTTTCAAACGTAACTAAGGACGGTGCCTGTTGAATTTGATAATAAATTTATACGTAACATTTATGCGAGCAAGTAAGGAATTAATGCTTCTAAGTAACGAAAATTATCTAAAAACAGAAGTCTGTTTGGCTATACTTTGCATATTCTTAGTTTAGAATAGATACTATATAGAAGAACAGCTCCTTAAATTGCCCTGGTCAAACGTGAACGAAATAGTTTGGCAATGTTGTTGCAATTTTGTATGGAAAAGTAAATCCTAAATGTCAAAAAATTCCGAAAGTAAATGCTATCTGTCAAAAATTAGTGAGCGAGGATCAATTTTGTAACTCTCAGAAGAGAAATTTCCTTTTTCGTCGATTAATTCGTATAAGCGGAGTTGGTTAAGTAATTGACAGTTCTAAAAATTCGTTACTTTCATATGAAATTAGCCCGTAAATCATTTTGAAGTGAATCATTTTGAAAGTGAAGTTGTGGTGACAGCTTAATACTCGTACCAGAAACATTACATTTATAAAGTTTAGTTATTTTGGGTTGCGTTCGGTTTCATTATCTACTTGTTGTAAATGCTATCAAAGTAGGTCGGAACAATTTTGTTTAAAGAAAAAAATGTATAAAAGTCAGGGAAAATTGTTCCATAGTTTAGTTCGAGTTTAGCCATAGACAATATTGTTTTAAAAACTATAATTATAAAATAAACCAAAATAAAGTTGATAATTATATTTTATTTAAAAAACCCCTTTTCTTACAGCAACCAAATTAAGTCCAAATTGAGTCGCAATTCGACCTTGCAGGAATCACTCTAGAACAAACAAAATTCAACCACTTATTAAGCGCTTTAGATGAAACTGTCTTTAGGGATATTAGTGATATTATTGCCAATCCTCCAACAGAAAAACAATACACAAATTTTAAGGAAACGTTAATCTCTAGACTTTCTACATCTGATAACGTAAAATTAAAGCAACTCTTAAATGAGTTGACCTTAGGCAACGCAAGACCATCGCAATTATTAAGAGAAAAGAAGACGTTAAATTCAGGAAAATAATCAGAGGAAATTTTAAAATCTCTGTGGCTTCAAATATTGCTTGGAAATGTGCAAGCCATACTAGCTTGTAGTACAGGAACAACAGATGAATTATCGATTATGGCTGATAAAATTTTGGAGGTGACTGGTCGAACTGAGGTTTATTCGGTTGCAACTAACCAAAACCCGAACGTTTCGACAATAACAACACTACAAAATGAAGTCAGTGAACTGAAAGAACAGGTAAAGGGGATTTCCCGTTCGTCATTTCGACCTTAAAATCAAAATTATTCAAGGTCAAAATCACGAAACCATTCGAGAAATCGAAATTTTTCAAGAAATAGGGAAATTTGCTGGTACCATTTTAAATTCGGTTTTTAAGCCAATAAGTGTACTCAGCCTTGTAAATTCAGTGCAAAAAATTCAACAAACTAATTGGTCGGTCTCCATTAGCAACGGGGGAATCTGACTCAATCAAAAATCGCTTACACATTTATGACAAAACCACACACCAACATTTTTTAATTGACACTGGATCAGACGTTTCGATTATGCCAAATTATCATTCAAAATTTGATTGCCCAAACGGTCTTAAACTTTTGGCGGCAAACTCATCAATACTTAACACATATGGTAAAAAGTGGTTAACATTGGATTTAGGCTTATGTCGAAATTTTGTATGGGAATTCATTATTGCGGACGTTTCAAAATCAATAATCGGTGCAGATTTTCTGCACAAGTACGGTTTGCTAGTAGATTTGAAAAACAGGGTTCTTATGGACCCCTTAGTTCACTTCGATCAACCGCCAAAACGGTAAAAGGTACTTTCGAATCGTTGGCCATTTACCACGATCCCGCGGTCAACCCAAAAATACACCAATTACTAAAAAAATTTAAATCCATTTCAACAGAGATTCATTTTTCATTTCGGGCTAAACATGATGTTCTACACTGCATACCTATCGAAGGACATCCTATAGCTTCAAAAGTTCGTCGATTAACTGGCGAAAAACTTATAGCAGCAAAGAAAGAATTCAAATTTCTCTTGGAACAAGTAATCTGTCGTCCTTCTGATAGTCCTTGGTCTTCCCCTCTCCATCTAGTTAAAAAAAAGAATGGTGAATGGAGACCATGCGGTGACTACAGAAGGCTCAATGCAATAACAATTCCAGACAGATATCCCATTCCTCATATTCAGGATTTTGCAAACCAATTAGAAGGTAGTAAAGTCTTTTCAACAATTGATTTGATAAAAGCATACCACCAAATTCCAGTTGCACCATCAGATATTCCTAAAACTGCAATCTGTACACCTTTCGGTCTGTTCGAATTTATGCGAATGTCTTTTGGCTTATGCAATGCAGCGAAAACATTTCAACGATTTATTCACTCGGTCCTACGCGATTTGCCATTCTGTTTTGTTTATCTCGATGAAATTCTTATTGCCTCTAAATCAGAATTAGAACACAGGGAGCATCTGAAACAAATTTTCTCAAAATTAGAAGCATTCGGACTATCAATCAACTTAGAAAAATGCAATTTCATAGAAAATGAGGTAAAATTTTTGGGACACACAGTTTCAGCTAATGGTATAAAGCCGTTACAGACACTTTAAAAGAATTGAGACGATTCCTAGGAATGATAAATTTTTACCGCAAATTTTTAAAACATACTGCAATTACCCAAATACCATTAAACAAATTTCTAACTGGCAACAAAAAAGATGGCAAGAAAAAAATAATTTGGACAAATGAAGCCATTAATGCATTTGAGGAGACTAAAAAACAATTATGTGAATCCACTTTACTAGCATTTCTATCGAGTAAAGCTCCATTAGCATTAATCGTGGATGCTTCAGATTCAGGTATCGGTGCAGTAGTACAACAAAAACATAACAATATTTGGCAGCCATTGGGTTTCTTTTCTTCAAAATTATCAATTGCACAAACAAAGTATAGTACTTACGACCGCGAACTTCTGGCAATTTATCACGGAATTAAACATTTTCGATTTTTGTTAGAAGGCAGAAATTTTACCATATTTACGGACCATAAACCATTAACTTTTGCATTTAAACAGAATCCTGAAAAAGCTTCGTCAAGACAAATCCGACATTTAGACTTCATCGGTCAATTCTCAACCGATATTAGACATATTTCAGGCAAACATAACATGGTAGCCGATACATTATCTAGATTGAATGAAATCAATATTAGTGGAGCAATTGATTTTGAAGCTGTAGCCACAGCTCAGACAAATGATCCCGAACTCCACCAACTGATCCAAAATTCTTCGTTGAAAATAATTAAAGTTAATTTAATTAATTCAAAGAAAGAAATTTATTGCGATGTGTCAATAAACAGATTACGATCTTATATTCCAGTAAAATTTAGAAAAGATATTTTCTTGGCAATCCATAATTTGAGTCATCCAGGTATCAAAGCGTCGGTAAAACTGTTAGTAAACAGAGTTATTTGGCCTTCAATTAAAAAGGATGTAAAAGAATGGAGTAGAAATTGTATACTTTGCCAAAGAGCCAAAATCTGAAGGCACGTCAATCCTCCTCTTTCCGATTTCCAGCATGTAACAGGATTGCTAGATTTGGTACTCCTTCAACAGTTAGCACAGATCAAGGATCACAATTTGAATCATATCTGTTTATGGAATCAACCAAATCATTAGGAATTAAACGCTGTCGCACAACAGCCTATCATCCTCAATCAAACGGATTTATAGAACGATGGCATCTGTTCAATTTCGCCAGCAATCATCTGTAAATACGAAAATGGTGACACAAAGCAACGCATTCCAAGAAAGGAGTACTTATCTGATGCGAAAACGATCCTGGTAAGTCTTTCTTCGGAATATTCTGGCTGACATCCTTTATCGGAATATTCTGGGTGACATCGCTCTAAAAAACAAATAAGATTAGTTAAGAAATTATTTTCTAATATCACAATAACATGTAAACAAACCATTGAACTGCATCACTCAACACTTTCACGCCATTAGAAACATATTACCGACAGCCACATCACAAAAACTCCATTACCAAATGTTTATCACAAAACATTTAACATGAAAAATTACAGTACAACAAATTTTTGAATAAAAAAAAAACACTTACCTCTTTATAAACAGCACTTTGACAAGTCGACAGCTGGTATTATACCGCTGCCAGTTCTTAATATCAACACACAGATGGCAACAAAAATTACCAGTATTATTATAAATTTCTAGAATTAAAGGAATTTAGACGAATATATGATATGACGTGGCATTTTGGGAGAGATGAAAAAGAAGATTGGATAAGCGTGGAGTTCACGGTGCAGCTCAATAGTTTTTTCGTCTTTGTTTCGGCTTTATAAATTTGAAATTTGTTGCAATTTTCGACACAAGATCTTGTAAAGTATAAATCTAAATTTGGTGCAAATAAAGTATTTGTTACGAGTTATTGAATATAAAAGTTTCGACTCCTTTCTTTATGAATTAGCCTAGCCCACTCTTCATTCGGAATTTTTTCATTGATTTGGTGAATTGGTATTCCACAATTATGGTCCTTTGTGAGCCGGATCAACCAGCATAATTACAACATAATTAGAGTTTTAAGTTGTCGCTTTGAACGAAATGGTTTGAGTGAACTTAATTTTATTAAACTGAATTGTAAATTGAATTAAACTAAATTGAATTTTCGTAGCATGAATTGAAATTAGTGGAATTTTGACAATAAATAGAACTCTGGACATCATTCGTGAATGTAATAAAGGTTTCGTGAACATTAGGAAGAATTCTACCCTTAACGGTTCATAACAGGATAAAACATTGCCGTATTTATTCACAGCTCAGCCAACAGTACCTACTGCAGAAAGGCCTCGTATGAGTTCAAGACATTTTAAACACAAATAAATTATTTGGTGAGTCATTTCCTTCTTTTGGTGGTGGTTATATATATTTACAAAAATGGAAGATTTAATAAAACTGCAATTTTCAACTTTCGATGAAATTCAACGTTCGATGAAGAATTACAAAAAAGACGGTAAGGACCGAAGAACGCAAAGATACATTGAAAATAAATTAGAGTCAATAAAAGATCACTGGGAAACGTTTAAAATAAATCATAGGAAAATTATAATTTTAGACATTCCGGCGGAGTTAGATGAAAAACTTAGTAAATATTTTACTGAGCAATAATTCGTAAAAGTGGAAGAATTGTATATCGAGAGCAAGTCACAAATTCAGGAAGATGCCGTGAAAATTAAAGGAAGTAGTCCAACTTTAAACGTTGAAACGAAAGAAAATGAAAAAAAGGAAGATAAGTCGGCTTCAGGGCAAGCGCTTAAATTACCTAGAATAAATCTTCCTACATTCCGCGGCGATTACAAAACTTGGAAAGCCTTTTATGATTTGTACTTAACACTCATACACAATAATGATTCGTTACCTCCCGTACAAAAGTTGCACTATTTGAAGACGAGTTTACAAGGTGATGCAGAACAACTACTTCGGCATTTTACTACCACAGCTGCAAACTATCAACCTGCTTGGAATCTGCTAAAAGATCGCTATGACAACACCAGAGTGTTAATTAAAACACAATTGAAAACTTTGTTATCACAACCCTACGTCACAAAAGACACAGCATCTGGCATACGAAGTTTAATGGACACAACAAACGAATGTGTGCAAGCGCTAAACAATCTTGGAGTTAATACTAAAGATTGGGACACCATTTTGACATACATTATAAGTGAAAGGTTGTCACCAGATACAAAGAAATTCTGGGAGCAGAGCATTGGGTCGAAACGAGAATTCCCAAAATTTGATGAGCTGGAAGGACAATTTGGAAGGACAATTTCGAGCCTTGGAATCATTAACAGGCAATACCATAAAACCAAAACAGCAGACCTACAAACATAACTTTCAATCTTTGAGGATGTTCTCATGCGTAGTTTGTTCGGCATCTCATTCGCTTCGTCAATGCCCTGAATTCTTCAAACTAGACTACTCAAGCAAAAGGAATGTCGTAATTCAGAAGCATTTGTGTTCTAACTGTCTAGCTAGAGGGCACAACTCATTCAACTGTCCAAGTAAAACATCTTGTTTTAAATGCAACCATAGACATCACACTCTACTACACAATGAACAAGTGATTGCAGACAAAACGAGAAGACCGTTCGAGAAGACATTCGAAGATGGAAAAACATGTGAATCAGGTAGCCAGGATATTAATGCAGTAAAGAGTACTCCATCAACTAGTCAACTACATGTAGGAAATATGTCAGTTGGGAACGAAGTCCTACTAGCTACCGCATTAGTAAAATTAATCGGAAAAAATGGATATAGCACTATCGTTCGAGCTTTAGTAGACCAAGGTTCTCAAGCATCTTTTCTAAATGAGTCAACAGTCGAAAAATTGCATCTGAAGGGCATTCCAGTCACTGTAAATATTTCAGGATTGGGAAACACGAAGACAGGAGTTGCAAAGTCGCAAGTTAAAGTTGAATTACAACCACTACAAAACACTCCCAGAATACAGGCCAATGTTTTTGTTCTGAAAAATTTAAATACTATACTACCACGACCAACCATAAAGAAATCCTGGTCTCATATCGTAGGATTGAATTTGGCCGATCCTAAATATCAAGAGCCAGGCAACATAGATATGATCATTGGAGCAGATATCTTCGGCAAAATCTTGCTTGATGGTTTAAAAGCCGGTCCGAATGGCAGTCCTATAGCACAAAATACAGCTTTAGGCTGGATTTTATCTGGTGAAATTGATGAAGAACAGGAACGAACAGTGAATATCTCTTCGTATCACTGTCAGATTTCACTTGACGAACAACTGAGGAAGTTCTGGGAACTAGAGGAAGTTCTTCCAATTAAACATCTGACGGAGGAAGAAAAAATGTGTGAGAAATATTTCAGCGAAACCGTGAGAAGATTAGACAATGGTAGATACATGGTACGTTTGCCATTTCGGACATACTCATCTCCAAAACTAGGTCGTTCCAGATCTATTGCATTATCTAGACTTAAGAGCATAGAGTCAACATTTTCAAGATCCGACGAATTTCGAATGGAATACATCAAATGAATGGAAGAGTACTTGAAACTGCATCATATGGAACTGGTAACAACATCTGAAGTGGAAAATCTGTGCGTTGACAAAGAGAATAAAATTTTCTATGCAACGAATTATCTACCACACCATGCGGTAGTTAAAGACAGCACTACTACAAAACTTCGAGTGGTATTCGACGCATCCTCGAAAACAATCCGAGGTCCTTCACTTAATGAAATGCTTTTAACTGGTCCAACATTGCAGGATGACTTGATGACTATATTGCTATAAATGTATAGGCAGATATGGGTTGACAGCAAGGACTCGGAATATCAAAGGACACTATGGAGAAAATCACCAAGTGAACCTGTCAGTAGTATGAATATGGGGGTTCGGGCCCATGAGAAAATCGAGCTCAAAATGTGCTATGGGGATTCGGGCCCATGAGAAAATCGAGCCAAAAATGTGCTTTGCCGATTCTAACGCAATCTTGGATTTAGGGTATTCGGTCTTGTAGGCTACAATTGAGAGATAAGGAAAAGAGATTTCGGTCTTGTAGGCTACAATTGAGAGATAAGCAAAATAGATAAGGATTGTCGGCCATCTTGCATTTTGGGTTTTCGGTCTTGGAGGCTACAATTGGTCTTCTTCTTCTAAAAAATGTGCTATGGCGGTTCTGGACCATCAAAAAATGTGCTATGGCGGTTCTGGCTCATGAGAAAATGCTATGGCGGTTCTGGCCCATGAGAAAAAAATCGAATCTTGGATTTTGAGTATTCGGTCTTGGAGACTACAATTGGTCTTCTTCTTCTTTGGTTTGATGATGGAAAGATAAGGATTGTCGGTCATCTTGGATTTTCGGCACGAACTTGCATCTGGACCTGGACCTGACTGGCAATTCTCAAAGGGGATTCCCTCTTGACTAGATAACATTCGGTTGCATGACGACATAGGAGGGTATTCCCTGACGTCACATGTTAGCTAGTCATATGTTGGCTAAGGTAGTGAAATTTAATTAAAAAAGCAGAGGTATCTGGATTTGAACAGCGGACCCTGAGTTTCACAGAAAAGTGTTCTAACCATGTGGCTATCAAGCTAATTGGCAATGGTACTTCTTAGTCGGTAAATGTTGGAGCTAAAAATAGAAAATTGGATTTTTACTTTAATTAGTGGAAAAAGCGATTTAAAAATAGCATCAACAATTTTGTCTAAAATCATTGATAAATAATTAATAAATATCTGGCTCAATTTCTTTTAACATAAAAAATCCGCTGATAAGTAGTAGTAAACATTTGGATTCAATTCGTTAGCGTAAAAAATTTGCCGATAAGAGTTGAATGGCCCAGAATGTTTTGGGGTGATAAGAAAAAAAAACGATTCGCTGTAGTAACCTCGAACTTTAAAAGATTGTCATGCAATTTCTTTTCCAGATCTAAATATAGACATTAATTCGAGGTCATATTATTAAATAATTTCGTGTTTTATGCAACTAGCAAGTAAGTCATTCTACCGATTACGTCATCTTGACCTTGATTACTAGTTAAAATAACATCATTGAGGAATAGTCAAAAGAATTTCTGTAATTAATGGAAAAAATCGGATGTTTAAAAATAACATGCATCGCTTTGCATAAATCCGTTGATAAGTAATAAACGTCTAGTCAAGGTAGCTAGAATGGCTTCTTTCGGTACTTTGGAGAGGTTTATCATGTGAAGAACTTGCAAAGAAAATAAATATCTCTTCATAGCCTTAAACTTCGTTTCTTTATGGTTCAGCCGTAATAATCTTAATAAGGGAAACCATTGATTCGTAATTATGCTTTAAATTTATACCAAGCTAGCAGCTAGCAAACCGATATATCAACCTTGAACTTAAGATAGGAAGAAGAAATTAACATGATCATTGCGGTCGTTGTAGCACTTTATAAAAATAGCGTCAAAAACTTTGAATTGGGATGATAGAACAAACAAAATCGAGGTAGCTGGAATGGATTCTTTTGTTAATTTAGAGAGATTTATCATGTCAAGAACTTAAGAAAATAAAAATCTTTTCATAGCCTTAAACTTCGTTTCATCTTTTTCAGTCGTAATAATCTAAATAACGGAAACCATATTTTTTCTTGAATCGTAATTATGTTTTAAATTTAAACCAAACTGACAGCTAACAACCCTATATGACATTTAAAACTTTAATTTTTGTATGAGTCATGTAACAATAGACCCAAACTGTGAGCTAACCGGGGACAAACGAACGAAAAACTACTATCCCAATGACCTTTTCAAAATTTATAGAGAAATACAGCTGAACCAATGAAAGAAATTTAAAGCGCATTAAACATTAAACGAACGAAAAACTACTATCCCAATGACCTTTTCAAAATTTATAGAGAAATACAGCTGAACCAATGAAAGAAATTTAAAGCGCATTAAACAGGGCTTTAATAATCGTATTGAAAGCTTTCTATTGGAAAATGATGATGAAGGAATTTTGGATCCAAAACAATTTTTCTACAAAATCAAACCTCAAGTTATAAATCTTCTTAAAGCCAGTTTACAGAAACACAATGCTATAAAGTTCAATATTGAATTATTTTGTGAATTTATGAAATATGTATAAAAATCCCCTGAATTAGGCTGAAGGAAATTGTTATGTGACTTGAAAGATACATTTCATGACATAATCCATTATAGAAATCTCCGAAAAGTAGTTTAAAGTATGAATTGAAGTTTTCATGCATTCATAGAGCTCTTTGATTCAGACAATGGAATTGATTAAAACAATATATTGATCTTAGTACTTTGCATAGATCAAAAGTTGTTAACACTTTCCGATCTTAAGCTCTTATGATGGAATTTGTATTTATCACGAGGAAGACACTAATTTTGTGTTCTTAAGTATATTCAAATGTTCAACAGGTGCTTACTATTGTCAAGACTTATTCTAATATCACCATTAAATCTTTTGGTTGGAGCACAGTTCCTTTCAGTCTTACACTAAAATATAAAAAGAAATTAGATTATATGAAATATGAGCTTAATAATATTATAATGTTAGAATTTATAGGTTTAAAGTCTAACATATATTCTTTATCTATACGAAATGTTGAATCTATAAAAAAAGCAAAGGGTGTTAAAAACAGTTCTGTTAACAAGTTAACTATAGGTAATAATAGAGATTACTTGTAAAAGAAGAATAATTTTAATGGTGATATGCTTATATTTAGATCTAAGTTGCAGCAGCTTTATACACAATATATTAATAACGTAGTTTTGAGCTCATCAGATGACAAAAGTTACCAATTACCGCCTAATCGATCGGACGCGTTGCGTGATCGCTCCTCAGTCAGTTCAATTTCTTCGCAGTATTTTCGTTTCGTGTGTTTTGTGCGTGTCTCAGCAAAATGAGTGCCACTCTTTCCCGGTCAATAATATACCTGACACAGTTTCTCCTTGTTTACATTTTTGTCAGTGACCTTATTTTCAACTGGCCGCTATTTTGCAAGAGACTCAGTTATTTTTTTTCGCTTTTTACAGTGCCGGGAATTATTTTTGTTTTTCAAGCGGAAGTGACTCAGTTTGTTTATTTTGTTTTAATCTGGTATTACTGCAACCTGGTGTAAAGCCTTTTGTTTAACTTTTTATTGTTAATTATTTCCGACTATTTCTTCACGCACAAAATGGCCCTTTGCAAGTCATGCTCTAATGAGTTGCTAAACAATGGTGTTACCTGTGATGGCATCTGTGGAGGTGTTTTTCATGGCACCTGTCTTTCACGTGGTCTTTCTACATGTAAAGAGTGCTCCAACATTAGGCCCTGTCACGTCTTACGGCTCATGAAGGAAGTCGTTGCTACGCTCTCCACGGATCAATCCTACATCGCTGATAAGGTCAACGAGATCTCCACAAACTTTGCCGGACCTCAAATTTTGTCCGATGACTGCGCTAGTCTAAACTTAAAACTGGACAAGCTGCTTAAGATCGCTGAGGGTTTGACCAACGACTCATCGCTTCTTTCAAGCAGGATTTGCGAGCTTTCCTTAAAGCTGAGCGGCCTGGTCGCTTCCTTGGATGACCTCCGCGCTGGATCACCATCGCCTTCCATCGGCCAACCTGCGGAATCTATCATGCCAATCTTAGACGACATTCGGCGCGGTGTCCGGCACGTCAAGCGGGATCTGGATTCGTGCTCAATAGCCATTGTGAAGAATTTTGAATTAATTGGCTCAGTCGGCTCTGATATTAAGAGTTTAACCACAAGAAGCTATCTCGGCCCCTCTTTTCCTCGGTCTGACACCACAGATGCTTCTGGTCTGAATTCTTCTTCTTCTGGACCTGCATCTTCTGAAGGGGACTGCTCCACTCTCCGGGATGCAACTTCCGCAGTTCCGCCTCAATCTACCGTGAAAGTGATTCCTCCGCATTCCTCCTTGTTGCAGCCTGCTTCTGATGGTGATGCTCCGGTTGGTTTGCTCAAGCCCGTTATAGAGAATTCTTCTTCTGGACTTACATCTTCTGATGGGGACTGCTCCACTCTCCGTGATGCAACCTCCGCAGTTCCGCCTCAATCCACCGTGAATGTGATTCCTCCGCATTCCTCCTCGGCGCAGCCTGCCTCAGATGGTGATGCTCCTGTTGGTTCGGTAAAGCCCGTTATAGAGAATTCTTCTTCTTCTGGACCTACATCTTCTGATGGGGACTGCTCCACTCTCCGGGATGCAACCTCCGCAATTCCGCCTCAATCCACCGTGAATGTGATTCCTCCGAATTCCTCCTTGGTGCAGCCTGCCTCAGATGTTGATGCTATTGCTGGTTTGGACAAGCCCGTTATAGAGAAGGTTGCTGATGTTGCCATCAATGTCTCTCCGCGAGTGTCATCCCAACCCACTTCCACCACATTTACGATCAACAAACTTGGCACCACCTGGACAGTATCGGAATGGGAGCAGAGACTAAAAAGGCTAGGCAGTAAACATTCATCTTTATCAAGCACAACTCCATTCCTTCTAAAGGGTGCACCTCATAACGCCAACGATTGCTGGGATTCACCCCCGTTAGCTGCCTGAAGTTACTCTCGTCAGACGCAGGGAAATCCAGCAAGTTCAAGATCTTCATCCCAAACAAATATGTCTGGCTCATCAGTAAAACCTCCAGCAAATTCTTCACTCTCGGCAACATCACAATTTCTAAGTGGACTAGGAAGTACATTAAGTTTAACCCTAAGCCCTCTGCACCTAACCCTAAATTAAATACTAAAAAACCTAACCTCACTAACTACCCCAAACGACCTTCTCCCATACCTAAATTTAGTATTCACCCTAACCATAAGAATCTTAGAACTAGTAACAACATAATCACTCCTCACTCTTCCGCACATCTCACCATTAATCCTAAATCTAGTAATCCTAACTACAATTGGCAGTTCAAAATGGGAGTATTTCCAAATTTTAATCTAAGTACTCCAGTCAAGTATCCCAACTTTATATATTCTCACACCCTTAACCCCCCTGTTCCAGTTACACCGAAGCCCTCGAACACGTCCATTCCAACCGTCAACCCAACCAATACTGTTTTGAGTTCCGTATGTACAGCACACCCACCTAACCATGCACTCCCAACTTCTTCCGCATGCCCTCCTAACCTCAAGCCAACTTCTTCCGACCACTCCACCACCTCTGCTCCGATTTCCGTCGGTCCCACCTCTCCTCTATATACGCCAAACCTTGCACCCGCTACTTCCTCCGCATGCCCACCTAATTCCACGCCGTCATCCTCGTACACTGTCGCCCCGTCTCAAACAAATTCTACCTCCGTTGACCCGCCCATTCCGCTAGCCAAAACTCCTTTATCCGAACATCATTCATTTATCGATCCCCTTCTCCCACCTACAGTTAAATTGACTTTGCGCTCTGCTTATTCTAGCGATGGACGATACCTCTTGTCCCGTTTACGGGACCGTCGCATTTATGACAACGTACGTCTATTTCTAGCCTATCTCCACGACAAACCGAACTCCGTCTGTGTTGAAGGTAAAACCAGCACTAACGTCATGTTAAGTATACAACAAGAAGGCCTGCCCACAGACCCATCAGTCTTACTCCAACTTTTCACTAAATACCATGAATCATTCAATATACCTTCCCATAAAGTTTCAGAAGATCTATCCACCTATGCTACGTACGTCAGTTCTCGCCGTATTTCCCATCTTCAAAAAAGTCGTAACGACTCCTTAAACTACTTTCGTTCCTAACCCCCTTGATTTCCCTATTTCTGACTTCCCCTCTATTGCACCCGCGGTTTCCGATCAAGATCCTCTCCCCAACAGCTTGTCGGTCTATTACCAGAACGTAAGAGGACTTCGTACAAAAACATCCAATATTTTTCTTAACTCCCACAAATTCCCGCACGATATCTTTGCCTTAACTGAAACCAATCTAACACCAGGAATTCTCGACAACGAACTATTCCCTCCAAACTATACCATTTTCCGTGTCGACGGTTGTGTAGGTACCAATGATCCACCAGGTCGCGGGGTTCTCATAGCTGCTCACAACCGTTATGATGCCACCCTGCTAAAGACCTCCGACTCTACAATATCAGAATTTGTAAGTATAAAAATAGCACTAAATAAGTGTCTTCTGTACATCCTCTGTTGTTACATTCGCCCCTCTCAACCTTTAGACGCCTACGAGCCCATAATTGAAGCGATCGATACCCTGCTTGAGAACGCTAACGCGTCCGATGAATTTATTTTATTGGGTGACTTTAACCTCCCCCGTATCCAATGGTCATTGTCCGAGGACTGTTCTCACTTTGTCCCCCTTAACGCATCTTCGGCCAAAGAAGCCTTCTTTACCGATCAGCTCTCCGTTTCAGGTCTCTTTCAAGTAAGCGGAGTCAGGAACTTCCTGGACAGACAATTAGACTTAATCTTTTCTTCAGACCCAGTTAACTCGGCTGTCGCAGAAAGCAACCATCTTCTCTCCTCCCTCGACCGTCACCATCCTCCTTTGTTCCTCGTTTTCTCCTACGAGCACCTTCATGCCGTTTCAGGCTCCGAGTCTTCTTTATCCTTCAATATTCGTAAAGGCGACTTTGACAAATTAAATCACTTGCTCCTCAACTCTAATATTGGGGATATCCCTCAACATCTCCCAGTTGACGTTGCTTTAGAGGCGTTCTATTCGGAAATACACGCTTGTCTTACACAATCTATCCCTTTTCTTCCTCGTAAAAACTACTCCTCATCACCCGTATGGTACGACAAAGAATTACGCTCTCTTCGCAACAGGAGAAATAAACGTTTCTTCTAACCCAGACTGAGTCTGACTATTCTTCCTATCTATCTGCTTATACCTCTTTTTCTGAACGTTGTGATACCCTCTACCATGAGTACCTCCAACGAATGGAAACTAGCCTCATATCCGACCCAAGCGTTTTTATAGCTTTATTAATTCTAAGAAGAAATCCAATGGTTACCCTTCCACCCTAAAGCTCGAGAGTACCTCTTCATCTGATCCTAAGGTTATCGTTAACCTCTTTGCACACTTCTTCAGTAAATCTTTCAGCGACAATTCTCTACAACCCGACCTTAACTATTTTGCATTCATGGACAAATGCACTCAAACGTACAATATTCTTTTCAGTTCATCCATTTCTAACCCTATTGTCGCTCGTTCCGGCGTCCCTCATGGCAGCCACCTAGGTCCATTGATTTTTATCCTCACAATAAATAATGTAGAATGTGTCATAAAACACTCAGAGTTGTCCATTTATGCCGATGACATGAAAATAATCAAACATATCTCCTCCACTACCGACTCTCTTCTCCTGCAAGAAGACCTCGATTCATTCATCACATGGTGCATGAAAAACTTTCTAGAGCTCAATGTCTCCAAATGCCAGTCCATCTCTTATTCCCGCAAGCGTCTTACCGCCACCCCGAGAGTCTATATGTTAACCGACGTACCAGTCCCTATCGTTACCTCTTTGTGTGACTTAGGAATAATCTGTGATAGTGAAGTAAATTTCCGTTCCCATATTGATAGCATAATTAACAGAGCTAACTCCGCGCTAGGGTTTGTGAAGCGCTGGTCTAGAGAATTCTCCAATCCTTATGTTTCCAAATCTCTCTACGTCTCCTTCGTTAGACCTCTCCTTGAATATGCCAGCCAGGTATGGTCCCCTACACAAACAACTCACATTAATAGGATTGAATCTGTCCAGCGTAGGTTTCTTCGCTTCGCTCTACGTGATCTTCCGTGGGTTGACAGATTCAACCTTCCTCCCTATGAAAACCGTCTGAAACTGATCGACTTACAACCCCTAAGCAAACGTCGTGATGTCTCCGACATTCTCTTCATTTATCAATTATTAACTGGTGCCATAGACTGCCCCTCAATCCTGCAATCTTTACCCATCTATACCAATCCCCGTAACCTTAGGTCCACTCCCCTTTTCCGACTCGACCGCCATCGCACAAACTACGGTCAAAGCGATTCAATTACCAGGATGTTACGAAAAGTCAACGACCTTTCCTCTTTTGACTTCCATCTGAGTAAATCATCCCTTCACAAAGCCTTATATCTTGACCCCGCCCATCTTGATCCTAATCGCCTACCTTAAATCTTCTTCCTTACCCCTTATGCCAGTAATCAATAAATATAGCTCATATTGTAGCTTAAACATTTTATTTATTTATTATTACTTATTATTTATTGTAGTTTGTGGAATAGCTTATATATTTTTTTGTATATTTATGGAATAGCTTGTATTAAGCTCAAATAAATAAAGAATAAAATAATATTTAAGAGAGTATAGAATTAAAACGTATGCTTGGGGGCATTATATAAAAGTATAACTTTATAAATAAAGGAATCAGAGGGTGGTTAACACAATGTTCTCGCAATGTTCTTAAAATTAACACCCCATTTATCTTCTTACGAGTAGACAACAGGAAAGAAAGAAAGATATTAAGATTTAATGGTGATATTAGAATAAGTCTTGACAATAGTAAGCACCTGTTGAACATTTGAATATACTTAAGGGATCGTCTCAGTGTGACCGTCCGAAAAATCACTGATTTTCGCGATTTTTTTTTTAATGTTGCAATAAACTAATCGGTCCGGTTTTTTTTTATAAATAAATACATTCATGACGAATACAAAATGATTTTTTTTATGTTTATTTATTGGATGTATAATAGTTGAATAAATTGTTGAAATGACACGTAAAAAAAAGGTCCTGTACAGTTTCCACGATTGCGGTCGCAATTTTGATCTGAAACAAAAATTTCAAAAAGACTATTAATCTGTAGGGAACTCGCTATCGCGCTATGGAGGGTTTTTTTAATTTTTTTTAATTTGACAAAATGGCAGCGGTTTGAAGAAAAAGTATTGAATTTGGCCCTTTTTATTGACAGTTTTTCGTAAAAAAAATAGCAAGATTTCAAAAAAAAAAAAAAAGCTTCCATAGCGCTATAAAGAATGACGTTAAAAATGTTCTCTCCAAATTGGAACTAGATATCTTCAAAACTCTTCCTTTGAGAGTGGAAACCGTTTTGAAAAACACCATTCTGATAAAAACGCGTTTAAAGATTGAAGTTGGAAGTTGGTTTCACTCGTATGTCTATCCGTGGTTGTTGTCGAAAACGAACTGGAATGCTTGGCCAGTTTATTTTGGAAAGTTATAGAACGTAAGCACCTTAGAAAGATACACACGCAGGTAGAAAAATAAACAAAAGGAATAACGGTCGAGCGGAGCGCCGAACGAGGCAGATGTCTCACTCCGTTCCCCACTCCGTTCCCTTTCTACAAGAAACGCTGTAGCGACCGTAATAATTTGAATTTCGATTTGAAAATTTGAGAGAATGTTTATTACAGTGTATACTATCCGATAATGCAACAACAACAAAATCGATTTTTCGAAAATTTCACACTGAGACGATCCCTTAAGAACACAAAATTAGTGTCATTCCTCGTGATAAATACAAATTCCATCATAAGAGCTTAAGATCGGAAAGTGTTAACAGCTTTTGATCTATGCAAAGTACTAAGATCAATATATTGTTTTAATCAATTCCATTGTCTGAAACAAAGAGCTCTATGAATGCATGAAAACTTCAATTCATACTTTAAACTACTTTTTGGAGATTTCTATAATGGATTATGTAATGAAATGTATCTTCTAAGTCACATATCAATTTCCTTGAGCATAATTCAGGGGAATTTTATATTATTTGCGCAAAATGGTAGATCATTGTGTAAGTCATGAAGTGATTCTAGATAAGTTAAATCTACTTCAAATATATATATTCAATTTCTGAACTTTGAGGAACGCTCATTATATCGATATCCGTATTTTCTATCCCATTGAAATTCCTCATATAGTAAGAATTCAGACATGTCCCCACCCATATGAATTATTGGTATCGAAGTAAATTAAATATGTTGAGCTTTGTGATGGGGTAACATTTTCCATATACTTATTATTAGCAGTAGAATGCCTGCGAGAACATATAAAGTTATACATATTAACGACAGTTAATAATTATTGTAATTGAATCTTTGCATACTTAAGCATAGCATACCAAAATTATTCTGGTGCTATATAATAATGACAATATAAATAGTCTACAAATATTTTGTATTCGAATGCTTTACAAACGTTTGTTGCATGCGCATAATCATTATCAGAACACTTCGTATCTGTAAATTTATTATGAAAATACTTTTGCATAGACAATGAATTTTCACTAAATTATTCAAAGCAATTAAAATATTCATAGGGAAAACCCCTTTTCCTAACATTAAATTAAATAAATCGTGATTTTTATAAAGGGATCAGGTTAATATTAAGTTTTCATCAGATAAATTATTCGATAATTTTTTCTACGCTAGAGGGTATCTATATGAATCTAAAAATCTATGATTTCTATACTTTGATTTCTTGCAATATAAATTCTTTTCGCGATTGACACATAGCGCTCCTTATTTAATGGTATAATATTTATTGCATCTTTAACTACATCTAAGGCTTTAATAAATAAACGACAATCATACTTCCACTTCAATGTGGATGATTCTTAGAAGAGCCCAACCGATATCAATTTCTTGAAATTCTTCAGATTTTGCAATAATTTGTTTCATCATTCTATCGATTATGTCTGGAAATTGAAAATTATCGGATGCTATGTTCATCTTCGCCTGAGAAGATTTTATATCTAAAGCTACTTTGTTTTTATCTACATCATCAGTTTTAGCATATTTCATAAATTCACAAAATAATTCAATATTGAACTTTATAGCATTGTGTTTCTGTAAGCTTGCTTTAAGAAGATTTATAACTTGAGGTTTGATTTTATAGAAAAATTGTTTTGGATCCAAAATTCCTTCATCATCATTTTCCAATAGAAAGCTTTCAATACGATTATTAAAGCCCTGTTTAATGCGCTTTAAATTTCTTTCATTGGTTCAGCTGCATTTCTCTATAAATTTTGAAAAGGTCATTGGGATAGTAGTTTTTCGTTCGTTTGTCCCCGGTGAGCTCACAGTTTGGGTCTATTGTTACATGACTCATACAAAAATTAAAGTTTTAAATGTCATATAGGGTTGTTAGCTGTCAGTTTGGTTTAAATTTAAAACATAATTACGATTCAAGAAAAAATATGGTTTCCGTTATTTAGATTATTACGACTGAAAAAGATGAAACGAAGTTTAAGGCTATGAAAAGATTTTTATTTTCTTAAGTTCTTGACATGATAAATCTCTCTAAATTAACAAAAGAATCCATTCCAGCTACCTCGATTTTGTTTGTTCTATCATCCCAATTCAAAGTTTTTGACGCTATTTTTATAAAGTGCTACAACGACCGCAATGATCATGTTAATTTCTTCTTCCTATCTTAAGTTCAAGGTTGATATATCGGTTTGCTAGCTGCTAGCTTGGTATAAATTTAAAGCATAATTACGAATCAATGGTTTCCCTTATTAAGATTATTACGGCTGAACCATAAAGAAACGAAGTTTAAGGCTATGAAGAGATATTTATTTTCTTTGCAAGTTCTTCACATGATAAACCTCTCCAAAGTACCGAAAGAAGCCATTCTAGCTACCTTGACTAGACGTTTATTACTTATCAACGGATTTATGCAAAGCGATGCATGTTATTTTTAAACATCCGATTTTTTCCATTAATTACAGAAATTCTTTTGACTATTCCTCAATGATGTTATTTTAACTAGTAATCAAGGTCAAGATGACGTAATCGGTAGAATGACTTACTTGCTAGTTGCATAAAACACGAAATTATTTAATAATATGACCTCGAATTAATGTCTATATTTAGATCTGGAAAAGAAATTGCATGACAATCTTTTAAAGTTCGAGGTTACTACAGCGAATCGTTTTTTTTTCTTATCACCCCAAAACATTCTGGGCCATTCAACTCTTATCGGCAAATTTTTTACGCTAACGAATTGAATCCAAATGTTTACTACTACTTATCAGCGGATTTTTTATGTTAAAAGAAATTGAGCCAGATATTTATTAATTATTTATCAATGATTTTAGACAAAATTGTTGATGCTATTTTTAAATCGCTTTTTCCACTAATTAAAGTAAAAATCCAATTTTCTATTTTTAGCTCCAACATTTACCGACTAAGAAGTACCATTGCCAATTAGCTTGATAGCCACATGGTTAGAACACTTTTCTGTGAAACTCAGGGTCCGCTGTTCAAATCCAGATACCTCTGCTCTTTTAATTAAATTTCACTACCTTAGCCAACAGCTGACTAGCTAACATGTGACGTCAGGGAATCCCCTCCTATGACGTCATGCAACCGAATGTTATCTAGTCAAGAGGGAATTCCCTTTGAGAATTCCCAGTCAGGTCCAGGTCCAGATGCAAGTCCAGGTGCAAATCAAAGAAGAACAAAATCAATTGTAACCTCCTTACTTTTTCATACTTTTTTTCGTGCCGAAAATCCAAGATGACCGACAATCCTTATCTTTCCATCATCAAACCAAAGAAGAAGAAGACCAATTGTAGTCTCCAAGACCGAATACTCAAAATCCAAGATTCGATTTTTTTCTCATGGGCCAGAACCGCCATAGCATTTTCTCATGAGCCAGAACCGCCATAGCACATTTTTTGATGGTCCAGAACCGCCATAGCACATTTTTTAGAAGAAGAAGACCAATTGTAGCCTCCAAGACCGAAAACCCAAAATGCAAGATGGCCGACAATCCTTATCTCTTTTGCTTATCTCTCAATTGTAGCCTACAAGACCGAAATCTCTTTTCCTTATCTCTCAATTGTAGCCTACAAGACCGAATACCCTAAATCCAAGATTGCGTCAGAATCGGCAAAGCACATTTTTGGCTCGATTTTCTCATGGGCCCGAATCCCCATATTCATACTACTCCTGTCAGAGACTACAAATTAAAAACAGTTACATTCGGTACTACTTCGGCTCCTTATTTAGCAGTGCGAACTTTGCATCAGTTATCAAAGGACGAAAGTGAAAGTTATCCCTTGGCTTGTGGATGATTTGTTGACAGGCCCAAGTACGATTCCAATGGCTTTAGAATTACAAAGAGAGATTATAGACTTGTTGAAATCGGGCGGCTTCAATTTCAGAAAGTGGGCTTCTAATAAGACCGAACTGTTAGACAATATTCCTAGTGAAGATAAAGAACTTAGTAGTGTGCGCAATTTAAGTTTTGATGAAAAAGTGAAGACATTAGGCATAAATTAGTATCGTAGGTTAGATAGTTTTAAATATACAATTGCAATACAATTTAATGATGAGGCAAAACTTACAAAAAGAAAATTCTTAAGTAACATTTCGAAATTATTGGATCCTCTTGGATTTTTGGCGCCGATCACAATAAAACCGAAAATGTTAATGCAAGTCGTTTGGTTGAGGGGCATTGGTTGGGACGAAGAAATTCCGGAAGACATTTTACATGTTTGGCATCAAATCAGCAGTCAACTCAAGGAAATAGAGTGCATTGAAATTCCAAGGTGGATACATACTCCAACTAATTCGGCAGAAATCCATGGTTTTTGTGATGGATCCCTTCACGCATATGCAGCAGTGCTATACGTGCGTTTAATAGACACTGCAGGAAACATTAAAGTTATTCTCCTTGCGGCGAAAACGAAGGTAACACCGATAAAGCAAATTTCTCTGCCTCGAGTTCAGCTTTGTGGAGCAACCTTACTGGCGCGACTCTTTCAAGCGGTTACAACGGCAATGAAATTCGAACACATCTCGTTTCGAGCATGGACTGACTCCACTATAGTCCTTTCTTGGCTTCAAGGCCATCCCAATAAATATTAAACCTTTGTCGCTAACAGAATAGCAGAAATTCAAGGAGCATGTAACAACGATGTTTGGAACTATATGCCTACTGACAGTAATCCTGCTGACTGTGCAACAAGGGGACTACTACCTGTCGAAGCCGTAAAACATAATTTGTGGTGGAATGGACCAGATTGGCTTAGAATGGCAGAGGAATTTTGGCCTTCGGTTACTAACTTGAAAGAAACAAACTTGGAAACAAAAACGATCAGGGTAAATTTTAGCACAACACAGGAAGATTCATCCTTGTATTCACTTATCAGCAAGTATTCATCTTTACTAAAAGTGATCAGAATTACGGCGTATTGTGTTCGATTTGTATCACGATGTCGATCAGATCCAAGAAATGAAACAAAAAACTGGTTAACATAAACAGAATTAAAATGTGCCTTGCTATTTTGGATTAAGCAAGCACAAGCGGAAGAATTCAAAACGGAGATAAATGATCTTCAACCCAACAAACATTTACAAACTGGACAACTGATTAACTTAAACCCATTCCTCGACAGCAATGGTATACCAAGAATAGGGGGCAGATTACAAAACGCAGAAATTTCATGGGCTGAAAGACATCCAATAATATTACCGAGTCGACAGAGATTAACAGATTTAATAATCGATGTCATGCACAAATCAACACTTCACGGTGGACCACAGCTGATACTTGGACTACTTAGACGAAAATATTGGATCCTACGAGCAAGAAGCACTGTTAGAATGCGCATTCATAAATGCATTACCTGTTTTAGACAAAGAGCTCAATGTTGCAGTCAACTAATGGGAAGCTTACCCAGTCCCAGAACAAATATATCAAGACCATTTAGCCACGTTGGAGTCGACTACTGTGGACCTTTTGAAATAAAAACTTTAAAACTGAGGAACGCAAGAAAGGAAAAATGCTATCTAGCTGTATTCATCTGTTTAGCAGTAAAAGCTATACATATTGAGGTAGTAACTGAATTATCTACTCAAGGCTTTCTGGCAGCCTTTAAACGGTTCACTGGTCGTCGAGGAATGCGTAGTGACATATATTCGGATAATGGTACAAACTTCGTGGGAGCAAGAGGTATTTTAGACAGCGATTTGAGGAACTATCTTCGACAGCTAGAAAAAGACGTTCCTGAACATCTAGCAATTAAAGAGATAACTTGGCACTTTATTCCTCCAGCAGCTCCACACTTCGGTGGATTGTGGGAGAGCGCAGTGAAGTCAACGAAATTTCATTTAAAAAGGCTTTTAGGAAACACCTCTTTAACCTTTGAAGAACTCACAACGGTAACAGTGCAGATCGAGGCATGTTTAAATTCCCGTCCCATTTGTTCGCTAACTAGTGACGCCACAGATCTAACCGCTCTCACTCCTGGACATTTTTTAATCGGTGCACCCATTATGTCAATACCCGAGCCATCATATTTAGAACAAAGGGAACACCGACTGAATCGTTGGCAATACATACAACAAATAATGCAGGCATTCTGGAAACGTTGGCAATCTGAGTATTTGTCACAACTACAGCAACGCTCAAAGTGGAGCACTAAGAATAGAAATTTAAAAAGCGGAGATATTGTCTTAGTGAAAGATGAAAAATCACCACCGTGCAATTGGCTACTTGCACGAGTCATTGAAACTCATCCTGGTACAGACAATTTAGTTAGAGTCGTCTCGATCAAAACAAAGAACAATATATGTAAACGTCCAGTAGCTAAACTTTGTTTACTACCAATAGACGACAACCTAAAAACAAATGCAAATAACAACCCAATTCAAACACCGTAAGAACTTCACTCCCATCATTCGTTTATATCCGCATCCATTTCGTCATTTTCGCGCACAATCCCATTCCTTCCTCAATTGGCATAACTTATTTCCAAACATTTACTTGTCTACATTTTATCGTTCTAGTTCATCTTTAATTGTTTGTCCACCAGAAATCAATAACAATAACATTTTGTTTTTATTGGGACGTTGTCCCAAGGTCACCCCGGAGCATGCACAATTTCGCCAGCAATCATCTGTAAACACGAAAATGGTGACACAAAGCAACGCATTCCAAGAAAGGAGTACTTATCTGATGCGAAAACGATCCTGGTTAGTCCTTCCACACTGCGTCCTTTATCGGAATATTCTGGCTGACATCGCTCTAAAAAACAAATAAGATTAGTTAAGAAATTATTTTCTAATATCACAATAACATGTAAACAAACCATTGAACTGCATCACTCAACACTTTCACGCCATTAGAAACATATTACCGACAGCCACATCACAAAAACTCCATTACCAAATGTTTATCACAAAACATTTAGCATGAAAAATTACAGTACAACAAATTTTTGAATAAAAAAAAAACACTTACCTCTTTATAAACAATCTCCATCGTCATTACCTTTGACAAGTCGACAGCTGGTATTATACCGCTGCCAGTTCTTAATATCAACACACAGATGGCAACAAAAATTACCAGTATTATTATAAATTTCTAGAATTAAAGGAATTTAGACGAATATATGATATGACGTGGCATTTTTGGAGAGATGAAAAAGAAGATTGGATAAGCGTGGAGTTCACGGTGCAGCTCAATAGTTTTTTCGTCTTTGTTTCGGCTTTATAAATTTGAAATTTTTTGCAATTTTCGACACAAGATCTTGTAAAGTATAAATCTAAATTTGGTGCAAATAAAGTATTTGTTACGAGTTATTGAATATAAAAGTTTTGACTCCTTTCTTTATGAATTAGCCTAGCCCACTCTTCATTCGGAATTTTTTCATTGATTTGGTGAATTGGTATTCCACAGCATCCCTTAAAGCATCGTTAATGTGCTACCAAAATTCTCAATGGACCAAATATTTACCACTCATTCTATTAGGTTTTCTCCACCTAAATTAGTATACGGTGAAAATTTACGTTTACCCGGTGATTTCTTTAATAAAACAAACATTTCAAAAAATCAAACAGAATTTATTAAAGACCTGGAACAACATTTCGAAAATATACAGCCATCACCGGCATCCAGACATACATCAAAGAAAATTTTTATCTTTAAAGATTTAAAACACTCCCCCCTGGTTTTCGTTCGAGTGGACGGCACTAAACGATGTTTACAACCTCCATATGAGGGACCTTACGAAGTACTAGATAGAAATGAAAAATTACTTATAAAGGGTAAAGAAATTAACGTTTCCATTCAAAGATTAAAACCGTGTTTCACTAACCCAATGCTCGAAGATTCCCAGAACGTTTCATCTAAAACAAATATATTTTCACCTAAAGCTACACAAGGATCGCAGTTGCCAGTGTCAAGCGATGAATCAACCAACAACCAAAGTAGAGGAGAGTTTCTACAGCCAGTGCTAGAAGACCCTACAACTTTGGTAAACAATCACAGGTCGAATCATGATAGAGTACAAAATTCAAATAATTACACTACAACAAACACAACCAATCAAAAATCGTTAAAGCCAGTGTCTATCGATATACCGCTTAACAGCCGAATAAACAATAATGTGTCTTACCAGGCAGTGCTAAATAACCCGCGAAAATCGGCACATACAAATTACCCACAAGCACTTAATTCTACTAGAAAAACCGTAACATTTGATACCAAAATTAGGTTCTTAAAAGATGGAAATACATATTTCCCAACCAAAAAGACTAGAGTTGCACGCACCACCAGCACGTTTCGCTTAACCCTGAGGATTCGCTGGCAGGGGAGTACTGTGGTGACAGCTTAATACTCGTACCAGAAACATTAGATTTATAAAGTTTAGTTATTTTGGGTTGCGTTCGGTTTCATTATCTACTTGTTGTAAATGCTATCAAAGTAGGTCGGAACAATTTTGTTTAAAGAAAAAAATGTATAAAAGTCAGGGAAAATTGTTCCATAGTTTAGTTCGAGTTTAACCATAGACAATATTGTTTAAAAAACTATTATTATAAAATAAACCAAAATAAAGTTTATAATTATATTTTATTTAAAAAACCCCTTTTCTTACAGCAACCAAATGAAGTCCTCTGAATGGAGGCACAATTTTAAAGACCTAGGGAGTTCCGCCCTCACTAGGCAATCAAGGTTGAGATCGCCAACACCAGCCGATACCCCAGGATTAGATAGTCGAGACGTGGGACTCGGCTATATAACTCAACCACTGCAAGGATTTGGACCTAGCACAACCATCCCACAAAGTGTCTATTCGTGTTTTATTTCGGTATTTTTGGTAAAAATGAATAGGAAAAAACAACTTTTTAAGTGCGTCGCAAAGAACTGTGGCAGCGTTAAGTATACAGGTTGCGATTTAAGATTTTACGCTTTACCTCATGAACCTGAAAGGTAAGTTAATGCTTGGACATGCTCCTTGGACAAGGGATAACTACAATACATTAGGCGCTGTTCATCTCCCTTTGTTCCTGAGTCTCGACATCATCCGGCACTACATTTTATTCTTGGTCTTGATCCTGTATTGACGGCATCTTCTGATAAGTAATTGTTGTTATAACTTTATCAAAGCTGAGTATTCTCAACTTAATGATTGCCTTTTTGTCGTTGATTGCACGAATGTTCTGAAGGCTCTATTTTTTTTGCTAATTCCGTTCCTGTTTTAAGGTCTCGTAGTTCGGGTTTATATCAGCCTTAGCTCAATAGCTCCGTGAAGCACTTAAAGAATCTAAAGAATAAAGCTTGAAAGTTGTTTTGTTCCTCAAGGAGTGAAACTGCCTACTTCGCTTACTCCATGCTAAGCAACCAATTTTGCTCTGCACTGGATATATCTTATTGTGATTATTTGAAGAGAATCAAATCGACTTTGCATGTGGATCCTAAACAGTTCTGTAGATTCGTAAATTCTAAGCATAACTGTAATAATTACTCTTTGTGTTTTGGTGACGTCAAAAATAGCGATCATCCGACGACTTCCAATCTATTTGGCGACTTTTTATAGCTCCGCGTTTTCGGCTACAGACTGTGATACTAGAGATACAACATGCAATACACTAATATTTTATTTTGTAACGCGAAAATAATAGCACACACGGTTGGAATGTCCTACTTTGCTCCCTAATTACACGATGTACTAGTAAAAACACGATTTTACTAGCATAAAATATAGGCAGAACTGTAACCATCGCTCTGATACTCTAATATTCTTATTTTTCAACAGAATCAGGAACGAAGAATCATTAACTGAGTAATGAAGAAAATAAATCATGTCTATTGAACGCAAGCTTGACTGAAACTAATGAAATTTTCGACAATTAGATTTCATATGGGAGTTTATAGTTTGTTTACATGCATTAGCACTTTACAGCTTATATTTATTTTAAAAGTGGCATAAGTCACTTAAATTAGGTAGATTTTACAAGCTTACTTATGGCACTCTTAAAATAAACGGCTCATATATAGATTTACCAATTTAAACAATAGTGAGTGGTATAAAAAGCGTTCCTATAAAAATATAAAAGACGAAGAATTTATTTTACGTTTTAAAATCTTTCATTACATAAAAACAGTCTCATTATTTTTCTTAAATCTTAGGTAAAAATTTAAAAAATATGTATATTTATTTATTTAGATTGTATATATTATATTAAAACAAAAACGCTTCTCCATGGCTAAAAATAGCATTATAGAAAAGAATATTCCTATTAAAGATATTGCATCCATACTAAAAAGTAAGAGCTTATTGCCAAAAAACCAAAAGCATGTCTTCCCTAAGGGAGACACTCCAGCATCTTCTGGAGGCTTTGCGCCTCTGAAGAGATGACTCATTTAGGCTTTAATTTTTTTTGTAAAGCACCTTCGAGGTCTAGTGCCTCTGTCCTGACATATCTAAGAGTGCCCATAGGCATGTCAGCTTTTAGCAAATGGGACACACTTTAGCCAACTCTGCTCTGTCCTCGACATGGGATGACTGATGTTCGGGATTAGTGCTGGTGTCTCTAGCGTTGTCCGATGTTGCTCCTGACATGCCTTATCTCTGGGATCAGTAGTGTCTCATGTCGCAGGGAGCTGCTGAGTCGGACGAACACCCGACTTGGGCAGTAACCAACGAGACACTTCACAGGTCGCATACGCTTGTACGGTACCGATGCTGTCTTCGTATGGCCGTGAAAGTGTTCGTTGAGTTTGCTTAAACTCAGGGTTGACTCCAGCTCCACAGGCAGGACAAATGTTGTGGGTTTTGGGAAGCTCATCAAGGTTCTCACATTCCAAAAATTTTGGATTTTTTTTCTTTCTGTTTTCAAAATATTTATTAAAACCTCCTTATATCTTCTGCATTTCTAAAATTCCTTTTTATTTATTTATTTTTTCTCTTTTTGTGTTAGTCTATCTCCTTCCTCCTACCTTTTCCTATCCTTCCCCATCCTAGCAAGATAGGAGAAGAAGCTACATTGGGGATACCTGAAATTATTATGGTTGATTTCTTTGGTTTTCTTTCAAAAATATTTTTGTTTTTTTATTTCGGATAAGTTGAAATTTTTTTGGAATTTTGATTTTTTTTAAATTACTTTTTTTTTAATTCTGATTTTGGCTTAATTAAGTTTTTATGCAGTTTTGCTAATGTTTTTTTTTTGCAGTAAGACTGTTTCTGAATTTTTGTTCTTATACACATTTTTTTCTGATTTATCATAGCTCTGATTTTTTTGTCCTTTTATTTCTTTCTCTGATTTCTTTCTATTTGCTGCCTTCAAACTCGATTTTGTGCTGCGACTTCTTTGATTTTTTTGTTGTTGCCTTCAAACTTGGTTTTGTGCTACAACCTTAGGAGTTGGACTCCCGATCATTTGGCAGAGACCCTCAGTCTCACAAGTATATTTTTTTATTATTCCTAGGTGGCGGACTTTACATAAGTAGCTTCCTTGAAAAGAAATTTTTTTATAATGTTTCGTTCACCCGTGGTAAAGCCAGCGACTGACTCGGACTGTAGTGGTGCAAGGCCAAAACAGGCAACAGCTCCCTCCTCTCCTCCGGTTACCAGAAGCAAGAGGCAGAAGTCTCTTAACCAAACTTTTGCACAGGAGAGACTGTCGACCGACTCTGCCACTGGTGTTGTACAGGCGTCAAAGCCCGATTTCTCTAAACCCCCACCTGAGTACAACATCATTAGGCCTCCAATCGAGTCAGCCAGAACATTACGTATCCTGAATAACAATCCTGCGCAGCCTGTCTTTGGGTCAAGCCAGTCATTAGATGGGGCTTGGGCGTTTAACCCCTGCGGAGCAGGCTTGACAGCTTAAAGACTTGCATCAGTTTCGGCTTTCTCCCCACCAAACTGGAGCCTCTAGTAAGTTAGAGACAGCAGTAGTAACTGTTGAGCAGTTGGCCACACACATGGCGGATCTCAAGAAGGAAATGCTGGGTTTGTTAAGGACGAACTTGGCCCAATCCATTTTGGAAAGGTCAGGTTCGGCCAGTAGTCCTGCAGGTGCTGAATATGCAGGGCAAGCCCCTTCAGTAAATCCGCACCATCATGAGAATGATCTAGCCCCGTTCGAACGACCCGCTTCCAGAGGTCGTTCAGTACACGACAACCCGCATTGACAATCCCAGGCTTTTGTGAGTGAGCCTCCTCAGCCACCTCTGCCTAGACAAAGATACGCTCCAAGAACGGCAGGTTACCAACCCAGACGCCCTTTCATCTTAGCGTCCTGGGGGATTCATTTCAGTGGTCGTAACCCTGCTTTCACCATAGACGATTTTCTGTTTCGTATAGAGCGACTAGCCCTCAGCGCCCGAGTTTCTAAGGAAGAACTCTGTGGCAACATTCACCTCCTACTAAGAGAGGACGCAGAGCAATGGTTTTGGAACCAGTTTTGCCGCACCTCACCGGACTTTAACTGGGAGCTATTCAGAGCTCGCATCAGGCAAGAGTTCGGCTCTGCTAAAACAGACCTCGACCTGATGCGGACTCTGATGGAACTCCGTCAGATTTCGGAGAGCTGCGACAGCTACCTCCGCAGAGCCAACGCTATCATCGGACACATGAGGATGCCACCTCGTGAGGCTGACGTAGTTCAGATAGTCCGATACAATTTACATCCCCGTATAGGGTAACAATTTTCTACCGTTACTGTTAGATCAATGGACCATTTGCAGAACCTATGCCGTATGCCTGAACGCTGGCTGCAAAGACGCGACCTGTATAGGCGATCAACTAGACCCGACATACACGAACTCGATTTTGATGTAGCTCAGGAGGCAGAGGATTTCTCTGGTTTTCCTGAGACTGGAGTGGAGGAAGTGAGACGCACCCCTGAAGCTGCCGGTCGCATGACTTGCTGGAACTATGGCGTAGCGGGTCACTAATTCCATTCCTGTCCCAGTGAGACCAGGAGACACTTTTGCTACATCTGTGGACAGCCTGGAGTAGTGTCACCTAAGTGCTCCATATGTAACCCGGAAAACGCCAGGGCGAGTGGTCGACGAAAATAATGATCAGCAAGGCGACATCGACAACCCCCTGAACCCCCTCTCAATCGAAGAGGACGACGATGGAAGTTATTTAGAAAGAAAAAACGTGCACGGAAAAGGACTCAACAGTCCTTAATATTTACAATGATTACCAACCAGGACGACGGTCGTCCCTACGTCAAGGTGCAAATAGGCAACGAGTCAATCCTCAGCTTGCTTGACAGCGGTGCCAGCGTGAGTTCCTTGGGACAAGGAGCCCTAGAGTTTGTTCAGCGCTCAGCCTTAAAACTCTCCGCATTGGCAGCCTCAGTTCATACCGCCGATGGTACTAGCAAGACCGTCCCCGGCACAATAAGAACTACAGTTACCTTTCGAGGACAGACGGAAATCCTCACCCTGTTTATAGTGCCTGGCCTAAGCCAGCAATTGTATGTAGGCGTCGACTTCTGGCGAGCATTTCAACTTGCTCAAAGTATGAACTCCTCTCTCGACGTCCTATCCCAATTCTCCAGCAATCCGAAAGCTGATGTACGACGAACTGGACCGTATGTTGGAGTTAGGGGTAATTGAAGGGTCCAACAGTCCCTGGAATTCCCCAGTTGTACTTGAACGAAAACCTGGGAAGATCAGGCTCTGTTTGGACTCTCGCAAGGTGAACCTAGTAACAAGGAAGGACCTTTACCCCATACCCCACATCGACGGATTGCTTGGTCGACTGCAGGACACCCACTTCATTTAATCCATCAATTTGAAGGACGCCTTTTGGCAAATTCCTCTGGAGAAGCAGTCAAGGGAGAAGACAGCGTTCACAGTGCCCGGCAGGCCGCTTTACCAATACACCGTCATGCCTCTTGGATTGTGCAATGCCCCTCAACGTATGCGTCGACTTATGGACAAGATAGTTCCTGGTCGTTTACGCGAACACGTCTTTGTATACTTGGATGATTTATTAGTCGTATCACCTGACTTTGACTCTCGTCTTAAAACCTTACGAGAAGTAGCTGATTGTCTGCGCAGCGCGAAACTGACTATTAACGTCGAGGAAAGCCGCTTTTGCGTCAAGCAGGTTCGCTACTTGGGTTTCATGATTGGAAATGGAACTCTAAAAACTGACCCCGAGAAAGTAGCAGCGGTGGCGGATTTCCCCATACCCCGCTCTGCTAAACAAATCCGTAAATTTCTCGGAATGACGGGTTGGTATCAGAGGTTTATCGCCAATTACGCTACCCTGGCAGCTCCGATCACGGACTGTTTAAAAAAGAGCAAAAGTTTTGTTTGGACTGAAGAGGCACAACAAGCTTTGAAGATCGGCAATGTGCAACGCACCGATTCTGACAACACCTGACTTCTCCAAGAAATTTTATATCCAGTGAAGTTGATGAGTCAGGCGCTGAAAGACCTATTGCTTACATGAACAAAAAGCTCAACCCAGCACAGCGCAACTATAGCATTACTGAATTGGAATGCTATGCGGCATTGCTAAGCGTGAAATAATTTAGAGCTTATGTATAAGGACATCCATTTACCATCATTACTGATCATGCTAGTCTGAAGTGGCTGATGAGTAACTCGGATCTCTCCGGACGATTGACTCGATGGAGTTTAAAGCTGCAGGCTTTTGACTTCCAGATCGAGCATCGTGAGGGTTCGCAGAATGTGGTCCCTGACACTTTGTCCCGAGCACACACTAAACGGCAGAGGTGTTGAAAGTAAGTGCAGTCGACGTAGACTTAAACTCGCCATACTTCTCCATGGAAGAGTATGAGCAGTTGAAATCGGCTGTGCTTGCTAACCCAACACAACTTCCTGATCTCTGTGTCTCGGACGGGTACGTATATAAGAGGACCCAATCCCGAAGCGGTGATTCGATACAGGAGGACTTAGCCTGAAAGCTTTTGGTTCCATCGGGTCTGGTGGAAGATTTGATTCGTGATTCTTATGAGTCACTTCAGTCAGCGCATGGAGGCTTTCACAAAACCTTAGCTAGACTCCGCGAAAAATACTACTGGTCCTGCATGGTAATACATGTACGTGCATACGTAACAAGCTGTTAAGTAGGCAAAGACACAAAAGCGCCTAACACCACTCTACGACCACCCATGGGCAAGCCTATAGGAAGCTCAGCGTCCCTTCCAATTCTTATATATTGACTTCCTCGGACCGTATCCCCGCACTAAACGTGACAACACAGTTATATTTGTCGTATTAGACGGCTTTACTAAGTTCGTTCTAATTAAGCCTATGCGAGCAGAGCGAGCAGGCTTAGTATGTCGCTTCCTCGAGGAAGATATCTTCTCTGTCTTCGGGGTACCTGAAGCCATCTTCTCCGACAATGGCCGCCAGCTTGTCTCTACCATCTTTCAGAAACTGCTGAGCGACTATGCCATTAAACATGTCAAGACCGCCAAGTATTCGCCGCACCCTAATGCCTCCGAGCGAGTCAACAGGTCCATTCTGTCAGCCATCCGTGCATACCTGCAAGATAACCATAGTTCATGTGGTTTACACCTTTCCGTCATTGGGAGTGCCTTGCGTACTTCAGTGCATCAGTTCATCGGCATAGACCCATTTTTTTTGTGGGAGAGGTGAAAATCTTTCAAAAGACACCAGACAGCCCGTGCCCTCCGGTAGTGTGAGATTCTTACTCACTAAAAACACCTCTCTGGGGATTAGCCGAAACAGACCGCATAACCGGGTCCCTTTACGTCCCCTCCCAGTCTCCCTTATTGGGGGCAACTGAGTATCCAGTTATCCCACTGTCGCCACTAACCTCGGTTTCCTAGGTCACTGCTAGAATCCTAGCCTATCTGCATAAATCCATGTTTTCCCACCGTCTCCAGTGGTCCTCCTTGGTCCATGCGTTAATTACAACCATAACCTCTTCACTGTCTACGACATTGAGGGGTTCCAGGCCGTAACGCTTTAGTCCTGAGCCAGGACAAGGAACCCCCTCCGGGTTAACCGCAGCTAACCCTACGGAAGGCAGATCTGCATAAATCCATGTTTTCCCACCGTCTCCAGTGTTCCTTCTTGGTCCATGCGTTAATTACAACCTTCACCCCATCTCTGCCTACGGCATTGAAGGGTTCCAGGCCGTAACGCTTTAGTCCTGAGCCAGGACAAGGAACCCCCTCCGGATTAACCACAGCCAACCCTTCGGAAGGCACATTTGCATCTTCTACTGGTGTGCGTATCGCGGAGATAGCCAACTCGTTAGAGTCTCCCGTCTCTGCATCGCCGCACCTGGGGAAGTGCTAGTTATTATTTTGCCAATGGCACCCTCTTCCAGGACTGCTACAGCAATTTCAGCCGGAAGGAAGCCTCCATAGCTGCCACAGTTCCTTCGAAAGGTAATTTTTCCAAAGCTGCTACTGTTGTGTTGTGGGTACCGTGGGTTAGCCAACCTGTTTTGGTCTACCATACAATCCACCTCCACTCCCACAGAAGCGCCCGAAGAAACGCCATTCGCGACCCAATTACCCCTGGGTCCTGCAGAGGAGACGCAACACTGCAGACTCCCTTGGAGTTAGGGGGATTTTTCAAGAGGTTATCTCCTCCCGCATTAGTTACTTGGCTACATTCTAGGATGTACTGCCCGGTTGCTACCACTTGGAGGTGTAACTAACACTTGAGAATATCCAGATGAGGATCACCGTATCCTAGAAGGCTTCAACTCGTCCGTCCATTCTCCAGCAACCAACATAGACCCATACTATGCTCTCTTCGGCCACCACATGGTACAGCATGGCACAGCATATCCAGTCTTGCGACAACTAAACCAGCTGAAATCTGGGGAATTCTCAGTCCTGCCCAGGGCAGACCGTCTCCAATT